>JAMRYC010000003.1:11200000-11800000 GCA_024447225.1 Panagrellus sp. LJ2284
GGAGGGGGCGGCGGAGGGAGAAAAATACGAAAAACGGATCTTCATCAAACCAATTTGATGGCAGCACTGGAGAGATTGAAGACAGGCAGCCGTCGGAAGGCTGGCTCGTGCATCGGTCAGAATGCATAAAAGTGGTCGTTCAGGAGGATGGATCGGCGCACGGCCGGCGTCTGCGCAAGTTGGCTACGAGCTTTAAGTGCCTCTAGACTTGTCACGTGTGGCTTTTTGGAGGTTTTGGATTTGAAAAAAGTTTTAAAAACTTAGCGCAAATAATAAAAATTAACAAATTTTTTATTAGAACCGTCAAATTCATACAAAAATAACAATGGATGAAACGTGCTCGAATTCAAGGAAGTTTGAAACTATATTTCACCCATTTGTTTGCAAAATCGATCAAAGAAACACCCCCAAAAAACAAAACCCCTGATCGTGGACAATGACGAAGACGTGTGAAGGAAGAGAAGACCCTCCCGTCAACCGGCTTTGTAGCCAGCCGCGCTCAAGCAACACAAAGACGTGTAAAAACAAGCAAAGACCCGCGATTGAGGGATTGATGGTCTATTTACACGTGCACTTTGAAGTGAAACTATGCTATCGAATGTAAGATTGGGATTTTTTAGTGTTTCAATTGGGCTTTTTGACATTTTGTTCTTTTGAGACGAAATTGAAGCAGATCAAATTGGACTTTCGATTTGGGAGCTTGCCAAGAACACGCCCACATGGAATTCTGAGGGTTACATTGGGAGTTCAAATCGAAAAAGACAAGATTGTTCGAATTCGATTTCAATTGGAAGGGTCAAAGCGATCTGTGTACAAACACGCGACGCGTTGATGAAGGCTGTTTTGTCTAAAATCGAACTGCCAGAGGCGCCGATCGCCGCGATCTGTTTTAATTTGTCGCCTTTTCTGGAGAACAACAACAAATTTAAGGGGTGTTCAAGGGTGCGCGAGGCGGCTTTGGAATTGGATAAGAGCCGGCCCGACAACGGTCAGTCGGCTCGGATAAAGACAGACACCCATTCTGACGACCACAATCCACGCCGATTCGGTGCAATTCAATTTTGGCAGGTCTCACGACCAACACCATGTTCACTTTTCATGTTGACGAGTGACAAACACTCCCCATTTTCGAAGGCCCCTTGATTTTGAGAGCCGCCATTTCCATGAATCTGCCTGCAACTACTATCCAGCCCATCGGCCTTGCCTGGCACTAAAACATTTTGCGCGACGACACATTTAGGCAAAATCGGATGCGTTCAAGAACAAGTGTACCGTGTACCATTTACCTTAACCAACTCGCCTAAGTTTTGCAAAAACGTAAAGTCCTCTTCAACTTTTCACGCGCATTTTGCAATCGAATCGAATCGCAAATCGGATTTTGTTTCGCTAATCGCAAATCCGAGTTCGAACCAAACTTCGAAATACAAAAATCTAACACTTTTTCAATTATGGACATGTTACATCATATTATAACTTGCAAAGAAAAAAAAGTTGAAACAATTTTTGTCAAACTGACAGATCAAACAACGCTCGTGTTTGTCACTTTCGTACAATTGTCAAAAATGAAGTCTCTTAAAGTCGTAAAAACGTCGATCAGGTTGATTGCCTTTAAATGGAGTGGGTGAAAACGATCGGAAATATGTTTGATGGGCAGCAAGTTGAAGGACAAAGTGAGCGAAAGCCGAAGACAAATGACCTTCCAATTGGGGCGGTTTGAGTGGGTAGTGGTTGTGGACAGATAGATCTTGATTTTCAGTCTATTATGAATCAGTTACCATTACATTATGACTTTTTTTGTAAAAATTTAAGTTTAAAATTAACTAAAATTATAAATTTTTTTTTGTAATTTTGTTTTTTTACAAAATTTTAAGAAAAGGGCAATTTTAAAACGGAATTCCAAATCGATGAATCAACCAAATGAACCTTAATTTCGTCTTTAATCACCTAAATGCACTTTTAACGCCCACTGTATCACTGTTCCAAAAACCCAGGCTCATCCCCACTTTGAAACTGAACTTCGTCTAACTCGATTTATCAATGAACTCTAAAGTTACAACAAACGTCCAAAAAACGCCTGCCCAGGCAACCCCCGTCAAAAAGGAACATCAACAAATCACTCCCCCCGCCACGAACGCGTCAAAACTGTCATCTGGCTCCATCCAACGTCGCAAAAATGAACTGAACTGAATTGATGTGAGAGGCAAACAATCACAACCAACAACTTCCGAGAGACATGCCTCGGCCCTGAGGGCAAGACAAGCATGTATGTCTGTTTGCTTGTGGGCCCTCTTCTCGTGTCTTTTTTATTATGTGTGACAAAGCTGGCGTTATTGTTGGTTGCAACCTGGAGGCCCTGGAGGCCGCTTGTCGATACAGGTTTTTTTTACTTGCGCAACGCATAAAAAGTTGAATTGAATTGGGACGGAATTCAATGGGATGCGCAAGCAATGCGATTGACAAGCAAGAATTTACATTAGTTCGGCTTGGAGATCGGGGATTTGGCTGGAACAGATCAAAAAGGCGGTTTAGGTGGTCAAATCGGTGGGGTAATTCGGTTAATTAGTAAATTAGGGGTACTTGAAATCAAAAAAAGGCGGTGATTTGACATCATTGAAGACGTAAAAGGCGGCTTTTTGGAAGTTTGGATTGTCAAAATGGCCTTTTTAGAGGAAAGATTGCGCAAAAACCGGATAAAAAGATGTTTCCGAGTGGCGCTTTACAGCTTTACGGCCACAATGGGATGAGGCAACACGTAATATGAAACTCGATAGGACAGTACCTGCCCTGAGGGGGTTTGCATGAGCAAAGATGAAAAGTAAGACGCGCGAGAGTTGAAAATCGCAAAAAGCAGGAAGACCAAATCGCAATAGGTCGACTGAATCGAAGTCGAATCAAAGCAACGCAACGGTACAACCGACGGCGGCGAAGTCGAAGATGAGCTCCATCGAGAGGGGTTAAGCTTCAAAGCCAACACAATCGCGACGATCAAAAAGGCGGGCCTGGGGTTCTCATTCAAACGATGGCCAACCCAACCCGTCTTTGTAGGTATCAATTTGTACGATTCTGATCTCATCTGAAGCGGAACCACTCGAAAACAGATTCCATTTCAGTTTCAATTTCAAAATGAAAGTCATAAAACATCGAAAAACGCCTAATTTCAATGAGTAAAAAGTACGAAAAAACCGCCACATCGCCTTGCAACGAGCGAAAAACGGACGCTGATTCACGTCGTCGTCGTCCAACACCACCACCAATGTCGTCGTCGTTTTGCGGCCAGCTCACTATCACCATCCATCCTCACATGCTTTGTATTTTAGGCAACACGGCCCTTCCGTTCCACCACCCAGTGGTGATAAGAAAATGAGCAAAAGAAATGACCAGCCTCTCCAATTAAAAAGAAACGCTTTCAAGAAAATCGTTAATACTAGTCATTCCGATACGTCAGTCACATTACAAATTTAAGAAAGCTACTATTACAGAAAACAACAAAACGAACAAATAAAAACTTAACAAAAAACTATGCGTGAGGATTACAATCAGCCGAAGCTAACCAAATCCGCAGGCAAGGCACAAAACAGAAAAAAAGAACCAGAACAATGTAAACTTATAAGACGGAAGCGTACTTGTGTTTACTTGCGTTTCTGGAAGCTCTTCTTCTTAGTCGACGGTGGCTCGGTGAGGCGCGCGACTTTGGACGTGTCAAACTTTGCGATTTCGGCCGGGGTTGCTGCGGTTAAGCTGAAAAACCGGAGGAGTAGTAAAGACGTACGTGATCGTGGAAAAAAGGTCGTTATTCGTTTAAAGAAAGATAAAGACGGCCTTGTCTCACGATTGGAATGGAAGCCAAGTGCCTCTGTATTGACAGAGACAAGCGTGAGAACATTGAAAGTTTGTTGTTTGTCGAAAAAACAGCGAATAAAGGCTGCGTGAGGCAAGTATAACTTGGAAAATGTGTAAAAAAACGTACTTGCAGCCAAGGGCAGTCAACGTTTTCACGACCAGCTTTTCATGAATGCCGAAAGATAAGGTCAACGGTGTCACTGGGAGTTCGAAATCGTTGAAGATGAGGTAGAGACAGAGGGCTTGAGCGACGACGCGATCGCGTTCTTGCAGGGTGTAGCGCATTTGGTTGTTTTTGTCGGGAGTCTTGGCTAAAAATGGATTCAAACTTCAAAAAACAAAATATTGAAGTTAAAAAGACTCACCAAAATACTCTTTAATGAACTTAAAGTACGATTCTGCATCTTCCGCCAACGGCAGCCTTTCATAAGGAAACACACCCCGCTTTGCGTTGTCGGCGAAAACCACATACATGAACCGCGACATGATGAACAACTTGTGCAGAAGCACTGTTTCGGCTTTGGAGGCACTTTGAAGGCGACCGGCAATGATATTGCCAAATAAAATGGGAAATTCGTGATGTGACAGCTTGACAGCAGTATCATTGTTTTTGAAGAACGCTTCGGCCAACTTGTAATCCTCATCCAGGGTGTGCTCATTGTAGAAGAGCTTCAAATCGTAGATCTTGGAAGGAGTATCGGCTTCAAGGTTAGCTCGAGGCAAAATGACCGACACAGGGCCTTCGAGAGCTTTGAGGTCTTCGGCCTTGTTGTCCTTCTTGGCGACGGCGTTCTTTGAGTCGAAGGTGGATGTTGAGAGGTTGGATAGAGTATCCTGGAATAAGAAACACTTTTAAATGATAGAAAAGGCCAGGAAAAGCCTACCGTATTGATGCTCCGACGCACGGCAGCTTCCAACATCTTGTTCTTCTTCGTCGAACCAAACTGACTTGTGAGCTCCTTCCGACGAGCCAGCAAGGCTTCACGATCGAGGGAATAGTCTGCTGTGAAGTCGGTCTTCTTCTTAGTGCTGAAATTCATCATTTTTAACCAAAATCAACCGAAAAATATATATAAATCTCACCTCTTTCCTTGCAAAACTCTCGGATCAACCTTATAATGCCCCTCAAAGTTCAGAACCTCTGCCGGTTGATAAGATATTTCCTTCGTGTTGCGATCATAGATAGCCAAGCAATAGTCAAAGGCGTCATCAGTGGGTGCCGTGTTTGAATTGACGAAGGTCACATCGGGAGCGACCTGAAACTGTGGAATTTATATATTTTTAACTCCCAAAAATGATCAAAATTCTCTTAAAACCCGTCAAAAAGCAAAAACTCACATCAACATTGAGTGAAAAGATCTTCTTCTTCGACTTGTAGACGTGCTCGACGAATGTGGGCTCCTCTTCGTTGCGAAGTTTCAACTTGCAGTGATCCATGACCGCGACGATGTGATTCGCTTCCAATTCGAAGCCCATCGCATTGGCACTCGAGCTGGCGACGCTGTCGTTGAGTCGGGACTTCTTGGCAGGGGTGGGGGCATCTTCTGGAGGTGGCGAAGACAAGATCGAATTGTCGAGGGTTTCGTCGGCCGGGGATGTGTGTTTTTCGCGTTTTACGCGACCAGGGGACTTCGTTTTGGCCATTGAGCTGGAAATTGAGGATCGTCCAGGGTTCAGGAAGCTTTTTGAGGATAAAGATAATGGAAGAAAGGGCGCGAAATGGGTGAAAAGCCGGAAAAAGGAAAACAAAAAATGAAAACTTTGAAGGAAAAATTTTCAAGCAAGGTGATTGTCACTGCGCACACAACGCCAAACGCGTGCGGACTTTTGAAAAAGAAAAATTGGCAGTTTGCCAAAGTGGCTTTCCGATGCCATTTCAAAGTTTTTCATGGTAATTTTGACATAAATGGGTCCCAATAAGGCTAAAATAGAGTTGTGAGTCGGCACTCTTACGCCCCAGGCTCCTGTTAGGTCGAGATGTTGCCGCCGAGCCGCGTCGAAGTGCAAGTCAATGCTGCCCTTATGAATCCAGCCGAAGCGGCAGCCGCCAAAGCACGTCAGAACTATCATCGGAAGCAACAGGCAGTGACAATAAAGGCGATTCTAGCCCAACAAAAGCGAGCCGCTGAGGACCCATTGGCTAAGGCCGTGGCACGGGACACGCAGAGACCCTCTGGCAATATTCCGAGGACAGTGGTCGGAAGTGGCGGTCGACCTCGACATCCGGATGCAGTATCCCCAAATACAGCTAAAGTTGGCCATGATAAGAAACCGAGTCTAGCTAATGGTCAGCCACCGTCCTGGACGCCTGTGGCAGTGTCAAGTGTGAAGTTGAAACCGGCACCCTTTCCAGTCACAGCGGCATCACCGTCCCTCCAATCGACCCCAGTGTCCCCGGCGCCTCAATCATCGAAAACAGCGAAAGTTGTAATGCCACTTCAAAGCTATAAGGAGTGGAGAAAGCAAAAAAGTACTCGTTTGCCATCGCCATGGAAGAAAGTCGACTACATTGCCGTCGATGAGGAGGAAGACGAGGAAAAAATCGAACTTCCGAAGACCATTGAAGGCCGACAGAGGCTTGTCGATGAACTTGACGATGACCAGGAGGTCCGAGACAGCACCAGTGACGCCGATTCCGAGCCAAAGTTGGTCCCTGTCCCCGTTCGGACACCAAGTTTCGAGATATGGCCAGACTGGTCGCAAAGTTCGACGCCAAAGTCCGTTTTACAGGTATGCCACTCTTCTAAATTCTTTAAAATGACTTTCTTTTCAGAGCCCCGCCTCAAATTCATCATCTAGCGTCCGCTCAATCGGTGCCAGCCCGATCAAATCGCCGTCCCCAAACAGCCCTATGGACGCATCTCAAAAAATTCCCGAACTTTCTGCCCGGGATTCGCCTGCTATTGAAGATAATAAAATAGATTGTCCAATTAAAAGTAAGTTTGACTATTTTTCGTAAGTTGCAAAAAAAGAAAAAAAGTTTTGACCCCGACGTGACTTGAACACGCAACCTTCGGAACTGGAGTCCGACGCGCTACCAGTTGCGCCACAGAGTCAACTGTTAGAGGTTGTTGAAAGAGGGGCCACATTGGACGTTCTTTTTTTGCTACAATTTTTGTGTTTGGTTAATTTCGACACTTTTCAGATCATGACCGCGCCGTATCCTTTGGAGATGAACCAGAAAAGCCTGAAACTAAACAAGTAGCCCCGACAAAGTGCCCTGAACCGGTAAAAGTGAAGCCTGTCCCCGAAAAAGTAAAATCAAAGAATACTGTCGCCAAAACTCCGCCCCCAGCCGTGCCGGCGCAGAAACAATGTTCAAAGAAAAGTGAAAAATCCTCAAAGAAGTGCACCAAAAAGTCCCCCGCTCCTGGTGCCAATGTTGAGCTCTTCGAGCAATTCGATGTCCTGAAGCGTGCCCATGGCACGTATACCTGGATCAGCGAAACAGAAGCCTTTGCCGTCATAGCTTATTTGCTGGCCGTGGTCGGGGTCCTCGTCTACAGAGCGACCATCGTGTGACTGATTGCAACCAGCTAACGCTTTTATCAACCCCAGAAGAACAGAACCCCTCAGAGCGCCTTATCGCCGACACCCTTTGGCGCTTTGCTCGTTCTTCTCGACCTTTTTTGTCTCATTTTTTTAACTTAGCAAGTATCTTTAAGCTCCCAATTATTGACAATAAACCCTTCACAGACGTTAGTTACTTGCGTTCGTTGACATTCGGGAGTTTTATTACCGCTGCCAGTCTTTTTTGTCTGTTGTTTCAATGGAATGCCGGCTTTACATACGATATTATGCCTGATTTTGCTAACCTTTTTCTTCATCAATCCCATCAACTCTGAACAATGTCTAATCGACCCCGACAAAGTAACTCAAAACGACACCCCATATGACCAGGCCATCCTAAAAGTGCCATCTTTCTTTACGATCCATGGCACAGAAACGGATTTGACTTGTGATAAGATTGTCGCAGAAAACGTTATACTCTACTTGGTTCATGACTATGCGATAAATCGGGCCAATGACGTCCTGAATTCGACTGGAATTTTCTTGTCAGCCGAATATGCTGATACGTGCGACAATACTTCGACGACGCTGCAGAAAGTCGTCGGTCTAATGGGCGCATCCACGGTTAATTGTGCCGCTTTCAAGCCTGTGGATAATGATAAACCGCCGATGATTGCGACTACTGGTGTTTATCGGTAAGTTTTTTGTGATTTGTGTCTCTGTTGAAACCGCGCATGTTTCTTTATCGGTTTTTTGGGTGCGGTGCGTGATAAGGTTTGTGGTCGGAGCAATTTTTGGGTGTTCTGGGGTAGTTTTTGTACTTTTTACGTTATGGAATCATAAATTACTTTTATTAAAATCAAAAAAGCAAATAACACGCAGCATGAAAGCATTTTCACGCATGGGACCTCGGTGCGCGAGAGTGCGCGGGTGCGCAAATCGACGCACACGAAAATTTCAAAAAACTCAAAACTTAAAATTAAAACTTTAAGCGCCGAAATTGGAGATAGTATCAACTACCTCTTCCAAGCATTCTGTCTCCCAGTCATCGCCTCTGCCATGTCTGCTGCCGAACTCGACAACCCTGCCGTCTATCCGTATTTTGTTCGATCCAGCGCGTCCGATATTTATCGAGCTAGAGTTATTTTCGATATTTTGCAATCTCAAGAATGGTATCATGTCAACGTCATCTATGATCAATCACTTGTTGGACAGTCTTTACGGGAATTTTTTGATTCTCATCGGTCGGATTGTCCTATTTTTGATAGAGATTCCGTCTTCAAAAAACCGTGTATTGAAAATTATTTTGCTCTATCTGGGTTTGGGCAAATCACCGGGGATGCTGATGTGGGTTTACATAGTTTGATTTTTTATCGGTTAATGAAGTTTTTTTCAGACACAACGCGAATACAGTCAACTAAAAGAAGGCCTCAGCCACTCCAAATCCCGCGTGATTGTCCTTCTAATGGAATCCGATGTCATTGCACCGACGATCAACACAATTGCTACCTTCGGCCTGGGAGAATATCAATACGTTTTGTCTTCACGCATCGATGAGAATATCACTTCATTGAATTATGGCTTTGCTGTGGATGAGGCTGTGAAGCCTTTCAAGGAAATGGATACTGTAGTCAATATTACCCTCGATGAGAATACTGTATGTCTCAAACTTTTAAAATTTTGGTCAAAAAATAAAGTTTCAGTGCGATTGGGTCCGTGAACTCATCGAAGTCAACAACCTTTGCTGCTGGGAGAACCGAATCAACTGTGCCTACAGTGTCAATTGCAGTGCCGACATGACCATCACAAACATCCCTCTCGCCGCTAAACGCGAAGCTACCCATGTTTTCAACGCTGTAATGTTGCTTGCTACCGCGATTAAATCAATTCACGAAGAGTATTGCGGTGAAGAATTCGGGCTGTGTGATTCGTTGCGAGAAGCCTATACTGGTGGAATGTTGTTGGAGCGCTTGCAGAATGTGAGCTTCATCGATGACAACGGAGATGTGTTTTTGTTGTTCCAACGAGCTGCGATGCCGGTTTTTGATGTTTATCAGTTTGTTGGGGTGAGTTTTGTTTTTTTAAGTTTTTGCGTGCGTGCGCGGACTTGCGCACCGAGCATGTCTTCCCGCGCACCGGGTGCGTGTGCGTGCAAAATTTTTTTTTAAATTGTGTTTTTAGACTTCCTGGCATACCGTAATGAAGGATTACAACCCTCTGGAAGGCCCATCACCCTCCCCAGAAAATACAAATCTCGTCATTAGCCCACTATGGCCATCAATCCTCAATGAAAGTATCAATTGCCAGAAGAACTGTGCCCAAGGCGAAGTTCTCGACAGCTATTTCGGTGATTGTTGTTGGACATGTCGTCCATGTTTACCCGATCAGTTTGTCAATATGAGTATTCTCACGTGTCAAACTTGTCCATACACTTTAACTCCAAATTCCTTCAAGAACGCGTGTATTCCGCTTCCTGAGCCGCCACTTTTCTACAAACCAACCGTCGAGATGGATCTCCTCTTCTCCGTAGCTCTTGTCGGGATTCTGTTATCCCTATCTTTTGGATTTTACATCTACCGTCTCCGCACAACGCCCATGGTCCTCGCTTCGACCCCAGACTTACTGTACATCCAAACCATAGCTCAAGTTTTCCTCTTCATAACCGCGATTCTGATGCTCCCATCATCATCCAACTTCATGTGCGGTGCAGTTTGGATCAGTGCCACGACGTTCATGCTGATAGTGCACGCAGTGTTCCTGATCAAAGCCGTCAGATTATCACGACCACGCTTTTACACGAAGATAATCGCCTTTGCGACGACGCCAGCTCGGTCCTCGGCGCTCATGCTTGTCAGTTTGACTTTCTCACAGCTTCTCATCTGTATCATATGGGTTTTACTTCGACCGCCTTCCATGCACATGAAAGAACACCATGTCTGGGTGTGTAACAGCAATCACGAGGTTCAAACCGTCGTCCTTATGATATTGCCATTGTTATTAGTTATTCTGACCTTTTACTTCCAACGGAATGCGATTAGGAATAAGATTATGTTCCAGGTAAGGGATAAACACGCGTGCGTGCACGCGCACACCCGGTGCGCGGGTGCGCGAAAAACAAGACACTATAAAGTATTGTATTTCAGGTCCGACAAGCCCGTCTCGGCCTAGCAGGCACACTCTGTTTTATTGTAAACTACTCAGTATTAATACCACTAGTCTTCATGGAAGATAGTCCCACAAATGTTCGCGGTACAATACTGATGTGCGTGCCCTTATTGACGGCATTGGTCTCCTGGGCGACGACACATTTACCAATGGCATATGAGCTAACTATAAGAAAGAAACAAAACACGCATGAATTCGTTTCCCGGGAGCGAAGCAGGCAGTTCCAGTCTGGCAATGTCGTCTATTACGTTGATGCGATGCTATTGAATCGCGCAAGATCGCGGGCTCCAACTAATGACAGTCAGCCGAGGAGGCCGTGATTTGCTTTTGGAGATTTTAGTTTTAAATTTTGTATATTTTCAATTTACGGGTTTGTTTAGCAAAGATAATTTTGGCAGGACATGTGCATTTTGAATAAATTGACTTTTTTATTTTTTGAAAATTACAAAGTTTTGCAGATGTTTTGGGGGAGTTACAAAATAGTAATTGCATACTTTAATCTCGGAATTACATATAATTTGTAATGTGCAACAAACATCATTTGACCCGAATGAGCTCAAACCAGACTGAAAAAACAGGCACATTTGTAAGTTAAATTATATGTCTACCGCATTAAATGTTAAACATTATTTGAAACAACAAGGAACAAAAACGCGTTGTACGCATGTAAATATAAGATTGCCCAATTCGTCTGATAGATGGCATTGAGCTTTGGGCTATTTTATGATGTTGTAGTGCGACAGTTTCCCCTTTTAGTCGCACTATTTGAGGAAATGTATTAAGTTAATCATAATATTATTACATACAGCGTGATTTCAAGACATGTTGACGCCAGCCAACGAGGTACTACACCTGTGACAATCACATTAGCACAATGACTACCATTAATGTGATTTGACTTACACTTCCAACCAACTTTTACCAGTTTTCTGAAGGCACTTGAAATGCTTACGGTTCTTTGAGATTGAGATGGACGGATTTGCGGTAACTGTGGCTTCAATTATTCAAATAGTGGCTCGGGTTTTGAATTACGGAGGGTCCATCGTCGAGATTACGGTAGTTGTGTTTCTGATAGCTCAACAATGCCAGAAAAACGCACCCTGCCGAAGCGCTTATTATGCCATGTTTGCCGCAGGAAGTTTGATTGATGCTGGGACTAATGTTTCTTGGGTTTTGCAAGATTACTGGTCAAATGATATTGTCGCAGTTAAGATAATAACGAATTTAATTATGTGGTATGGGGGCATTTTTAATGGATTTTGGACGTTCTTATTGGCGGTAAATAGGTGTACTTCGATGACTTTGCCGACGTATCATCAAAAGGTAGATTTTTTGTTTATATTTGATGGAATTAGGGGCTAAAAATGGGAGAAAGGTGGAGCATTAGTAACATTGAACCCAAAAAAGTGTCACTGATAAGGTCAATAAAGACCTCATTTCCGTGTTTTTCAGCTCTGGCACGGCTATTTCTTCATCCTCATCTTCCTCGCCATGTTCATATTACCAATTGTCATCCACGCCTATTCCTTCTACGATTTACATTGCCGACTTTTCATGTTCGATTCCGAATGCAGCTCCTACCTGATCTTTACCCAGTTAATCATGTCAGCCGTCAACTGCGTCTTTGCGGCTGTGTCTTTTATCGCGGTCATTGCCTCAACTATATTCTCTCCCTTTATGGCCAAAGGCAACGCTCGATCAAATCTAAAACAACGACTTCTGACCCATGCCGGATTTTCATCAATCCTACTTGTAATTGCATGTGCCCTCCAGCTGTCCGCTGTTTTCAGTCCCTTCAGATCGGTCACATTTATGATTATTCGTGGCACTGCTGATATAATTTTCGCTATCTTTCACTATAGTAGTATTGTTGTGTTTTTTATGGTCAGGTAAATTACAAATTTTGACGCAGTTTTCTAAGTTTTTTGAATTTTTTGTAATTATGGCTATTTTTAGCGACGCCTTTCGAAATTCGTACGTCTACTTTTATGGCCGTTGCTTTAAATTCGTCAAGCCTCGGCAATTCAAGACATCGGCCCTTATCAGTGTGGCGCCTGATAACCGGAAGAACTTGACTGCCATCACGGTACTTGTGTGAATTCTGGAGTTTGAGTTTGCGTGAATTGCGAAACACGAATAACTAATCGACAAAGCTATTTTCGAATTGGTGCACCTTGGGGGTGTGGCCCGGACCTGACCTCGGAGGTAAGTTGAGTTGTGATATGTACTTTCGATCAGGCCATTAATTTGACATAAAAGCGAGACACAAAATCAACATTCTGATTGTTAAGTGCGTGTCGAAGCGTTTTACTGTGGCCATTTTGTAAATTATTTTGACTGTTAACTTTTTCCAATTTCAGGAAACAGGGTTTTCAAAATGCGGTACTCTAATCCAGACGACGATAAGTCGGATCAGGAAAAAGAGCTGGAAGAAAAGCTTCAACAAATACGGGAACAGAATGAGAGGGATGCTGCCGAGCTTGAATTGTACGAGTATGCATCGATGTCATGCAATGGAGATTACAGCAGCGAAGAACCCACAACAACGGAAACTGAATCTGAAGACGACAAATCGGACAATTAATAATGGAATTATGACTGACTACACTACCAGTGGCATTTACTACTTATTTACATGCAATGGAAACTCAAATTGATGCATTTATCTAAATTTCGACAATTTTATTGCTTGCGCGAGCTGCGTGTAACCGGTGCGCACTTGGTGCGCGGGTGCGCAAAGTTGTGCACACGCTTTATTTTCATGGAATTTCATTTGACTAACTTAAATAAAATGTAACGACTACTTGGTGATCAAAAATCACATCTTAAAACATTGCATTGTTTCAAAACGGTCAAACAGCAGCCTAGAGACTTCCTTATTAGCCCCAAACATCCACCAAGCTACATGCAAACGCTTAATCCAATCAAGTCCACCGGTCAAATCCACATAATCAGTGAAAACAAAAATAACACTGGCGCCAGCTTTTGGCCTATGTTGAACCTATTGGCATCCCCTAAAGTCGTAAAAGCAACTGGCGCCAAGCGTTCCGTCAGTCGAAACATAGGCTTTCCGGTATACTTTGTTGACAAACTACGTGCACTTGATGGATGATCTGAGCAAACTAGAGTCAAAGAGTGTGTTTTTTTGTAATGCATATATTTTTTTGTAAAAATATAGACATTATTCGTCATGCATTGATGACTAGGTGATTGCTTGGCGCCAGTCACAAAATCGCCGCCCCTCTGATAAGTTATAAAAGGTCAAATTACAAAATAAAAGGCATTGAAGGCTTGGATAGATAAGGGATACTTACTCGCAATCAGCGATAAGTCAAAGATTTTAGACCTTTGGGCTTTTTTTTACCTTTCAATCTAAAAGTGCACGAACACACGCGATCGTGAAATGCTTCATCATTAGCGTTTGTTTGCTATTTTTAGGGGATAAACATTTGGTCATTATGAGTTACGTTCGTGGTAATTTTAATCGGTGTTTTGTAAATTTAAATCTGTCTTTTTTTAGAAACACTTTAAACATTGAAAATGCGCTCCGGTAAGGATGGTGACGGTGATGACAAGCGTCGCCAGGAAGAAGAACTTCGCAGACAGGAGGAGCGTATCCGTGAAATGGCACGTGCCACGGCTCAGTTGAAGGAAGAGAACGATCGTCGTGAAAAGGAAGCCGAGATTATGAACAAACTCCATGAACAATGCACCAAAAAGAAGTAACAACTTCAAGCAATGACCGCAACAAATGATCACAACCACATCAATGAAACAATGTTCGACTAACTTTCCTATGTTTACCATACCCATAATAAGATCACAAACGTTGTAAATGAATGAACTTGAAATGCATGCACGTTATTCTTGTATGGCTTGATCAAAAATGAAATACGTGAAAAAGTATAAACAAAAGTTTACAAAAGGTTATACAAGAAACAATGCGGGTCATCCTTATAAACTTTTTAACGTCAAAATTTGAATCTCACCTTACCACGATTCATTGTTGCTCCAATTTAGTGTATATGTACTTTACATAAGTTTCTAACATTACAATTGCTAGTGCTTTCTTTATTTTTGTGATTAACAGTCGATGAAACATTCGAAGCGATCGACAAATTGAATCAAATTGAATATCCGGTGTGATCGTTACAGGTAGATAACTTGCTTTCATCGGTCAAGCGACGGTACAATTTTGTTTGTTTTCAAAGTTCGCGTTAAGCGATGGAAAGATAAGTCGAAATACGCCTTTTCCATGAATCTCGACAGCGTTACAGCTGTATAAAAAAGGTTTTCGTCGCCTAGATCTGACGGGTTTATGGTACACAGAAACTGCAATTTTATTTTTGCCACCGTTTTTAATTTCGAATTTGTGTAGCTTTTAATTTTTTTAAATGTCGCGTTTGTGATGCGTTTATGATTGACACTTGTTTTCACATTGCATTGAACGCCGATTCTCAAAGATGTTAAACTGCTTTCCTTTATCATCAATGTTTTACGGTCATCTATACGGTTATTTAAAAATGTCAAATGAACCCAATTTTCAGGAATCCCGATACCCGACAATGTCTGACGACAACAACGACTACAAGGAATTCGGCGGTCTCACCAAGCTCGACTTCTCAGAAGTCAATGAAAGAAGCGCTGCTCTGATCAGGAAGGGTCAAGAGGAAATTGAGCGAGACCGCGAACACAACCGTCAACTCAAAGAACGACTCGAAGAAGCCGAAAAGAAGCTCGCTGCAGCCCGCGCCGCTGCCGAAGAGGCCGAGAAGAAGGGCAAAAAGTAACCATGTTTTCGCATTTTGGGTCTAAACTGTCCAAATGTTACAATTAATATACTGTAATGATTACACAACTTGAATAAACTGTAATGTAAAAGTTGATTGGAACCGGGTAAACCAAAAAAGATGAGTCATTTGGATTTGTAACGAGATGAGTCAGACAGACTAGAACAAATGCCACAAAAAACTGGTTTTCCTGGGTTGTATTGGACAAAATTACATTACTTTTTGAGTCAATGTTTTTATTTTGTAATAGTAAATGCTCTCGCTTTAACCTAACTGCACACTGACATGATTGACGACAATAATTAGTCATCTGGGTCGTGGTATTTACGAATACATTCCCTTCCCTGATAATAGACCACTCCTTTATCGGTAAAGATTGCAGTATGTGTATTTCTTTCTTCCAATCTTTGATTTAAAAAACATACCACAGTATTTACGCAGAAATAATTTAGTAACTTCTGTGATTATCAATGGCTTGTCCCGCCTATTTACGGTTTTAAGGTGCAGCATACTGTCTAATTCATGAATATAAATACCGAGTTGATGACAACTTTTAGTTACGATTTAGATGACTTTAGCTATTTTAACATTTTTGACTTTCTAATCCCGCTTATTTTTCAGATTTTCAACCCCTGATAAACATTCAATCATGCGTTTCGGCCGTGCTAGCGATCGCGAAGAACAGGAGCTCCGTCGACAGGAGATCCAAATCCGCGAACTTGAGCGTCAAACGGCGGAATTGAGAGCAGAAAATGATCGAAGAGATGCTGAACTTGCAGCCTATAAGCATTTGGAGGAGCAGTGCCGGAATAGGAAGGGTTCTGAGGGTCCTAAATAGGTGTTTTGATGTAAATAAATATTTGTGTTTTGTGATTATTTGTCAAGTAAAAAAATGCATGGAACTTGAGTTCTTATCACTTTTTATATACAGACACAGCTAAACCATCGCATTCTTTACATTTCTAAACAAAATACAACGAGATCAACGATAACACGAGACCGATGAAAATACTTTTAGCGCTAGCCATCGAAGTTGAAGTTGTTTCGACGGTCATTTCCGCCGATTTGGGTTCTTTCACACTGGTGATCGGCCCAGCGGCAATGACGACCTCGCCAGCATCACTCGGTGGCACCGGGATGTCTTTAAAGTCTCCAGGTTTCGGCAAGCGGTAAGTTTTGATGTCAGCGCACATGGCTGGCCATTTACTGACCGCACCCGTGTCCAAAGCAAGGGATTCCATGGAAGCGAACGACTTTCTAGTCAAATTGATAACAAGGTCCGCGGTTTCGAAATCGCAATGATGAGCAATGCTGGGGACGTCGCAATGCAATGTACAGGTTACATATTCGCATGATTTGGAGAGATATGTTTCGGCTTGAGATGAATCTCCGTTAAGGGCGAGGTGTTTGAAGTTTTGAAGGATGGATACGACGGCATCGTGCTGGGAAGTGCAGCCTTTCAAGCATTGGCGGGAGACTTCCTTGTCTAGGGTTGCCAGACAGGGGAATTTGTTCTTAATGGCTACAAAACACATCTTTAGAATGGCCAGCTTTGTCAAGTTAGCCTACCTTGGAAGTTATAAACACAAAAATGGTCAATAATCTCGGCACTCCGCATCAATAACTCCTGCATGTAGCCATGGGAACACTTGGAGTAGCAAAATTGGAAGGAGTTATACGTTCTGAAAGCAGATTCACAGTCAATATTGATAAGTTACAATATTACAAAACCTTACTCGCAAAAGTTTTCAAAGAAAGTATGATTGGCAAAAGCGGTCAGAAAGTCGTTATAATTCAAATTTAGGATGCCAGCTGACTTTCCAGGGCCGAGTTTTGTAGAAATGGCGTCGACGAAATGAAATGCACATTGGCCGACGCAGGAATCTGAAGTTGGTGCCTCATGGGGGCTCATGGTTGGAATCGCTGGATCAAGGGTTGGTGCATTGTCGAAAGCTAGGGATAATGGGAGTGCCAGAAGAAGGAGTAGCGGATTTAATGTTGGCATTTTTGCTAAAATATAGCTAATTAGTTCATTTATGGAACTTCAGCTGACACGGATAGATGGATTTTCGCGTTATGAGGCTATATGAGATCCGAAAAAGGGGTAACAATGAAGTTTGAAAACACACAACATTGAACTTTTGATAATACTCGGCTTAAAGTGCATATTTGATAGCTATCGGATTAGATCACATTGCGCAATCTTTTTGGAAGCCTATTTGGAAGCTATCCGTGATGATCAAAGCATCAAAAAAGGGAGACAGAGGAAGGTATGAAGACAAAGACAAAGCACTTCGCCTCAGGGGTGAAGAGCGGGCCCTCGACATCGGCTTTGGGACCATTTGGGGGATATCGACGCAGGTCTTTCGAATGGGGGCGGTGTTAAGGGAGATCAGATCAGGCCTGAAGGCCACATGCATCAAGCCGCAAAACAAAAGGCGACCGGTTTCGGAAGCGAAGTCACGACGGATGAAGCCATTCTGAGAGATTGACAAGCGACAAATTGGGGCTTTTGGGGTTTATGGGTCACGCTTGGCATCACTCATAAAAAGTTTATAATAAAAGCAATTTAAACAAATTAAAATTGGTGTAAATGTGAACTTGGTTTGAACCACCTTTAATTTTTTCATTGCATTGTCAAGTTTTATTAAATAAAATACGTTTTTTTAGACATTAAAACTACACTAATAAATAATACAAGCAAAAAGTTTAAGAAAGGCAAATCCATCTCCGATAATTTCACGTTTTCACGCAACTTTCCCCTGCAACACCCGTGACACCACAACAACATGATGAACGTGATTTATGCTGGGTGTGAGGTTGCGCAATTCGATGGGTTGTTGGCGATCAGCTTTTCAAGGGGTTGGAAGTCCGTCAAAACCGGATGTCTTAGCAAGGCGGTCCAGCCCATACCTATAGACCCATCTGCGCATGTGTTCAGATGGTCGTCTGCCGTCTGACGTCTGGCCTTTGGACCATCTATCCATCCAGTTGAAGTTGTACGACAAAAAATTTCACGCTTCAAAGTCGACCTAATCGCGGTTTTTACGCCGCCTGATAATGATTATGGTGGTCGACCTTCTTATCTAAACATAACATGAGTGAAATTGCAGGACACAGTTTGCTGTTTTCAAGGTTAGACATATTTTTGTAAGTAATGTCCGTAATTTGATTAAGGTTTCAAAGGCAATGGATGCAAATATGAAAACTTTTTCAATGGCAAACGTTTCAAATATTATAAATTTACATTTGAAATGTTATAACTGTGTTACTTCATAACCTCCCAAATTACATCCCCTAAACATTCCATCCTCCCACCAAGCCCACGGGCGTCCGGCGACCGCCACAACTTTGTTCGTCCGTCGTTCCGTCATTTGCATGAAAGACTCTTTTCCCCCTTTTCAACTGCAGCATGCGCGCACTATTCTGTTCGCAGAAATTGGACTGACTCCAAAGAATAATCAAAACCTTTTTGTATCTTTGCTTCTGTAATTCAACTTCTGTTCTTTTTCGACGTTTTCAACCATTTTCTAGGCTTTTCAACCAAACTTTTTATTATTAACATAACTATTTTAAAACCAAAATGAACCCAAAAACAACAATCTACAAAATTCCTTCAAACTTATCGTAAAAAACATTATTTTGAAAACAGTGCTTCAAAATGGCTGCTGACTGATCCTCAAAACTATGATAACAAAATCGTCGGGTTAAGGCGTTGACCACAGCATGAAAGCTCTCGATACATTGCTCAGAAAAAAACCCAACGGAACCCCGATTTTTAGCAAAGTCGGCCATGTGGAAAAGCAGAATATGCAGTTTGTGACCCGGAAGCTCGGATGCGAAATGCGTTTTTAGGTGATCTCGAAAGCGATGAACATACTCCTCCAGCTTCGTGATTTCTTCCGTCGTCAACATCCGCGCCACCGTTAAATCTGAATCATTGCTTTTACCCATGTTAACTATTAATGGTCTTACTTTGTATCTCCCCTAGCAGTTCGAAGGCTGTCACTGCATTCTCAACCTTTTCAAAGTCGCATAGATTCTTTCCGGTGTCGGGATCGACTAAGCCATCGCGAAGAAGGAAAGCGTGTTTCAGCATTTGTCGCACATGATTACCGGTAAACTGCTGGAAGAAGGCTTGCTCGTATGCTCCCATCTTCTCGAACACTTTGAACAACAAATTTGTCCAAATCGATTCTCGTCGGATGGTAGCCATGTTTTTTTCCATCGATTCTCGGAGCTTTTCTTGTTTCGATTGAGAGATGAGGACTGAAAGGAGTGTGTTAATCTATTTTGTTCGTTTTTGTATTTCAACCCACTATTTTCCATGCACAAGTTCACTTCATCCTTCATTGCTTCGATTACAGTGTCCTGGTTAACTGCTTTCGGCATTTTCGCACTCGCTCGCTGGGCCATCTTCGCTTTTTCGACCTTCCAACCCATGCAGATGGTGTGCACCATAATTCCACCATTCATCTGCTTCCAACTGGCAACTTCTGTACGCAACTTCGTTTCACGATTCGGCATCTGGACACTGTACTTGCGCACAAGGCAGGTAGGAAGACCACACGCATCGGATGTATTGCCAGCTTCACAGACTTCACCTTCCGCAATTGTAGCCATTATCTCCGTCCATTGATCCACTTTTTCCTCCAGGTCTTTCTCGCGTTGTTTCAGAACGGCCATCTCCTCGAGTTCTGCCGGCGAAGCGATATCCGTAAAAGTGAAGTTTGTGGCACCACGAAAAGTGCGTTCTTCTGACCACAGGCTTGTTATCAATGCTTTGATAAGAATGCTGGTGATTCCCATAACTAAATGAAGCACTGGGATGAAGATGTCTCCATAAGACACAAACGGAATAAGTGGATCGAACATCTGGGCGATTTCAGCGTTGATGTTTGACGAACGAGATGTGCCGGCCCCAACATCGATCATATCCTTGATGGTAGCCTTGTAAGGAGCGTCACACAACAAACATGTCTTGCCAATGGTAGATGCCTTGAGTCCTTGAACGATTTTCATGCATTTGAGGTCGCCAGTCATATAGAACTTTAGCTGGCGTTCCCTTCCGTCGTCCAACATTATAGTGCGGTCGTTGGCGAATTCCCGGCGTAGCTGATCAAAAGCTGGATCCAGATACTCGCGTTTTTCTTCTCCATTGTAAATCCAAATCAGAAAAGCTGAGTTCGGCGAGTTTCGCTTCTCACAGGGGCCGAGAGCAAGTATTCCCTTCGTAGAAATGCCACCCTTATCAGTTTGGATGCAGATGTCGACAGTATCATCAATATTTTCGCCTCGTGCCAGTAGGAGATTGAGACGATACTGTAGGCATTCTCTGATGTTGGTAACCGCGACCAAAGTACACTCGTCTGACAGTTTCGTACTGTCTAACTGGATTGGGGTGGTATTCCGAGCTGCGGCGACCGATCCCTTTGAAGCGAAAATGTTGCGGCCCATCCTGGAGAGCTCACGGCGAAGTCGGTTCATGAGATTGTTGCTTAATCCTAGCTTCAGCTGCAAGTAGAGGGTCTGTTCTGGAGTCAAGTCTTGAATAAACTGAGGCGGAAGCAGTGATCGAAGCATTTCATCTCGTCCAGATAGAAGATGCTTAGCGCAGAACTCGTCGACATTAGCTTTGAACTCGCTTGTTACTCTTTGCTGGCTGCGGGGTGACAGATTACTGTACGCCTTCCGTTTACGCGGTGTGCGCTCCTTCTTAAGTTGACGGATTTCGGCTTTCAGAGCTGCTACAACTTGTCGATTTTGGATTTTGATCTCTTCGACCCATTTCCTCATTGCCACAAACGATTCGACTTGAACTGCTTGCCGAAGTGACAGGATTGAGTTAGCCAGAGGCCAGCTTTGGGAACTGCAGGCAGGAATAGTTCCAGTGCCGGTTGATGCTCCGTTTGTTCGGATTTCGGGGAGTTGTGGCTGATTGGTCACTCGATTGCCGGCTAAAACAGAAGAAACATGAAATGCGGGATTTTCCTAACACCTTTCATTGATACGACGATAATTTGCTAACTTAATGATACAACAACCAGATAGCACTATTATAAATGGCAAAAACTCACTTGAATTTAGTTGAATTGGGTCAATTTTTGCTCTCGAGTTGAGGTTGGGATTAGACAGTCGATTCGATTTGTTGGGTTTTGTCCGAGTTGCAACATTCTTACGCTTAAAATGTAGTTATTACAATGGAATTATGTTTAAAAAGCTGTTTAACCGTTACCTTATAAGTCGCATAGGAGTTCCTGTTTTGAAAACATCGCAATTCAGCTGACAGTTTACCAGGTTTACGACGCTTGCTGCCCATTGTGAGCTGGTGGGACGAATTTGGAGTTTAACAAGAGCAAATGATGTTAGAAATGAAGTGCTAGCCCCCATGAGAGGTGTAATTTGAAAAGTGCATGCAAATTTCGCTGTAAATTGAAACGACGTGCTAAAAAGCATGTAGCAAAAAACGCAAACGGGTACCAATGTCAGAAACTGAATAAGAACTAGAAGTCTGCACAATTAAAGGCATTTTCATATTGTTTATAAGGCTCTAGCTGCCATGCCGGCCTCAGGCGAATGATTGAAACTTGATTTTCAGCCAAAAGGTGCAAAATGGCACAGTATTTACACCATAACTGCCTTCAATGGCGCCGAATCGGGCTAATATTGAAAATGCCTTAGTTTTTTGCCATTTATAATGTCTCTGAATTTTTGCAACCTTCTACCTGCCATACCGTTCGAATGCCAAACTTTGCAATTCCGATTTCACCTTAAGTTCACAAAATTTGGCAGTTTTTCAATCATATTATCCTTCAATGGCAACGCATCTTTATAAAACTCAGAATTCCAAAAGAATACGGTAGTAGGTACTTCCCGTTTCAATTTCAAGCCTCTAGCTGCCATGCCGGCCTCAGGCGAATGATTGAAACTTGATTTTCAGCCAAAAGGTGCAAAATGGCACAGTATTTACACCATAACTGCCTTCAATGGCACCGAATCGGGCTAATATTGAAAATGCCTTAGTTTTTTACCTCTTAGAATGTCCCTTTTTTTTTGTAACCCTCTAGCTGCCCTACATTTCGAATGCCAAACTTTGCAAACCCGATTTCACCTTAAACTCACAAAATTTGACAGTTTTTCAATCATATAAACCTTCAATGGCAACGAATCTTTATGAAACTCAGAATTCCAAAAGAATACGGTGGTAGGTACTCCCCGTTTCAATTTCAAGTCTCTAGCTGCCATGCCGACCTCAGGCGAATGATTAGAAACGAATTTTCACCTTAAGTTCACAAAATTTGGCAGTTTTTCAATCATATAAACCTTCAATGGCAACGAATCTTTACGAAACTTAGAATTCCAAAAGAATACGGTGGTAGGTACTCCCCATTTCAATTTCAAGCCTCTAGCTGCCATGACGGCTTCAGGCGAATGATTAGAAGAGTTTTTTCAGCCAAAAGTTGCAACATGGCACAGTATTTACATCATAACTGCCTTCAATGGCACCGAATCCGGCTGATTTTGAAAATGCCTTAGTTTTTTACCTCTTAGAATGTCCCTTTTTTTTTGTAACCCTCTAGCTGCCATACCGTTCGAATGCCAAACTTTGCAAATCCGATTTCACCTTAAATTGAACGAACTTCACGGTTATAAAATCATATTAAATTTCATTGTGTACGAATCTTCACGAAATTTGGAATTCCAACAGTAGGCAGTTCCAGGTCGCTCTCATAAAATTTTCAAACTTCTATTTGCTATTTTGACTTTGCATGAGCGATTAGAGTCGTTTTCTGAGGACGCTTTATTCTTACCCCCCGCACCCCATGCGTACGCACATTTTGTCGTTTTTTCCATTGGGCCGGCCGCCCGTGAGCCATTTTCCCTTTCGTATCGCCACTTTTTTCTTCCCCATCCCATCCATCGCCTGAGGGCAAGTGCAGCATGCTTCAACACAATCACTTCCAAGCCATCAAGCCAGCCAAAAAAGACAACCAAGACCCATATCTATTGAAGCACATGTGTGACCGTCCATCTCTATCCATATTTCGCATTTGACCGAAGATACGGGACAAAACATGAGTCCTTTTTTCCCGTCTTCGGACCCGCGAGTCGCGATGGACAAGACAAAAATCGGTCTTCCGATTGTTTTGGTTGCGTAAAAAAGGGCCCGCTGTCGCCCGGAGGCTAATGACAGCCGTCAACTGACCGATAGGCGACCGTTTACGAGAGGGGTGCTTCGGTTAACAGCGGAAAAATGATGGACCATATTGGGAGGGTTCCGGTTTTACGGCTGCGGGAAGTGGTTGTACGATTTTGAGGATGTTTCTGGTTTTGAAAATGACAAATTTCATACTTTAAACGACTTGGAAAGTTGTCAAATGCCATCAATAAGGTCGTAAGTGCCAATGAGGTCATTTTTCATCGAAAGCGTGCCGTATTGTTTCGACCTGTCAACACCCAAGTGCTACATTGTCCACCAATCCTAATGCCATCACATTATTGAAGGCATCCTGTCATTGCACAGCTGTCATAACGACTGATTTATGCCGTTATATTGGCTGGGACATGTAATCCGATCCCCGGAAGTGCCGATCCGATCCGATTCGCAACAACTTGTGGACTGCTGGGTTGGTGCCAATCGTTGTCGCATTGCGCGAGATTGGACCTCGCAGCTTTTTTGTTTGACCAAGTGTCCGGACATAATAAATTATAACTGGCCCCAGGCTGGCCGGTCAACCAACCGAAGGAAGGCGGGGTGCGCGCAGCCTGCGGGGGCGGTAGCCGCCGGTCGTTGTCTCGTGCCAATCAAGTGAACCTCGCAGACACCCCTCCAAGGCGTCAGTCGCCCTCTTCGCGCACCTCTCCGACCAGACGCACATGCTCACTTTCGCGCCTTCCCTCGGGCACGCTGCCTCAGGCGTTATTTCGACCGAATTTTTGTGGTGCCATTTTGATTATGCCACTTCGACGCCGTCGACATCTGACCACCAAACTTATTCTAAAAGTGCTCCATCTTCCTACAGTAACCCAGACTACCCAAGCTGTCCAACATTTAATTATGAAAGAGCCTATGACCTGTCAACCGCCATCCCAGACACCGAGATCTTCCTGACCGTCCAGGCTGCCATCAAAATCCTCCAATTAGCGGATGATTTCGACAAACGCCTCCGAGCCGCCAAACACCGCCAACACTGCCAGACTTCCACATCCATGACAAGTCGACTTCTCAGCTGGGCCGCCACGACTGCCATTGCAATCTTCGCCTAATCACTGCCACCATAATCGCTGTGAAACGTCCCACGATCTCGTCAGAATCAAAATAGTCATGCGTCACCCGTGCTCCCAGTTACCGTATCCGAAATGCCACAGATTACTATAATTCTTAAAGTTTTTATTACTGTAACTTTTTTAAACTTTACAATTTGTTAACCTTACTTTTTATGTTCATCGTTGTAACCCAATCGCTTCTATGAAGCCGTTTCGGCACGATATGAAGTGATTGTTTGTCTAAATAAACATGCTCTTTACTCAAGAACCTTCTGTTTTTTGACACTGTATTTTCCCGCGGCGGATCCATTGCGCGCGTTTGTCGGTGGCTCGGCAGGGGCTTCTTCCGGCTGGCGACAGTTTCAAATTCGCATTTGATCTGCGCCGCCGTCAGGGGAAAAGATGCGCGAAATCCCGCGGGACCGGTCGTTTGGACGCAAGGAGTTTCCCATGGCCTGGTTAGCCGGCGGTCATCTCTTTTTGATGGCATAATTTTATGGAATTTGATACTTCCTTGATGTAAGAGGGTAATTATTGCTTTGATGCTGAAGAGGGCAGGTTTTTCAAGTTTTTAGGGACAAATTTTTGGAAATGTAAAAAAAAAAACATGGCAAATATCCGCGAAAATGTGAAGCCAATTGGATGCCGGATTAATTCCAAAAAGCTGACACTTGACAGGTCAATGAGTATGTACAACCCCACACGGCAGCAGCTGATCGTGTCGTCTTAATAAGGCTACTAAAGCCAGCCAAATAAGGACACTCAGCCGGCTTACTGTGGACTGCTTCACCATGGCGATCATCGGGATTTGGGCTAGATTGCGCGTCTCCTCGGATTAATTGCCAATGACATGTGTTGTAGATATAGCTTGTCTGGCGAGAACGGTCATACATGGCACATGGAACATAAGTTTAGCGGATTTCGGTTTCGGGGACTGTGTAAACAAATTTCTGTTTCTGTGTGTTGAACCTGTTGCTGTTTGTATCCAAATTGCCAAATATGATCACTTGACCTACTTGACTTTCTTTAAACTGTCAATTAGTCACATCTTTTTCATGTAAAAGTTGTGAATGTCTTTATTTCATCAGAAAACCTGTCACAAACCCGAACTGCGCAGGGTTGAATGAGGTTAGCCTCTAATCGGACATCCCGCAAGCACGCGCAAAGAAAGCAAAGACTTTCGTAATTATCGCGAATTGAGTCATCCGTGGCCTCGCCGCCGAACATCATGAACGTTGTCTTTGGCGCTGACATCTGATTCCGAAAGAAGTGCTTGCTGACAGTCACAGACAGCCGCGGGCAAAGCGAACACCCGCAAGAACAACACTTTTCAAGGTTTTCCGATCTGAGGTTGCAGCCGATTCAAGGCCACTGCCAATGTTTTCAGTTTCTCGATAGATAGACAAAGACTTTACCCAAGCTATAGCGTCCTCAAATTGGTGCCACCCGGGCTTCAGGGCAGGCATATTCGGCAATTATAAGCAAAAAGGGAAGTGCTTGTTCGGCCATTTTAGCGCATTACATGACCTTAGAACACTGTAAATACAAACCAAATCCAAGTTCACCCAATGTTGACATAGATAAATCACACCAAAGTGTTACAAAACAAATTTCATCCCCCTTTGTTCCGCCGCGCAGAAGTGATTAAGCTATTCGGTTTCAAATTTATGTCGACACTAACTGTTTTTTGCACTTTCTCGCTCGCAACAATTTTATGCAAATGAGGGTTTCTTTTCTTGCGGCGAACGCGTGTCATGTTGCGCCATTTGTCAAACGGCTAAAGCTACTTTTGAAAGCCGTTCAAAAAGGCGCGCATCAATGTCATGTTGCAATTTTACATTAGAAAAACTGTTGTTTTGCGCGAAAAGGAGGAAAACGGATTAATGGCCTAGATTGCGGGCAAGCTTTTGACATCAAAGCAGTATCGCCGATGAATTTGATTTCGCGCACCCGTTGAAAAGAGTAGGTGCGCGAAAACATCCATGAACCGACTTGTGGATGATCCCATAAATGCCGATTTAGTGCTTACCTGCTTTGCTTTTCGGCAATATTAGGCTTCTTGCGGGCGCTGCTTGGGTGAAAAAGGACAAAAACAGTGTCGCGCACGCACTTGTCGCCCTGCGCATTGCCGACAAGTACAAAGGAGCGTCAAAAAAGGCTTCTTTTGTACCATTAATCATTCAATTACAGTGTAGAACGATTCTATTTTCACTAAACGGCTTTGATTCTCCAGCTTACGCATCATTAAAAAAGTGCGTGCACTGCTGCCAATTGCCAGTCATTTCGCGCATGCATAATCTGAGGTCAACATCGACATGGACCGCAAACATTGGGGGTTCAGATCGTTTGCCAAAAGTCTACCAAGGGCATGTAGTTGCTTTTTTGCCCATCTGGCGTCGAAGTAACTTCCAACAGCCACGAAAAGAAACCTCAATAAGCGTGTTCCTTGCGTTTTTTGGGATGGCATTATGGATCCCATAAATTATAACGATCCTCCCGACTCGGCTGGCGCAACAGTTGTTTTCAGTCGAATAACTGCATAAGTGGACAAATCCAATCGTCTACAAACTCGCGCAGCAGTTGCTGACCCTGGGGTAAATGAGCCACATGCAATTGAGTCTTTCAAGAAGTTACAGTATTCCTTTTGTTGGTGCCACCCGCATGGTGGGTCATTGGAGGGGTATTTGGTTTTAATGTCAAAGCGATTTGCGAAGGAGGTTTGGATTGTCTTTGTGTGGGGTTTGTGCCGAAAACAGAATGGGTAATGTATTGGCATGTTGAAGTGAGTGTGTTTCGGGGGTGGTCTTTGTGTGCCAAAATCAGGTTTTTAGATTGTTGTGGAGGGTTAAATCACTGTGTTAAGGCATTGTAATGGGTTTTAGGATGTTAAAATAGGTCTGTATTGCCATTTGGGAGGTCTTTTGTCAACATGCCCTGAGGGCATTTGGCTTAAATTTGCTTATTTTTGATGGCAATCATTGTCTAAAGGCATTATAATAAATTTTAGGATGTCAAAACAAGTTTATATGACCATATGGGGGTCTTTTGTCAAAACACCCTGAGGGCATTTAACCTCAGATTTTCCCATTTGCCCATTTTTTGGCACAATAAAGTCACAAATTGCTTTACCCACTTAAAAATCCTCTCAATCATGATGCCCTCATTGTTCGCACCCTTCAAGTGACATATTTATTACCAACTGCGCAGCTTATTGCGACCCATCCGCGCACTACAAGTGCCTCCAGGCGACTGAACCATACTTAATTTCAATTTCGACTCGGATTAGCCATCACCAATCCGATCCTTAAGTGAGCTAGCTAAACAAACTAATGTCACCTGGCAGCAACCAACTAACGTAATTGCCAAGTATGCACTTCCGGGCGAAACGCAACTAATTGCTTGGCACCCCATTTCCGGGGGAAGCGTGGGCGTGTGGGTCCACATTGTTTTCGCGCCTTTCAATGAGTGCCAAGAGACACTACAACTCGGTATGTAAGCACAGCTTCAGTCCACTAACCTATGGATGACTGAGCTAATAATAATATTGGTTCTTCGTCAAACATCCGTGTCAGGATTAGCAAACTGTGCCCTCTGCATTGGGTGCGCGTAATTCGAAGCTGGGCTCCGATGGCAACCTCATTAACAGGTGTGGGGTCGCGCAGCTGTTGTCGTCGAAGAAGTCAGTCAGGTCGGAAGGAAGTCAACAGTTTTCGTGACAGCCGGGTGAGGACTAACTGCGAGCGCGTCGATGGATGTTTCCGGGAGTTGGGCAACAAGTTTGGGGGTGGCACGCACGCGATTACCGTATACTACGGTCATTTAAGGGGTCAAAGTAGAGGGGTTAGAGGTTCTTTCGACATTGCATCACTAAATTACGGCCATCAAAGAACTTCCGGTATTCGCTAATAGGCTCTTAGCGACTCTCGAAACCGATACCATTGCATGCATAACAAATCCAATTCCGACAAAGCGTTTCCGCGCTTGCGCGCTTGCGCAAGCATCGGCATTTCCAAAAGTGCCAATACCCTCGAGAGTCACTCTCGGGTCAATCTTATGCAAATAAGGAAGCCCTCATTTCTGATATTAGCCAATTTGTGTCTCTTTTTTTTACGTAATCGGATTATGATTAGCTTTATCGCTTCCCATTCCCTCTTTCGACATCCGATACAGTGCCACTCTGTCAAAACACTGATTTCTAACCCACATAAGGACACACTTGACCAATGCTTTGATCTGCCGCCACTTATCTGGCATTGGCATTGGCGCGGGTGCCATCGCTTACGACCGAAAAAGGCAAAACAAAGCACTCCAAATGCCGACCGACTTCCGCTCAAAAGTTTGCAGGGGTTCGCGCAAACACCTTACAAGTGGGTAGCAAGTGCAAGTGTAGCAGCTGTCGGCGGCACGCGCTTTACAAGGGCATCGGCAATGGTGACGGTAGCAGTTCATGACAATGAGACAGGCGTCAAACATTGCGATTGCCGGGCACGAAACAATAGAAATGAAGGTGCCAATGTCGGAGGCTACTCATCGAGTACACATAACCTGTAAACCCAAAAGTGGCATGCTAATGAAAGGGATCGACAATGAAGAGATCAAAGCGGCATATGGAACTCAAAGGGGGTAATAGACACGCAACAAATAGCTGTAAAGTTTGGAGTGTGATGGCACGCGATTCCGATGGAGTTTATAAAGGTTCATTGCATCATTTAGAGGTCATTGTATGTTTCAAAGTTGCCGAAACGGGTAGATAAGCTGAGGGATTTATACAAGAACAGAAAGAAGACAAAAAAACATCAAAAAAGGTTAAACTTGAATGTTGAATCCGATGTCGACAGCAAAGTCGATTCAGTGATGAACAGCCGATACGTTAAGAATGGAAGCAGACTTAGTTAGTGCTCTCACTATTTTTGCAGCCCAGTTATAATGACCACTTCAATATAAAATTCAGTAGTCCACTTTCCGTGTTGCACAGATCAGTTTTGCAGGCTTCACGCAGGCACTGGAAATGACGCCGTATTCGGAGAGACACGAAAGGCCATAAGTTAGGCATTCTTCATTGCTTCGCAGGTCGAGTTTTGTGCCAAAAATGCCCCCAATTACGTGTGACGACACAAAAGACGCCACATCCGGCGATTGGAAGGCACTTTTCTAAAAATTGACAATTGAAGCCCTTTTTTTTAATAAAAAAAACCTTCAAAACGTACCAGGTTGATCAAATCGCTCTTGGTTTTGAATGAAGCCTCCGACAATGGTAGCATCAAAGGCGACAGTTTGAAGTTCAAGTAGCATGGAGATGGAATTGCTAACAACATGCCAAAATACGACAATTAATCGCATACTAGCAGCAATGTTGAAGAACAGGAGCACCATTTGAGAAAGCGTCTTTATCAACGGCGATTTTTTGGGAGGTTCCATTGTTATAACTGACGAAAAAGCCTTCTGACAGCCTTTTTTGGCGCAAAATATGCAAATTTCTACGCTTTTTTGTGTTTTGCATTTTCACAGATCACTTTTTTTGCCTTTTTGACTTCCTTATTTGGGTCCTGTTTCAGTTTGAATCACTAATTAGCACCCCTTGACAAAACTCACTTAACTTAATTCGTCATTTTACTCAAATTTTATCAAGCAAATACCCAGATATTCATCTTCTTCTCAATCCAGTTTTATCCCCTCACTAAAACACAATCCATCCCCAAAAACGTGTTTGCGTCACTCACTTTCTGAGACTAAACTCAAACTTCTCCTGAGAACGCTACCGGAATCGGGATGAGACGATCTTATCTACAGTTCAGCGTCACGTTTCATGTTTCATGCCGAAACGTGCAAACGGATAAACAGTTGAGTCGTTGTATTAACTTTTTCTTGAGAAAAGTCATTTAATCCACATACTTATTTTATCCACTACACGGTTGTGCTCGAAAAAAAAAATAAATGAGTAAAACATCGTATTTTGTGTTATTTAGGCGGTTTAGAAAGGTGTTTTTTGTTGGTATTTTGCTGTTTGTGCTTGGACAAGTAATTTTGGTGGTTAATTTTTTGAAGCAGGTTTTCAAAATTGGAGGTATACCGGATACACCTGAGCAGTTGATGGCTGTACATACGGGGTTTTATTATAATAATAGTGTTTTGTGAGTTTTTTTGGGTGTTAATGTTGGTAAATAATGTAAAGATGGGTTTCAGCTATCCGGACAATACAGCTGTGGTGATATTTTTCGCTGATTATAGACAATATACGACAAAATTAGTCTGTGTTAGTAAAAATGAGACAAATTCAATCTATTCAAGCGCGCTCGTCCGACCTGTGGCAGAAAGTAGTGGCAGTTGTAAATGGCTTACTCAAATCGTTACTTGTAAAACTGTTGCAAATCCTTGGCATTTCCAATTAACGATGAACGATTTGCCGACAAATATCACAGTGCCATTGGAATTGCCGAGTCGAAAACCGAGATACGTTGTTGCCTGCTATGCGCCAATGTTTTACGAACAAAGATGGCAAGCCATTACTATGATCCATGAGCTCAATGCCAGATGGGGCGTAGATCTTCAAGTGCATTACGTCCAGTCCGTCGTGGGCGAGCTGATGACGCTTCTTGACCCAATGGTGAAACGCGGACTTCTCGAATTCCGAGGCCTTGACATTCCAGATCTAGGTTTAGCGTTAACCCAAAAACTCGGCTACAACCCGGCCCAATCCACCGAAGCCCGCCACCAAGTTATGGCATTGCAAGATTGTTATTTCCGATACCGTGAAAGTGCTGAATTTATAATGGTCAGCGATCCGGATGATTTATTCGTCCCGCATCATGGAAATGATCTCTATGATGAATTCAGTTATTGGAGACATATACATCCGACAGCTTCGGCTTATATGTTTAGAAGGAACATTTCCTACATTACGACTTCCAGCAAATTGGAAGATTTCTCAGTTAAGAAAACTTTGAATTCCATCAAAATCGGAGAAATGTCCGATGTCGGAAAATCCGTCTACAACCCGAAATACGCCGAAACTCCATGGATCCACTGGCCTGGATTGAAGAAAACTCCAATTTTTGAGGTTCCAGAAAGTGAAAGTTATGCTATTCATTTGAAATACAACTTTGATGAACACCCAACTATCGTAAGCCATCCCTATTTTGCCCCCAAACAACATTTATGAGGTCGTTCGCGAGGTTTTTTAGGAGGGCCGACCCCCGATTTTTTGACCCCCAAATGTTTCGTGCCAAAAATGTTGGCATACCTAAGGGTGTTTCGGAACCGGAAGGATTTTGTCTGAAACCTCCTCCTTCTGAAGATATGGCTTCTGAAAGCAATCTGCCCAGTTTCCAGAAAAGTACTTTCCCGGCATCGTAGAGAGGTGCGGTTTGAAGCATTCGAAGCCTTTTGAGCTGAAAAGTTTAATGACACACTCGAATTTTCTTCAAACTGTCAAAAATTATCGATTTTTTTCAAATGAAAACTTTGACTGCAAATATCTCTCTTATTCGACCGAAATGACAGGGTCTGAGGCCACCACGTTGTTCCCCGTCTTTTTCTGAGTCGATTGGCATATAGCGGAGCATCTAGGAGTTCTGCCAATGTTGTTTAATTTTGAATCAACGGCAAAAACCCGTATGTGCGCTGGTGAAAAAAGACGCGTGCAACGGGTGGGTCGGTTGCGTGCGGTCCTCGCGACTTTTCGTGGCGTGACAGGTGCGTGCGCATCGGCAGCGCTCGCGGACACGCACTCGTTTTCTTCGAGCGCACTATCCGCTTTTCGGCTTCAAAGCAACTTTTAACAACATTGGCAGAACTCCTAGATGCTCCCCTAAAGGCCGTTCGACTCAGAAAAAGACGGGGAACAACGTGGTGGCCTCAGACCCTGTCATTTCGGTCGAATAAGAGAGATATTTGCAGTCAAAGTTTTCATTTGAAAAAAATCGATAATTTTTGACAGTTTGAAGAAAATTCGAGTGTGTCATTAAACTTTTCAGCTCAAAAGGCTTCGAATGCTTCAAACCGCACCTCTCTACGATGCCGGGAAAGTACTTTTCTGGAAACTGGGCAGATTGCTTTCAGAAGCCATATCTTCAGAAGGAGGAGGTTTCAGACAAAATCCTTCTGGTTCCGAAACACCCTTAGGTATGCCAACATTTTTGGTACAAAACATTTGGGGGTCAAAAAATCGGGGGTCGGCCCCTTCACCTTGTTCCTAAAAAACCTCGCGAACGACCTCTTATACTCCCTTTCTAGTCCGAACCAACTAAAAACATTGCCGAAGTCATCGATCTATCCATCTTCAACAACCCCACATTCGTCAACTACACAAAAGCACGCAACAACGTCACAGACCTCCCAAATTCCTCCCTAGATTACTCCGATCTGATCACAACATGCCGCATGAAGCTTCACACGTTGTACCAGATCCCTGAACTGGTGATACACGCAAAAGTGTGCACTACAATCACGAGCTGTGAGATTCCGAAACGTGATGTAAATTGCACCATCGCAGTGAGGTCCTATAGAACGGAATGCCTTCCTGGTAATCAGTTTTGTGCCATCCTTCCAAACAAAGTGCTACCGGACTTTGTGACGCGATCTGATGGTTGTGCCTGGGGGATTACGGTTTAGTACTTACATAATTTTGGAATTTACAGTGATGTTTGTTAAACAGTGCCATACTCCATAAAAGGGACAATATTTGTGTTTTGATTTAAAAAAATTTGATAAAATGCTTTTTTGATTAAACGTCAAACTTTAATTGGTTTTGTAGCATGGTGTCGTGGGATCAAAGAATAATTTGAAAAAAAACCTGTGTAAACAGAGACTTTGTGGCTTTGACCCGGAAAGCGCCAATCCTATTTATTTCTAACTGCAGTTTAAGCTGATCAAATACGTTATCTAGAATAGAATTCTGGAACTTCAACCTAATAGGCAACTAAAGTTCCAGAATGCGCAGTACAAAAATCCAACTATCAAAAGTCAGTTTATACAGCAGCAGTCACAAAGCTATAAACTGCATTTTCTATGTCGAGAACAATGGCTTGAAAACAGTATAAAAGCACTTTCAAAAGTATCAAAATCACAGTTACTTTACACTTGTGAAGTATGTTTTCGAAAATCATCCTTGTCGCTGCCCTGATTTCGGTCGTTTCGAGCCAAAGTCAAGATTTAGGCCCGTGTATCGGTAACGTTTGTCCGACCGGCTACAACTGTGTTAACAGTCGCTGCGTCTCAGGTTCTTCCACAAGTATGATTTACATTTATCGTTCGTTTCAAATTAATTTATATATTTTAGCTTGCGTTGACAAAGTCGGACCCAACGGCGTTTCTGATTGCCCCAACGTGGCTCGTCTGTGCAACAACTCCATCTACTACTCCCTCATGACAGAACAGTGCCCCAAAACTTGTGGACGCTGTACTAGCGGCTAGATAACTGTCTGCTTTCGTTACAACGGTTTAGCTACCTCTTTTGAGTCAATTTATGGTATGAATAAAACTTAGATTTCCACAAACAACCGTTTCATAAAAGTTAGTTTATTACTTCTTTACTAAAAACATCAAAAACACAAAACAAACACTTTCAATTAAAACACAAGACTGATAATAGCCTCACGAGCAGCGGTAAGAATGGCAGTAACATCAGATGGCATGGCATCGAACGACGTGTACACCTTTCCATCGTGAATGACCGTTTTGAGGTTCTGTCCATCAAAAACGAGAGTTAGTGACTCGCCAGTAACGAGTTGAACACAAGTGACATTGTCATTGTAAAAGTCGAAGCATCCATCGTCGCTGTCGGCGTGATAAGCGTATTGTTCGCCTTTTCCGAGGTTGGGAATGGTGAAACCAAACGTATTGCTGCTTTCAGAAGAATATGATTCTTCGCTGGCATTAGACGACACCATTTCATCGTTGTCGGCAATGTCATCAAACGCATACACTGATGCAACATCGTCGGCGAACTTATCGATATCGTGGGACAGAATTTCAAAAGCATCGAGTGCGCCGTCAAATGCGTAGACTGATGCGACATCAGCAGTGCTTTTGTCGATATCAGTTGGAATTGCATCGTTCAGCCCGTCAAATGCGTAAACCGAAACAATGTCTTCTTCGGTTTCGTTAGCTTCGAGGGTGTCGACTTCGAAATTCGAATCCGAGTTAACCGCTTTAGCAGTAAGGCGCGTGTTGTCATAGAAATACAGACTTGCGGTAAAAACCAGGAAATAAACCGAAGCTAAAAGGATAGCGGGGGACCAAAAAGGATGAGCGGAAGCTTTTGCCAAAGCCGTCGCCATCGAAAGGCAAAAATAGGTAAGGATAGCAAAAGCAACCCAATGCAGTCGCGAGTTTATCCTTTCCATCAAAGAATCATTTAAAGCGCTCAAAGCGTCGTTAATGTTGACTTCTTCATTATCTTTATTGATGCCTTCGAAATCGTCACACGATTCGACGTCATCAGAATCGTCGTCACCTGTGTTCATTTCGTAATCAGTAAATGTGTCGCAATCACATTTTTCTTCCAACACATGCCAATCAGTGGGACATCTTTTGGCATCAAAAGCGTAGACACTTTCAATGTCGTCGTCCGTGCCTTGAAACGCATAAAGCGATCGGACTTCGTCAGTTTCATTGAGAGATTCGATAAAACGGCTCAACATAATGGCAGCAGTAAATTCGGAACTAAAAAAATGCGGATTACTGTATTGTTTTTGTTGTTAAAACAAGAACACATTTAGAAACGCGAAAAAGTAATAAAGTTGTGGAGTAAATGTGAGCAAAAAATGACAGAAATGAAATAAAAGGGGGAAAATAATAAAACTATGAAAAAACGGGAAAGTAACTAGTCTATATGAAATACAAACTAAGAAAGAAAACAGCAAATGCGAGGTAAGGCACTGATTCTTCGATGAATGAGTGAATAAACTAGTACGCTTGAGATGTAGTTATGCGAATAAAGATCGAGCATTTGCGCGGCATCTATCGCTCTATTCTGACTAAATTGACTTGTCTGTCCACTAATGATCCCGGAAAGCAAGTAGCTATTAGAACGATGTCCTTTGGTATGTGTGTAGGTGATCGATTTGTTTAACTGCAGACCCCCCATTATTGTTGGTTGCGCAGAACTTTCTGAATTCTGCGTTATTCGTATACTCTTTCATTTGTCTTGCATTAAAAACTGCAGCCATGCCCTACCCTCTCGAAAAACTAAAGTACGGTCTCCGTCGACGTCTCCGTGAACTCACTTCTCCCGCTGAAGCCTACGAACTGCAAATCGCCGCGCCTGATTATTACGGACTACAACCTCTTCAACACTGCGAAACAGTTGCTACTGTGACAGTTGAAGTGGATTACAAAAACCGTTTAATAATAAGCAATGCATACAATTTTGAATACGTACATGTACAGCCTGATCAGCTTTTTAGCATCTCCAGTACCCTGAGAATTCATGATCTGGAGTCAGTTTACGGAAACAAGGTTTTTGAACACTTCTTACCAACATTTGAAGTTATGGTGTTTCTACATTGTCGTTTTGATTTACCATTTATCAACAATTTTATTGTTCCGCTGAAAAAACATGTTGTTCAACTTACTTTAAAGAGTTGTGCAATTGGCATGGAAGATGTTTTAAAAATGGTTTGCAATGCTCCTGTCTTTAAAACGTTACGTCATCTTGATATTCGTTCGATTATTTATTTTCACGGCTGGATTGACGCATTTGTGAAATTAAAGGCTACATCTTTTGAAAGCATTACTTTGCATGACGCCCGCCAATCTATATTTTACGATATTGACAGCGAAACTTTTCTCAAGTTTTTCAAGGTAAGCGCTGGTTTTTTCTGACTGCAGTTTTAAAATGCGCGTTTTAGGCTCAAAGTGATGATTTCACGTTATCTATTTATGTGACGAATACGTCATGTGAGTTTAAAGAAAAACTGCGGGTTATTTTTAACAACCATTATGATTTTATTGTATGTAATGGTTACAAAGAAGTTGTGGGCGTACCAAAGAAAAAAGTTGTACTTTACTTTGACTCTATGACGTGGGTTCATTGGCTTAAATGTTGAATTTGTTTTATTAGTTACAATAAACAATCGTTAAGAATTAACGTTAGCTAAACCTTTTCTCTTTTCACTGTTCGCTTGCCATAAAACAATCGATTGCGCACAGTGCGCTTAAGCCATGTTAGGTCTAGACATCCAACGCAGCACTATAGCATTTGTAGTTGCTTGACTTAGCATCATATCTACAAAAGCGTAAAGCCAGATTTGTTCATATTTACTGTTTACATTGCCATCTGCCATGCCGTACCCCCTCGAAAAGCTAAAATACGGTCTCCGTCGACGTCTCCGTGAACTCACAACTCCAGCTGAAGCATATTCCTTTCAAATCGCATCACCCAATTATTATGGACTACAACCGATTCAAACATGCGAAACGTTAAAGTACGCGGAAGTTCTAACGCTGGATAAACAAAACATAGCGCTACGCTTTAAAGGTGAAACCTTTAAAAGCCCCTACCATGAGCGGCTTTTTGGCATTTACGATGAAATATATTTTGCTAATGTGACGGTATTTCACAGAAACATTATAAATGAGCATTTTCGATTAAAACCAAAAATTGTTATATTTGAAAAGTGTCATTTGGACATGCCATTTATCGAAAATTTTATTGTTCCGCTGAAAAAAACACTTATACGGTTAGAAATTTTGTGGTGTACAATGACAGCAGAAAATGTTAAAAAAATGATTCTCATAACTCCTGCCTTCAAAACATTGCAAACACTCATCATACCTGCGCCCAACTCATCGGTAAATTGTTGGATTGAATCATTTATTACAGCGGAATGTACATCCTTTAAAAACATTCTTCTGTATGCTACCTTCTTATCCGTTTTTGATATTGACGTTAATACTTTTCTTAAGTTCTTTAATGTAAGTACATGTGACGTGGCTTTATAAAAGCAGCACATAAAGATATATCTATATATCTATAGATAGATATAATATAATGTTTTTAAAAACATGGTTACAGGCTCAAGCTGATGGCTTTAAAATAACGTTCAGTATGCGTAATGAAGTAAACTGTTCCAGCTTAAACACAAAACTAGCAGCCTTATTCGAAAAACATTTTGAAAATGCCGAAGCGGATGATTTGGATCCCGAACCTGTTTCTCCAACCACAAAACAAGTAATAATTTCAATGAACTCGGTGTCACGGTATTATTGGCTTAAAGTTTGATTAAATTGTATTTGTTTGTTATTCTTATTTTTATCGCATTATAAAAGCTACACACGACCTGACAAACGAACCAATGCTGTGTTCTGTGTTGTGTTGCCTTCGATGTTTGTACGGCTTTTTGGAAGCGTGTAATCAATAAAACGCTTTCTACTGACCATTTACTCGACCTACAACCATTGATCGCGCGCAACATTCTAAAAGCTGCATTTTCCAACAGCAACTTTTTCGGCGCAAACTGCATAATATTTTCTGACACTGTTTAATAAATTCACGTTTTAAGGTAGTTTAAATTTGTCTTATATTGGTATCTCAGCCATGCCGTACCCCCTCGAAAAGCTAAAATACGGTCTCCGTCGACGTCTCCGTGAACTCGCTACTCCAGCTGAAGCATACGGGCTCCAAATCGCCGCACCTACCTATTCTGGATTTCAACCTATTCAAACATGCAAAACAGTAATTGACGCGGAAGTTCGAGAGGATCGACAAAACCGATTAATGATAAACCTTAACAATCTCGGTTTAGTACGCATGCAACCTGAGCTTGTTTATGCAGTGACTAAACGCCTGGTTATAAAAAAATTGAAATCAGTAAACCAAAACCCAATTTTTGAAAATTTGCATTTAGATGTTGAAAGCATCATATTTCAAGAATGTCTTTTAACCACACCATTTATAAAACAATTTGTTTTTAAACTGCCAAATTCAATTGGCGGTTTAGGCATTTTCCATTGCCCAATTACCACAAGCGATATTTCATTCATGGTTTGCGACGCTCCTGTTTTTGAAACGTTGCGTGTACTTTATATATTCACGATTTCAAGCTTAACCAGTTGGATTGACGCATTTCTTAAGGCAAAATGCAAGTCTTTGGTAAAAATTATTTTGTATGATGCTCGCTCCACTGTATTTGACATCGATCCTCAGATTTTTCTTGAGTTTTACAAGGTAAATACGACACTTTTTCGTTGTTTTCAGTTTTTACAATGCAGTTTTAGGCTCAAAGTGCTGACTTTACGCTGATTGTTGAAATGGAAAAACCAACGGCATATGCCGATAGTCAAAAACCAATGGAGGCTTTGTTCGACAAACATTTTAAAAATGTCGAGCTAGACAGCACTCTCCCTATTCCTGAGTTCCCACAGAAAAAAGTTGTCGTCAAGTTTTCTTCAGTCACGCGAATTTATTCGCTTAAATTTTGATTTGTGTGTAATTTTAACTTTTGTTACTCGCAGCAATCTTCATGATAAAATAAAGCATCCAACTGCTGCCTCATTCACACATCCCCGATTCCCTCCCAGACCGCCAACAACATTGCGCTGATCTGTGGAGGGAATCTGAAGCCCCAAACAGGTTCCTAGACGCCATGTTCTGATGTCAATCTTGACATTGGATCACAGCCGTCTCAGAAAACAACAAGTGATGCTATTAAAACGTTATATTTCATTCATTTATTGACACTGTAAACTTAATTTGAGTTCAAAATGCAAAAAGGTATAACAACGAGTCATATTGGCAGCCGTATAGTACCAGAACATCAATTACAAAGCCTGTCAACGCGAAAACGCCTATATGCTGGGGTTATCCATGCATTGCTTCATGGCGCGAGAGTCCACGGACTGTCAAGGCGACGAGAGAGACAATCTCTCGACCGAAACTTGCACATTCGTACACCCTAACACACTTTTCCTGCCCCACAGCGAATGTTGCACTCTCGAGCACGCCTACACACTTTCCCTCCCCCGCAACGAACGATGCACATTTGTCATCATCTACCCCCGTTTCCTTTCCCATAACGAAACTTGCAATCTCGTGCACATCTGCACACTTTGCCAACGTCTGGGGATTCTGGATGAGTCAAAGAGGGCCAAAGGTGACAACATTTTGCGCATCTACCAGCTGTTTTTTGATGCTTGCGATGATGCTAACGTTGAAATTAGATCACTGCAAGCGCTCAAAAACAGCAGTTGGGCGTGTTTTGACATTGCCTCCGGTAATCAGAATGAATAGCGCACTAATGGCCATCAGAATCCCGATTCAGGCGGTTCAGCCGGTGGAAACGGGCGTCAAAGCCCGTTAAAAACGCCAAAAATCGACAAAAAATGGCACAAATCGGCTTTTAACTTGCCAGCCGTTCACATGGGCACAATTTTATCAGCATTTTTGGATTCTGCGTAACGTCGCGGTTCAAAAACACTTATTCGAAGTGACCTTATTCAACTTCTAACTGCATCTAGAACGCAAACATGTCAAAATTTACTCGTTTTTCGGCTCTGATTTGCGTGTTTAGTGCCAGATTTGCCCTATAATATGGGTTTTCTTGACATCTGATGTTATTTAGGCACGAAATAAAGGATTCTGAATAAATTCAGCTTACTAGAATCTGTGTTTAGCATGAAAAACCGGGGAATCGCACCGGTTGAACGGTGATTCCCGCGGAAATTGGGACGGGAAACACAATTTGGGGTTAACAAACACACAAACCTTGTTAAATATCGGCATAACAAGGCGCCCGAGGGCTAAAAGTAAACATCTAGCAACTTAATGCCATCCAAAATGCCAAAAAGCACCTAATTTCCAGCGTCAATGACTATCTGATCGTTGAAATACCAAGTATTAGCATTGCCAAAGGCATTGCATTCAAAAATTTTGGTTTTATCGCCGCGACATGAGTCAAATCATGAGCGGAACTCGTTTTAACACTTGTTGCCGGCGGCAATGAACCTCATTTGCGCCCGCCTGACGGAATCATACCCGATTTCGACGAATCTGTCAGTCGAGATTCGTTAAATAGTAGCTTTTTATCAGTTTTAAACCCCTCATTGATGCATTTATGTTTATCAGTTGGCCCGTATACACATCCCCGATCCCCTCCCAGACCGCCAACAACATTGCGCTGGTCTGTGGAGGGAATCTGAAGCCCCAAACAGGTTCCTAGACGCCATGTTCTGATGTCAATCTTGACATTGGATCACAGCCGTCTCAGAAAACAACAAGTGATGCTATTAAAACGTTATATTTCATTAATTTATTGACACTGTAAACTTAATTTGAGTTCAAAATGCAAAAAGGTATTACAACGAGTCATCTTGGCACCCGTATAGTACCAGAACATCAATTACAAAGCCTGTCAACGCGAAAACGCCTATATGCTGGGGTTATCCATGCATTGCTTCATGGCGCGAGAGTCCACGGACTGTCAAGGCGACGAGAGAGACAATCTCTCGACCGAAACTTGCACATTCGTACACCCTAACACACTTTTCCTGCCCCACAGCGAATGTTGCACTCTCGAACACGCCTACACTGAGAAAAAAATCGTTACATTTTTGTAACCCACGGGGTTACATTTGAAACATGGTAATTTTTTAGGGTTACATTTGGAACCTTTGTAATCCTGGACGCGTTACATTTGGATTGCACCACAAACGCATTCGCACAGTGCAAATCGCATTGCATTTTTCAATGCGCGCGATGTAACGCAAACAGGATTACAATTTGTAACGCAAAAATGCCTGTAACGCATGTAAATCTGGTTTGGGTTACAAAAATTGTAACCCATGTTTCAAATGTAACGATATTTTTCTCAGTGTACACACTTTCCCTTCCCCGCAACGAACGTTGCACATTTGTCATCATCTACCCCCGTTTCCTTTCCCATAACGAAACTTGCAATCTCGTGCACATCTGCACACTTTGCCAACGTCTGGGGATTCTGGATGAGTCAAAGAGGGCCAAAGGTGACAACATTTTGTGCATCTACCAGCTGTTTTTTGATGCTTGCGATGATGCTAACGTTGAAATTAGATCACTGCAAGCGCTCAAAAACAGCAGTTGGGCGTGTTTTGACATTGCCTCCGGTAATCAGAATGAATAGCGCACTAATGGCCATCAGAATCCCGATTCAGGCGGTTCAGCCGGTGGAAACGGGCGTCAAAGCCCGTTTTCCACTAGCTTTTCACCAAATTTTGCACGATTCATCCGTGAATCTTAACAATTGTCGCCAGGGCTTTCATCAACGACCCCTCTGGCACTTCCCCGACCCCATCGATGACCGCCATAGGCTATGGTCAGGTCAAAAATGGGGTTTTTCCTCGTTTTTTGCTGTTTTTTTGAAATTACGGTGCAAATTCAAGAGTGCGAAACAGGGATTCGCACGTTTTTAAGCCTTCTGGCCAGTGCGGAATCCGATTCCGATGAAAAAAACCCGGAATTCGACAATTTGTGCACCTACCAGAATCGAAAAACGGCGGAACTCGCACGAAATTCGTTCTGGTAGTTTTGGTAACTACCGGAAGCGCTTACCCTGGTACAAACCAAGCAGTATTTTCGGGTTTAACATGTTTTGGTGATGTAGAAACACCTAATTAAAGCGATCTGACCCCAAAAGTAGGTACCTTCTAGGCTTAAAAACGCCAAAAATCGACAAAAAATGGCACAAATCGGCTTTCAACTTGCCAGCCGTTCACATGGGCACAATTTTATCAGCATTTTTGGATTCTGCGTAACGTCGCGGTTCAAAAACACTTATTCGAAGTGACCTTATTCAACTTCTAACTGCATCTAGAACGCAAACATGTCAAAATTTACTCGTTTTTCGGCTCTGATTTGCGTGTTTAGTGCCAGATTTGCCCTATAATATGGGTTTTCTTGACATCTGATGGTATTTAGGCACGAAATAAAGGATTCTGAATAAATTCAGCTTACTAGAATCTGTGTTTAGCATGAAAAACCGGGGAATCGCACCGGTTGAACGGTGATTCCCGCGGAAATTGGGACGGGAAACACAATTTGGGGTTAACAAACACACAAATCTTGTTAAATATCGGCATAACAAGGCGCCCGAGGGCTAAAAGTAAACAATTAGCAACTTAATGCCATCCAAAATGCCAAAAAGCACCTAATTTCCAGCGTCAATGACTATCTGATCGTTGAAATACCAAGTATTAGCATTGCCAAAGGCATTGCATTCAAAAATTTTGGTTTTATCGTCGCGACATGAGTCAAATCATGAGCGGAACTCGTTTTAACACTTGTTGCCGGCGGCATTGAACCTCATTTGCGCCCGCCTGCCGGAATCATACCCGATTTCGACGAATCTGTCAGTCGGGATTCGTTAAATAGTAGCTTTTTATCAGTTTTAAACCCCTCATTGATGCATTTATGTTTATCAGTTGGCCCGTATACACATCCCCGATCCCCTCCCAGACCGCCAACAACATTGCGCTGGTCTGTGGAGGGAATCTGAAGCCCCAAACAGGTTCCTAGACGCCATGTTCTGATGTCAATCTTGACATTGGATCACAGCCGTCTCAGAAAACAACAAGTGATGCTATTAAAACGTTATATTTCATTCATTTATTGACACTGTAAACTTAATTTGAGTTCAAAATGCAAAAAGGTATAACAACGAGTCATATTGGCAGCCGTATAGTACCAGAACATCAATTACAAAGCCTGTCAACGCGAAAACGCCTATATGCTGGGGTTATCCATGCATTGCTTCATGGCGCGAGAGTCCACGGACTGTCAAGGCGACGAGAGAGACTATCTCTCGACCGAAACTTGCACATTCGTACACCCTAACACACTTTTCCTGCCCCACAGCGAATGTTGCACTCTCGAACACGCCTACACACTTTCCCTTCCCCGCAACGAACGTTGCACATTTGTCATCATCTACCCCCGTTTCCTTTCCCATAACGAAACTTGCAATCTCGTGCACATCTGCACACTTTGCCAACGTCTGGAGATTCTGGATGAGTCAAAGAGGGCCAAAGGTGACAACATTTTGTGCATCTACCAGCTGTTTTTTGATGCTTGCGATGATGCTAACGTTGAAATTAGATCACTGCAAGCGCTCAAAAACAGCAGTTGGGCGTGTTTTGACATTGCCTCCGGTAATCAGAATGAATAGCGCACTAATGGCCATCAGAATCCCGATTCAGGCGGTTCAGCCGGTGGAAACGGGCGTCAAAGCCCGTTTTCCACTAGCTTTTCACCAAATTTTGCACGATTCATCCGTGAATCTTAACAATTGTCGCCAGGGCTTTCATCAACGACCCCTCTGGCACTTCCCCGACCCCATCGATGACCGCCATAGGTTATGGTCAGGTCAAAAATGGGGTTTTTCCTCGTTTTTTGCTGTTTTTTTGAAATTACGGTGCAAATTCAAGAGTGCGAAACAGGGATTCGCACGTTTTTAAGCCTTCTGGCCAGTGCGGAATCCGATTCCGATGAAAAAAACCCGGAATTCGACAATTTTTGCACCTACCAGAATCGAAAAACGGCGGAACTCGCACGAAATTCGTTCTGGTAGTTTTGGTAACTACCGGAAGCGCTTACCCTGGTACAAACCAAGCAGTATTTTCGGGTTTAACATGTTTTGGTGATGTAGAAACACCTAATTAAAGCGATCTGACCCCAAAAGTAGGTACCTTCTAGGCTTAAAAACGCCAAAAATCGACAAAAAATGGCACAAATCGGCTTTCAACTTGCCAGCCGTTCACATGGGCACAATTTTATCAGCATTTTTGGATTCTGCGTAACGTCGCGGTTCAAAAACACTTATTCGAAGTGACCTTATTCAACTTCTAACTGCATCTAGAACGCAAACATGTCAAAATTTACTCGTTTTTCGGCTCTGATTTGCGTGTTTAGTGCCAGATTTGCCCTATAATATGGGTTTTCTTGACATCTGATGTTATTTAGGCACGAAATAAAGGATTCTGAATAAATTCAGCTTACTAGAATCTGTGTTTAGCATGAAAAACCGGGGAATCGCACCGGTTGAACGGTGATTCCCGCGGAAATTGGGACGGGAAACACAATTTGGGGTTAACAAACACACAAATCTTGTTAAATATCGGCATAACAAGGCGCCCGAGGGCTAAAAGTAAACAATTAGCAACTTAATGCCATCCAAAATGCCAAAAAGCACCTAATTTCCAGCGTCAATGACTATCTGATCGTTGAAATACCAAGTATTAGCATTGCCAAAGGCATTGCATTCAAAAATTTTGGTTTTATCGTCGCGACATGAGTCAAATCATGAGCGGAACTCGTTTTAACACTTGTTGCCGGCGGCATTGAACCTCATTTGCGCCCGCCTGCCGGAATCATGGTTGTCAGTAACCATTCCGACCGGCATGCCGGAAAAACGGCAGACACAGAAGAATTGCGAGCCACTGTTCCGCGCGCGAAGTGTCGAAACTTGAGGAAAGGACAACGATCAGACGTGTGTACGCACATCGGTTTTCACGGGTCGCCGGCCCCTTGCAATTACCGCCAAAATTTAGGTTCGTACCGTAAAGCCCTTCGCCTGAGGTCCGCGCGGCATCTACACTCTTGTAAAAAATTGGAGGCGTAGGTTACGAACCGAACCGTACCGACGAAAAAAAAGTGTTTCCCGCAACAATCTGTTTTATGAATCAAAGCGTCCAAACAAGTCTCTACTGATGTGAGCAATGCAGAGAATCTGCAAATGATACATGGCTTTCAGAAGAACGACGCACCGCTTACATTTCTCTCCGGTTGCTATTGAAAACTTTAGTCATAGCTATATTGAGACTGATCCCGACATTTTCTGTTGGTGACTCTTTCAATAATGACAGCTGAATGTTTTCAATATAATAATAAAAAAATTTGCAAGAAATAAGAAAATTCACAAGATCACCATGCAAAATAACTTTTATTTGCGTCAGTGTTCACGTGATTAACAATTTTAAAAGTGAGAAACATGGCTGACGATATTCATATCACTTTCACTATGCCTATATAAGTGATACCAGAACTACATTTTCATCAGTTTCTACTCTACAGTTGGGGTAGCGTTAATCAAAATGACAAAGGACACTCTTTTGGTCCTTCTTTGCGTCCTCTCTACATTTGCCATAGCGGATGCTTGGCTTGAGTATGACTACTGTGTCAAACACGTGGACTATGCTCGAAGCGTGCTTCCTAATAATGGTACTACAGCTACGGGGCAAGAAATTGACCATGCCCTCAAAGCGTTGGCTCGTGACGATGACCCTGTTTATCCTGATTGTTGGGACTTCTGTGATTGGCAGGTAATAAAATCAGTAAAAAATTTGTATGAATGTGTTAGCTTTCAGACAGTTTATGACGTTCAGGACTTCTTCAAGACAGGGCTTCCAACATGTCAATTTTGCGACGATTGGTTTACGGCTGACAAAGTCACGGCTTGGATTTATTGCACTTTGCATCGTAAAGGGTTCCCATAACTATAATATTAATTCATATTACTCTGTTTAATAAACCAAAGCATTTATCTAAGATTGACAATCGTATAATAAAAAAAAGTTTATTACTTAAAAAAACTAAAAACCATCAAAGACACATAGAAACACATTCAATTAAAACACCAGACCGATAATAGCCTCACGGGCAGTGATAAGAATGTTGGCAATTTTAGATGGCATGGCATCAAACGAAGTGTACACCTTCCCATCGTGAATAACTACTTTAAGGTTCTGTCCATTAAAAACGAGAGTTAGAGACTCGCCGGTGACAAGTCGAACACAGGCGACATTGTCATTGTAAAAGTCGAAACGTCCATCTTCGCTATCGGCGTGGTAACCATACTGTTCGTCTTCTCCAAGATTAGGAACGGTGAAACCAAACGTATTGCTGCTTTCAGAAGAAGCTGATTCCTTGCTGGCATCAGCTGAGTAAGTTTCATTGTCGTTGGGGGCAAAATCAAATGCGTACACTGATGCAACATCATCTGTGTCTTCATTGACATCGATGGACAGGGTTTCAGAATCGTCTGCGTCGAAAGCGTAGACGGAATAAATGTCCTCATCGGTTTCGTTAGTTTTGAGAGTGTTAATTTGTGGATTCGTTGCAGTCGAATCCCAGTTACCCTCCTCAGAAGCAATGTCTTTCTCGTTGTCAAGATGATACCAATTTGCTTTTACAAATTGTAAATATGCCCAAATCGAAAATAAAACAGACGGCCAAAAAGCCTGAGGGGAACACGTTTCGATGTCATCAGAATTGTCGGCACTTGTATCCATTGCATAATCAGTAAGGTCGCCACAATGACACCCTTCAAACTCATGCCAATCAGTGGGATATTTTTTGTTAGCAGTGTCAAAAGCGTAGACGCTTTCGACATCGTCATCCATGCCTTGAAACGCATAAAGCGATCGGACTTCTTCAGCTTCGTTGAGAGTTTCAAGGAACCGCTTCAACATTTTGACAGTTGTAAAGTAAAAACTGAAAAAAGAGGATTACTGTACTGTTTTTGTTACCAAAAGAAAACCACGCTTTTGAAAAAGCGCAAGGTCGATGTAGTGGGGCAAATGTGAAAGAAAGCCAGCAAAAACGTTATGAAATGAAAAGATAAGGGAAAACAAAAACAGAAAAGTAAAAAGGAAACAGTCTATATTATGAATTACAATGTATGAAAAGAAACAGCAAAAGCAAGGTAAGACAAAAACTCTACGGTGAATGAATGGATGAACTAGCACGTTTTAATGGTATTTATGTAAATGGGTGAAGGGGGAGGGTCGTCTATGTGCGCAACATCGATCGCTCTATTCTAAAGCATTCGATTTAGCTATCCACTAATGATCCCCAAGGGCAAGAAGCATGATGTTTTCTGGTATGTGTAAGCCCGGTTTGAGCGGTTTGTCTGTTTTGTGTTTGTCCGTTTTCTGGTAGTGCGATCAATGAAAAGTAGATCTAGCCTAAATTGCTCTTCGCCAACTATTTGTATCACTCATAACCATAAATCGCGCGCAACTTTTGGAAAGTCGCGTCTTTTCATTACATCCAATATACCGAATAAACACTCATTGTATTTTTTGTAATTTTCTAATAAGCTTCTGCTTCCAGGTTCTTCATATTTGTTTCACAGCCATGCCATACCCCCTCGAAAAGCTACAGTACGGTCTCCGCCGGCGTCTCCGTGAACTCACTACTCCCGCTGAAGCCTACGAGCTTCAAATCGCTGCACCTGATTATTACGGACTACAGCCGATACAAACACTCAAACCTGTCGATGTTGGTTTTATTGCAGTGAAGAAACATAACCGTTTAGTAATAAGCTGTGACGGTGAATACATGTTCAAATATGTACAACCCGAACAACTCTTTACTATCTTTAAGACCCTGATGATAAATGATTTAAAGCCAGTTCACAAGAACATGGTTTTTAGCCACATTCTACCAACATTTACAGTTGTCAAGATTCAAAATTGTCTTTTGGATAAGCCATTCATTGATAGTTTTATTGTTCCATTGAAAAAACAAGTTGTTAGACTTGCTTTATCGAATTTTGGAGTTGGCGGGGAAGATAGTTTCAAAATGATTTGCAATGCCCCTGTCTTTCAAACACTACGTCGTCTTACAATATCTTCGACTTTTAAATTTCACTATTGGATCGACGCACTTCTTGAATCGAAGTCGACATCTTTAAAAAGCATTAGATTGTATGCCGATCTCCCCAATGTACTTTACTACATTGACAGCAATAAGTTTCTCGAATTTTTTAAGGTAAGTTTCTTTTTAAATTTTTGACAGCTTTATAAATGTCCGTTTTAGGCTCAAAGGGAAGATTTCACATTACGTATTTATATGACTGGAACAATGTCATTTTGGAAGATAAAAGAACTAGAGCAGGCGTATTTTAATGAACACTTTGAAACAGCTATAAGTGACGATTACAAAATCAGACCTGCAGGTGTACCAAAGAAAAAAATTAAATTTCGGGATAGGTTTTTGACTTGGTATTATTGGCTTAAAGTTTAAATTGTAGGTGTAACTATAGTTTTTGTTTTGTGTGAAGGGTTAAACTGTCCTAATGAATAAGAAGTTTGATCAAATTGCAATTGTAAACCGTGCTGTTTTTTGCTTAATGTTAGTTAAACACATCAAGACAAATGAACCGATATTGTTTTCTGCGTTAGGTTCCAATCGATGTATGTCCAGACTTTTCGGAAGGGTGTGTAGTCAATAACACACATTCTACTGCCCATTTGCTTGACCCATAACTATTGACGGCGCGTAATTTAACTTTGAAAAACAATGAATTTTTAGTGGCCAAGTTGACTCGTGTTAGCCAAAAGTAGATTTAAACGAGTATTAAAATGTGGATTTCAGGCTCAAAGATTTGTCTTCACATTACGTGTTACTGTGGTGAGCACAATACCATACAGCAACATTGAACAACTACTGCGTGCCTTGTTTTTCGAATTTATAATTCTGACGCGAGCAATGACCAGGATGTCGACAACATCTGATGGCAAATCATCGAACGATGTGTCCACGTTTCCATCTTAAATAACCTTTTTGAGATCCCGTCCATCAAATGAAAACAGTAAGTCATAGCAAATTTATAAAAGTGAATAGCAAAAGTAACAATAACAAAGTACAACAAGCAAAACAAACAATTGTGGAACAAATGAAAACGTCGAAAGCAAACAAGAGACAAAAATACAGTAACAGCACTCAAAAGTACTCATTCTTCACATCTACCGTCGGTACAGACTCCACTTCGTAATCAAAGTCTGCAAATACGTCGTCATCGTCAGAATCACGTTCAGCAAAGTTTTCATGTTGATTGTCTTTGGCACTGTCCTTCATCAGTTGTTGGATATGTTGCTCGGAAAGGTGAGTGCTGCGGTTGGTGATGGTAATGGAGTTCGTTGGGGTCTGACCTCGGAAATTTCGCACATTCTTACACACAGCTGTGACGGTAATAATGCCGTTGGCGTCGATATCGAAAGATACTTCAATCCAAGGAAGCCCATAGGTCCGGGGAACGTCAAGCTCAAATTTGCCGAGTAAGTTGTTGTTCTTAGTCACCGCATTCTCACCTTCGTACACCTGAAAAAAGCATTTTCATAATCTTATCCCGAAATGAATCCAATAAAATTAAGTAGACAAACCTGAATCAAAAGAGTAGAAACACTGCTAGATACGGCATCTTTGGCGCGTTCGGTTGGAGAAACAGGCATGACAACCGGAATCAAACGACTTAACCGCTTATTAAGTTTTGTAGTAAAGGATCGTGCCGTTTTGGTAGGAAGGGTAGTGTTGCGTTTGATGATCGTGGTCATGACGCCACCAGCGGTCTCAATGCCGAGGGAAACCGGGACGACGTCGAGCAACAGCGTGACAGAATTTTCACCGGAAAGAATGGCAGCTTGGACAGCAGCACCGTAAGCGACAGCCTCGTCAGGGTTGATGGACTTGTTGAGTTCCCTGCCGTCAAAAAACTCGGACAGAAGTTCTTGGATCTTCGGGATACGAGTGGAGCCGCCAGTCAGAACAATGTCATGAATCTGGGCCTTCTCCATCTTGCCATGGAGAGCCTTTTCAACAGGGTCCATACATCTACGGAACAAGTCGGAGCAAAGATCCTCAAATCGGGCACGGGTGATGCTGGTGGCGAAGTCGATTCCATCAACGAGGTCTTCTAGTTCAAGACTGGTCTCAGTTAGCATAGAGAGAGTGCGTTTGGCAACCTCGCAGGCAGATCGAAGACGGCGGAGGGCTTCAGGATGCGTAAAAAGGTTGATTTTGTGCTTCCGTTTGAACTGATCGGCGAAATGGCGGACCAAGAGATTGTCGAGATCTTCTCCACCAAGGTGGTTGTCACCAGCGGTCGATTTGACTTCGAAGATGCCATCTTCAACTGTCAGAATCGTCACATCGCATGTTCCGCCTCCGAAGTCAAAGACGAGAACGTTGCGTTCACCGGGCCCCTTGTCAAGTCCATAGGCAATGGCAGCGGCAGTCGGCTCGTCGATGAGGCGAAGAACGTTGAGACCCGCGATCCTACCAGCGTCTTTAGTCGCTTGGCGTTGCTGATTGTTGAAAGTTGATGGAACAGTGATGATGGCATTCTTGACTTCGGATCCGAGATAGTTTTCGGCAGCCTCCTTCAACTTCATTAGAATCATGGCTGTAATCTCCTCGGGGTAGAACGTCTTCACCTGGCCCTTGTGTTGGACCTGAAGCTTCGGCCGACTTGAGCCATCGGAAACCACAGCCGCGGACCAATGCTTCTTGTCATTCCGGACAACTGCATCGTCGAATGAGCGGCCGATGAGACGTTTGACATCGAAGATGGTGTTGCATGGGTTGACAGCGGACTGTTCCTTGGCGGCAGCACCTACGAGGATCTCATTGTCGTCGAAAGCGACGTAGGACGGCGTGGTTCGACCCCCTGAAACAAAAACTGCATTTCGCAGGAGATGGAAAAAAAACTAAACTTACCGAATTCATTGGGAATAATCTCAACCTGGCCATCGCGGAAAATGCCGACGCAACATTGGGTAGTGCCAAGATCGATGGCGATGGCGTTTTCAACGGGCATTTTAGACGAACTTGACGGAAACTTGGAATGAAATGACGCAAAACTGGAACGAGCGAAACGTAAAACAAAAAACGCGCCAGTGAGTGTAAAATGTCAAATCGTGGTAGGACAGTTTTAGGGGCGATGCGTGTGTGCAAAGCTCTTTTGATTTCAATCTTCCGGGCGACTGCGGACTTTGCCTTACTAAATGAGTGAAGTCAACCTTTTCGCCCATTGCTGTTCAGACGAGTTACAATCAAAAATCGTGTGATCGACGACGTCACTAAAAAAGCAAATACAAAAATTCGGAAAACAAAAACAACGTTGCACACATATTGCCCCTAAAACTGTCTTACCACGAATTTAAATTTCACAATGACACGTTTTTTGATTTGTTTGGCTCGTTCCAGTTTTGCGTCATTTTACTTTCCAAGTTTTAGTCAAACTTGTCTAAAATGGCCGCTGAAAACGCCATCGGTATCGATCTTGGCACCACCCAATGTTGCGTCGGCATTTTCCGCAATGGCAAGGTTGAGATTATTCCCAATGAGTTTGGTATGTTTTGCTTCCTCTTCTTTCTTGTGAAGTGCTTTGTTTTTTCGTTACAGGTAACCGAATCACGCCATCTTACGTCGCTTTCAAGGGCAATGAGATCATTGTTGGTGATGCCGCCAAAGAACAGTCTGCTGTCAACCCATGCAACACCATCTTCGATGTCAAGCGTCTGATTGGTCGCAACTTCGGTGATCCCACTGTCCAGGCGGATATGAAGCATTGGCCCGCGGCTGTGGTTTCTGACGATTCTGGCCGTCCAAAAGTTCAGGTCGAATTCAAAGGTGAAACGAAGACCTTCTACCCTGAGGAAATTACAGCCATGCTTCTGATGAAATTGAAGGAAGCTGCCGAGAACTATCTCGGATCCGAAGTCAAGAATGCCATCATCACTGTTCCATCAACTTTCAACAATCATCAACGCCAGGCGACTAAAGACGCTGCCACGATCGCGGGTCTGAATGTTCTTAATTTTGTCAATGAACCGACTGCCGCCGCTATTGCTTATGGTCTTGACAAGAAAGGTACCGGTGAACGCAATGTTCTCGTTTTTGACTTCGGTGGCGGAACGTGCAATGTGTCTATTCTGACTATCGAGGATGGTATCTTTGAAGTCAAATCGACCGCTGGTGACAACCACCTCGGTGGAGAAGACGTCGACAACAGAATGGTCAACCACTTTGTCGCCGAATTCAGGCGGAGGCACAAACGCGACCTCACTTCTAACCCTGGAGCCCTCCGCCGCCTTCGAACTGCTTGCGAAGTTGCCAAACGCACTCTTTCGACCGCTGCTAAAGCCAATCTTCAACTTGACGATCTTGTCGACGGAATCGACTTCGCCACTAGCGTCACCCGTGCCCGATTCGAGGAACTCTGCTCAGACTTGTTCCGTAACTGTTTGGACCCCGTTGAAAAAGCTCTCCGTGACGGCAAGATGGACAAGGCGCAGGTTCACGACATTGTTCTGATTGGCGGCTCCACTCGTATTCCTAAGATTCAGAAACTTATTTCCGAGTTTTTCTCCGGCAAAGAACCCAACAAGTCCATCGACCCTGATGAAGCCGTCGCTTACGGTGCTGTTGTCCAAGCTGCCTTCCTTTCCAGTGACAAATCTGAAAGCATCCACGACGTGTTGTGGCTCGAGGTTAACTCGCTTTCACTCGGCATTGAGACCGCTGGTGGCGTCATGACGCCAATCATCAAACGCAACGCTGGCGTTCCCACCAAGACGTCTCAAACTTTTACCACATACGCTGATAATCAGCCAGGTGTTTTGATTCAGGTTGGTATTCTTTGCAGATTACTTGTTTGAATAAAGTTGTTTATACAAATGCTTGTTTTCCAGGTTTACGAAGGGGAGCGTGCGATGACGAAGGACAACAATTTACTCGGCAAATTTGAGCTTAACGGCTTTCTTTTGGCCCCACGTGGTGTTCCTCAAATTGAAGTTACCTTCGACGTCGACGCCAACAGCATTCTAACTGTCACAGCTACAGATAAGAACTCCCGAGGTCCTATCCTAACAAAGGCTATTACCATCGCCACTCACAACAGCCATCTTTCCAAGGAGTTAGTCGAACAATTGATGAATGATGCCAAAGAATATCGACGTAGACTTGTCCCCGAACATGATGCTGGCAACAAAACCAGTCTTGATAACTTTGCTTTCGACCTGAACCAAGCCCTTGACGATGGCAAACGCGCAAAATGAGTGAGTTTAAGGGCTATTACCGTAATAAGATTGTTCACCATCTGCTTGATTTTTACATTTGTATTTGTTTCACAATTATTTGTTTTGCTTGTTGTACTTTGTTATTCTTAGTTTTACTTTTCACTTTTATAAACACCGTAAGTTGTAATGCACACTGATACCGTGTCCTCCGTGTCGTCGTACTTTTGTGGGCTGCACGTTGCGTGCACAGTTGTGGTATTTCGTTCTCTGTAAAACCGAATTTCCTTTGATGGATAAATTTCCTGTAGCTTTTTGAATTTCGTTACCCACTAGAGATGCGTTCTGTGTAAAACTTTGTGATGTGAAGGTTTATGAGTGCCCCAGGGAACGCGAGGGTAGAGGTGTTTCAGAATTCCACAAGTCGGAAACCCGCGAATTTTTATATATACTCTTTTGCAATACTTTGTTTAACATGCTACACTAGTTAGTCTGATACAAAGTAACGTGCTTCTCCAATGTTTTACAACTGTTTTGATCTATATATAAAATACTTCTGTTTTAGATGCCCAGGCTCAAACGTCACCGGATTCTCACCCCCGAAGACCTCGAGAAAATGAGTGAAGGTCGAAGACTCGCCAACCAGCGTCGAAAGGAGAATGCCGCAAAGCCGAAGATGCTCAAACCGGAAAAACAGAAGCCAATTATGAAGCCCGTCAAAGATAAACTGTTGTCGTGAGTTTTCATACTTCTAAAAACGTTATGAATCTTGTTGTGATTAAGGGAACGAGTGAAGGAATGGCATCGAATCAAAAATGAGCGTAAATCTGTGCTCACAGAACGACTAAAATCGAATCGCTCACAGTTCGTCAAACATCAAAAACCAAGAGTCGTTATGCCACATGTTGGACCATGTTTGCTGTCAGTGGCTCCGGTACGGCCTAAAATGCCATCTCCAGTGCCGCTGGTGGCATTCAAAGAGGTTAGCTTACTGTTTTTAACAAACGTTTGCATCAAAAATTTGAATTTTGTTTTTCGCGTTCAATTGAAGGTGTCGGGGAAATTCAATCTTAACTTTGACCATGTAAATGAAACACTGTCGGTATTGTTCTTTTCGTATCGACAGGACTATAGATTTTGATTACTTTCAAAAAAGCAAATTTTTATTCATCAATTGGATGTGCATTTATTTGTAAATGAAATTCAAAAAATGAGAACTTTGCACTGCCGCAAAAATATTCTGGCATTGTGTGCTGAAACGGCAATTGACAAATGTCTTTTTTACTTTCGATGAAAATGAGAGACAATTTTTATCACTTTCGACTTTTTCGAAGTTTTCTATCGTTTTCTAACCTCCAGCTTGCCCTATATCCACCCAGGATGAGCCCCGCAGCTGTAATGACCACTAGTGTGCGCGAATGACCTTTCTGGGTGGCTCTTTTGACTGTCGCGATATTGCATCATGTTGCTTCACCGCCCTAACCCATTTCGTATTTAAGGAAGACAACCCACCAACTCACTCCATGGCTACCGAAGCTGAAAGCATTCCTGAAGCCTCTGGCGAGGAGAAGAAGCTCTCCAAGAAGGAACTCAACAAGCTGGAAAAGGCACGTAAGAAGGCCGAGCTCAAGGCGCAGGTTTGTTTTGCCGTTTTGCACGTATTTGGTCAAAGAACGAGCAATTTATATATATTTTCCATTCCAGGCCGACGCCAACAAGGCGCAAGAAGAAGCTGCCGCAGCCGGAGCCGAGGTCGATGTCTCGGAAGGCCATTACGGCACCTATGGGCTCATCCAATCGACCGAGCGCAAGGGCATCACGTTCACCAATGTCGCCGATTTGACGGAGGCCCTCGACGGCAAGGAAGTCTGGCTCCGCGGCCGTCTTCACACGTCTCGTGTCAAGGGAAAGACCGGATTCATCGTGCTACGACAGCAGATTTCGACGGTCCAGGGCACGGTTTTCGTTGGGGAAGGGATTAGCAAGCAGTTTTTGAAGTTTGTCGAGAAAATTTCAAAGGTTTGTATATATTTTTTGGCTAAAGTATGTTCTAAATGGGTCTTATAGGAGTCCATCATCGATGTCTACGGCCTGGTCAAGAAGGTCGACCAAAAAATCGCCTCGTGCAGCCAACAGGACATCGAAGTCGCCGTCCAGCAGGTCTTTGTCGTCTCTGCTGCTGCCCAGCGTCTGCCGCTGCAGATTGAGGATGCTTCGCGGTCGGCTGATGACTCGAGTGAGCTCGTTTCGGTCAATTTGGACACGAGACTTGACAATCGGTGAGGATTTTTGGGGTTTTTAGCTGTTTTTATATATAATTCTGGCGATTTTGAGCGATTTTATATATATTTTTTGCTACTTTATATATAATTTCGTCTCTTTCAGCGTCCTCGATCTCCGCACACCCACCAGCCAAGCCATCTTCAAGATCCAGGCCGGTATCTGCGAGGCCTTCCGCAACCACCTCGCTTCCCGTGGCTTCGTCGAGATCCACACCCCGAAGATCATCTCCGCAGCCTCTGAAGGCGGTGCCAACGTCTTTGAAGTTTCCTACTTCAAGCGTAGCGCCTACCTCGCCCAATCGCCCCAACTCTACAAGCAGATGGCCATCGCCGGCGATTTCAACAAGGTCTACACCATCGGCTCCGTCTTCCGTGCCGAGGATTCGAACACCCATCGCCACATGACCGAATTCATCGGTCTCGATTTGGAAATGGCCTTCAGCTTCCACTACCATGAAGTCGTCGAGGTCATTGGAGGGCTGTTGATCGACATCTTCCGTCATCTGCAGACGAACTATGGCTCTGAGATTGAAGCCGTTCGAAAGCAGTACCCGAGCGAGCCGTTTTTGTTCACTGAGAAGCCGTTGATTCTTCATTTCACCGAGGGTGTGAAGTTGTTGAAGGAAGCTGGAGTTGAGCAAGGTGTTGAGGAGGATTTGAGCACGGCTAATGAGAAACTTTTGGGCAAGTTGGTCCGTGAGAAGTACAAGACCGATTACTACATTCTCGACAAGTTCCCCTTGGCTGTTCGTCCGTTCTACACCATGCCGGACCCGACGGATAAGCGCTTTTCCAATTCTTACGATATGTTTATGCGAGGTTTGTAGCCCCTTTTTTGGTGTTTTAAGGCTGAAATTATCCATTATCTCACCCATTTTGTACTTCCTCATCCCATTAATCCACCCTTTCCAGGCGAAGAAATCCTCTCCGGCGCTCAACGCATCCACGACCCCGACCTCCTCATCGAGCGTGCCAAGCTCCACGAAGTCGAACTCCCCAAGATTCAGGCCTACATCGACGCCTTCAAGTACGGGTGCCCCCCGCACGCTGGCGGCGGCATCGGCCTCGAACGCGTCACCATGCTCTTCCTCGGCACCGGCAACATCCGCCTCAGTTCGCTGTTCCCTCGCGACCCCAAGCGTCTCACGCCCTAAGGCGTTGCGTTGCATTCTCGCTGATAATGATGCTGGCTGACGTTCAGCTGTTCCATTTTCAACTTTTTATTGTTTGGTTTCTTCTTTCCGTTTGCTCTGTCGGTCTTCAAACAGATTCCAATCCAAAACTAAACTTCAATGTTATCCGTTGAAAGTTAAATTTCCGTTGCTTTTTTCTTCTTTTTGGATTTTCATTCAGAAGGTCAAATTCGAAAAAGTCATTTCCGTCTTTAAATAAGTCATTCAAAATAGCTTAATATTTAAGTTTTCCTTGCCCCCTGTTCTTAGTTCTTAAGCTCTGTCCATTCTTGTAATAAAAATGAGGAGGATTAATAATTGAAAGGACATTTTGTAGTTCATTTAACAATGTTGTTCTTTGCGAAGGACAACATTGCCATTTGTACGTATATGGTCACGGGAGTTTCTTTGTTTATCCGATTTTGCAAGTTTAGAAGCACCATTTAGGCGACGTGAAGGAAGTCTATTGTTTTAAAGGCAGTAGTTGTCATGCTGCGACGCCTCGGACAAAGTAGCTCAACTTTTGGCGTGGCGGTAGGCCTTTTTTGAGGAAGGATGGGAAGGCCATTGTTTAAACGACCGAAGCGACACTTTCGATGGGTAGTCGTCGTCAGCGTCAGACTTCTGGGGACAGCCATTTGCGTGTATTTTGGCAGGGAGCATTGTTTTCGTTTCCCCAATGGCCCTCTGGAGCCTGAAGCCTGAAGCCTTTTCTAGGTTTGGTTGAAACTCGAGTCGACTTCAGGGTGATAGTTTTTTTTATTTAGTGTCGTACGACCCCATTTCCCAAGGCAGGAAGCTTGCTTTGGCACGGCACTGGCTGAGTAAGGCCAAAAAGCAAAGATGGCCCCGAAAAAAACCCATCTTTTTTCGAAATTTTTGACTTGGCATGGCTGCGATTTAGACTTGTTGCCTCTGGCTCTGACTCCGCCCACTTTTTTCAAGACTGCCTTCTCCTTTCACGGGGTAGGGTATGAAGTGCTTTGTGTCACATCACAAAAGCAGGGTTAGATGGTCAGCCTTGGCCCCCTAAGCCGGCACTTAACATGCGAAGGGCGACGCCTGTTGCGACATGTTACATCCTTGTCGCCTCAGGGCATATCAAACTTTTTTGCTTTCTTTTTCGAGTTTTCTTCCCTCATACTTATATATTTTGCGCAAAAAACTATTTCAAACCTCATTAACATCCTCATTTTTAACCCCTAAAGGTCATATCATAAATATGTATACAATTTTCAAGTCTATTCCGCCCCGACAAACCCGTTTTACAACATTTTGGAACTGCGTTCTGAAGGTCTGAACACGTTAAACACGTTTTCATTCATATTTTAATAAAAGCCCACTTTTGAATGACCAAAATGACTACCGTTTTGAGCCTTTTATTACAATAGTGTGTTACAACCTTCACAGTGAAAAACGTTCAGAAGCGTCGTGTCTTCCGGAAGCCCCGTCGCAACAGATGCAGTTGCAGATGCACTTTCGAAAGTCGCCTCGCCTCGGCTTTATCCGTATCCGTCACGGCACCCCCGACTATTAACATTAACGGCTGTCGTTGCGGGGAATTAAAACTTTTTAGGACCATTTATGGGGGTTGTTGAGGATGGATTCGAGGCAGACTTCTTTTTTGGAGAGTTTTTTTGTTGTTGGATGGACCATTTTGGGATTGAAATGTTGCGAAGAGCGATTCAGAGAAAGCGGACTGTGTCTTTGGTCATTTTGGGCACGACTTTTGGAATTGCGTGGGCTCGCGAGCACATGGCCGGATGTCCTCTGGTTGTTGGTAGCTGATTGCGTGTTTGGTTTTGTGATGCGTGTTGACTAACAGCTACATATCTAAATGGGTTAAAGTTGAATTTTGGAGGGTGTTTTTAGGCTTTGGAGTTGTAAGAATTCGAAATACTGGTCATTTATTCAATATGGCGAGGGCGAATGCGGCTAAAAAGGGACAAGGTGGGCTTTTTTTGGCATTTTAAGAAGTACTGTAGTGATTTTTTTGAATTGTAAAAGCGTGTTTTCAGTCGGCGGTCACAACCCATCCCCCTATATGCGTCGATTCCAACTCCCAGCACTATCCTTCAGTGATCCACCGCCAGGCTATGAGGAGCTATTGAGCCCATTGGAGACAGAATCGAAGCATCAGTTGATCGAAGAGAAAAACAGACAACTTTGTGACTATTTCGGGGCTAAAAAGGCTCAACAATCCATCCCACAGCCGCCATCACCTCCAGAAGTCCTTCCACAACCACCTAAGCAAGTTCAGCAAAAACCGCCGCCAATCCCACCCCATCGTCCCCACCCACGCCAGCGATTGCTCGAAATCGAAAAGATGCGCATGTGCCAGCAGATTCTGGAGCTCGAACGTCGGAGCCATGCCATGTATGACATGCTTGTACCGGCTCCGGGGAGCAAATAGACTTCTTTCTTCCGATCAGAATCCATTCTGGGGTAATCCAACGGGTTTCAACTTCTCCAACAACCATAAAACTGTACTTTACATCAAACCAAAATAAAACTGTTTTCTTTTTAGCTTTATTGAAGTGAAACAAAACACTTTTTTTGCAAATTTTCTTCGCCCTATTCGAATGGCATTTGCAAAAGATTGCCAAAAAACTTCAAAAGAACGCCAAAAACCAAAAAATAAATACACTTTCAGATGCTTTTGTCCGATAAAATCCCGTCCCCGTTCGTCGCTACTTGAAAAAAAACCATAAACACAGCCATCTAGGCATGGAAAGATAGATAAAAAAAAGTGCCAAAGAAGCCAGAGCAGTTCAAATAGTCTAGGGCAACAATTGACAGCCTTTGGACGGCTTTTAAACAGAACAGACGTTCGACTTTTTGCAGTTTGCTTCTGCATGCGTGCCGGAGGAAATTGGCGCGTCCTCTAAGTCCCTGATGACCTCGATTGGCTTGACATTTGGCATCAGCTGATAACATGCTTATAAATGGTTTTTAAATTTGAGAGTGTTCGACTTGGAGGGGGTCCAAAATGGCATTTTCAGAAGGTGATGGATGTAAAGCAATTTCTAAGTTTATTCTTTCATTGCATAATTTTGGTTTAAATCACAAAAAGTCGTTACAAACAAAAAAGTTTTCATGGAAATGCACCAGTTATCGTGTTTTTCATTCGGGTTGATGTTATTTTGTTGAAATTGATAAAGTTGAGAAGAATTTAGTTCAACATGGCGTAGGCGCAGACAGCGGTGACAAGGGCGGCAGCGGCTCCAGTGCTGGAAGCGCTGTTGTAGTCGTACTGTCGGTTGTTACCGTAACCATAGCCGGCAGTGGTGCCGTACTGGTTGGAGCCGGTGCCGTAGCCAGTGGTGCCGTATCCGGTGCCGGTGTTGGTGTAACCGGTGTTGTATTGCTACAAGACCATTTTTTTGAAAAAGATGTCCATAAAAATCGATAAAATGAAAACTTACAGCGAGGGCAATAGCAACGATGGCGAGGAAAGCGACAACAGTGAAGGCACGCATGTTTTTTGTATAAATCTGAGGGGTTTTTGAGAATCTGCAAAAACCAATGAATGAAAATATCCACAAAAGTCGGAAACTGTTACCTGAGTAAGTAGAGGAAGTTGTTTTGTGGTGTTTCGGTGCCGGTGATCCGGATGCTTTATAACAGAATCGGCTGGGCGGGTCCTTCTGGGCCTTACTTCAGCCCCTTCCGGGAAGTATTAGGTAAACATGGTGAGGACCACAGGAGTGCGCGAGATGTGATGCGATCACGACAGCCGATTCCCGAGCTAGTATGGTTGTTTGTGCTTCTTTACCGCTTCGCTTCCCTGCGCAACCCAGCTTTCTGTTTTCGAGGCCACGTTCGCCCCTAGGCTTAACCACCACGCGGGGCATCGCGCAAACAAAAAAGCCGCCGACGTTTTTGCATCCTGGGGTATAAGGTAGGCCTGGAGACCACAAACTTCATTGAAAGTATACATGTTTGTATCCTTAGCCTTGCTTTGCTTCAAGTTCAGAAAAAAGAAGGAATTATGACGGCATTGCTTTGATCTGATGCAAACTTCCAGGGGCCTGGGGACGGTTAGGTTACTGACAGTTAGGTTAGTCAACGTTGAACGCTTGAAATCGGTTAACTAAACTGACATGAAGCTTCCTGCCAGTCGACTATCATAACTTTTTTCCACTTTGACTTCTGTTCTTGATCACTCCATGCGAATCAACTTCAAAAGACAAGTAAAAACGCAACTTTATTAGTTTCAACTATCAAAAAACAACAAAAAACCACCCCAAATCCAAACCTCAAAAAACAATGCACCCAATATGTTTCGAAAACGTTCACCGAGAAAAACTTCAAAACGCTGAGTAATACCTGTACCGTTTTGTTGTTTACCAACGAACGGCAGCTCGAAACAAACTTTTACTAAATTCGTTTCACTGTTGTTGAACATTGACTCAAAACTGCAGAAAAAGCAAGATCAAGTGAGCTGACTCAAAATAAAGTTAAAGGAAAAGTTGGAAGTAAACGGGGGACCAACTCCTGCAAACAAAAATATGTACTTTCATGAAAATAGGTTCAATAAGGTCATTGAATGGATGTTTCTGGTGGCTTTTCAGTATTGACTATTGACAACAATCAAAAATAGTGCTAAAGCAAGGTTGTAAGAAACAAATATGAGCTTTGATCGGGTACTTCGATGCTCCTTTGAGATACTTCGGTGTCGAAAGCTGCTTTGCATTATGATGTTGCGGGATAGAAACAACAAAACATCTTGCAAGCTTGTAAAAACTGGAATTTGAAGGGGTGAAAAGTGCTTTTTTATTTTGCATTTTGTATTTTTGACGGGTTTTCATGTGTTTTTCAGGTAAAGTTTGCCCGAACTCTGACGTTGGAAGGTTGTTGGTAGATTTTCGGATGGTGGGGGTAATCTGGAGGGGATAATCTGCTACATCGTTAGTGACTGACACTGTAATTGTTTATGCTTGGATGGACTTTTTTGGGATATAGATTTGGATTTGAATTTGGTGCGGATCATCATTGAACTTTATTGGGGTTGATTTGGAAGTTTTTGGAGATTGGTGGCTAGACAGTTTTACTTTTTTTGACTGCAGACATGATAGCTAAATGAACAGATAGAAAAAAGCTAATTCGTAGCTTGTGCATTAAAAGTACACTCTAATGATCGCTTGTTTTGTTTTCCCATCAGCTCATCAGTGTTAAACCGCATCTAAAAATCCAGCTGTGGTTCCAGACATCATCGCTTCTCTATGCATGTAACACCAGAACTTACAGGTGTACATCCACAAGCTGCCTCCGTTCACTCCGTCCAGTCCAGTCTTGACCGATTTACCTTACCTTCAAAGCCCTGGGGCCCTCAGGGACTGGTTTTTCACCCATATCCACCACCTTGCCAACTCCCAAGCCCCATCTTTCCTTCCAAAAGGTACCTTTAACCATCCCTACAGTATCCCAATGATACACAAGCCACAAAAAGACATACAAGGGCTCTTTCTTTGCATATTTTCAGTCATGTTGGCCCATAACAACCCGACCAACTGTCCAGTTTTGTAAACTTAATGCGTCAGAAAGCCGAAAATACAAAATCGCCATTGTTTTGACAGACAAAGATCTTGCAAAACGGCCAAAAAGTGCCATTTAGAATTCCAAAAAGACACCATACATCTGTCTTAGAATTCTCAGAGCGTCAAAATTACGCACGCAAAATAACGTTGCACTGTGATCGCAAAGCATGTGGACAACCTGTTTATTTCCGGAAGTCAGTACCCTGTGAGTAACCAAAGTCAAGAGTGTATGTACTAACATAAAGTACCGACGTTAAATGAGTGATACTGTCTGTACTGAAAAACGGAAGGAGATTATCCAAAGGAAGGCTGTGTACAAGTGTCTCAGCGTGTCCATGGAAAGGTAAACAAAGTGGATCACGAAACAAAGCTACAAGGCAAATCTGAGCAAAAAGTGGTGTAATCACGGTAAGCAAGCATGCTTTAACGTAAAAAGTGAGGATAGAGTAAACAAGCAAACGTAATTATGACTTCCGGAAGTAAGTACACTACCAAAAACCAAAAAAAAAACAGTGCAAATCGAGACCGATGTTAAATTCATGACGTTATTATCGGATAAAGATAAAGATTATCCATACCGATGCCCCCAACTATTCAAAAATGGCTACAATGTCCTTCCGTACAGCCGCCATAATGCAAAGTTGGACAAGGCGGCCCCCGACATCAAACAACAGATGTATGTACCCGTTGCTGTGAAACCGGGCCATAGGAAGGGAAAACATTATAATGCCCCCACTTTTTGAGCACCATTTTTGTAATGGTATTCATTCCAGCCGTCTCGCTGACATAATTTATTTTTCTGAGCTTTTGCGCTGGTGGGAAATGCAATAAATACATATATTAACGATATGAGCCAGCTACAATAGGTGAGATTTTTTGTTTGAAGTAATGTGTTTTTTGGCTTTGAAAAGCTAGCATGAAGCGTAGCCTTAGAAATGGGCATAATTGGTTTTGGCTATTGTGGGTCTATAGGTTTTTTTTAGTTTTAGCTTTTGGGTTGTTCGGAAAATGCAATAAATATAGCAATATCAGCCAGCTAGGTGAAAAAAAGTGAGTAATGTTTTTCTTGACTTTGAAAAACTCATAAAGCTTAGAGTGGTGTTACACAGGTCGTTGTAGGCTTTTTTTGGTTTCACATTTATATGAAATTCGAACTTGACTATGACCACCAAAAAAGCCTTGCCCACTTTTTTTTTAACTATTGATCATAGCTCTTATTCACAAAGAACTTTATGGAAATGGGGCAATTACCAAACGACGTATTTCATTGTGACGGTGTCGTTTTGTACGTTTAATGTAAAAGTGCGGGTGGTCTGGCAAACCTGGCCCTGGGAAAGTCTTGTCTTCACCATTTTGGCTTCATATTGGTCGACCAAGGCTTAATGATCATTTTTTAGTCGTTTTTGGTCACATTTTGGTTAACACATTTAAACTTAGCCCGTGTAATATCCAATTATTGTCAATGTGAACCCTAGTGGCAGGCTACGAAGCTGTTGCTAGCCAACTTCTATAGGTTTTCTTTTTCATACCAACATACATCTGAATCATTTTTGCCAAAGTTGTTTTCATAACAGTCCAGAAGACAGGTTTTACATTTTCAAAGTAAACATTTTTTTAAAACTATGCCTTGCTTATTCATCAGTTCATCATTTTCTCACACTTTCTTTGCTACTTTACATAAGACGCGCCTGTTTGATGGGGCAGGGCAAGGGCAAGGCTGATAAGACTCTGTGAACGACGCTTAATAGCCATTTTAAGCAATGGACCGAGCAAGTCAACATTGAATTGACGTGTTTTTCATTTTCAGCACCGGAAGACTGGTAACATCTACTAATTCCATCGACTTTGATCAAATCAGAATAGCGTCGAATGGCGTCTGTCGTCAGTCGGCGATGTGGAACTATTTTCATTGGATTGTCTGCGATATTTTTATTGTTGCAATACCACTCTAAAGGTATTACCTATCTACAATCACCGACTTTCGCGACATTTGAACAGAAAACATGTCCGAATGTGGATGGGAATGCACTGATAGCCCCACGTGGGGTGCCTAATGAAAGGGTGGCCATTGTGTTGGCAGTCGATAGCGTGGACAATGTATTGGACTATGCACCGGCGATGAATACGACGAAATGCTATGCGAATCATTTTGGATATCCGTTTGTGGTTATTAATTTGACTGATGCTATGGTTTCTGAGCAGTGCCAACATAAGGATGTCAGTTTTTGATTTTTTTGGAATTTTGAAAAAATATTAATTTTTGTAAAAAATATTGATTTTTGTAAAAAATATTGATTTTTGTAAAAAATATCGAATTTTGTAAAAAATATTGATTTTTGTAAAAAATATAGAATTTTGTAAAAAATATTGATTTTTGCAAAAATATCGACTTTTGTAAAAAAAATATCGATTTTTGTAAAAAATATCGATTTTTTTAGGTTTTTTTCAAAAGACATTGCGCAGTCCACAAATGGATGGAATCAAGAAAAGACGTCATCGACTACGTTTTGTACATTGATGCCGATATGGGGGTCATCAACCCTTGCCATACCATCCAGGAGTACATTGACGACACTGCTGATTTGGTTTTTTATGACCGATTTTATGATTTTGAAATTGCTGCTGGCAGCTATCTTGCAAAGTTTGTTCATTTACAAAACTGACCAAAAATAACGATATATTTTTTAGAAATACAAATTTCTCTCGAAATTTCCTAAAATACTGGGCCGATTACAACTTCAAACTTCCAAAAAGCTTCCATGGCACTGATAATGGCGCTGTTCATGTAAGCCAACCCCTTCCAGCCATCTTTATAAACTTTTTTGACTTTCAGCAAGTTTTCATGGAATACAATTTCAAAGACCCTTCCGAAAAACTCGCCTGTTACGACCTCTGGAACAAATCCCGAAACTACGACGGCCTCTTCGCCTTCCAGGCTTGCACTCAATGGAAACTCGGTTTGAACAACTCAAAATTTGCTGATAACAAGTTGAAAATCATTCGAAAAGATGCCATTGGGTGGGTCCGGGATGGCTGGCTCACCGCAACTAAATGGGCGCCGCGCGACTTCATGTTGCATGGATGGAAAATGAAAAAGCTTGGTGGTGAATGGCAATGGCCGTTTTCAAGGAAGACTTTTGACATGGAAACGTGCCGGACGGAGCCTATATTGAACGCATTTAGTTATAATTCAAATTTTGCCGTATCAGATGCGGTAATTAAGGCGGAGTTGGATACTTGGAGGGTACAAGTTGTGGATAAATTGATTAAGTCATTGAAATCTATTGGGATGGCTTGAACGGGTTGTGTTTTTTTTTTGTTGTGAAATGAATTTTACATAAAAATGGTATTTTTTGAACTTTTTGTACCACAATAAAGTCAAGTTAAAAAAAATTTTATTTTGAGAAAAATTATCATTCATAAAATTGCAATTTAAAACCTCACTTTTGCATTTGCAAGCTTAATTTTGCACCTTTTATCCCCCCGTGCCCCCAGGCTTAATAAAAGTACCACTCCAGTGTCCAAAGACAGCCTTGGGTGCCTCCAAATGTGTGCCGGCATCGATTTGAAGAGAAACAAGCCCCACGGCTAGGGTGGCTTTTCTCTTTACGGCAGCTAGCTGGTCAGCTGTTGCCAGAGGTTCGCGTTTTGCTATGTTGGTTTTGTTTTCTTTGACTTTATTTTGATGCTATTTCATGGTTTTAACTGAAATTCATGAACATTATTTGCATTTTTAGGCCGATTCCAACAACAATAACTCTGGCCATGGATGTCATCGAACCCATCTATCGCAAAGTGCGTCAAAACATCAACTTGGACTGGTTTGCGGCAAATAAGAAATGGATATTCAACTTTTTCTTTGGACTCTACAATGTAACATTTTTGGTCAACGTCTTGGTAAATTTTGACCGTCGACTATTCATATTAGCAATTTTGCCGTATTCTTGTTTCTACATCTTATACAGATATTCTGATGACGCTAAAAAGAAAGACAGTGATAAGAAAGCTGTGGAAACGGCTTCAAATGATAAACAAGGTGTTGAAGGTGAAGATTGGGAAGTCGTAGACTCTTCTAAAGACGATGATGGTGGCAAAGATAGCCAAACGGTTGATGCTTCCGTCGAGCTGGCCACTTCTGGAACCCCTTCCATCCCCACTGCCTTAACTGAAGGCGCTTCTCGTTTTGGTTACAACATCCCTGTCCCTACGATTGAAGCCACTTCCGTGGAACTCTACAAAAACCGTGATTACTCTCTTCAAATTTCGACAAACCGAATCACTTATAGTGAAAAATCTGGTAATCGTATACACCTCATTTTCGACGATAATGAACTCATCAATGTCAAGTACGATTCAACAAGTTACAAGAAGTACGGCGAACTTCCGTCAAAAGTTGCTGATGTTCTCGCAGCTGCTCGTGTTGCCATTAATCGTCGTCTTAGCAAATAATCATACCTTGTCTAATTTGTCTGTTGTTTAAAATGTTTAAATAGCAATAAATTAATGAATCTTGCAAATGTACTGGTTGAAGCAAGGTTGAACAGATCGAACATGATATAAGCCTTATCGCAATGCAAATCATTTTTAAAGGAATGTTTTTGCAATGAGAGTATGATCGGTCGATAAAGTCCGAAAAAAGTAACATAGCGTTGCGATCTTATCTTTTATTGCGTTTTCATTGTTGTTGTGTGCTAACATAAGTCTATCATTCACTTTTGTTCGTTGTTATTCGTATTCGTATTCAATTTATTAACAGGAGGTTTGACTAAACGAAAAAAAGCTTGAATGGTGTAAATTATAAGATGGTAGCAGCGAGTGGTTATTTGGAGGTGATGTGCCTTTTGATTACTTGAATATCTGAAAGCCTGTTGAAACAATGCGTGGTGCTGAATTTCATTTACTGCAATTCCTCTAGAATGATTTAGTCTTTATATTTGGCGGCAAATATGACGACCACAAAATTCTTGAAGAACTGCAGCAAATGAACATAGCGCCAAGTCGAATGAGGTAAAAACTTATTTGCTCTTATGATTTCAAACACAATAGCAGGTAACGCCCTTTTCAGTGCTGGAAGAATCCGTTTCTTGCTTCACAATAACATCGCATACGTATTCGGCTACAAGAAAATGTCACACATGCTTTCTTTCACCAGTAAGCTTATCATGAAATTTACGTCGCATGTGACATTGGACTATATAAAGCAAATAACTGATTTATAAACAAGTTTCGTTAAAAACTGACATTTAATACATCAAAACTGTGAAACAGAAGCAGCGAGGATACTTCCAGGAATCTTTACACATGCAGGCACAATCTTAGATAGTGAAACACCGCCAGGAACCTTGAGAAGTCCAGTTTGTAACAGGTATTTGATGCTTCTCAAAGTGTAAATCTTCTTTCCATCGGTATCAACAAAGCCATATCGATCACCCAAGTCGCCGGTCATGAGTATCTTTCCTGTGTAACTGTGAACTTTGGGATCAGCCGCGAGAGCAACGATGGCTTTTCCGGCGAATTCTGGGGATTCTGCAGCGGCGAAGATGGCTGCCATCTGTTCGGGGGTGATGTCTTTGGTGCGCGAAATCGTGTTGTCATCAGATGCGGCGACTTTTTGGACGATTTCAGTTTTGACTGGACCGGGCCAAAGTGAAACCGCTGTGATGCCGAAAGGTTTCAACTCGACAGCCATGTCGGCCGCCATTCTGTCAAGGGCAGCTTTTCCGACGCCATAGGCAACGTTAAACATGTAGCGGAGGCCACCGGTGGAGCCAATGTTGACAATGAGGCCAGAAGGTGGGTTTCGGGCTACCATTAAACGAGATGCATAAACAGCGCAGATGTAGTGGTTTCGAAGACCGACATTGTTGACAATGTCCCAGGCTTCGGGTTCGAGCTCGTAGAAGCGCTTATCGCCTTGTTCGACGAGAAGGTTGGCAGCGGCGTAGGCGTTGTTGACCAGAATGTCGAGAACACCGTCATTTTCGGATGAAATTTGCTCGAAAAGGGCTTGGATTTCTTCCGTTTTGGAATGGTCGGTGTAGACGACGACAGCTGTGCCGCCTCGGGATTCGATTTCTGGAAACGTGGATTTGAAAATTGTTAATTGAGAAAAAGTTGTTTACCTCTCGCAACTTTATCAAGCGTCGGCAAATCAGAATCATTATTACTGTCGGAAGAAGATGGCTTTCTTCCGGTAATGTAAACTTTTGCTCCAGCTTCACCGAGTTGGAGGGCGATTCCGCGACCGATTCCGCGAGAGGCGCCTGTGACGAGGGCTACTTTGCCGATAAGGGAGGGCATCTGCAAGTTCATTCATAATTGAAAAGGGGGAAACGTAAAAGGAAAAAGTAAAAACGTAAACGTAAAAAACCAAAACAACGCATTCACGTTCATGCTCAACTTTCACAACTGCGTTTCAAGGTCGTCTGATTCCTTCATGGGTGGGAAGTTATATACCAACCTTGCACCATCATATAAATTGTGTAGTTTAATTGCTTTTCCACATTGTGTAAACCGTCTCAACGCATGATAACAGATCTTTAGAAAAAAACTGGGTTCATTGAAATCGCAAACACAAAATAGAAAAAAGACTGCGTTGTAGGTTCTGCAAACAAAAAACGCGAGCGCACAGAGACAATAGAGAACTTCCTTCACGTGAACCACAAAACATAAACTAGAATATGCTACAAAGTTGTTTAACTTCATTGTGAGTAATGGGTTATGAAACAGTGTTATAGAAAATTTCATGATAAACTGATGCAACTATAGTCTAGTTTTCTTGTATAACTTAAGGGGTGCCTATCCCAAATTCGCACGTTTTTAAGCCTTCTGGCCAGTGCGAAATTCGATTCCGATAAAAAAAACCCGAAATTCGACAATTTTTGCACATACCAGAATCGAAAAACGGCGAAAATCGCACGAAAATCGTTCTGGTAGTTTTGGTAACTACCGGAAGCGCTAACACTGGTACAAACCAAGCAGTATTTTTGGTTTTACCATATTTTAGTGATGTAGAAACACCTATTTAAAGCGATCTGTCACCAAAACTTGGTACCTTCTGGGCTTCCAGAAATTTCAAAAAAAAGCAAAAAAGGAGATAGTCACGTAAAGTTGAAAAAAAATTACTAAATAAAATTCGTTTTGTTTAAGATGGTCTGTTTTTGTTTAAACACATTGTTGAAGGTACCCAAACCAGTAGCCCAACAACAAAAAGTACGACTTGGACGGTACTGCAGAACTAAACATGCAGTTCATAATGATGGATTGCAATGTAGGCAAGGTGTTTTTGTGAGTAGTACCATAGTTAGTCAACACCTGACATATTTCTTCAAACCTTACTCTCAACGGATAAATAACTGCAAAAACTTACTCAACCATGTTTACGCACTTTAAAATTGCCACCAAAATGTAACAATGCCCTCTAATGAGTTTCAATATGCTCTAACACACCTCAAAGTGCCCACTTTTGATACCCCTGAATGAAAAAAGTGGTTTAATTTCACTCTATTCACGCAACTTTCACTCACACTTTCAAGTATTGTTCATTCATTCTTGTAAGAACCCCAAAAGTGAGGTCATTGTGTGAAATTTGAACACTCTGAACTGACCTTATGCACCCTTTGAGCAAAAAGGTGCAATGCATGCAACCATGTGTATGTTTGCACCTCTTTTCGATAGATACACTTTTCATTCCTTACTTTTGTATAGCTGGCGATCGGATTCGAATATCTATATCCCTTTTTGTGGCTCATTACCGAAAAAGCGAAACTGAGAAGCAAGTCAGTCAGCTAGACGCTTCACTGAATATCCGTAAAAAAAGAAACACATCCGTTGAGGGGGAGTCGTAATGACGCCGATGGCGGTGCCTGGACAGGCAGTCGCCCTGAGGGCAATTACAGACTGTCCGAGTGCGAACGATCCGCCGGGCAGAGAGCATTGCAAGGAAGAGTCCGTTGAAGTCGACGGATTATCTATAGATAGCCCCAGTGGATTGTGGCCGATTTGAAGGCTTGCCTGGTGTTCTTTGAAGCCGCTTTTGTTCGAAGGGGAGGACGTTCGAGGGTGCTTCAACGACGTCATTTTCGAAGGTTGTATTGTACTGCATTGCCGTTTCGGTGTAACAAATTGAATAAGTAACTTTGTATGTGATCTGAGGCTGTCTGTTTGATCGTATTGTGGCTTTTTCTAATAAGTTTCGTCATGAATTTGGTTATTTATGCTGTTTTTGGATGTATTTTCTTATCAGTTGGAGCTAAAGAGATGCAAATGAACAAGTTATACGGTATTTTTAACCTTTTTAAGTCTTTTCAATGGTTAAGAATGTCATTTTAGGCGAACCAAAAGCAACCTGTGGCGGTGACGACATTACAGTCCACTTTGAAACTGAACTTCCATTCAGTGGTAATGTCTATGCCAAGGGGTTCTTTGACAATAAAAACTGCCGTGTGAACGGTGATGGTGTTGGGAACACTATCAATATTACGATTCCGATTAGCTCAGATTGTGGCATGAGGCGTCGAAGACGAGTAAGTGGATTTTTTCGGCATTTCGAAAACTAATTTTGTCATTTTCTTTCAATTTTCAAAAAAAACTGTTTCAGTCAAACCCTTCCGGCGTCACCCTCGAAACTACCGTAGTCATAATGTTCCACAAAATGTTTCTAACTCGCTCCGACAAAGCTTTTCACATCGATTGCACTTATCAGCAATCTGATGAAGCCTTCACACAGCGACTTGATGTTAGGTAAGTATTTTTTAAACTTTACCTGTCCATAATTACCCATTTAAGCGCTCTCCCAACCACGGATATCCCAAAATCTTTCGACATGGACACAATGATGCCTAAATGCAGCTATCAGGTTTGCCTTTGCCATTTCCTGTTTGCCCCTTACTTAAAACTCGTTTCATTTCCGAACTTTTTTCAACTCGTAAACTTTACAATACACTTTGCTTTTTTTGAACCCACCCGCCCACGCACGAGCGATCTTTTGAACGCAGCGCGTGAACGCAGAAGAAATAATGACCGATCCGATCCGCGTTCGATACAGTTGTATATATAATAAAAACAAACGTAGTCATCGGAGTTCATTTCCATTTCGTTTCCAAATTATGCCCCTTATGGCTATAGCCAACCACTATAGATAGTTCCAAGTTAACTGAAAGTGAATGAATCGTGAAAGGTAGCAATTATAAACGAACACGACTTTACAGGTCCTAACGCAAGCAAAAACACCGTTGCAATTTGCTGCAGTTGGACAAAGTGTGTTTCATAAATGGACATGTGGCATGGAGGGTGGTGGGAAAGCAAAGCCAAAGATGAAACAGATGCATTGTTTGACGGTTCATACATGTGTGGTGGATGATGGTCAGGGGGCTACGCAGGTGCTGTTGGACGATGATGGGTGTGTTTTTAGGACATCTGAAGGGAAGTGTCGATAAGTTAAAATGGTTTCAGATGTCCAACAGATCCACTTTTACTTGACCACATTGAGTATACTGGCGATCTTGAGGCTGGCCGCGAAGGTTATGTGTTTAAATTTGCCGATAAGCCGACTGTTTATTTTAGTTGTCAGCTGAGGGTTGAAATGAAGGTGCATGCTGATGACAACTGTATTGTAAGTTAACATGCCAATTTTTAAAATCCGTTGATTTAAAACTAAACATTTTCTATTAACAAAAAAGGTTCAACAAAGTTTTCAACACCGTTAAAAAAACGCTATTTTAAATTTTAAAATTTGCAAACTCTGTCTTTCAGCGAACAAGTGACACCTGCAACGGCATCTCACCCCCGCCCCAACGTTCACCATCTCCAAATTCCATTGAAATAGATCCAGATTTCCCGAGACCATCCACCCCGGCCTTCGAATTCACAACATCTGGCAGAGTTACGAGAAAACCAAACTTAGATAACGTTGTTCGGGATGACATTATCGATGAAGAAGACGACGATGATGACGACCTCATTGATGGTTTTGATGAAGATGAAGAAGCTAACAGTTATGAAATGGTTAATGTATCTGACATTCCTGATGATGATGACCGTGACGAAAAGATGCCGAAACCGCCAGTTGCTAACATGATGAATTTCACAAAAAAGAGGACGAAACATCGACGGTTTCAGTGGGTTGCCATCTTTGGGAAGGTTAGGTTTGTAAGATAAGGGTTTCAGACCAATGCGGAGGTCAAAAGACGATATACTGTTACCAGATGTTGTGGCCGTTCATAAGGATTTGACAGTACGCCCGCTTCAGCCATCTATTGAAATGGATGTGTCTGCTGGGGCTGTGGATGTAATTGAGATGCCGGAGATAGGTAAACACTTTTTTGCTGACCACTTGAAAGAGTTGTCGACTTCTGTGGCAAGACAGTGCCATGAATAACTGTGCGCACGCAAAAATTGCACGCACTGTCTGCGCACTCTACACGCACCCCAATTGCCCCAGCGCACAGGGCATTTTTTGCGTGCTGAAAATCAAAAAATGTAAAATCAATAATTTTCAATGTTTTTACAAATTTATTTGAATGTACTATGTTCTAAATCCCCATGCACTTACTAAAAACCCCCCAAACCTCTGTGGGACTATCCAAAATAGCATCGTGGGAGTTTCTAACCTCGCTAATCCCGGTCTTTCCAGCCGTGACAGACTCAACAAAGCTAACCTCTGAGAACACGGAGAACAAGTCGCCGACATATGAAACCGGCCAAATCGTCAATAATGTCAACGTCCTCAGAGATCGCCACGAGGTCAGTTACACTTCCTTTGATGCATTATTTATCCAATCTTGAATTTTGAATCCTGATGAGAGGTCTGACTACATAAAAACTCAGACGACAAAAACGAGTAAGCAAACTGAAGCCATATATCTTTTGCAGATTTGTATCCCACGAACTCTCATCGCGTCAGCACTTTTGGCGGCTTGCTTCATTCTCGTCACGTTGATATTGGCGTGCCTATGTGTGGGCTGTCGGATTTCGCAGTCGAGACCGAAACCTATTCGGATTCGGGCTTATGATGAAGCTTGAAGTTTTTAGATTGGATTTTTTGTGTTTTTAAGCTGTGTTTTTGGTTTTGTTGTATATTTTGTGCGTGAAAAAGTGTAACAAAGGCGCGAAGAATGAAGTTAAAGATGGTCTAGTGAAGCTTTTGGGGGGTAATTGGGTGTTTATAATGCAAAAACAATGGCATTTAGGTTGCTGTTTTTAAGCTATTTTATAATAAAAACAAATTTTCTGCTTTTAATCTTTTGATTTTTGTAAAAAATGAATCAACACAGTCGTCCACGACAATTGAAACTACCGGAAACTGCCATTTATGACTTTAAAAAACGCACTTTACGAACGGCTAAACGCCAAGAATCCACCATCCATACCCGTTCCCATGCCCTGACGGATCAGATTACGCGCACTCGAAGCTTGACAATCTAAACGGCAAACATCACCCTGGTCAGTTTCTTCCGTGTCCTTGAGGTCCTCTCGATATGGGTGTACCCATTGATGCCTCAGGGCGTCAACAGAGAACGCCCTGAGGGCTGCTCCGTGCAACCGAAACTCGAGTAGAGACTCACTCGTTTGAGGCACACCTTCTCGCATCTATCCATCCAGAAGACGAAGACAGAAAAAGCAGGGGAAGTAAGATCCTGGGGAGAGACCACAACGGGCTCAAGAAGCATGTAGCTGAGTTTGTGGTTGGAGGGGTATTTGACGGCTTTTTTGACGAAATTTAATAGTTGGAATGAAAAAGGTTTCCCGAATTACGACACCTAAAGTGCGTGAACACTTCTCGCGCACGGTGTTTTTATTATTTTGATAAAATTTTGAGTTTGAATTTGTTGTCCAAACCCGCTAACATGTCTTTTTGTCAAAACTAAAATTTTAATTTTTAGTCGAATGATTTTTTTATTGTTGCAAAGTCTGTTATCCGCCAATGTCTATTCAATCCAATCCAATTCAAATCAAAGCCCGAATAAAACATTTATCTTTCACAAATTTATCGTCGACCACATGGTCGTCCATGTCAGATGAAAGGTGCGCCGGCATTTATCCCAGTCTTCGAATTAGCGTGCAATCAACAGCCCACCAAAAGCTTGACGCACCTGTTTGTTGGCTTAATCACGCTTCCCTGGGCCTGTCTTTTCGGCTGTCAATTTCTATTGTCTTTGATCACGGCGTGCTGGCTTAGGGTTGGATTTTTGAATTGGTAGCCAATTTTTTAAAATTTTTTTTCATTTTTAGTTTTGGCCGATCGGGTTTGGTGAAATTAATTTTTGTTTGCGCAAGTGTCAAAAACCAATTTCAACTCTGTTCAACAACAACTTTTTCGTCACAAATTAATAAATTATCCCTATCACACGCGTAATTAATGCCACTTACACGTAATTTTTGATGCGTAAGTAAGCTTGTTGCATACAATCATAATTTCTGTTACTTATTAATGATCTCTTTTTCTGTTCAAATTTACCTAACTAAACAACCAATGTCAAATGTAAACTAAAGATTTGTCATGGCTCATCATGTGGCACACTTTTACCTCCCTTTCATAATCACAACAAGATAGACACATGTAACATATCAGCTTACGCGCTACTTTGACGCTATTTATGTTGTGGGGATGATTTACAAACAAAAAAGCGAACGCCGCTGCTATGTCGATGGCAGAGGCGGCGGAGGCAAACTTACTTGTTAGGCTTACACATGGCGGCCATTTTCATTAGCTGCGATGCTTCCCGCGGGACTGGTAAAGCTATAGTTGGAGGTTATGCGGGTAATAATAGCCGTGTTTTTGATAGTGGGGTTACATCATGTCTAGCTAAAATGCTGAAAAGGTGGCTATTTTGATTTCAGTTGACGTTAAATTGATTGTTTTTGTCTCGTTTTGCAAGATAGAATGCCATTTCATGGAAACTGATATGAAATGAGACCCCACATGACTAGTATCAGGTCTCAATTACCAGAGAGGCGTTTAGGCTTCGCTTTTTTTGAAAATGAAAGTTGAGGGATTTTAATTGGGATTGGGCTTTGCCATCTGGAAGTGCGTCAAGTTTATGTTTATCCAAAGCTCTTTAGAGGCTAGTGGAGGTGACATGTGGCTGATTTTTTGGGTTTTGTTTACTTTTTTGAAGGCGGAAATCAGTGGCTTTGGTTTGATTTGTAATGTGTCGGTGGTCTCGACGCGAAAAGTGAAGTTTTGTGAAAATTGCTAATCCATATGCGTCATAATATCAGCCAATTCAGTCATATTAGACATTGTCAAAAAGTTCAAAGTATGTAGACCCCCTTTGTCTGAAGTCAAATTCCCGCAATGAGATTATCCACTTCCCCATCCCATGCCATCCTCACTATGTAGGATAAAATCCGCGCCGACGCAAGCATCCACTTCGAATTCGGCTTCACAGTCGACTTTGACTATGAGGAAAAGCTCAATCAAGGCTGCCGTGTGCCTTTTTCGTTCTTGTTAATATTGTTGTTGTATGCCGTTTTGTTCCCCGCCGACAGCCAACTGCAGCTTCTTCGGCACTGGATTACGGCACGAGCGCATCCGCGCAAAGCCCTTCCAGCGCTTCGGCACTTCGTTTCTACTTTTAGTTTACCCCTCTTTTTTGGCCTGGCCCAGAACAGAGGCCCTCAAAAGTACATGTCTTTTATGAGTACTTGAAAAGGGTGCCATTTTGACTTGGACCAAATATGTACATCGCAAGCTACTTGCTAAGATTCTAACATTTGACCAGACTTCTTCGACGCGTTCTTAAGCTTACTCAAACATAAGACACTTTGTTCTCGCATGTCATTCAAATGGGATTTATGATAGTATTTCCATAAAAAGGCCAAGCTAACCAAGGCAGGCCAGAGGGTATCAATGCTTCTGTTGTTTGCAAAAAATGAAAAGTTAACTTCCTCTCACTTTTTTTCGATTCATAAAAACTGAAAAGCCGAGTTTCGGGAACAAAACGAAGATGGCTAAGGTCTTTTGTTTGATGTTCATACACGCCGAACAAGCCGACAAAGTCTTAACAACGGCAGCTGTCTTAAGCTTGTCAAATCGGTGGTTCCACACGGCTTGTTTGATATTGTTGTGTTCTCAAGGTTGTCAAAACAGAACTAGTGATGGGTTTGACAAGCTTTTTTATCAGTCAAAAGTACTCCTCTACCCATAGTTTCTTTCAAACTCCCAAAATTTAGAATTTCTTTACTGTAAATAAGCTTCACGATCCCAATTCACTAACTTATGCTTAAATACAACCCCAGTGTCGCCATTCGGAAAAAATAAATTATTGCTTGTACTCGTAAATGCCACTCTTGGGCTTCCTTGTATATCGCGTTTAAAGCTTTGTTTGACACGCAATTTCTTAAGTCATAATAAGCCCGACAAATAGGTACCCCCGGCGTTCGCTTTTGACATGGAATAATGTAACTTTTTACCCGGTTTTTGTCGGCTTTGGCTTTTTGTTGACCATAGTCTTGCATGCTTGATAGGGCTTTTTTAGTTTTGGGTGTCCATTTTGTGAAGGAATCTGTTTAGATATTTTTATGGTGGTCAGAAGTTGGGATTGTTTTGATAGGGTTTGGATTGTGGCTATAAAAAAGGTTCTTGATGGGTGTTGTTTTTGTAGATTCCGAGTTTGATATAGTTTTTTCGGTTTTTAAGTTTGTAACTTTGCCTTAAGTTGACAGATTGTAGAATTTTTGTCAAAAAAACCATCTCAAAAACAGTAAAAACCCATTTTTCATACAACTATTATCGTTATTCTTCCCCATTTCAACACCCTTGAGCCCATCTTGACCACCCACTGTATCCATTTCCATAGAGCTTCCGTTTCGGCAAATCGGCGTGAACAAGAGAAACCACCCACCCAAAAAGGCGCACCGCCGCGCCGTCGAAGAACAAAAAAAGCGACGGAAAAAGTTGTAAGTAATCCAATTGGGCGAAAGTGCCACATTTCTTCTCTTTGTTTTTGCGCCGGGAAAGCTTCGGACTTGCAAGGCCCACATCATTAGGCAGGTCCGTGTCGGAGGAGGACTATCCCCCTGAGGACACGACTCTGCGCGCGGGCCCGCATCCGCCAGTTAACTTGTTTCTGCCGTGATTGTGGAGATGGTTTTTTTGCGTATTGCCATTGGCGACTGAGTTAGGTTTTTATTGTTTTTTGCGAGTCGCGACAGAGACAGACGGAGATACTAAAATGGATTCGAAAAAAGTTTAATGAGCTAGATTGGCTTTCCAGGTTTCAATGATGGTGGTTGATGCCGACGAACGGGAGTATTTCCAAGTTGTGGAGGTGGCAGATATGCATGATGGGCAGAAAAATAGTGTTCAGAGAAGGAGATATGGAAGAGTGAAATGGATGGAGATGTGTTTGATTGGATTGATTTTGATGGGTATGATCTCGGATACGGTGGCGCAGAGAGGCAGGGAAGCGACTATGTGGAATGATCAGACTTATACGACAGAGTCTTTTTTTATACGTAAGTTTGTACAATCTTCTCTCATCTTAACATTTTTAACATGAAAATAGCTTTTGTAAACTTAAAATTGTGATTTTTGCAACGTTTTACAACTTTCGTGCCAGGACCATCAAGCAAGTTTATATCTTTGCCATTTAGGTCGTCCCTATTCTCCATATAACCGTTAAACATAGTTCCAATATCCACCTTTCACCTCCCTGTGAACTTTACCCCCCTCTCCACGTGCCATGCCCCTATAAAAGTACAAATTTAAACAAATTCAGACCACCACAGACGGCATTCCGGCATTCCAGCGTCATAATTGACTGACCCCTCCCCGTTATGTACCTCCAACATGTCTGCCATTTTCATCCATCCCCCATTCGTTGATGATGACAGACCATGGACAACCACTTTGGGTGTGCCTCAGGGCATTGTCTGTCGTCTGGCATGCCTTTGGGGTTGGTTCTGTTGAGTGCCATCGCGGGAGTTCGGGAGTTTCGGGAGACAAAAGAGGCGACGACGCATCCGCGGATTTAATTTAAACCTCGGCATCGGAGGAAGGCTAACCTTGTCCAATCAAAAGATTCCGAAGCTGTTCGGCCTTTGGAAGCGGCATTGTTTTTGGTAGCTAGCTTGGGGCACTGTGATTGCTCGCTTTCCGCGGGGCTGGTGGGGGGTAAATTAAATGATAGAAGACTAGATTTGTTGGGTGGGGATTTAATTTAAGGATGTTTTAAGAAAGTTTGGCTCGATTTGGCTAGGTTGCTTTGCTGATATCGTGCAAGTTTGGATAGAAATGCCGTCTCTGAAGCCATTTAAGACCCGGACCGCCTTTGGAGTCAGAATGTCGCGCTTGTCATTCCATTCCATGCTTCGGGAGACAACTTCTTCGTCTCCATCGTGTCCTCAGGGCAGCTCGTCTACGTCTTCCACCAAAAAAGTGAACCCCGCTCCTTCCAGCCATCATGCCATCAGGGGATTACACGTTCGCTCTTCCCCTCCACTCCGCCCTCGTCGACAATTCATTCATCAAAAAACGGTGCCATCGATGGCATTTGCATTGTCTTTGACTTTTTTGACACTTTTTTCCAACATCCTTATTCTAGTTGCTTCAATATTTGCGCATAAGTATCCACCATCTGCCTGGCCTCCGTCACTCATTTTCATCTTTTCTCTTTTTTTAATCATTCCCTCTTCCTAATGTAAAGTATGTAGTAGCATGCCAACCGAAAACAAATAAAACAGAGTGTCCCCAGCGCACTCATCAAAAACTTCTTCCGCTCTCGCGCCACACACGCGAAAAGCTGTCTGTCATTGGCACACCGATGTTTTTTTTTGCTTTATTAAAGTTTTAAGCGAACAATTTATTGTTAAAGTTTGTTGAAATTGGGCTATTTTTGGTTATTTTTGTATTTTGTTGAATCAAAACATCAAAAACAGCCATTTCAAATGCTTTGATGTTCAATTTTGCACTTTTCAATGAGAATTTGAAGAGCCAAGCCCGATGCATGCTCTGTTGAACGAATTAACCGTTGTTCAATAATGTGGCCTCTCCTGCCCTGTGGCGACAAACGACAAACAACGAGTCCAAAGTAAAGTCCCATTGACTGGCTGGAAGCGAGGAAACTTATTTTTATGACCTTTGCTTTTTTTCTCTATCTAGTTGGCACTTTTTTTTGCTTATCTATGTTTTCAATCTGTTTGAATCTTCATTTATCTCCATTAAGAGCGACTGATTTACGCTGATCAGCCGCATTTATTGCTTTTGAGCTTGACTGGGAGCTTAGGATGCACCGCGGTCACAATGCTAGCATAGGTTTTTTAAAGCACTTTCAAAATGAAATGCCAATGACAAGCAACTGGCAGCGCCTTGAGGCATTTTCCCACCACCCCAGCCACCACCGGCTGTCGCCAGATATGAATTATCGGGCCCCGTTGTGGATTTGGATCAGTTTTTAACATAATAAAGCGAAGGCATAACTGACTGACTAAGCGTCGGACCCAACGCCTGCCCTGCCTGGGTCGCCTATGGCTAATGGATAAGCAAAGTCACGGCTTTTGTTGGGTCTTGACTTTGATTGAGTGAGTGTCCCCCGGCCGCATAGCCACAGGCACTCCGTGTGATCCCATCCCACGCTTGGATTTGGCCTTGCCCAATTTCGACTTTAAGGATATTTATTAATGGATGGGAGTGTCAAAACAAATGTATAGTACAACTTTTAAATTCAAATTTGCGCGGACTGCCTCAGGGCTTTTGTTTTTCTTTTCTTGTTCTTGTCTTTTTCGTTGCCATTGAAAAGCGCTTCTGTTTTGATTTATGTCTTTTCCCTTTGGCGGTGGGGTAAAGCGTGTTACCATTTTTCGAGAAAAGTTTTTCCCTTGCTTTTTCTAGTATCACATCTCCCGCGAGACTTGTGCCTTCCGGCAGTCATCACTTCCCTCTGTGGCGGCACGCGGGTATCACAACTGCCTGAACTTGTCTTTCCCGGTGGCCTTGCCGCGCATTCCCGACTATGTGATGCCGATTTTGTCCCATCGGTGGACGCATGCAGGAATCGCACTGTGTGTGGTCCTCCTTGGCACTTTGACCCCAGCCTCGGAATCCGCCACCGTCGAAGTCAACCAAAAAGATGCCACGGCAATCCATTCTGCTGCTGGCGTTCAATCGGACCTGCTTCACGACCCGAAAGCGACCCCGGTCATCCATTGGCACAAGATTCGGCATCGACATGGCGGCATTGTGGAGGATGATTCAGAGGAAGAATCACCGCCAGTGTTCCAACTCGAAAGAGAAGTCTTCACCCAGTCATCTGAGCATCTCTTGACACAACCCACGACAGATGCCATCATCGGAGGCCTGGATGATGAATACATCGATCTCGAACTCCATCCACAACTTCGCGATCAACAGCACTATGCGCCCATCGAAGAACGCGAGGAACGGCACAGCCCGGTGGGATTGGCCGATTTTGGGGCCTACGATGATGGCCCATATCCGCCAAAGTTTGATGATGCCTTGTTTGGTGGAAGTCCGATTAGGGGTGCGAAAGTTCAAAATTACAAACTAAAGCAAAATTCAAACTTAAAAAATGTCGTAGTTTCAAAAAAATGTCATTTCAGACACAGCCAGATGCTTTTCCTGCATGTCCAAATTCTATGAAGCCGTCTGGCCAGCCTTGTCTCACGTCTACAAACGTCCGAGGAACTTCACAGATAGCTGTAATGAGGAGACATTTGATGCGAGTTCGGTGCCAGTTACGCATTGTTCGACGATTTGTGTTCAAATGTGGGAGGAGCCTACTGTTGCGGGTATGTTTGGGCGTTTTGTCTTTGTTTAAAAAAATTTTAGTTTTAATTATTAAAATGTCACTGTTTAGGCGTCAAAATCCGTGGCTACATCCGGGGCTGTCTCGACGAAATCCTCCATCACGGGTTCAATCAATCCATCGTGGCATGGTATCGCTGGCTGAAGCGTGATTCCTGTCATGCCTATTCAAAACGCGATCTCTTCATGCTGCCGCACGAACAATCCGATGCCAGCCTTGTGAACGTATGTACCTGTTACGCGGACTATTGTAATGCTGCCGGCAATGCGGGGGCGACGACACGGATTCTCGCGGGTTGCTTCATGGCCATTCTCGGCCGATGGGCCTTATACGTGCTTTCACGACTGTGATTCTTCTAACTTTGACATTGATTTCTACTTTTTTATAGTTTTTAAAAAACACCCTGCTCAACATGTCTACAGTATCTATCTGCCCGTTTTTGTGGTACTGTATAAACTGCAAAAATACAATAGTTATACAATAGTTGTTAGCTTTACATAAATTTTAAACTTGATAACGTTTTAATGTAAAATTGAACTTGTGCCATTTGTGTTACGACTTACAGATATGACTGCCATTGTTACTTTTATTTATAAATAAAAAAAAATTAATGGTTTTTCTATATTTGTCGCTAAACATTTCGATTTTATTAATTTCATTTAATGTTGAGACATGAGCAAGTTTTTATCGTTTTCTGATGTTTTTAGTGAAAAAGGGAAGCTTTTTTCACTAAATTTCAGATTCAAATTTCAATGCATTGCAAAAATAGACATTTTCAAAGAAATTAAAACAACTTTTTACATGTTTTTGTTTGCCGAGATTAGTTGAAATGCGGGTCATTGCCATTGCCACCGTTCTTCAAGACACCTCGAGGAGTGCCGTCTTCATTGAATCGGACACGGTTACGCGATGATGGCAGAGATGTCGTTGAAGAGCCGTTGTAGATGCCTCGCTCCTGATCTTGGAACTGTGGCGGATGGGTGCTGAAGACGACTGTGCCGAGGGGGATTCCGAAGCCGCCTAAAATAATGTTATTTAGCTTATTTCAACTGTTCAGGCTAAAAGTACGTTGAATTTTTAAAGCAAAATCAGGTTTACAACGTGCGTTTTTTACAAATTGTTGACGTTTGACACCAACTAACTCCCTCCAAACAAAAACTTATAGGCTAGTCAGCTGTCAGAAACCCTTTTTTGGTCAAAATTGGGAGTGGTAATTGTTATTGAAACCTGTTTGGAACAGATGATAACGTTTTACAAGGGTCTCTAGGGCCAAGAAAACGGCCATAAAGTCGACTACACTTTCTCAGGACTGTCAAACTTGCCAAAACAACAATTCAAAACTTACAGCAAATCGGATAGAACCCAGAATCGTGCACAGATTCATAGTCCTGGGGGTTTCGTCGACGGTGCAGCCAGCAGCCATTGCACAACAAACAGCAAAGCAGTGAAAGGGCAATCGAAACGACGATGGAAACAATCAGACCGATGACTAATAGTGTGTAGTCTACCCTGTAAGGTTTCGATTTTGATATATTTTGGTTTTTTTTAACTAAAATCGGTAAAAAGCGCAAAAAACTGACTGAAAAGTGTTTCCATAAGTAACAAATCGATCCGCCCGGGGAAGATCGTTGCCCATGACACTGCCGCGTTCATGCTCCACAATAGTGCCAACAGGGTCGTCATTATCCAACCCACAGCAAAAGTAACCATGCACAGAGCCACTGCCTTCAAGCGATTCACAGCATCTGAAGGCGCATCGGAGTTCGGTGCCGGATTTGTTGACTGGGCAGATTTCGTAGGCGATTGTGGAGGTTACTGCGAGGAAGATTAGTAATCTTAGCATTTTGGTCGTTTTTTTAGCTAAAATATTGAAAGCAGAATGAAGTCCCAGTAAATTTTTACAATTAAAATAAGTTCAATTTTCATAAAATCCAATTCTAAAACGAAGAAAAAACACGTTGACCGCAATCCCGTTCCAAAGTTAGACGCCAAAAACCTATCCAACCCGACCCGCCATCACGAAAAACGCCTATTACACCCATTTCGACTGTGTCGTTCTCCATCTATTTCGACTTCTCAAAGGCCCTTTCCAACTCCCGCTGAAGACGTGATTGTTTTCACCGCCTTTCAGAACCTGCGCAGATGGATTTTTTTGCTAAACAACAGCCATCAGAACCCATGAAACCCGCCCTTCTGATGAGTAATCACGAAACAAAAAGTCGGGAAAAGGGTCGATCGATGGATTTCGGGATGGAAATTAAGTTCAATCGGTAGGGTTTTACAAGATAAAGATATTGATGTGTCTGAAACATGAACATGGCGACATTTGGCACATATGTGGAGCAACAAAAAGCAAGTTGAGGTATCAATCAGCTGTTGGGTCTGTGGACATTCAATTTTAGAACGAACAGGGGCAACAGCGACACGAAAGTGAGGCAAAGCAAGGAACAGAAAGGACAGGTTTCACGCGAACGAGAGAAAAAGAAAGTTTCAAAAGAAAAAGTCGAAAAAACGTTGCCTACAAATTTGAAGGAGCAGATCTTGTTGTTGTTATTGGAGGTGTTACTTGTCTCGAGGGCTTGAAGAGGTCGATTATAGGAGATCAACGGGGTTTTGGGCTGATTTTTTTGGACCAATTTGTTCGTCTTTCTAGCGCTTTTAGGTAGTTTTATAATTAACAGAAGCACTGTAGTCGCTTTGATGGGTTAAGATGATTAAAACCGTTAAAACCAACGAGAAAACCCGACTCAAAAAAACAATGTTGAAAAGGCTACCAGAACGAATTTTGTGCGACTTTTGATACTTTTGCGTTCTGGTAAGTGCAAAAATAACGAGTTAGCTCACTTCGAATAAGTGGTTTTGAACCGCGAGAACACGTAGATTTCGAAAATACTACTTAAATTGTTCCCAGATTAACATCTGGCAAGTTGCCAACTGATTTGTGCGATTTTTGATCGACTTTTAGCAGTTTTGGTCCAATAGGATACAAACGCTAGTAAATTAGTTTGAATAAGTATATTTCTAGACCACTAAAACACGGGAACATTAAAATACAAAAGTTTTTACGAAGAAAATTATGATTCTACAGAATTTAATACAAAGTTTTTATAAAAATGCAACGATTTAAGATAAAACCACAATCAAAAAGCGGTGTGTACCATTAAAATCCAAAATCCTACAACTTTTCTCCACCCCAATCACTTCCAGGTCTTTCTGAAAGAAAAACGTTTTACAGTGATGTATTCTCCACCAACTTAGCTGCGCGAAATCGGAAAAAAGGTGGCAAATCGACATTGTGCTGCAGGGGTTGGTTGAGGTTTTCTTCGAGGCTGGAGGATGTTTGAGAATAGGGCAAAGCCAGGTCTGCTGTTCAAAAAAACTCGACCTTCAAACAGTCAGTGCATCAAGTCCTCCACCATCATCGACGTCTCCACCATCAGTAGGTTAGTTGGTTGGTAGGTACTACGTGTGCTGCTCCGTTAAGCGATGGGTAAACACCCCCACCACAATCACAATCACATCCGCGTGGAAAAGAAAAGTTCCTTCAACCCGGCTGGAAGGAATGGAATGGATGTAAGTGTAAAACCGAAGAAGCAAGTAAAAAGGTTAGTGTCTCGGATCCGGGGTGACTACAGCCTTCTCAGCCGAGCTAGCTAGATGGCGCATAACCGGATATTGGAAGGCTTTTTGTCACTCGAGATGGAGTTCGACTTCCCGTCTGTCTATAACAATGAAAAACCGTTCCCTAAAGCTAATATCAAACTCAGTTTTTTCATACAACAATAAATATACGACAAAACATGCACCATGGACGAACTTGAAAAAAGGCGTTAAAAAAGCTACCAGAACGATTTTCGGTTGATTTGGAATTTTTGCGTTTTCACTTCGTTACACTACGTGAAAACTAACGTTTTGACTCCGCGGCCCACCTCGGGCCGCTCAATCGCTTACGCTCACTCGCTACCCTTGCTTCGCAACTGGGGGTGGCCACGTTTATTGGTTTTGCGGAACTAACAGTAACAGTACATGGCATCAGTATGACAGCTAATATTACAATTACAGACAAACGACAACTTGCTATGGGGACACAATATGCACGGGGTATGACAATCAGGGATATGCTGTGATCGTGAGATTCCTGCAGCTAGGTTCGGCTGTGGTCGTGTTCGTGCTCGAGAAGTGCCTGCCCACCATGCGTGTTGTAGTCGTCGTTGAAATACTTCTTTGATCCATCGGCGCTATCATCGTGGCTGCGCCACGATGTCAGCCTTCGGAGCGGTTGCTGTGGGTGGCTTCTTGATAACTGCGACATTGTAGTGCTCCATGGACGAAACTTACACTGATTTAGCTGAAATACATTATCCAAACTTCTGAAGTGCACTAACGCACTTGCACCTGCCTCTAGGGCATACCATAGTTTATTAAAACTGCGGCATTTCTGAAAACCCCAAAGTGCTTACAATAGCACATCCTGACTAGGTGCAGGGGAATTTAGCAAGAGTGCTAATTTTGACTTTGTCGGACTAACTCATTTTGTCTTTATCGACTCGTCTCACTTTGTCTTTATCGACTTGTCTGATTCCGCTCAAATCCCAATTTGAGCGGTAAACTCGGGCTTCGATAAAGATTTAGGCCCGTCGAGCTGCCTCGCTCGACGCACAGTCGTTGCGAGAGCATCGGGCAGCTCGACCGCGTGCGCACTTTCGCGTCCTCGGGTGCGCGCGCTCCGCCAAAACTTGCCGTTTTGATACCAATCTGTGCGTCTTTTTACTATTTATGCGCATTTTTATTGTTAACATCAACACCGTGGTCGAATTGATAGGTTAAGATGGTTCATACTGCCAAAACGAACGAAAACAGCAATTTGCAAAAACGGTGTTAAAAAAGCTACCAGAACGGTTTTCGTGCGACTTTTGACATTTTTCGGTTCTGGTAAGTGCAAAAATTATGAGTTTGCCCACTTCGATTAAGTGTTTTTGAACCGCAAAAACCCGCAGAGTTCGAAAATTCGACTTATACTGTGCCAAAATCAACAGCTGAGAAGTTATCAACCGAATTGTGCTGTTTTCCGACGATTTTTGGCTTTTTTTGGTACAAGATCAAGTTCCCGTCTGTCAGTGGCACTGCAAAACCGTTACCCCAAATTCAATATCAACTTTTATCGTCAGTCTTTTCATAAAACAATAAATATACAACAAAACACGTACACCAGGTGTATCAAAATGAGTCAGCATTCAAACCCGAAATTGCAAAAAACAGAAAGCGATGCACAATGATAACAATATTGCAAGTAAGTGAAAGGTTAATCTAAAACCGTAACAAATCAAGGTAATTTGAATGAATAAATACTGCGCGGCAGCGCAAACATGGTTAACTTTGATTCCCACAGGGAACAGTCTAGTTAGAATAACAGAAGCACCCGTTGACATCACTATCACTACCACCATTGATGACGTCGTCAAAGTGGAAGGCACGTTTCGCGAAGACACGCTTCTCGGACATTCGATTAGCAGCATTGAGGAGGGCTTTGGCCTGCTTCAACGTCGGCGATATCGTATTGAAGATGAATTCATCGGCTGCGGATCCGATCAACAGCTTCTGAAGCTCATCGCGGAGTGACTTTGCAAAGCCTTCGATCCGGCCATGGAGCTGCATGAGATTCGGCATCAGCGCCTGGAGGTAGATGCGATTGCTGAAGTCGTAATGACGATTGTAGGGGCGGAGCCAGCCGGTCATTTCATGGGAAATGATGAAGTTGTCCCATTCGGATTGGAGGCCCGGCCAGGTTCGGGTCATCAGGTTGTAGAAGCGGGAGCCTGGAAAGGGGGGTACTGTAGATGGGGTGGTCAAAAAGTGGGAGAGCTTACCGCTGAAGGCACAATTGCCGACAATAGCCTCGAAATTGGCCAAATTCTTCGGCGATTTCATCGGACATTTGAGGGAGTTTGCAGTTTTAGCGAAGACATCATCAGTTGTGATGCCCTGGGCGACTTGGAGGTTCAGAATGATGGACGGGACGGCCATGGGGAGGATCTCGCAGAAGGTGGAGAAGTGGTCGTAGCGTTGCCAGCCGGTCAGGATGAGGCCGCCGAATTTGTTGGCTGGGATTTGATTCTGAAAAGCAATTTTAAACAGATTGTCTGACAATTTTGACACGTTAGATAATTAAAAACACCAAAAAAATACCCACCTGTTTGACATTAGCCCAGATTTGATTATTCCGGAACCGTTTTTCATAGTCAACGTAAAGCTGGGCCGCACCATCGGCACCTTTGAAAGCACTGGCACCCCAGATTGGAAGCATGTCTTTTTCGGTGTACTGTGCCCAGAAGTACCCTGAAAGTGCCATTTATAGACTAAAAACCAAATTTAAGAAGGTCAAACTCACGTTGGAACCTCGCTAAATCCCCATAATCCCAAACAACAAGCTCAACAGCCCTCAATAAGCTTTGGGTCTCTTCATCGCCGCGCGGAAACTGCATGATCATGTCATTCCAGGCAAGGATTCGGACGCTTGGAGATGTCAGAGATCGAACGAAATTGGCGACTGACTTCAGATGTTTGGCGGCGGCGGCTTCACGCGGGCCAGATTTGACGCATTTGCCATACTGTAATTGAAAATTTGAAAAAAAACTGACAAATTTTGAACACAGGTCACAAATGTGACCAAAAATTCAGAGGCAAAATCAGGTTTCGACGAAAACTCACATCAAAAGCCTCATCCCCGCCAATATGAACCATTTCGACGCCAAACTCCTTGTGCAACTTGATGACCTCCGAGATCGAACTGTAGACGACATCCCGAACAGCTTGCTCGTTTTCGATACAAATTACGCCATTGTTAGTGTCGTGATCGCGGAAGGAGCGGAATTCAGCCAATTTGAGGACCCATTCGAGATGGCCGAAAGATTGGATCAGCGGGACGATCGACAATTTGAGGGATTTGGCGTGGCTGAGGATTTCGCGCAGCTGGTCCAGGGAATAGGCCTCTTCATTGACGGCGGATCGGAGCTTGCCATTGTAGGGGAAGACGTCTTCGTATTCGATGAGGATTCCTGTAAACAAAAGCAATGTAGTCGATTTGATAGGTTAGAATGGTTTCAGCTTTCGAAACGAACGAAAAACAGCGAGGTAAAAAATGGTGTTGAAAAGCTACCAGAACGATTTTTTTGCGAGTTTTGACATTTTTGCGTTCTGGTAGGTGCAAAAATTTTGAGTTAGCTCACTTTGAATAAGTGTTTCTGAACCGCAAGAATATGGAGAATTCAAAAATGTAACTTAAGTTGTGGTCAGATTAACAACTGACAAGTTAGCAACTTATTTGTGCCAATTCTGGTCGTTTTTGGGTTTTTTGGTCCGAAAATACAAAAAAAAGTCAAAAGTTTAGTAAAAGATCACTACATTAAGTGTTCCTAGATCACAAAAATTTTTAATAATATCCAGTTTACTACAATTGGGAATGAAAAAATAAACATTTCCGGTTTTAAAAGACCAAAAAGTCAAAAAAGTGCATAAAAACCTCAATTAGCCACCGATAACAGCCAAAAAAAGATCACTGATAAGAAAATGGTACCCATTAACGCCGATCTATGTCAAAAATAGTAATATTGCACTCAATAATTATCAAAAAAGACCCACCAGTGGCACCATTAGCGGCTATAGACGTCAAAAGATCCTTGAAGTATGTCACGGTCGGTGCGGCGCCTTTGAGATCGAAATGGACGAGCACTTGGTCATAGAAGCGCTGAAAGAGACACACTCAATTTGATGCAAAACACTCAAATGTAATTGAAAAGACAACTCACACTGGTCGAAACACTCTTCCCTACAGATGGCGCAATTTCCGGCACAGGGCCCGTGAATTCCTCCTCGAAGCCGCCGATCCGTCGACCACCGCTCACAAAGACGAAATACACGCAGAGGACGGTGGCGATTAGGCCGAGATATCGGGCAAGACGTCCGGTCAGACTCGAATTCTGGACCCGTAGCTTGAAGCGTCGCATTTTGGCGACGATTGATTGTGGGTGACAGGGCGATCCGCGGAAGTGGTTGTTCATAGACAGGGGGAGGCCAGATGGAGTCGAAGGATGAGATGGTCAGAGGGTGGGTTGATGTTGATAAACGTCAAAATGTTGTTCTTTATCGCGGCGAGAACGGGGCAGCCGAGCGAGAGTGATGGCGGTCGCGGTCGCGGCCGGGGTCTATCTCTACACCTGCAAAGTGAGTCAGGTCGAGAACGTTGGCCGTTGATGGTGGTGAACGTGAACCCAACCGCCAGCCGGGTGTACGTCGTTCCCGATTTTAAATTCAACTCAACGAACGCGAAACAGCAAAAGGCAGGATGCGTCGTCCACGTTGTACGTGTGGTGCGCGTAGAAAGTGCGTGTGTCACTACTGCCAGTCGGCTGGCGGCTGGTGGGTTGTATTGCAACAACCGACCCTCCGGATAGCCTTTTAGCGCTCGCGAGTCGCGACCTTCGATCAAGCCAAATAACACGTCTCGCGCCCTCCTTCTTCCCTCCAGTCACTCGCCAGTTGACAGACACGTTCACACATAGTTGCAAGTAATGCACACGCGCGCACGCTTTCGCTCCTTTGTGCAATTGCAACGATTAAAAGCCAAATTAAACCACCACGAAGGTCAGCGCCCATAATGAGCTAATCTAGCTCTGCCATTAATTAAAAGGCGCCTTCTAATGTAAAACTACAAAAGTCAATTTTGACGCATCTTCAGCCCCAAACCATCAAAAGGTGAATTTCATCCCCTGTTTTTCATAAAATATGCGCACAGTCCCACTTCCCGCCCATCTAACACAAATAGAATTCACCAATTCACAAAAGCTGAATACACATTTAGCAGTCCTAAAGACCTTTTAGACGCGCAAGTGAGTGACCCATTGCAAAATACACTTCCCAAAATCGAAGCCAGTCCCATTCCTTCATTGTTCCGGTAACAATGGAAACATATTTCTCTCCCCCACAAGCATTTCAATCATACAAATGGCATCCATCGGGAAGGCATTAGACGTCGTCTGTCGCTAACTGTTTCGAAGGAAAAGCTCGTTGTAAACAAACCGGTTGCTTTCCTCCAGAAAACGTTAAAAAGACCCCCTATTGCTTACAGGGTCTCGCCGCCAGGAAAGTCGTTTGTTGCCAAGGACAACACTGGAATTGCCTTTGAGCTCGTGCCAACAGAAACAGACGGCCCAGAGGGGGTCGGGAATTAGGAGGGCAGGTGGAAAGTGTGTTTTGCGCGGAAGTGAGGCATGCTACCAAAAACGTGAAAAAGCAAGGACAGAGATCGTTGATTAAATTTATTCATTAAACACAGCAAAGTTACGGTATGGCAAAATTAAGGGTTGTATTCGATGGGCAAGTTCTTGCGACGAACCATACCGTCACCCTGGAACCATTCGCGACGGAAGGTCTTGGCGGCGCCGTCGGGGGTGTTGGTCCATTCGATGGTGATACGGTCGTTGTTGGTGTCTTCCTCACCGAACTTGAAGGCATCGCACGAAACGGCCATGAGGACGTTTTCCTTGGGGTCGAGGACACCGCACGGGGGGTCGACGCCGAGACGCTTCATGTTGGTCGTCTTGATGGCCCATCCGATGCGGCGACCGCCAGAGTTGGTGATCTGAAACCGATCAAATCATGATCAAACACCTTCAAACAACATTTCCGACAACTCACCTTGATGTGGTAGGTATGCTTGTCATCGTAGGGTGCGTTGAAGACGATCTTGGTGCCGGGCTGGGTGCCGATATCTCCGGGAGGGACGGACTGGGCCATGATGAAGGTTCCGAGGTTTGAAGAACTTGATCCAACTGATGGAAAAGCTGCCGAAAGCGACTACCGGCCATCTTTTATACGAATTTGAAGGGTTCGATGTTTCACTTGCAAAACAACACGTTATGCAAATTTTTGTCTCAACTATCGCAGTGTGATTGCCTGCTGTCTTATCGCGTCTCTCTCACCGCCTCATTGGCTCAGTGGCAGAGCGTCTGTCTAGTAAACAGAAGGTCGCTGGTTCGATTCCAGCATGAGGCAGCTAACATTTTTGCTTATTCTGATTTTCTTTTTTTTGTTCACATCTAATAAGTTGTCTTTCTACGTGCGTTAATACAGATGTTTCCTGTTTTACTCAAACTAATGGTAATTTTTGGAAAAATCTTTTATTTTTAGAGGTTTTGAAAACAAGGTTCACGTAGATGCAAAAAAAATTATTCGAAGTGGAGCAAATGCCAAGAAACTGACTTCAAGAAATCCCCAAAAAGGGCAAAAGGTTGCCTCATGCTGGAATCGAACCAGCGACCTTCGGTTTACAAGACCGACGCTCTGCCACTAAGCCAATGAGGCTGACGGGTCTCGAAGTTCGAGAACACACTGCGATGGTTTAGGGCTCTATGTTGCACAGAAATGGTCATGGAAACGTTGTAAAGATGTAGCACCACGTTGGCTGGGAATAAGAGAAGCAAAACTGAAGGTAGCGTGTGACCATTGTCTGATTTTTACATTTCAAAGTTCTTCTCTGTGAATTTTCCGTTGAACGACAAAATCTCAGGCATTTTAGCACTGTGAAAACAATAAAGAGCTCTCTGTAACAGTAAAACATGCGGACAATGCATTATGATATCATCATTGACGTTTTCAAAATCATGGAAACGTCAAAAACTCGGACCATCAAAGCATGTTCCTTTCAAAAATGACTTCTAAAGCCTTCAAAATGCACAAACTATATTAACAATCGAGTACTCATACTTCAAAAAGAGAATAAAGTGAAAAGAAACTGATTGACGTTGTAAGTTTATATTTGAAACTGTTTTATATTCCCGCTGCGTAGATCAGCCGATCCACCGATAAATTCGGCTCAAAAATGTAAAATAACCACCCTCTTATGTTCTGTAACCTTAGCGGAGAGTTTGGGAGTAAATAAATACGGAAACTAGACAGATAAAGCCTTGACAATGATAGATTAGCACGGCTGAAAAGCCGCGCTCAAAGCTGAAGAAAAAAGTTCGCGAACACAGCGACCAGCCGTCTCGTTCATGGCGAGAGTGCTGCAGGGCGCACAACGTGTACCCGTGCAACAGCCACGGCCCGAACAACCCCCTTCTGCGGGACACTAGGGAGAGACGCAGAGAAAGCCCACTCTCTCGCCCTTTCCTGCAGAACCGCACGCGCAAAAAGTCCGTCCTGATTGAAGAAGCTAAAAACTGCTACGAAACCTGGTGTACCGGATAGGCGCGACTTAGAACCAGGTTCCTACAACATAGAAGTTGTTACCACAAGTGTTAGCTACAATTTGAGACCAACCAGGGTTGAATTCGTGAATTTTGAACGATCATATTGATCTCGGCGCTAGGTGATCTCCAGTAACATTTACCCCTGACTTTTTGCAAACCTGTCTAGTCAGTGATGGCACATCGGTATTAGCACCGCATAACATAGAAGTTGTTCTCCAGGTTATTAGCTATCGTTTGACACCGACTGTACAAATTTTACTAAATTTCAACGGATTTTATAGATCTTTTAAATTTTAAGTCGTTAAAACACGTTTAATTATAAATAACTTTGGCACTTCTATTCAAAAAGCGCTGTTTTTTTCAAAAATTGTTTAACTGTATGTTTGGCACATAATGGCAACACAAAATTCGTTAAAAAAATTTTTGCACAAAATTATTTGTAATTGAAAATTTTGTTAAAATTTTTGCAATTTTTTTGCGTGCGTGCTGGGCCTCGAAATTTGCATGACGAAAAAAAGCTAGTGGACCGTTGTTCGGGCCGTGGCAGCATTTACGCGCTTCCGAAATGCAACTCAATTGCCTAACAAATGCTTCACGTCATTAAACTAAGTTCATAGAATGCAACAGTAAACAGAAAATCGCAGTTTGTGTCAAAAATATATATAAAACGACGTAATATCGACAACGAAATTCGATAATCTTTGTCTTTTGCATGTACAACATTCCGACTGTAAAAAGTAATGTCTTCCCTCTTTTCTGCCTCAAGCATAGAGCAGCTAAAGCATGATGGTGAAAGTAAGCAAGAAAATAAATAATAAAGCATGTTTTTTGAAGAAAGGCACTTTTACACTTTTTACGCTCCGATTAACTCCCATAACGAAAGAGATCAGGCTGTTGCGTGAGTTTCGCGAACTTTTTTAGCTTCAAGTGCGGCTCTTTAGCCGTGCTAAATTCACTGATTTGCACTTCAATTTCCACTATTTATCATCTTATCAGGTCGGCAGATGTCACAGCGAAGGTTTGAGGACGAAATTGTATATCAGTTTGTGTAAACGCACAATCAGTTTCTTTGTAGGTCGTTTACGAGTATTGATTACTCGTCTGACACACGTCGCTGTAATTTCGAGACTTGACTAGCCGTGGTAATCTACGCGGTTTTATCATCAATTTTTTCTATAAGAAAACGTTCGAAGTGATAATGGCTGCCAGATTTAAGTTGGAGCTGATGGCAGGCTCGAATTTGATGTTTCATTTTTCAATGGGTAATGAATGTGCAGTTTTGTTACCTTTGTTGTCATTCACAATTACATTTATGATAAGCTTTATTTTCTTGAAATGCAGAACATCAGGTAAAAAAGAGGTTGGAATTGGCTGCACGGTGGTCGACGGCGCTACCAGTGGCACAAACTTTGCGCTCCTTGTCCTTTGCATTCTTGATGTAGCCTGCGCTGCAGGTGAGCAGACCAAACTGGGCGACACACTGAAAACATGTTTATAGTGATAAACAATTTGGAAATCTTTGCAAACCAGTAGTCGGGAAGATGGCGACACGAAGATTAGCGCATCACTATCCTCTGTGGGCCCAGTCGCAAGATGCGGACATATTGCGAAGGTTTGGTTTCATTTGGAACCCGAATCCTGTGGTTGGCGTACTGGGGGCAACTTGGGCACCTGTAATAAGTAAATAGAAAGTTTTGTGATTGTGAGTGGAATTATAACTACTTACTTCTGAGGCGTTGTTGGATCAGTGATGGTGCCAGTCCCGTGATTCCACGTCGTTGGGGTTGTATCCGCACGCCGATAGGAGCAACTTTGGGGTTGTAACGCGATTCGGAGGAGTTGCCAAGCGGAGATTTGACAGCGGAAGATTCGCCACTGGCGTTGTTGGAAAATGCCGTCCGCACGTCCGAAGCATTGCCTATCTTCGACTTGAAGGTATTCAGCTTGCATTTAACGCTCTCCTCCTTTTTCAACAGCCTGTGAAGTTTTATCAATCAATATTTTATCGATGGATGGTAGCAACTTACAGTTTTGTCGAAATCACAGCAGCCCAAATAAAGCCCGTAAGAAAGAAAACGGTCATCGTAGCTATTGTTTTCGGGGTCCTCGTAGAAGTCATCTTTTTATGGAACAAACTGAATTCAAATCGATGCAGACATTTAGTTTTGGTTGGTAATTTGCATGGATACTGCGGTGTAATTTGCATTTTGTGACTCACCTTTTGACTGTCGCATCAAAGTCTGTCTCGATAGGACCCTTTTTGTCAAAAAAAAGACATCTCTAACCACAAAAATTCAAGTTTCATCCCTGAATACAGTAACCTGAGCAATCAATCAGACCATTAGTCTCGAAACTGTTACTATTACCCCCCGCTGTAACTTCGTTCCTTTTATTACGTCTTCAAACTTTGAAATCTTGCAACAATCGTCAAATGCATTACACTCTGAGTAACTTTACACACAATAAAGTAGTCAATTAGCAGTGGTTGCTTATATTCGAGCAAAAAAAGAACCAAAACTACTTTCGAGATCGGAACAAATTCGTTACAAAAGCTTTGATGTGTTTCAACGAGCCATCTGATTTGTCGAGTTTGGCTTTGGACCGCCGTGAACGCTTCAAGCTGCTCATCATGCTGCTGGATGAACTCGTTATCAGCCCCGACAGGTTGGAAATGTTCGAACAGCCACTCTCCGCGAATCCGAACTCGGTCAAATCGAAGTCGTACAGTTTGGCGATTCGGGCCACGGTGTTGCCGGTCGGGAGACGGTAGTACACGTCGGCGCCGAGTTCTAGGAGGACTTCGAAGATGCGATGGTCGTGGAGGACGACGGCAAAGGTCACATTGATGTTGGATAACATACTGACAGCTGGAAGACTTGTAACAACCAGAAAAAAATGCAAACTATTTTTGATTTTCTCATTTTTTTAATTTACACGTTTTATTTTTCTGAAGTTTACAGCAAAATAATAAGGAAACAATTCTTGCTTCTAGGTGGAAGGTCGCATTGTGAGGGGTTGCACGGTGGTCGACGGCGTAGACTGTCAGTCTTTAGGGATCTAAAACACTTTTGTAGTGATAAGAAACCGCTCATAAACAAAACATACCCGAGAGCACTCAAAACAACACTGTCAAGTCTTTGCTACGATTATCCAGATGTAGACATATTCCGAAGGTCAGTCTGAAGGTGCTTAGGATTGTCGTTGCTAACGGCCTCAATACAAATTAAGCAGCTGTAACGAAAAAAGGAACATATTTTGATTCGAGGTAGAGTTCTAATTGCTTACTTTCGTAATCAACACCTTTTGGTCCTTTGAGTTGTGTCCATTCGCCAGTGAGGGTTAGCAATTTGGGAGGTTGAAATGCAATTCGGAGGAGCTGCCAAACGTACCATGTTGTACGCGTCGAAGCGATCGGTAGCGCTGTTTCGACGTCAGAATCATCGGTTACCTTCAACATAAAGGCGTTTAGCTTGTAGTACTTTTTCAAAGTCCTGTAAAAAGTTCTGTCAACATTTATCGACTGATGGTAACAACTTACGTCTTTGCCAGAATGCCAACCAAAACAAGAGCTGTAAGAATGTCCGTCATCGTAGCTATCGGTATCGGGGTTCTCGTGGGTGCCATTTTCAAACGAAATAAACTGAACGCAATCTCGTACAGACTGTACGTTTCTGGTACAATATTTGCATGAAAATATGTTTTCTGCCCGAATGGTTGGAATTGTTTTTCTTTAATTTTATTTGGTAGACTTTCGTATTTGTTCTACTACTGTATAGTTAACATGACAGATTAACAGCTTCAAGCACTAGAAACACATTTGCCTCTCTTCAAAACATGTCATCAAAGCAAAATAAAAATTAATTAAACATAACAAGGAAAAAAGATCTTAGCAGCAGCCATCGAAAAATCCAAAAATGTTAGCTGCCTCATGCTGGAATCGAACCAGCGACCTTCTGTTTACTAGACAGACGCTCTGCCACTGAGCCAATGAGGCGATGTCGTTCGAGAACCGAAGTGACTAGCCGTAGGCGGTGACGTGCAACGTGTTAGATCAGCTTTTGAACATGCTTTCAAAACGTGAAACGTGGCCAAACGGTTCAAACCTTACGTGGGTTTTGTTTTCAGACTATCGAAAACACTGCCCTATTGGCTCAGTGGCAGAGCGTCTGTCTCGTAAACAGAAGGTCGCTGGTTCGATTCCAGCATGGGGCAACTTCTTTTTGCATTTTAGACGATTCATCCGTGAATCTGATCTGTCTTGAATCGGCATTACCTCAAATGCCACGTTGGGATTTCCTGACTCCGAAACGACCTCCATCAGCGATGCGCAGGTCAAAAATAATGTATTTTCGCCGTTTTTTTCCACTTTTTTTTTAAATTTCAAGTTTAATTTTTGAATAATACACGTTTTAAGACTGTTTGGATCGTGGAAAATCTGATTCCGATGATAAAGACCCGAAAATTGCAACTTTTTGCATTTACCAGAATCGTAAAGTGCGAAAAACCGCAAGAATTTGGTTCTGGTAGCTTTTGCGACAATCGGTTTTCATGTCTTGTTTGCCAGTTTTACGTTGTTTTTCGCATGCGATGTCAATCAGATTAACAAATCATCTCACATTGACACAATAGAAGCGTTTTTGATGATTCTGGATCTTCAGAAGTCGCTATTTATGAAAAATACGGGAATCGCACCCGTTGAATGGTGGATTTCAGTCGAAAGTCTAAGTTGTAATTTGGTTTTTTGAAACGCACTGGCATTATAAACGTGTTTTAAAGCCTTGATAATATTTGTGAATACAAATTAGCGCATCTTTGCTGCGATAAATAACCTGATCGGCGTGAGCATGCATTCTGCTAGTGGAAACGGGCGTCAAAGGCACGTTACTTACTAACTTCTCATTAACTTTTGGACGATTCATCTGTGAATCTGATCTGTTTTGACTGAGCATTACCTCAAATGCCACTTTGACACTTCCCGACCCCGTTAATGACCGCCGTCAGGCATGTGCAGGTCAAAAACAGGGTATTTTCACCATTTTTTCTACTTTTTTGAATATTTCAGGTAAATGTGTGTATATTTAAAGCGGATCTGACACGTTTTAAGGCTGTTTGAAACGTGCAGAATCTGATGCCGCTGAAAAAGACCCGAAAATCGCAACTTTTTGCACTTACCAGAATACCAAAACGCAAAAAATCGCAAGAATTTGGTTCTGGTAACTTTTGCGACACTCGGTTTTCAGGTCCTGTTTGGCCGTTTTTGCACGCGATGCTGATCAGATTGATGAATCATCTAACTCTGGCGCAAATAAGCCCTCTCGACGGATTCTGAGTCTTCAGAATCCGCTTTTTTATGAAAAATGCGGAAATCGCACCCGCGGAATGGTGGATTTCGGTGTGAAAAAAAGTTTTACAAAGCATCCTCGGGTTCACGTTCATTCATACTCAGGCAAATTAACACCTTCAATGATGCTTACCATTTCCATAAAGTCCGTGAATGTCGAGGTCGGCCAGATGGTCAGTGAAAACCAGAAATACATCGTCATTGAAGCCATGAAGATGCAAAACAGTTTCAACACCGGTAAGCATGGCAACATCAAGACTGTGAATGGCAAGGTTGGCACTACCGTCGATCCGGAAGAAGTTTTGGTCGAGGATAGAATAATGTAAATGCAAGGTTCTTTGAATTCTGTATGTCAGTTTCATTTTATTGACTGTTTTCTCCACTCAAGAAAGTGTAGATTTACTGATTTTTGTATTATTGATGGGTATAATCATGGTGAGGGTCTTTGTGACTGTAATAAGTGTTATTTGTTCATTTGAAAATAAAAAAGGAAAAAAATAATTTTGTAAAAAGTCAATTATTTGCACCCTATTGTCTGTGAACGTGGTGTGCGCATTAGCATTTTAATAGGTTAACATGGTTAGGTACATTCGCACATGGACAGTATTTGTTGGAATATGGTCATTTGCATTTTTGTTGGAATGAACGCGTTGAACGCATTAACACTGCAAAATGGTAACAATGTTTGGCGCATTTGCACATGGAAGCGAACGCGCATTCGAACTGATGGCGGTATGGGGTGAGGGAAAGTTGGGTTTGTTCAATCAATGTAGCGATGGACCCTCCATGTAATCTGCAAAACTGATAAAAACCACAAAAATCCCAAAAAGATCAGATTTGACAAATCGCTTTTATATGACACAGTCGCAACCATCAGTCTTCAGCTTTATTTGAAACAAAAAACACATCAAAACACAAAAAAACAGCTAATTTGTCGAGGTCATCGGTAGCTGGAACGTGCAGATCGGGGTTGGGGTGAAGCGAAACTGAAACGGATCGGCATTAGCAAAGCATTCAAATCACGAAAGTTGAAAAGCGCGATTGACACGAATAGAGGCTAAAAGAAAAGGCAAACATCGAAAAAAACGGCTAGCCAACGGGATTGAACGAGCATCGACCAGCGATGCCACGGCACAATCGTCAAAACACAATTGAAACGTGGAAAATAACAGGGGGGAAGAAGAGACCGACGCGACACGGCAAGGGCAAAATTCAAAGCACGCGCGCGACGCAATTGCCAGCCGGACCAACACGTTGAAAGCAATGGATGGCATGTGCGCCCCGGCGCGATCGCGACTCTCTCTCGAGAGAGCGAGTGCGCGAAAACGCCGCGAACGAACCGTGCAGTCGACTTTCGAAACGTTCTAGAACGGCGCGAGGGCGTGTTTTCGCGTCAAATTTTGCCGCGTTTTCACGTGATAAGCTAACTTTTATATATTTTTAGCTCATTTGATCCATTTTCGGTGCCCCTATCACCCAAAAACATCATAATAAGTAAGTTTTTTGCCCCTTTTTTTGAAAGATTGAAGCCAACCCCACCCCTTTTCAGTGTCCGACTTGTTTGAAGGCGAAGAGGAGTTCGCTCTCCTGCCTCCACTTCCACCACCTTCATCGGCCGTGCCCTTCTTCCACGAAGGCTGGAACGACGTCGAGCAGCCAGCTCCGCTTCCAGAATCGCCGCCTCGCTTCGAGGTCCTGCGTCAAGCCATCCGGCGAAAGATCGTCGCCCTTCAGGCCGCTCGGCAGAAGGCACCATCGAAGATCGGCCGTCTGGCCCGGATGCTGTCTGCGTTGCGCCAGCGATGGATGAGCCTCAAAGGCGGAGTCCTGCGTGCTGTTGGGGCTGTCGTGGGCGGAAGGCGCAAGCGCGTGGCGGCAGTTGACTGTAAGTTGGTCTTTATCACTTTTTCGATCTTGTTTGAGGACCTTTTATATATAAAATGTGGCTCAAAATGTGAGAACAGTATTGATAAGCTTACCGTTTCAGGTGAGAGCGTCAACTCCGACCACCAAGCCAAGCGGGGCCGAATTGACGTCAGCGAAGGCGGTTCGACGAAGGAAGAGGGAGAAGGCGGACATGAAGACGTCAGCGACGAGTTTGTCGACGTGCCGAAGCCGGATTTCGAAGGCTTTGTCGAGTTGGGGTACGGCGTGCCTGAAGACAACGGTAAGTAAACACTTTTCGAAGAATTTTATATATAAAAATTGTGCTCTAGCTAAACAGAACTTTATTTTTGGTTAAAAAATATTCAATGACCTACATCTTATCACTTTTCAGCCGCCACAGATGTCATTCTCGCCGCCGATTTTGACGTTGATGCAGCCGACATCGACCCGGAAGAGCCCTTTTTCGATGAAGCCCAAGATGACGTCGTTGAGGCTCTCCATCCGCCTCCAGTCATCGAGATGGAAGTCGATGATGAGCCCATTGCCATGGCTGCTCCCGTCGTTGAAGTCGTCATCGAGGCTCCGGTCCTTCCAGTCGTCCAACCGACTCCAGCTCGCCAAAGCCTCCCCCGACGCGCTAAGGCTCCCGCCTCCGTCAAACAGGCCAAAGCCAAAGCTCCGCCCAGTAAGAAGCGCACCCCCAAACGCAAATCCGGTCGCCGCCCCCGTCAAGACCCGCTCCAAGTCCTCGAGACAGCCCGTGGCAGGGGCTTCAAACTCGAGCGACGCTTCGACGGCACCGCCAGACTGACCGGCTCCTTCCCGGGCGTCGACTCCAGCAAGTCGTCCCTGCTCCACAAAGCCGCCCACGGCGGTGTCACCATCACGGCTCCGCCCCGCAGCCGCATCACCCAAGTCGCCGCTGGCGCCAACTTCGTCATGCTCCTGACGAACAAGGGCCGTCTCATGATGCTCGGCAACAACGCCCACGGCCAACTCGGATGCCGTGGCAGGGCTCCTCGCAAGGCTCGTGTGGCTTCGCAGAGCCTCGGATGGATGCAGCGCGGCCCTATCGGCATGGCCTCCATCAAGATCGAGTCCATCAAGGCGGTCGGCCATGCGGCGTTCGCCTGGGATTCGGCTAATCAGGCCTACCGCTGTGGTGCCGCCCGTGGATGGAACGCCCCCATCATGGAGAGGTGTCGTCGTACCATGGACGAGTGATCCTTGTTCCATGGTCAGGTCGGTTTTTCGGGGTTGTACATAGTGTACATAAGTTATAGTTTATTTAAAATCAAAAAACCAAAAAAAAGGATAGCAAAAATTTAAAAATCGAAAAAAAAAGAAAAAGGGGGTTTACTTTTATAGTTCGTTCGTTCATTAAATTTCTATCATTAAGCCATCTGCGGCCTTCTAGTTTCTTTATTTATGCCATCTGCGGCCATCTAGAATGGTATTTAGCGAGGTTAACTTTGTTGTTAGATTTCAAATTTTGTTGTACATAGGTTAGGTCAAGTAGGTAGGCGCGGAGGTTAGTCGGAAAGCTGCGGCATTTCGAGAAGATGGTCTATGAAACAGATGGTAGCGTTGCGGATTTGAAGGATTTTTAGATAGCTTTGAGGATTGCCGCTATTGATTGGTGCAAGCAGGACGTAATTGGCGTCAAAGAGCTGCTGGCAGATGTTCTAATTTGGATGCGTTCGCTGGATTCTATCGAGATATTAGCGGTTATATATGGGTTTCATTCGTTCAGAAAGGAAGTCAGCTTTGGCTTTTTATCAAAATTTTTGTTATCTGCCTAAAGGTTTTATAAGTTTGAACCGTAAAAGTCATTTGGTTCGTTTTTGGGGTATTTTATGAGCAATTTTTGGAAAGTTATTTTTTAGATAGGTTTCTTTGATGGCATTGCTGCGTCAATTATGCGATTTTTCAAAGCTAAAGCGTGAATGGTTGTCTTTAAAGGAGTATTTTAAATTGCATTGCCAAATTCAGAGTTTTCAAATGTTTGCAGCAAGGGTTTTCGAAAGGTTTTTTCAATTACGCGCGGAATTAGCCAGTGAAGTGTCCAAAGGTGGCACGTAGCATCTCGAAAAGTGCAAATAAACCGGATAGCGGTTTTTTATGCGTAGAACGGATGTCAGAGTGCAATTTTAAGTGGATTCATTTTTACACAGTTATAGCTTGTGCCGGGTTTTATTAGGTTTAAAACCAAGTTGCAATGCCAAAATTAGCGTTTTTAAAAAGGTTGCAGCATGAGTTTTCGGTGATATTTTTCAATTATCGCGCCGAATTAGCAAGTAGGATGTCCTAATAGTGACATTCAGCGTTCCAAAAAATGCAAAGCTAGCGGATGTCAGCTTTTTATGCGGTGATTGGATGACAGGGTCTAATGTTTAGGAGACTTTTTTCGGTTTTCACGGTTTTATGGAAAGCTGTTTTATGTTTCCATCGCAGCAGATGTCAAAATAAGCAAGTTCAATCAACCATATAATCAATCGACTAAGCTTAATGCTAGTCTTTATGCTTTCTTATAAAATCTAAATTGCAATATGCGTAATTTTCAAGCCGATTATCAAATTGGCAAAAACTTGAACTTTCTTTATTCAGGATGAAACGCCTAGTCTATGTTTTCTCAATCACATCATAATGGCTTGCTTTTATCGATTTAGTTTTAAAAAAATTGGCTTCTACAAGCTTTTTATCAATTCCCAAGACTGAGAATGCACAGTCACAATTTCAAACGTATTTTCCCCATTTTTTATTATGCGACTTTGGTGCCTCATTTGCACTTTCCAAGTTCGAATTTCGAACTTTCTTTAAAAAATTAGCTTTGTAACGGCGTTTGGTGGTTGGAGGAGTAAAACGTGTTGAATTTATATTTTAAAAGGTCATTTACTAAATCCAAACATTGAGTTCCTCCCCAACATCTATCTACAAGGTCGACACCCCACGCTAATACGAACGAAAAGGTAAAGTTATGGTCGTGTGAAGGAAGGTTGCTGTGTGCGTCGGAGCTGCAGAGCTCATAAAAATTCCAACAAAGCTGCCAGTTTATCAGCTATCCACAAAGTGGAACAATTTTTGATGTAGTGCCCATGAGCCGCATCCGGGCAAAGCCCCAACACTACAGGGCTTGTTCCCTCAAAATATATATCGGGCAGAGCCCCTAAGATCAGTTTCTTATAAAATTTGCGCCAGAAGGCGCGATAGAAGCGGAGCGAGGTGATTACGAGTACGAGAAGAGTGAAGGTCAGGTGGTAAGACGCTGTAAATGGTAAAATGCAGTGATGTGAATGCGTGGGTGTCGATCAAATCTACAATCTACATCGGAAGGATCTAATTGTTTGGATTTGGGAAATGGCTTCTGTGGCACATAACAAAAAGCCATCATATATCATTCAAACCAACACATTGCGACTCCAACCCCCAAAGATCGTTACTAATAGAGCCCTAAACTTCATCCTGGTTGGTTCAGCTAAACCACCTTTTTACCCAAGTTGTAAAAACTTTACCCCAATCAACGTTTTCAACTTTTGTTTGTAATAAAACCTCTTCAACTACTTTCCCCAACCAACCCTTGTTATGACTTATCACTTTCATTTTACGTAATCAACCCTGTTTTCCAACCCCTACCCCTCTACGTCTAAACCCAGTTCTTTACCATCGTTTTTACCCCAACATTATTGTTTACCCCCAGTTAAACTAAAGCGCATCCTTAAACAACCAACCCCCATGTCATTTTTAGTATTTTCATCGAGTTAGCTACAACTTCAAACCCACTTTTTTAAATTTTATGAAACATGCTTGTACAATCCACTCAAAATGACATCCGTTTACATTTAATCGCGCAATCGCAACCATTTAAACAGCCAATCTTTACGCAATTTCATAAAAAGCGACGAAAAGTAGCACCAAATGTTGAAAGAGAAGCTAAAAATTTTTAAATCGTGACTAAAAGTCAAAACCATGAACCTAAATTCAACGAAATTGTAAGCCGCAGTATGCATCAATAACAGACATACGCTAGTAAAGAAAACTAAAAGCAAGAAAAAGTGCCAATTTTGATATAGAATGAGAAAAAGTCGCTTCCATGTCGTAGATTATATATATTTTTTGATCAGCTTTTTGACGATAAATGTGTAGAAACATCAAATGAACTTTTAGATGAGCACAGATAGACCAAATGAGCTAATAGGGGACGAACCTTGTTTTCCGCAGCTGACATCATTCAAATCCACAATTCAACTTTTACACAAATTATCAGCCGCAATACGCATTTCATGAGCATCCTACGCTGGTAAAGAAAGCTAGGAAATTAAAAGCGAGCAGAAGCGTCAATTTTTATGAGATAATGAAGGAGAAAAAGTCGCTCCAATATCGAAAATTATATATTTTTTGATCTAATTTTTACGGGGAAACGTTTTCGAAACGTCAAATAGGACTTTAAGATAAGCTTGAAAGAAGCTCGGTGCATTCAGAGGAGATTTAAAAAGGTGAACCGAGTTTTTCGACGACGCAGCTGAAACTATTCGAAAAGGTCGAAAAAGGGATGACATTAGTCGAAAAACCGCACCAGAAGGCTCGCAGAATGGAGTACTAGCTGTCGGAAACGGATTCACGGATGGGAAGATGAAAACGGATGGGAACCGCGGATAAAAACACGTGATAAGAAGTCGGTTCACGACGGACGCGGATGATGACACGCAGCAACGACGCGCCCGCGCAAAAACGTTTGAAACGATTCGACCCGCGTGGTTTGGCATTGGCTTGGCATTGTGTGCCAGCCGGGTGGCCCGCACGGGGACCGCTGGCAATGACTAGTCTCGACCAGGAGCGTTCGGTACCGATGCAGATTTTGTGCTAGCGATCAGGAGAATGCTGTTTTTTTGAATTTAATAAGTGGTAGTGTCCTTCAAAAGTAGTTTAAAAGGCTGTCTTCAGCGCGTTTTGACCGTTAGGGACCCAAGGTGCCTGAGGGCGTTTGGCTCGCTCCAGACTGCAAAAGGTATCATTTGAATGGTAATATTTTGGTGTAGAAGTATTCAGACAGTTAAAAAGGGTCTTTGGATAAGAGCAAATACCGATTCTTGTAACGGTAGCCATAGACTGCCAGTCTAAAAAGCGTGTTGGCCGCTCAAAGAAGGTGTTTGAGTCATGGCCATTGTGGCTGTGTTAAGCGCGTTTTGGTCAGGAGGGGCCGTAGTTGTTTGCCTTGAGGGCATTTAGCAAGCTAGATAGGACGCCTGTGGGTTTTGACCTAGTTGATTTTCTGCAACCAATAAAATGGCAGGATTATGTGCAAAAAAGATCCCGAAAATTAAAAAAGGTCTTTGAATTGAGCCAAATATTGATTGACGTTATGATAGCCGTCGGCTGTGAAGACAGAGCCAGAATTTAAAAAAGGCCATTGTGTTACGGCCATAGCACTAGATTAGATGCAGCCGTCGGCCGGATAGAAGTATTAGCTGGTAATTTGGGTGACAATGGTGGGATGTGTGCCCTGAAGGCGTTTGAATTGCATCACTGCAGTAGGCGTCAATTGAATAGTAAAATGGTGATGTGAGAGTTTGAATGAAGAGATTAAAATGTCTCTGGATAACCCAAATATTGGTTAGTTTAATGCAAGCCGTCGGCTATCAGGACAAGCTTCGGATAGATAGTCAAAAAGGCCTTTGAGGAATGGCTAAAGTGTCCAGATTAGATACTACCGGCGACCTAGTGGAGCAGTTTAGCGATCTTTGTAGGCATTTACCATATAAGAAGATGCTTCACCGCGGACGATCGATTTTCGGTGGCAAAGTCTATCAGTTTTTTGATTTTGTCGAACTATAGGAAGTCGATATTGATAAGTTTGGCAAAGGATCGTTGTTTTGCGTTGCCGGCGATCATCAGAATGCAGTTTTTCGATGTTGATGGCGCCGCAGAGGACTCGAAGCAGTTTTTGTAGCGGTGTATGGGTAGCCGACAGCAGTTTTCGTCGGGAGTAGGTGCCCTGAGGGGTGCGTGGCTCGCTGGATACGACTCCAGTGGGCGGTCGACTCGGGGGAAGTCGTCTTTGTGACGGCTTCTGCCGGGTGGTAGAGGGTCCGGGTAGTCAGTTTCGCTTGTGTAGGTGGTGCAGATTGGTGGAAGAAGCCTCTTCCGACCGGACCCGGCCGTCAGGGCTAAAATAGAGAAGAGGTCCACCAATCTGGGCCACAAAGGGGACTGGGGTTGCTCACGAGGGAATTTAGGGGTTGTACCGGGTTGTTGTGAAGCGTGTGTTTTTTCCTTTGTTTCCAGGCAGGTCGTCCCGAAGATGAAGAAGAATCCCCGTGTCGTAAGTCCCTTTTCTCGGTACGAAACTAATTGTGTTGATTTGCAGGAAACGAAACGAGACGATTGGCCCTACCTCCGAGACGAACGAATCCGATGACGATCCCCACGCTACCGAGCGCCTTGCTTGTCCTTCGCGATGGATTCCACGTTGCCAGCCCCACCAATGGCACTGTTGAATGTAAGTTTGATTACATTTTATCAATTTTTCCCAACTTATTGATTCCTGATGTCTTTTTGTTGAAAGTTGTCTTTATTGAAATACCGTACTTATTTACCCCAATTTCAGTCATCGTCATGCATTCAACTACGTCAGACGTGTCCAGGCCGTGTTGAGTGTAAGTTTCTTCAGAAATACACCCTGTCCCCCAAATTTGGTCGAGCTTCATCAACTTTGCCGAATTTTGATGTAATTCGACCAATAATTTTGCCCAAAAAGTCGAGAACTCCAAGTACGCGGAAGCTATCGCCAATTTTTCGTTTGGCTTCCCGTACTTGAACGTTTTATTTCCGTTCTCGAACCCATTTGACCATTTTAAGAAATACCGTACTCATTACGTTTCTTTTCAGCCATCACAATGGATTCAGCTTTGTTGATCACGTTTTGGCCGAGATGAATGTATGTTTGTTTCAAACTTTAGTTTCCCCAAAATTTTGGTCAAATTTCATCGATTTCCGCAGAAAGTGGGTGAAATTTGACCAAAGTTCACCCCCAAAAAGTCAAAAAAGCCAAGTACGCGGAAGCTATCGCCAATTTTTTATTTGCTTCTTGTACTTAGTCGTTTTTGGCCTTATTAGTCATTTCCTTTACAGCCATCATAAAAGATTCCAATCAGCCGATTGCGTTCTGACCGAGAAGAATGTAAGTTTGTTTAAAATTACAGCTTCCTCAAATTTTTGGTCAAATTTCATCGATTTCCGCAGAATCCTATGCAGATTGGGTGAAATATGACCAAAATTCACCCCAAAAAAGTCAAAAAGGCCAAGTACGCGGAAGCCATCGCCAATTTTTTGTTTGCTTCCCGTACTTGGTCGTTATTGGCATCAATTTAGCTAATTACTGTATTACCGTACTTATCTACCCCAATTTCAGTCATCGTCATGAATTCAATCAACATCGTCCGATGTGTCCAGACTGTGTAAAGTGTAAGTTTCTTCAGATATACACCCTGCCCCGGATTGGTCAAGTTTTATCAATTTTTGCCAAATTTTAGTGGAATTTGACCAATTTCGTCCAAAAAATCGAAAACACCAAGTACGCGGAAGCTATTGCCAATTTTTTATTTGGCTTCCCGTACTTGGTCGTTTTTGGCTTCATTTTCTGAACACATTTGACCAATTTAAGAAATACCGACTCATTTAATTTCTTTTCAGCTATCACAATGGATTCAGCCGTGTTGATAGCGTTAAGACCGAGATGAATGTAAGTTTGTTTCAAATTACAGCTTGTCCAAAATCTGTGTCAGATTTCACTGATTTCCTTAAAATTTTAGCGACATTTGACTAAAATTCACTCCCGAAAGGTCAAAAATGCTTAGTACGCGGAAGCTATCGCCAATTTTTTGTTTGGCTTCCCGTACTTGGTCGTTATTGGCAATTTTTTTGGCATCAATTTAGTTAATTACCGAAATACCGCACTCATCTACTCCAATTTCAACCATTGCCATGGATTCAGTAGAGTCAGACGTGTCCAGACAGTGTTAAGCGTAAGTTCCTTTAGATATACGCCCTGCCTGCGAATTTGGTAATTTTTCATCGGTTTTTGCCGAATTTGGTCGAATTTTGCCAACGGTTTTTGCCCAAAAAATCGAAAATGCCAAGTGCGCGGAAGCTATCGCCAATTTTTGTTTAGCTTCCCGTACTTGGTCGTTTTTGGCTCCATTTTCTAAGCCTAATCGGCCAATTAGTAAGTTACAGTACTCAGTCATATCCTTTACAGCCGTCGCAAAAGATTCGATCAGCCGATCGCGTTTTGTCCGAGGTGAATGTAAGTTTGTTTAAATTTACAGATTACTCTAAACTTTGGTCAAATTTCATCGAATTTCGCAGAATTTCGATGGAATTTTATCAAAATTCACCTCCAAAAAGTTAAAAAGGCCAAGTACGCGGAAGCTATCGCCGATTTTTTGTTTGCTTCTTGTACTTGGTCGTTTTTGGCCTCCTTTTTGACACCAATTTAGCCAATTACCGTAATACCGTACTCATTTATCCCAATTTCAGCCATCGCTATTGGTTCAGCACCGTCCGATGTGTCCAGACCGTGTTGAGTGTATGTTTCTTCAGATATACGCCCTGTCCCCGGATTTGAACAAGTTTCATCAATTTTTGCCAAATTTTGGTAAAATTTTGCCAATATTTTTGTCCAAAAAGTCGAAAATGCCAAGTACGCGGAAGCTATCGCCAATTTTTTGTTTGGCTTCCCATACTTGGTCGTCTTTGGCTCCATTTTCTGAGCCCAATTAGTGAATTACGGTATTCAATCAGTTTCTTTTTAGCCATCACAATGAATTCGCCTCGCAGAGCGCATTCCGGTTGAAATGAATGTAAGTGTCCAGGATTCCCTTAACTCTGAAATTTTGTCAAATTTTATCGATTTTTGCAGAATTTCGATGGAATTTGATTAAAATTCACAACCTAAAAATCAAAAAGGCCAAGTACGCGGAAGCTATCGCCAATTTTTCGTTTGGCTTCCCGTACTTGGTCGTTTTTGGCCCCCTTTTTGACACCAATTTAGCTAATTAACAAAATACCGTATTCATGTACCCCAGTTTCAGCCGTTCTCATGGATTCATCACCGTTAGACGCGTTTCAACTGTGTTGAGTGTAAGGTTATTTAGATTTTTACCCTTCCCCCATAATTTGATCAAATTTTATCGATTTTCAAAAAATTTCGATAGAATTTGATTAAAATTCACCTCCAAAAAGTCAAAAATTCCAGGTACGCGGAAGCTATCGCCAATTTTTTATTTGGCTTTCCGTATTTAGTCATTTTTTGTTACCTTTTTTTAAACCCATTTGATCAGTTTAAGAAATACCGTACGTACTCATTCAGTTTTTTTTCACCTATCGCAATGAATTCGGCCTTGCCAATCACGTTAAGCCCGAAATGAAAATAAATTTCTTTAAAATTAGAGTTTCCCTGAATTTTCGTCAAATTTCGGTTAAATTTAATCAAAATTTACCCCCTAAAAAAAAAGACATACCCGTTTTAGGTTTTTTAATCAGTAAGTAGAGCATCTTCCCCTGCGGGGTGATCCCCGTAAACAGCGCGACATTGGAGTTTGCCGGTGGAAACGGGCGTCAAAAGCTCGTTTCCGACTAGCTTTTAAGTAACCTTTGGATGATTCATCTGTGAATTTGAATTCCTGTGACTCGGCATAACCTCAGATGCCACTTCAGCACTTCCTGAACCACTAATAACCGCCACCAGCCATGCGAAGGTCAGAAATGCGCTGTTTTCTACATTTTTTCCACTTTTTTGAAGTTTCTAGTACAGTGTATGTACTCGTTGAGCGGGTCTGACATGTTTTAAGGCTGTTTGGAGTGTGCAAAATCCGATGCCGATGAAAAAGATCCGGAAATCACAATTTTTTGCACTTACCAGAATTCAAAAATGAGAAAAATCGCAAGATTTGGGTTCTGGTAGCTTTTGCGACGCTCGGATTTCGGGTCTTGTTTGGCTAATTTACGCCGTTTTTGGCACGCGATGCCGATTAGATTGACGAATCATTTCACTCTGGCACAGAAAAAACAGTCTTACGAGATTCCGAGCCTTCAGAATCCGCTTTTAACTAAAATTACGGGAATCGCACCTGTTGATTGGTTGATTTCCGTCGAAATTTATGTTGCAAACTTGTTTTTTTGAGGGGCAACTACACTAAAAATGTGTTTTATAGCCTTGATAACATTTCTAAATCCAAGTTGGCGAACTTTTCATACGAAAATTAACCTGGTTGCCGCGAGATTTCATTCTGCCGGTGGAAACTGGCGTCAATAGCCGATTACCGACTGCTTATCATTAACTTTTGGACGCTTCATTTGTGAATCTGATATGTCTTGACTCGGCAGATGCCACATTGGCAGTTCCCAACCCTATATTGACCACCATCAGCCATGCGTGGGTCAAAAATGGGACACTTTCCCCGTTTTTTTGTTTTTTGAAATTTCCAGTTAATTGTGTGGAAAAATTGAACGGGTTTGACACGTTTTGCCGCTGTTTGGAACGTGTAGAATGATTTGCCGATAAAAAAGACCCGAAAATCGCTACTTTTTGCACTTACCAGAATTCCAAAATACGAAAAATCGGAAATTCGGGTTCTGGTAGCTTTTGCGACACCTGTTTTGGGGGTCCTATTTGGCTGTTATCGTGGAAAAAAGTAAGGACAAAACAATTGGATTTACCAAAAACTTAAAGAGAGTAAGGCGAAAAATTTGTATCAGGTGCCGCGGTGATTAGAAAAAAATGTTAGCTGCCTCATGCTGGAATCGAACCAGCGACCTTCTGTTTACTAGACAGACGCTCTGCCACTGAGCCAATGAGGCGGTGTCGCTTGAGAATCGAAGTCGTTAGCCATGGGCCTTGTTCATCGATGTTAAATCAGCTTTTAAACATGCTTCGAAAACGTGAAACGTGGCCAAACGGTTCAAACCTTACGTGGGTTTTGTTTTCAGACTGTCGAAAACACGGCCCTATTGGCTCAGTGGCAGAGCGTCTGTCTCGTAAACAGAAGGTCGCTGGTTCGATTCCAGCATGGGGCAACTCCTTTTTGCATTTGTTATGTTTTTCTTTAACATTAAGACTGTTGGTTGAATTGATACGGAACCGAGTTCAACAGTTTAGTTTTCACTTTTGCATTGAATTCCGCATATATTTTTTCAACAGTAACCTTTAAAAAAAGGCCCCTGCAACCATTACACATTCATAGGTGTGAATTTCCAATCTGTCTGCATTCCACAGTCAAGTGATTTGTCGGGATCATTTGGGATTGTATGAAAAGAGAGAGGTGCTAAAAGGAGGCTCTTCACTTGCGACCCGCGATCGGAAACGATCCTTATTTCATGAGACAAAGAAGATTATTTTGAAGGGTTAAAAATCCGGAATGTCGTCATGACTGCGGTTCAAGAGTTCCTGGCGACAGTTGGCGGTCGTTTTTCAAGTTTTTTCTAAAGTTTAGAATTCCCTTCATTTGATTAAACTAATAAAGTAATTGTTAATAAAAATTACAAATCAAAACAGTCCCCCTTTAACGGCTATAGTCATTCAGTCGCATAAACATAAGCATCGGATTAGACCCCAATGATCCCCACGCAGCGTCAGGTAAACCCGCGCAAAAACCATCAACTGACCGTAATCGCATTTCAGGGTTTTTGTCAGTGGTTTCATTACGCATTTCAATAAAAACTTTTCTGCTCCTCATTGTCACCTTTGAAACAATAGCTGGTCGCAACGTGTGAAATGTCAAAAGCCAAATTTGTAGTGCTTGACAGCCGATGATGTCTACATGTTGCGCAACATTGTCTCGATTGATGTGTAAACACTTTTGTGACCGATGAAAGACCATTGAAGAATCTGTCTGCTTCCGATTGACCGTGAAAATGGTCAAAACTGGATTCCTCAAAGCCGAGGAAATGAATCAGATTGTTTTTGTTTGATAAAACAAAGGAAGTCGCACTTTGGTTTTGTTTAAAAGTTGAATTTTACACCCTTGAAGTGAATTCAAAGTCAGTCAATGACCCAATAGCTGATTAAAATTGGTTCATGAAGTGTCTGGCCAGTTTCCATGGCGATTATGTCTGGGTCCAGCCGACTGGTGTCGCCTGTTTTACCCTTTATCGCCACTTGAAAACCCACAAAAGCAATGCTTGCAGCACACTCATCAGTCGGTCGCAGATCCGATTTTCGAATTTCGAGTCTCAATGTCCGCGGAGATGAAGCCGTTTCGCGGCTAGCAAACCCGACCGATGACCGGAGGTGTCTTTCACGATCGCGATTTCGCCTTTTTTCTCGGCTTTGCGCAATGGATCGGGACCCTCTTTTCGCGCACGCCTGAGGCAATGAGGCGGGACCAGCGGGAGTGAGTATATAGCTTCTAATCGGGAGGTGAATTCGGTCATCTTTTGAGAAATTGGGCTTTTGGGTTTATCGGGCCTCGGGTTACTGTACGCGAGGAACTTTCTTAAAGTTTGAATAATTTGTGCGTTTTAGAAATGGCACGCTTTGCCGCTACTATTGCAACACTTCTCCTCATCGCGGTCGGCTCCGCCAGTGCACAGTTCTTCAACAACTGGGGATGTGGATGTAGTCAGTGTCCGTGTTCATCATCGAACAACAACAATGGCGGTTCCATCATTCTGTTGACCCAGGATGCTTCCAACAATTGTGGATGCAACAAGTGTCCGTGTCCGACGAGCTGTGGGTGTAGCCAGTGCCCATGTGGATCGAGTTCGTCAAACAATGGAGGTCAGATCATTCTGTTGACGCAGGATGCTTCTAATAATTGCGGCTGCCAGCAGTGTCCTTGCCCGACAAGCTGTGGATGTTCGCAGTGCCCATGTGGAAGTTCGAACAACAATAACGGTGGACAGATTATTGTTTTGACCCAGGATTCGTCGAGCAACTGTGGATGCCAGCAGTGCCCGTGCCCGACGAGCTGTGGTTGCAGCCAATGTCCTTGTGGATCAAGCTCTTCCAACTCTGGTGGCCAGATTATCGTTCTTCAGCAGGATGCAAACAACAATTGCGGATGTAATCAGTGCCCTTGCCCGACCTCATGCGGATGTTCTCAATGCCCTTGCGGTTCATCTTCATCCAACAGTGGCGGTCAGATCATCCTCCTCCAAAACAGCGGTTCTAACTCGAACTGTGGATGCCAGCAGTGCCCATGTTCCAACAACAACAACAATGGTGGCCAGATCATCGTCCTCCAACAAGACGCTAACAACAACTGCGGATGCAACCAGTGCCCCTGCCCGACTTCTTGCGGATGTTCGCAGTGCCCCTGTGGTTCATCTTCCTCCAACTCCGGCGGCTCCATCATTCTGCTGACCCAGGACTCCTCCAGCAACTGCGGCTGTAACCAGTGCCCATGCCCAACTAGCTGTGGATGCAGCCAGTGCCCTTGCGGATCCTCCTCCTCCAACTCCGGTAGCCAGATCATCGTCGTCCAACAAGATGCCAACAACAACTGTGGCTGCAACCAATGCCCGTGCCCGACGTCTTGCGGATGTTCGCAGTGCCCTTGTGGATCGTCATCTAACAACAACGGTGGCTCTATCATCTTGTTGACCCAGGATTCCTCCAGCAACTGTGGCTGTAACCAGTGCCCTTGCCCGACATCTTGCGGTTGCAGCCAATGCCCGTGTGGATCGTCTTCCTCCAACTCTGGTGGTCAGATCATTGTTCTCCAACAGGACGCTTCCAACAACTGCGGCTGCCAGCAGTGCCCGTGCCCGACGTCCTGTGGATGCTCGCAGTGCCCATGCGGCTCGTCATCTAACAACAACGGCGGTCAGATTGTCATTCTCCAATCCCAATCTGCCAGCTCCAACTGCGGCTGCCAGCAATGCCCCTGCCCGACTTCTTGCGGATGCAGCCAGTGCCCGTGCAACTCCAACAGCAACAGTGGTGGCCAGATCATTGTTCTCCAACAGGATGCCAACAACAATTGCGGCTGTAACCAGTGCCCTTGCCCGACCTCATGCGGATGCAGCCAATGCCCTTGCGGATCCTCCTCCAACTCTGGCGGCCAGATCATCCTCCTCCAAGGCGGCTCCAACTCAGGTTCCAACTGCGGCTGCCAGCAGTGCCCCTGCTCCAACAGCAACAACAACCAACAGCTCATCATCCTGACCCAACAAGATGCCAACAACAACTGCGGCTGCCAACAGTGCCCTTGTCCGACACCCTGTGGATGCAGCCAATGCCCCTGTGGATCCTCGACTTCTGGAAACTCCTGTGGCCCCGCCCTTTGTGCCCTCGCCATTCCGCCTCCCCAATGCAACTGCAACAACAACAACAATAACAACAATATTATTCTGATTCCGTCGTCCAGCTCAAACAGTGGATGTGGTTGCAGTAGTAAGTCACCCTTACCATCAATTTAAAACAATTTCTAATCACTTATCACTTCCAGGCTGCAGCTGCTAACCCCTCAATTCAGTTGTTCCGTGCCATCCTCGTTCGTTGACAATCTCATGTCTGCAACATATTCAAATCAAAGTGACACAAAGCCGATTATAATTAGTTAATTCCGCATGACTCTGCCACGTCTCGAGTACCGTAACCTTCATACACGGCTATGGAGCAACGCGGGATACTCGGTGCCAGAGTTAAGCCATACATTTATATTTAGTAACTTATAGATGGCAGTATTGTTTGCCAAGAATGCTGTCAAAAGTTTTATTATCCCAGTGAGGTGAATACAAATAAATTTAATTTAACAGACAATGCCAAACAAAGCAAAAAAATCTTATCAGCATCAACGGTGAATGGAAAAAATGTTAGCTGCCTCATGCTGGAATCGAACCAGCGACCTTCTGTTTACTAGACAGACGCTCTGCCACTGAGCCAATGAGGCGATGTCATTCGAGATTCGAAGTCGTTAGCCATGAGCGCTGTTCATCGATGTTAGATCAGCTTTTGAACATGCTTTTAAAAACGTGAAACGTGGCCAAACGGTTTAATCCTAACATGGATTTCGCTTCCAAATTGTCCTATCCACGGCCCTATTGGCTCAGTGGCAGAGCGTCTGTCTCGTAAACAGAAGGTCGCTGGTTCGATTCCAGCATGGGGCAACTTCTTTTTGCATTTGTTATGTTTTTCATGTACATTGTGACTATTAGTTAAACTGATACGGAACAGAGTTCAACAGTTCAGTTAGCATTTTCTGCATATAATTTTGCATATATTTTTTTTAACAGTAACCTTTGAAAAAAAGACTCATTTCAAGTATTTTTGAAGTTCACACTTGAAAAACATGCGACAAGTAGTAAATAATAAATGGCGGTATTTTTGCCAAGAATTATAATGGATAGTCTGAATCATAATGGGGCAAACGGCGGCATAATTTTCCATTGGAATCTGAAGTTATTGACTTTCGGAACTCCACAAACATCAACCCTTGTTGTGGCCCGTGAAAATTGTTCAACCTAGGCGTTCTGCACACCGATGGCACGCGCAACATCTCTAGATTAGAACGGACATTCTGGGAAAACCGAAAGGGTCACTGAAGTTTCGAAAATTTTTTTCACGTTCGAACGTTGAAACTGTTTGTACTGATCAAATTGAGGGTGGAGATGACGAATTCGCTACTGGTTTTGCATATGGATATATTCTGAATCCACTAGGCTCCAGAATCCGCCTGGCAGAATCCATGATTTGAAACTCATACGTGTGTGGTATCAATCGATTGCCCACACCTAGAGGATCATTTTAAAACCGGGTAGACAAGTATTGATTAATTTTGACAAAAGTTATAAGGTGTCAAAGTTGAAAAAAACGACGAGATAGCCTTCGGAACGTTTTATCTCAAAAATGAGTTAACTATTCCAAATTTTTTATGGATGATTATAAATGAGCGTCAATTAATACAACTTTTTGTGCATGGAAATTAATTTCTGTGCGGGAGAATGTGGTTAAAATTGGGACAAACTAATCACTGATAACTGTTAATTAGTAATTTTTTAAACATACGAGAACATTAAAAGATTCAGTGTTGCCAGATTGTTAATATATTTGTAAACTATCATTTTAGAAAAATTTACACTGACAACTCACAAAATTATCGATTAAGTTGAAAATAACACTTAAAAAACAAAAATTTTTTTAATTGCTTTATTTTGCGTTTACGGTTGTACAATTTTAATGTTTACTTTATAATCTGTGTAGCTTGTTGTTAACATGAAAAAAAAAAGAAATGACCTCAGGGGGTTTGAACCCGTGGTTTCGTGGTGCGTGCACACACGGTGAACCACATTCGAAGTGTTCGTTGCATGCGCACAGCAGTGGGTTCGAAGCCCCCTGGGGTTATTTCTTTTTTTATACATGTTGACAAAAAATGACAATTATTTAAACTATCACACTAACATTTTATAACTGTAAACGCAAAAAAAAAAGCAATTTCAAAAAAAATTTTGTATTTTAGTGTTATTTTCAACTTAATCGATTATTTTGTGAGTTGTCAGTGTAAATTTTTCTTAAATGATAGTTTACAGATATATTAACAATCTGGCAACACTGAATCTTTTAATGTTCTCGTATGTTTAAAAAATTACTAATTAACGGTTATCAGTGATTAGTTTGTCCCAATTTTAACCACATTCTCCCGCACAGAAATTAATTTCCATGCACAAAAAGTTGTATTAATTGACGCTCATTTATAATCATCCATAAAAAATTTGGAATAGTTAACTCATTTTTGAGATAAAACGTTCCGAAGGCTATCTCGTCGTTTTTTTCAACTTTGACACCTTATAACTTTTGTCAAAATTAATCAATACTTGTCTACCCGGTTTTAAAATGATCCTCTAGGTGTGGGCAATCGATTGATACCACACACGTATGAGTTTCAAATCATGGATTCTGCCAGGCGGATTCTGGAGCCTAGTGGATTCAGAATATATCCATATGCAAAACCAGTAGCGAATTCGTCATCTCCACCCTCAATTTGATCAGTACAAACAGTTTCAACGTTCGAACGTGAAAAAAATTTTCGAAACTTCAGTGACCCTTTCGGTTTTCCCAGAATGTCCGTTCTAATCTAGAGATGTTGCGCGTGCCATCGGTGTGCAGAACGCCTAGGTTGAACAATTTTCACGGGCCACAACAAGGGTTGATGTTTGTGGAGTTCCGAAAGTCAATAACTTCAGATTCCAATGGAAAATTATGCCGCCGTTTGCCCCATTATGATTCAGACTATCCATTATAATTCTTGGCAAAAATACCGCCATTTATTATTTACTACTTGTCGCATGTTTTTCAAGTGTGAACTTCAAAAATACTTGAAATGAGTCTTTTTTTCAAAGGTTACTGTTAAAAAAAATATATGCAAAATTATATGCAGAAAATGCTAACTGAACTGTTGAACTCTGTTCCGTATCAGTTTAACTAATAGTCACAATGTACATGAAAAACATAACAAATGCAAAAAGAAGTTGCCCCATGCTGGAATCGAACCAGCGACCTTCTGTTTACGAGACAGACGCTCTGCCACTGAGCCAATAGGGCCGTGGATAGGACAATTTGGAAGCGAAATCCATGTTAGGATTAAACCGTTTGGCCACGTTTCACGTTTTTAAAAGCATGTTCAAAAGCTGATCTAACATCGATGAACAGCGCTCATGGCTAACGACTTCGAATCTCGAATGACATCGCCTCATTGGCTCAGTGGCAGAGCGTCTGTCTAGTAAACAGAAGGTCGCTGGTTCGATTCCAGCATGAGGCAGCTAACATTTTTTCCATTCACCGTTGATGCTGATAAGATTTTTTTGCTTTGTTTGGCATTGTCTGTTAAATTAAATTTATTTGTATTCACCTCACTGGGATAATAAAACTTTTGACAGCATTCTTGGCAAACAATACTGCCATCTATAAGTTACTAAATATAAATGTATGGCTTAACTCTGGCACCGAGTATCCCGCGTTGCTCCATAGCCGTGTATGAAGGTTACGGTACTCGAGACGTGGCAGAGTCATGCGGAATTAACTAATTATAATCGGCTTTGTGTCACTTTGATTTGAATATGTTGCAGACATGAGATTGTCAACGAACGAGGATGGCACGGAACAACTGAATTGAGGGGTTAGCAGCTGCAGCCTGGAAGTGATAAGTGATTAGAAATTGTTTTAAATTGATGGTAAGGGTGACTTACTACTGCAACCACATCCACTGTTTGAGCTGGACGACGGAATCAGAATAATATTGTTGTTATTGTTGTTGTTGTTGCAGTTGCATTGGGGAGGCGGAATGGCGAGGGCACAAAGGGCGGGGCCACAGGAGTTTCCAGAAGTCGAGGATCCACAGGGGCATTGGCTGCATCCACAGGGTGTCGGACAAGGGCACTGTTGGCAGCCGCAGTTGTTGTTGGCATCTTGTTGGGTCAGGATGATGAGCTGTTGGTTGTTGTTGCTGTTGGAGCAGGGGCACTGCTGGCAGCCGCAGTTGGAACCTGAGTTGGAGCCGCCTTGGAGGAGGATGATCTGGCCGCCAGAGTTGGAGGAGGATCCGCAAGGGCATTGGCTGCATCCGCATGAGGTCGGGCAAGGGCACTGGTTACAGCCGCAATTGTTGTTGGCATCCTGTTGGAGAACAATGATCTGGCCACCACTGTTGCTGTTGGAGTTGCACGGGCACTGGCTGCATCCGCAAGAAGTCGGGCAGGGGCATTGCTGGCAGCCGCAGTTGGAGCTGGCAGATTGGGATTGGAGAATGACAATCTGACCGCCGTTGTTGTTAGATGACGAGCCGCATGGGCACTGCGAGCATCCACAGGACGTCGGGCACGGGCACTGCTGGCAGCCGCAGTTGTTGCGGCTGCCAGCAGTTCTGATTCTGAAGCGGCGGGGATGCTTCACAGGCGCAAGCGTTTCCTTGGAAGAAGTGCGTTTTTGCTTGGATGGGTCGAAATTGCTTGGAAAGTCGTGCGTTTTGCGTGGAAACCCGCAACTTTCTTCCAAGCAATTGCGTCCTTTTTCCAAGCGATGTTTGAGGTGATGTCCCACCACGAACCGGCTTTTGCACGTTGTTCGCAGAACCCCGGACTTAGTAGTTTTTTCGTCCCTGTTTTTTGCCTTGCTCGAAAGCTTGCTTGTTTGTCGCCATTCTATGCCGTTTTCACCTTCCAAAACGTTCCGCCATGTTCACGCAGAGAAGCAGCAACCTTTGTTTGACTATTTTGACCGATGACGAGGTGGGTTTTGAGACTAGTAGAGGTTTGAAATGAGACTTTTATATATTTTTTTTCAGTTCGCCCGCGTCAAGGATTTCGAAGTCTCTGCCCCTGGCTTCATCCACTATCTATCTCTAGCATGATTTCACCGTGGCCACGTCAATGTTTTCCTGTCACAATAGGTCGTTGATAGTCAGAAAACGCATACCCAGCCGTCAGGCACTCCTCACCCCTGAAACAGTGCAGAGAGTAAGCCTGTCGCCTACTTCTAGGATCATTCATTCGGATGCTGATTGAAACGCCGTTCGATGGCGTGTTTCGCGATGCTTAAAAAGCCGATTGCGAGTTTGTACACGACTGATTTAGACGGCGCCGATAAAGTCGTCGACGGAAGTTACCCCGGCAGGTTTTCCGGCTTGTGCTGACCCCGGAGTGGTTGAATAGTAGATTCTCGGGGGTTGTTTTCCTTGGCAGCAGAAAACTTTAACTGGATTCAATAGCTTTAAGTCTAGTTGGGGCATAGTAACTGGGTTCTAGGTTCTTTGCCGCCATGAAGTTGTCTCAGAAGTGTTGATAACCATGTCAGGTTAGCACCGTAATAGGCCTCAGCAAACCGCATCACAACTGCTTTGACAAAAACATCCTCGTACGCAACTGACTCTTTCTTATAGTCACTGAATCCGTCCTAGATGCAATTGAAGCCTCCCTTTAGGGCACCGTTAGTCTCCTTGTTTTAGCCAAAATACACAAATCGAATGCTAAACATTCAAAGTCGGATGTGGTGCTCGCTCATCAGGAGTTTGGACCCTTGGAAGCAGACTGAAATGACATCCGACGGCGACATATCCAGAATCTCAATTTCAACAGTCTCACCCGTTTGAAGCTCAGAACGCGCTTCCTTGTGGCGCTGCCATCTCTTTACTATTGAAAGTTACCGCTGGGAGCCTTCTTTTCCGCCGTCGACGATTAATCTGTCAATGAGCTCATATTTGCCTTCCCGAAGCCTTCAAGTAGCCTGCCGAAAAGATCCCGTCGTGCCGTGTCCACAAATGATTGGTGTTCAGCTACGTCTCATCGACCGTCCAGGTCGCGGCATCGGAGCGGCTTTACTTTGCTGCGGTATTGCGACGAATTCCAAGAAACCGGCCTAGCTCCACTTGGTTTGTAGTACTCGCGATCGCCGGATCTTGTCGGCGTCATCCAAGCTTGCCGATTCACTGTCTACACGCGTGGCGATGCGCAAATGATGGCCGGGAAGCCGGCGTTTCGAGGGCTTTCTACATTGCTGATGAGTATGTGGATAATCAAGTGGTGGGTTTTGATGGTTTAAACAGTTCTTCTTATTTGTCTTCTAGGGTCGCATCCGAAACGACTTCGACGTTCTCTCCGACAGCACCCTCGAACTCTGAGAAGTCATCCGTCTCTCCGCTGAGCATTGCCCCATGGATGGTATCAAGACGTCTTCAGCCGGTACACCGACCATTGCTGTGAGCTTCAGTTCCGGGTTTGACGAAGGCTCATGCGTCCAATCAAGTTTGCTAACCTCATCCGAAACCTGATCTAACTCGTCAATGAACTCGGATTCCAAACTGAAGATGGCTTCTCGGAGCGTTGGAATTCCGTCACAAAGACGCATGATGCCACGACTTACCAGATCGCAGACAACTATCGGAAGGGCAAATCACCTCTGTCGTGTCGGCTGACTTGCCAGGTTTACAAGCTCTCCGACGATGGCCTTCGGACAGGCTTTCTTCCAGCGCAGGAAAGACCTCGTTACCAAGTTTGATGTTCATCGCCCACATTGTGTCGATTCTGAGCGTGCCCGAGGGCTGAGTCGTCAAATACGTCAATGCACTCGTCTCTTCGCTGAGTTTCATCCGGAAGGATGGTGATCATCGTCGATGCCATCCACATGGTGTTTGTCAAGACTGGCACCCCTGAAGGCCGCCTTTTCGTGCCCGCCACTTAACTACGACGGCATGGCCGGTCACAGAAGGGTCTTTTTTTTATGTAAGCCACTCTTTTCCTTTCTAATTCCCACCATAAACCCACCTTTCTAGCTGCCATCAACCCAAGTCGTTGCCGGATCCACCAAGCCCCGAACCCGAGTCCAGCCCCAAAACCCGTAAATGTGCTCTGTATACCCTTGACGAAATCCTCAAAACCGACGACCGAATCAAAGAACACGCATGAAAGGCCCTTTGGAAATCGTCGCCAGTCAACATCCCAAGTTCCATGGGGAGGCAGAACTTGAACTACCTAATTTGAAGCTCAGTATACCAGTTCAGATGGTAAATGTTGCGGTCACTTACATTTCATCATGACCAAGGTTTCAGGTAAGAGTTTGGTTTTTCACCTTCTGATGCAGTAAAATATATATATTTTGCAGCACTAAGACATCGAAAACGACGCCTCTATGAATACCCCAGCAAACCGAATTTCGATTCACCGTCAGAGCAACAACGAACACATCAATACGGCTTCACAACAACCCCTTCGTTTCCAAAGCCAGCCATAATTTCATCCGACTGAACTTCCTGCATTACAAGTGAAGCCAGAATCGTTTCCCCTCTATCTGCATTCCCCTTTTCTGAGCTTGTTTCACGCATTTTATATATTTCTAAGTGGTTTTTGTTGTTCTATGATGTTTGTTTAATATAAAGATGAACAATTTACAATGATTCAATGTGTATTCAAAGCAGGGGATCGAGGGCAAAAGCGGGCAGCAGAGAAAAAAAGGAGCAGGGGGCTTTGCTTGGAAGATGTCCAAAATTGCTTGGAAGGTCAGGGGGAAGTGCTTGGAAAGTGCGCACTTTTGCTTGGAAGAGTGGTGTTCTTGCTTGGAAAAATTCACCCAACTCTTCCAAGCAAAAACGCACACTTTCCAAGGAAACGCTTGCGCCTGTGAATTTGACGCCAAGCGTTGGCATTCGACACACAACATCCACCGGGTTATTTTTGGTAGCCATAGTGCGTGCGTGACAGGTCGCTGTTTTTGAGTTGCTGTCGGAGGGCATAAAATGTGCAAAGCCATCGTAGTTTTTTGGTTTGTAAAACTTGTTTGACCCTTGGTCGCACAACGCCAAGTCCGCTCAAAAACAGCGACCTGTCACGCACGCAGTGTAACGCGCCTCCGCCTCCGGAGGCGCCTCAGAGCCGCCTCTTGCGCCTCCGACTCCAGAGGCGGAGTCGGAGGCGGAGGCAATTTTTTTTGGCGCCTCTCAAACTTTTGTCCGCTTAGGGGCTGTCCAGAAATTACGTCATCGCAAAATCGGTGATTTTGATACCCCCTCCCCCCTCAATCATTGATCGTCATTATGACTTGAACCCTCTCCCTCTAAATGACGTCATTTTTCAAATTCAAAAAATTCTTTAAAATAGCCAAAAATCCGATATTGAACCACGAACATCGGTTGTTTTGAATTCTAAAACATAATTTTGACCCAAGACCCGAAAAACACAGAAAATCGGCTCTGTATACCGTAATTTTGATCCCAGAATCCCCAAAATTCGGTGATTTTCCGATGACGTCATTTGGGATCTTGACCCACTCTCCCCTTCATCATTTTCCGTCATTGTGGCACTGATCCCCCCTCCCCCCGTCCATCGATGACGTAATTTTTGGACAGCCCCTTATTCAGTTAAATGCTCGTTTTTGCTCGTTTTTAATGCAGCAAAACTATGTTACCGACAGCAAATTCGAAAACTATGATAACAGAAAGAATATTAGTTAAGGTTATGGAGCTTGGAATTTGATTGTGGGACCCCCAAAAGGGTAGCCCTTCGCAGCTTGTATAAGGGCAAAGAGGCGAGGAGTCAGAGCGCCTCCAGAGGCGCCTCCGTCGCCTCCGACTCTGACTCCGGAATCAGAGGCGGAGCGATTTTCACGAAAATGCGTTACACTGCACGCACGCAGGTATGGGTGCAGTCGTTTCTAAGAAAATTTGTGCTGGGATTGTTAGAGCCCATCGGAGTTCTTCTCGCTGAGGTTTGCCCAGACATGGTGCCTCTGGAGCCACCACGGATCGTCCACTCCGAGGCTGCGAAAGAACACTGAAGAAATCCAGCTTCAACTCGAACCATGCCCTCGATTGCGTGCGCACTTTCCCTTGTTGCCGGGCGCTCTCGTCACGAAAATACGGTTACACACCGCCAGTTCGTCCTCCTCTCTTTCGTGCGGGCCACCCGGCTGGCACACAATGCCAAGCCAATGCCAAGCTACGCGGGTCTAATCGTTTCGAATTTTTTGGCGGGCGCTTTGTTGCAGCTTGTCGTCGTCCGCGTCTGTCGTGGTCTGTCTTGTTATCACGTGTCCTTATCCGCGTTTCCCCTCTATCTTCATCTTCCCTTTTGTGAATCCGTTCCCGATAGTTAGTAGTCCATTTTGCGAGCCTTCTGGCACGGTTTTTCACCGTGTCAGAAGGCTCGCAACACAAGAAAATCTTCCATTTAAAAAAATGTGCGCACGCGCTTGGCGTTTGACACACAACGTGTCGCATTTCGTGAGCGTAGCTTTCTGGAACTTTCCATCGGCACGCATCTCGGTCGATAAAAGCGAATCACCTGGCACACCTTCTGAGAGTCTTCAGCCAGTTTGCAAACCTTTGTAGCACATTGTAGAGCCTTTTGGAAACATCCATCATTTTCTAGAACTTTCCATCGGCACGCATTTCGCCCTATATAAACAACCCACCTGCGCGCATCCCTATAGCCCCTCACCACGGAAACTTCCAAAAAAGGTGATTAAAAAATATTTTCCAGACAGAAAATTTACTTTTTCTAATAGCATAAAGTACGTTATAACGCTATAATTGACTGACATTTAATCAAACACATGGGTTGTCTCGGACCACACTGGTTCACACATTTTAGGAAACCGTCTTCGCGCAACTTTCTCTTTCGAAACAGGCGGAAAACACAACCTTTGTCTGCGGATTTTTCAATCCTCGTTCATTTTGCAGCACCGCTTGCTCCAAGAAGTCTACATTTCGTCTTCACCATCATGCCGCAGGAAACGATTGCCCAATTCCTCCACATGGATTTCGGCTTCAGAGTCATCTGCAGTAACCGCAGCAATCCGTTGTCGTGCAGCTTTGATGCGTCTTACGAGACCGAAAGTATCGAAAATGTCGCACGCGCCTTCGCCAAAGCCGTGCCACCGGCGACCATCAGCGCGGTCTACGTTGTCATTGAATCAGATTCGGCCGATACGAAACGGATTGAACCGGCCCTAAAATCCGTCGGCTTCACTAGCGTCAGCCTTTTGAACCTTGACTCGTTGTGCGCCTCGATTGCCGTGGACAATGCTACCATCAAGTGTGAAGTCGGCGAGTTTCTGGTTTACATTTTGCCGACAATTGACCTAGAAGCCGGCTTTATCCTCCAAAAACTGCAAAATGGCTATAAATTTGTCAAGATGTCATTTGTAAGTTGGTCTTCGAATTGCTGGTTTCATTATTCGTGTTATATTTTCAGATGTTACCCTATGCCATAGCCAAGTACCCGGCTTTGAAGCATGTCATTTTAAACGACAACAACAACAGTGACAAAATCCGGAATGAATGCCGATCGCGGTATCCTGGTAAAGAATGCCATTTTATTGACTTTGATCCGACTGCTGAGTATTGGAAGTATGTCTGGAACAAATTCGACGGTGGCAACTTTGGTGGCAACCTCGTCGAAATAGCTGTCACTTTGGATTTGCTGTTCAAGTTCAGCAACTTTACTGTTCCACTTTACCTCCGAGGAAAACCATTCCCCTTGACAACGACATTTAAGCTTGATATTGCTGAGGCATCTTTACTCGATGTAAGTTGACTGCACATGCATTACGGTTACCGTCTAACTCTTTTTAAAGGTCTATGTCAAGCACACTGCTTTTGGAGTTCCCACCTTTTTCAAAGCGTTCTACTTCAAAGTCAAGAAGGATCGAGTTCTCGATGTTACGGTTTTTGTTGGCTTTGATCAAGCACTTAAAATTGACGTGGATATTGTGGGCCCTGTTGTCGTAAGTTTTTCATTGCAAAAGCTTTCAATTTTTAAGTAAATATCGTTTCAGGCAAGTACCCCCATGCCACTTGCCGCTGGAAAAGTCGGCATCAAGCTGACACCTTTGACATCCGCCTACCAATACAGCATCCTCAAAAAGACCAGTTCCACTACATCGCCCCTTTTCAACAGCATAGATACCATGGTCAATGATATCCGTCGAAAAGTGCCTCCAAAATCTGTCCATTTTATTTTTTATTCGTTCGAAGCAAACCCCACCGAATCAATGTGGATCAAGGCCTATCAAGATCGTAAGCTGTTGATTAAATACGGCTACCCTCACTTGATTTTTACTGAATCTGGGCGATCTATGGCATCCCAAATGTTCTTCGGATACAAAGTGTCCGTCGTCGAGGGTGAATGCATCGCCCTTTGGATGCACAGCTTTTTTGCTATCTTTCTGCGTTCAGAGCACTGTTTCCGACTTCTCTACATCAACATGGTAAGTTGACTTTTCGCCATGCCAAACGTGTCAATTTAGTTCTACCCATTTTCAGGATTCCGATGCCACCGTCGAGTTCGACAACTACGAAGTCAAAACAGTTGTGTGTGTCACTGAAGAAAACACAGAGAATTTGTTCATCGATTTTGGCGACAGAAATGTCATTTTTGGCTGTACCGAAGCAACGTTCAGACGCTACCAATACCTATATTACCAAAATGTGTTCAACCACAATGATCTGGACGGCTACATGGTTTCTGAATTTTCAAATGTTAACTTCACCGTTTCTTGGTGCGGTAACTCAATCGAATTGAATACTGGCTATGTTACGCCACCGTATGACTGGACGATTGAACTTGATTTGGGCAATGCATCTCGATTACAGGTTATTTTTTTTATTTTTGTATTTTAAGCTTAACGAAACTTTACAGATCATTACCTCTTATCCACTCTGTCCAGGAGACGCAATCAAAGTTTTTAAAGGCAAACAAATCAGCTCCAAAGTCGCGCTTACCTTTACAGTCAAAAGCGAATTCGACGCCGAAGTCCATTGTGCTACCTTGCCTCCGGAGCATATCCCTGAACCCATTTCGATGTGTTTGTTTCTTGAACACACTGCCAAAGGAGTTCGAAAAACTGTTTATTTTCGAGATTCCGACAAAACCATTGTCGATCACTGCCCGAATCTGTTTGTAGCCTTGGAACCCTACAAACAAGCCAACTACACAGCTATTTTCTTTGATGCAACTGCTAGTGCTGTTTCTGATCGTCAGAAATGGAACACGAAGGCAACAAAGTACGGTTTCAAGGCCTTCAACTTTGTGAATGGGCCTGTTTTGATGCTCAACTCAATCTTGTTTGGTTTGAGTTCGACCAACTTTGCCGACAAAGAAACTATTTTGGTCAGTGATATGACTGCCGTCGACAAAAACGGGCAGAAAACGCCGATGACGTACGTCCTGCGGAGCCGTGAAAAGAAGATGCATTTACAGAAAGCCGTTTCGGTATGTTTGGAATTCGTATTTTCAGTGTCAGGAATGTGGTTTTAGGCAAAGGTGGCCAAAGTCTACAGTACCCTCGGTTCTGTGAATCGCGTCTATGTCGTCGTTGATGAGGCTTCAAAACGAACGAAGGTGCCAGCGCACTTGAATGCGGTATTCTTGGAAGTCTCGAATAAATCCATCTCAAAGTTCTTGTTTTCAAAAGTCGACATCAGTTCCGATATCAAAGCAGTTGTCGACCACATTACTGGCATCACGTTTGTAGCCGAATGGAAAGGTGCACATCAAGTGTTCACCACCGGGTATGAAACCCTACCGTTTTCACGTGACGTGGCGATTCACGTTGGCAAAGTCAAAAATTTGCGGGTTTGTCTGCTTTTGGCACTTTTATCGACTCTAAAGAGTTTTACAGATAAAAACAACGCATCTCAACTCGAAACAGCGCGAACTTCTAAAAGAATTTTCCTTCCAGACGCCCTACGACCGCGTTGTGGTGCTCAACATTGCCGTCGACTCGATGCTGGTGCCATCGGTGAAACACATTCGTTCGGAGCCCGTGCCATCGACCGTTTTCGAGTTCACTGCCGACAATCGCGTCCTTGTTCGGTCAGATGTTGTCGCCGGCCTCGAGTATCCGGCCTACGTCAGCTTCGTCGACGGCGTCATTGTCGGCGGAGGCGCCGTCTCGCATCAGCGACGGCACCCTGATCTCGTTGTTTACGGTAGGTGTGCCCCGTTTCGACCCTACAAATCAGCCCCCTTTTTAGACATTCACCGAATGCTGTCGACCGACTTCGATCCCGACCATCCCGATCCGTCCTGGGCTTTCAAGACGTCCCGTGGAAAAAATAAGTTGCAATTTGACGAAGTCACAGTTCACATGGGCCAATTCTACACCAACGCCATCGTATGCTTTGGGAACATCGTGAGTGCCGTCAAGAAGAGCGTCGAAAGTGCCAGCGGCCGCGGCCTCACTAAAATCGGCATCAAACTGCCGCCTGGCTCCGTCGTGTCCGAAGACGCTCAAGCGGCGATCGGGGCTAAAATCGCTGTTAATTTGCTGGTTTTTAATTAATTTTTTGTTTTTGTTTATTGTTTTTGTTGTTAATTTACTGTGCGGTATAATTGTAAAGTTTTTCTTTTCAAAAAGAACTTCACATTTGAATACAATTTGATTGTTGATGATGTCGTGAGCAGTGTAGTCATTCGACACCTGCATTAAACTATCAATCTATGTTGCTAAAACTGATCAGACCGTTTTGTCAGTCCGATATTTTACACGTTTTCAGCGTTAATAACGCAAACGTTAACGCCGAAAAAAAAGCAACGCAAAGGCGATACACGGGTGGCCGACGAGAGCAAAAACTTTGTCGGTTGACTTTCGAGTCACTCGGATTGGATCAGAGTCGGTTAAGTATAATTACATTTTTTTGAACGGTTTTTTCCGCATTTTGGAATTCTGGTAAGTGCAAAAAATTGCGTTTTTCTGGTCTTTTAAATCGGATTCCACACGTTCCAAACAGCTTTGTGTCCTTTTCGAACAGTTTTCAACAACAGGTTGTGTTTTTAAACAAATTTTTGACATGGACACGAAAAGAGCGACCTGTCACGCACGGGCTTGGGGAGACGGTTTTCCGCGGAAAAAGTTTCCTGTTTTCGTTGCGTGGTGCACGGATCTATGAAAGCAACGTTTAAAACTTTTGCAAATTAATATAACCTTATTAACGGTTAATTAAAAGTATGGCTTGAATGAACATAATCAATCGAAAATTTTGAAAAATGCGAACAAAGTTGTTATTTTCTTTTGCCGTAGCTTACAATGCCGAGTAAAAAAACCGGATGAAATTGACAGTCACTGTCAATTTTCGTCATTCAATTTATCGCGGTAAGACCTGTATAGGGGCAGTGAAAATCCACACTTGTGCACGACGTTGAACGAGCGACTTGGCGGAGCTTTTGCCGTTGATTTCCCACGGATTTTTGCATAATTTTTGCATAGGATTGATTACGGGATGTCTAGAAGTTTCCTAGGTCGCCGGCGCCCACAAGTGTGGATTTTCACTGCCCCTAAACAGGTCTTGCCGCGAAAAATTGAATGACGGAAATTGACAGTGACTGTCAATTTCATCCGGTTTTTTTACTCGGCATTGTACACAATACTGCCAAAAACGCTAAATCAGCAAATGCTTGAAATCGGAAATACGAGAGAAGCATTTTGACGTGCTACACTAGACTTTTGAATCCCATTATTAGATCAAAATATTCAAAAATGTTTTCAGTTCGCGTTAAAATAACAAAAATTCCGTTGTAAACTTACGCCTCGATTACTCTTGGCGTTGTGTCTCCAATGGTTTTGTGTGTTCGAACAAATTTTGACATGGACACAAAAAGAGCGACCTGTCACGCACGGGCTTGGGGAGACGATTTTCCACGGAAAAGTTTTCCTATTTTCGTTGCGTGCCGTTTTTGGCACGTGTAACTGATCAGATTGACAAAGCGTTTCATCTGGGCACAAAGGAAGCAGTTTTGCATGATTGTAAGTCATCAAAATCCGCTTTTTATTAAAAAAACAACTGGAATCGCACCCGTTGAATGGTGGATTTCCGCACACAAAATGGGAGTTTACGTTATTAAACAGCGGTGTTCTGGATTTGGTCCAAAACTCCGGGAAGTTTTACTAACTAGCACTCGGAGTTTAATTGACTAAACACCGAAGTCTTGCTAATAAAACTTCTCGGAGTTTTGGACCAAATCCAGGACACCGCTGTTTAATAACTTGAACTCCTCGTTTTCTGTGCGTCGAAACTTGAGTTGCAATTTGGTTGTTTTTAAAAGACGCACCTGCACTAAAAACGTGTTTTATAGTCTTGATAACATTTGTGAATCGAAAGTAGAGCATGTTTTCCACGGCATCCGCTTCATCGGCGCAAGCTTGCATTATGCATTTGGCAACGGGCTTCCGTTTCCGACTAACTTCTCAATTGCAGAACCACGACAGGATTGCATAGGGGGGTTCGGTCAGTACACGGCGCACGCAAGCGAGTGGGGTCATGCAAATCAGCGCTTTTTTTGCACTGGCTGCATGCAACTGTGCGCACAGCTGCAGCGTAAAAAGGACTGAAACTTCAGCAGCCTTTTACTAGAAACACTGTACAGCACTTGCCAATAGGCTGAAGCACATTTACGTTGGCAGAATTGTAGCCCTGAATCTTCTTTACCGTTTGATTCAAACCGCGTTAGAATTGGTCAAGAAATGACTGAGATCCTCTATTGGAAGCACATGCGATTGCCGATTTTTTGAACTACCAAATTTACAAAATGCCACATTTTGCAGCGTTGCCGAAAGATAGTTTGCGTTGGAGAAGTTGTTCATTAGCTCAATGCGGTCAGTTTGACACCGACAGCGAGTAATTTGGAATCCTCTGTGCCGAGATCCTCTATTGTTTTCTTGAACTATCCCCAAAATCTTGTCGTCGAACTTCTCTCTAACTTTTGGACAATTCATCTTTGAATCTTGACTCAGCATTACTTCAGATGCAACATTAACACTTCCCGACTGCAGTAATGACCGCCATCAGCCATGCGCAGTTTCAAAATAAAATAGTAATGTCCTCGTTTTTTCACTTTTTTGAAATTTCCAGTTAAACATGTGAGAAAATTCAGCAGGCCTGACACTTTTTAAGGCTCTTTGGAACGTGCAGAATCCGATGCTGATGAACAAAACACAAAAATCGCAACTTTTTGCACTTACCAGAACTCCAATATGCGAAAAATTTCAGTAATTTGGTTCTGGTAGCTTTTGCGACATCAAATTTTCAGGCTTTGTTTGGCCGTTTTACGCCGTTTTTGGCACGTGTAATTAATCAGATCGACATATTGTCCTATTTTGGCTCAAATAAAGCACTGTCGCGACATTCCGAGCCTTCAGAACCCGCTTTTTATAAAAAAAAAACGAGAATCGCAGCCGCTGAATGGTGAATTTTAGTCGAAATTTGAGTTGCAACCTTATTTTTAGCATCACAACTGCATTAAACACGTGTATCATAGCCTTGATAACATTTCTAAATCCAAATTAGCGGATCTTTTCTGCGAAACCCACCTTATCGGTGCAAGCTTGCACTACGCCGGTGGCAACAGTCGTCAATAGCCCGTTTTCGACTAGCTTCTAACTAACTTTTGGACGATTTGTCCGTAAATCAGATCTGTATGAATTCGGCATAACTTTAGATGCCACATTGGCACTTTCCGACCCTTTAAATGACCGCCATCAGTCATGCGCAGGGTAAAAATGGTGTATTTTTCCCGTATTTTCCTATTTTTTTATTTTCAGTTAACTGTGTGGATAAGTTGAACAGGTCTGACACGTTTTGCGGCTGTTCGGAACATGTAGAATGCTTTGCCGATGAAAAAGATCCGAAAATTGCAACTTTTTGCACTTACCAGAACTCTAAAATACGAAAAAACGCAAATTCGGGTTCTGGTAGCTTTTGCGACACTCGGTTTTCGGGTCTTGTTTTGCCGTTTTACACCGTTTTTGGCACGTATATTTGAATATATTGACAAATCGTCTCATTATGGCTTAAAAGAAGCATTTTCGCGGCATTCTGAATCTTTAGAACCTGCTTTTGTCATGAAACACGGCAATCGCACCCATTGAACGGTGGAGTTCCGCCGGTATTTGGAAATAGTTTAGTAGTTTCAAATAATTAAATGTAGCAGAAAAATCTTAATTTCTTATCAGCAACCGATGCGAAGGAAAAAAGTTAGCTGCCTCATGCTGGAATCGAACCAGCGACCTTCTGTTTACTAGACAGACGCTCTGCCACTGAGCCAATGAGGCTGTGTTGATCAGACATCGAAGTGACTAGCCGTAGGCGGTGACGTGCAACGTGTTAGATCAGCTTTCGAACATTGTTTCAAAACGTGAAACGTGGCCAAACGGTTCAAACCTTACGTGGGTCTTGTTTTCGGTCAGGCCAAACAACCGCCCTATTGGCTCAGTGGCAGAGCGTCTGTCTCGTAAACAGAAGGTCGCTGGTTCGATTCCAGCATGGGGCAACTTCTTTTTGTAAAATTTCAACGATACTAGTTAACGTTTTTGCAAAACTTCGTTTTCTCTATGATGGCAATTTTTTTTTTGAATATTTTGTGGTGTCTTGGTAGGCTGTAGTCATGTCCTAAAACGCTTGTTTCAGTCCCCCTGATTATCATGTAACGTCTACTGTATCGTTTGCTTAGTGAATCCCTTCCAAAACCCCATCAGCTTGGTTTTGATTGACTTTTTGCAGTGTTTTGCTGTTCATAATGCGTCATTACAAAGCTTACGTGAGTAATTTTACGAATCTTTTTTCATTCGTCTTTTTCTATGTTACATTTTTATCGTTTCAGGCGGCGCAGTTTACCAATACCATCCGCGTCGACATCCAAGAAGATCTGTTAACCAGAAATGACACCATCAAAATTGAAGACCAAAAAATCGATGGCGTTGTTGGCTTTAAATGGTCCATTACTTGCCAAACATGCGCTAATCGCAGGGTTTATGTGAAACGTGCCGAGTCTGTCATTGTGATTGATGTTTGGGGATATGATCCATACAGTTTTGGCAATGTTCAATACAGTGTTCGTGTGCAAAACGCTGCGGATGTTGACGGTAAGTACATTATTTGAGCTTTCCTTTGTTTCTGACTACATTGTAAGCCATTGCAGTTTATGACAAACATGTCAATAAGTCGTTTTACATCCCGCATCGCGAATTGTACGATAGCCGTGGGGCGATCAAGAAAGGCCAAGTTGTCATACTTGTTGAAGCTACCTATTACATGCCGGCGAGGGTCAAAGAACAGAATGACTGTAACCTAAAACAAGTCGCTGAAACGGTCAACAAGGACGTCCGATTGAACGTGTTCGAGCTGATCAACGGCGCTGATCACGCTACGGATCTTGAAATTGTCGTTGGAGATAGAAAGATCAAAGTTTGTTTTGACATTTATTGCTTATTAGTTAGGTTTATAGAATGACAATTTCAGGCTCACAAAGCGTTCCTCTCATTGGTCTCGCCCGTTTTCAACGCCATGTTTACCCACAACACCCAAGAAGCCCAAACCGGTGTCATTTCCATCAAAGACTTTGACTATGCCACCGTCAAAGATGCCATCGACATGCTCTATGGCCAGCCGTTCGAGCCAAATTCCGTCGGCCGGGCGATTATATTGTTGAAGTTCGCTGAGAAGTACATCATCAAAGTTGCTGTCGTAAGTTATCGCTTCAGCTTTTCATTCAAAAAATGAGAACAATGACGTTTAGGACAATCTGGAGACATGAATCGCGGACAAGATCACCACTGATGCCTTCACTCTCGTCGTTCGACATGCGTGGGAACACTCCAGTGAGAAGCTGAAGTCCGCCTGTGGCAAGTTCTACCATCAAAACTTTGAAATCGGCAACCGATACGACTTCAAACAACTCGATGAAAACGTCGTGAAGGAACTCGCAGATTACGCTGCTCGTGAAAAGTACGCGGCTTCGCGATCTTATGGTAGATGGTGATGTTTTTCTGACGGAAAACTGTACCCTCCTGTGCCAAATCCGAGCGTCAATTTTGGCACCTTTATTGTTTCTTTTTCGTCCTATCGTTACTTTCCAATGTTGCCCTTACAGTAAAGATCGTCTAGGAACGATGAAACCAAATTTTGATAACAAACTAAAGAAGTTAATTTTCGACGATCTTTGATCCCTTACTTCGAATGGCATTTTCTCGGCTATTTCGATACCGATTCCGACGCTTCTGGTATCTATCGATAGCCCCTGCCGAGTCACACCTTCAATCAAAAATTTATCAAAACTTATGCGCCATAGGCCGAATAGGAGAGTTTTCAAAAAAGTGATCAGTGACACGATGTGACTCGCTGTGACAGATTTCACTCTCAACGCACAGGAGGGTATATTTGTAATTTTTGTTTTAAGCAATTTTATTTGTTTTGTTGTAATATTTGGATTGTTGGTTATAAAATCGTTTTTCAATATCGACTTCATAAGATCACACCAAAAAGCAACGAAAGCTCACAAGCAACTGGCATGCAGTCGTCACACACTTGGCAAAGTGCCCCCAACGCCCAGCCCACCGGCAACGCAAGTTTCAAACCAGCTGCGTGTTTTTGTTGGCGCGTGTTTGTCAATTTCAACATTTCAGCCGTGCGTGTTCCTTCGTCAGCGTCAAATCAATCATGCCCAACATTCTCATCAACTACGCCGATCATCGCCTCGTTTATCATATCCACTATGCGCTTGCCCCATGGCACAAGACTTATGAAGTGATTGTGGGCTCCGCTCCGACTGTTGATGTGAGTTTTCGACTGTTTATAATCGATAAAGCTTATCTTGCTTTTGCAGGTCTTCTTCAAGAACGACACCCAGGAAATCCGCGTCAAATCCTTCAAATTTGCGACCCAGAAGGAGCGTCGTGTGGCTATCACTGTCGCCGTCGATGGCAATAACACCGTCACGGCCAAGTTGGCCACATTGGAAGTTGATGAAATCGTGAGTTGGGTTGATGTTTGGCAAGTTTGTTCATTGTAAAATGCAATTTCCAGGACCCCAATGGCACCAAAAAGGGCGGCATGATCGTGACCCTTGATTTGAACGGCTTGACCGTCGCCTATACGAGGACTTCCGAGCTCCAGATCTGCCCGATGGCATCCTACTCCGGTGCCACTGGCGAACAACTCGATGCGGCCGCGGCTGCTGCAATGGCTAAAGTTCCGCCGTCTGAAGCTGCCGCTGTTTACATCCTTCCGTATTTGGCCAACTACAACTATGCCGTCCGAAAGCGCATGGTTCAAGCCCTTGAATCTGCCGGCTACAAAAATATTGGCTGCGTCGAACAGAAGTCCCCGCTGTTGTCGACCGCTTTAAAAGCGGCAAAGCCGAACAAGGAAGTCGGAGAGTTTGTCGGGATCGGCGAGGTTGGCGGGGTTCATGTTGTCCGGAAGACGGATCATGGCTATGACTACGTTCAATTTGTTGTTGTGAGTGCCTGATTTTGACATCATTTCATATTTAATTGCCATATTTTCAGTGCATGAAACGCCTCCGCCGACTCTATCCAACCATCAAAGAAATCATCTGCTACACCGTCTGTGACCCCACCGACAACGAGACAAAGGCGTCCAAACAGCAGTATCACCCTCTTGCCGTGAAGTCGGTCACCATTGGCGGCCTTTTCTTGATCTCCTACATGTGGAACAAATCCGATGGTGGCAACATGGATGGATACCTGGTCACGATGACTGTCCAATGCAAGTTCCGAATCAGCTACAACGGCAAGAATACGGTCGTCGACGCCAGGGCTGAGATGTTGCCGTGGCAAAAGAGCATTGAACTCAAGATTGGCGATGCGACGACGCTTGATGTGAGTTTTGTGATTCATAAATTTAAGGTCTGAAGCTAATATGGTCAATTACAGGTCTACATGCGCCACGAAGACCGATGTGTCCAAGACGAAGACCACATCAAGCAGTTCAAGTTCCCTCCGAAGAAGAATCGCAAAGTTTTCATCTCCATTGCCATTGACGATGCGCGTCTTCCCATCGTTAAACTAACCACTTTGTAACCAATTTGTTGTTTTTTGTTGTGATGTTAAGTTTAAACAAGTTTATGTTTTGTCAGTAGTGGAAAGTTGAAGCTTAAGGGTTACTGTAACCGTTGATATTTACTCTTTTTGGCTGTTTTATATTCAGTTTAAGTTTCTTATAGGCGTGGTATCCATTATGCCGTCTATTCTGATCGATTTCGATGATCGACGCGATGTTTACGATGTGCCTGATAGGTCTGATCGGTGGCAGAAGGTTGTGGAACTCGATGTTGGAGAAGCCCCGAACGTCGATGTGGGTTTGACTGCGTGTTACTGTAGCTTCAACATGCCATTTCAGGTGTTCTTCAAGTCTGGCACCCAGGAAATCAAAGTCAAATCCTTCAAATTCGCGACCCAGAAAGAACGCCGTGTGGCCGTTACCGTCACTGTTGATGCCACCAACACTGTCACTGCCAAGTTGGTCGCATTGGCCAACACTGAAACCGTGAGTTGGCTTCAAATAAGCAAGATTATCGTTACCCTTTCTTTGCAGAACTCTGATGACAGCCAGAACGACGGCATGATCGTCTCACTTGACCGTAATGGCATGGCCATTGGGTTCACGAGAACCAATGAGTTGCCCATTTGTCCGATAACATCATATTCCGGCGCCACTGGCGAACAACTCGATGCGGCCGCGGCTACAGCGGCTCTTGTTGTTCCGCCGTCTCGAGCTGCTTCCGTTTTCATCCTTCCCTATACGGCCAACTACCAGTATGCCGACCGAAAGCGCATGGTTGATGCCCTTGAAGGTGTCGGCTACAGTAATGTTCACTGCTTCGAACAACTCTCTCCACAGTTGTCGACCGCTTTGAAAGTCGCGAAGCCGAACAATCAAGTCGGTGACTATGTCGGCATCCTCGAAGCTAACTCCGTTCATGTTGTTCGCAAAACTGATCATGGCTACGACTATGTTCAATTCGTTAACGTTAGTTTCTTTTGTTTACAAAACCAATGGTTTTACCAATTTTCGTTCCAGGGTGTCAAGCGTTTGCGTAAGCAGTTTCCGACAATCAAGGAAATCATCAGCTGGTCCATCATGTTCTGTGGATTGGACGACGACGAACAAAAAAAGATAAAGATACAGTACCACCCATTGCCCGTGAACTTCGTCCCAATTCCAATGGACTACTTGACTACGTACATGTGGAACAAATCCGACGGCGGCAACATGGATGGATACCTGGTCACGATGCCGGTTCAATGCAAGTTCCGAATCAACTACAATGGCAAGAATACGGTCATAGATGCCAAGGCTGAGATGTTGCCGTGGCAGAAGGCCGTTGAACTCAAGATTGGCGATGCTACGACGATTGATGTAAGTTTTAGGCTTGTAACGTTTCACTTGTGGTATTGATTTTACTGTATTTTAGGTTTTCATGGAGCAGGATGAGGCCTACCACGGCGAAGTTCACGTGAAGCAGTTTAAGTTTACTTCGAAGAAGACCCGAAAGGTTTTCATTTCCATTGCCATCGACGATGCGCGTCTTCCGGAAGTCAAAATGACTACTTTGTAATTACTTTTCATTGTTCATGTGCCATTTCGTCAATACTAAATAGGTTTCTGTGCTGTAAATGTTAAAAGATTAGTGCTAACGGTTGCTGCAATCAGCGTTATTGTGCCTTTTTCTATTTGAACTTGGATTTTTGAGTTACAGCAAATCTGTCAGACGTTACACTCAATAAAACTTTGTCAACTAAATGCCGAAAGATAGAAGTTGTCGGTTGCTGTAACCATCGTTATCTTTTTTCTTGTTCTAAAATGTATTTCCCAGTTTTGAGTTTACAGCGGTCTGGCCAGACGCATCATGCCGTGTATTCTGATCGATTTCGACGGACGGCGCCAATGTTACAATATGGCTGACCAGCCTGTTCCGTGGCAGCAGGTGGTGAACGTTTATGTTGGAAAAGCGCCGACTGTTGATGTGAGTATGGTTGCGTGTTATTGTAGCTTCAGCGTGCAATTTCAGGTGTTCTTTAAGTCCGACACCCAGGAAATCCACGTCAAAACCTTCAAATTCAAAACTCAGAAGGACCGTCGGGTGTCCGTTACCGTCAACGTCGACGCCACCAACACCGTCACTGCCAAATTGGTCACGTTGGAGGACTTTGTAAGTCTGTTTTGTGTAAGACATTTCTCAGGCTTTATTTGCAGGACAAAAATGGCTCAAAGGATGAAACGATTGTTATGCTCCACTTGAATGGCACGGCTGCCGCATATACAAGGACCGACCTACTGTCTCTGTCCCCGCTGACATCGATCGGTGGTTCTTCCGGTGAGCAGTATGATGAAGCCGTGTCTACCGCGGCTCTTGCCGTTCCGCCGTCTCAAGCTTCCGCCGTTTTCATCGTTCCTAACACGGCCAACCACAAGTACGCCGTCCGAAAGCGCATGGTTGAAGCCCTTGAAACTGCTGGCTACAGTAATGTTTGCTGCGTCGAACAGTACTCCTCGCTGTTGTCGAACGTTTTGAAGCTTGCGAAGCCGAACAAACAAGTCGGCGAGTACGTCGGCATCGGAGAGTATGGCGGCATCGGCAAACTTATCATGGTTCACGTTGTCCAGAAAACAGGTCATGGCTATGATTTTGTTGAAACCGTCGATGTAAGTGTTTCCTGAGATGACCGATCAACTTTTTTGATCTCTTTTTCCAGAGTATGGAGCGTTTGCGTCAAAGCTTTCCGACTATTAAGGAAATTATTAGTATGTTGTTCGCTGGATTAGACGATGACAAACAAAAGACGTCTCACCATCTTTATCGGCCTTTGCCCGTGAAGGTTGTCACAATTGGTATGGACTATGTGACTCCGTACGCGTGGAACAAGCTCGACGGCGGCAACATGGATGGCTACCTGGTCACGATGCCGGTTCAATGCAAGTTCCGAATCAACTACAAGGGCAAGAATACGGTTATTGACGCCAGAACTGAACTTTTGCCGTGGCAGAAGACTATTGAGCTCGACATCGGCGATGCCATGACACTTGATGTAAGTTTTAAACTTGTGATGTGTCGTTTATATGCATAGTAACACTGCCGTTATTGTACTTTAGATCTTTATGCATCACGAAGATGTCTTTGGCATAAACGGCGAAGTCCACGTCAAGCAGTTTAAGTTCACTTCGAAGAAGAGCCGAAAGGTGTCCATCTCCATTGCCATTGACGATGCGCGCCTTCCGGAAGTCAAACTGACCACTTTGTAATTCCCTTTCATTGTTTGTTGTGTTGTTCTTCTGTTAATTATGTGCGAGTTAAATAAACTTTTGTTTCGTAAATGTTGAAAGATTGAATCTAACGGTTACTGTTACCGACGTTATTTTATCTTTTTGCTGTTCGAACTTGTATTTCTTAATTTTGAAATAGTTCAGTAAGACGCGCCATGCCGGCTATTCTGATCCATTTTGGCAAACAGCGCAAAATTTACGCCCCGCCTGATACGCCTGTTCCGTGGCAGAAGGTTGTGGAAGTCGATGTTGGAGAAGCCCCGACTGTCGATGTAAGTTTCACTGCGTGTTACTTTAACTAAAGCGTGCCGTTACAGGTCTTCTACAAGTCCGCTACCCAGGATGTCCACGTCAAAACCTTCAAATTCAAAACCCAGAAGGACCGCCGCGTTTCCGTTACCGTCGCCATAGATGCCACTAACACAGCCACGGCCAAGTTGGTCACACTGGCTGATGTCGATAATGCAGTAAGCGTATTTTATGATAAATCGGTATCAGATTCTATTTGCAGGACAAGAAGGACGACACGATCATTACGCTTGACTTGAATGGCGTGGCCGTTGCAATCACAAGAACCTCTGAACGTACTCTTTGCCAGATGCCATCGAAGCCACTAGTGAACAGTTTGATGTGGCCGCTGCTACCGCGGCTCTTGCTGTTCCGCCATCTCAAGCTTCCGCCGTTTTCATCGTTCCCTATATGGCCAACTACCAGTATGCCGTTCGAAAGCGCATGGTTGAAGCCCTTGAAGCTGCTGGCTACAGTAATGTTCGCTGCGTCGAACAACTCTCTCCACTTTTGTCGACCACTTTGAAAGTCGCGAAGCCGAACAAGAAAGTCGGAGAATATGTCGGCATTCTCCAACTTTTCACGGTTCACGTTGTCCGGAAGACTGATCATGGCTATGATTTTGTTGAAACCATCAGTGTAAGTGTTTTTACGTTGACAAGCGCACTGTTTCGAAATACGTTTTCAGGATATGGATCATTTGTGTCAGCACTTTCCGACTATCAAAGAACTTATCAGTTTTGACGTTGGGTTTTTCGACGACGACAAAGCAGAGCCTTTCCAACATCGAACTCATCCATTCCTCGTGAAGCCTGTGACAATTAGCGGTGGGTACTTGGTCCCCTACATGTGGAATAAGACTGATGGCGGCAATATGGATGGCTACCTCGTCACAATGACTGTTCAGTGCAAGTTCCGAATCAGCTACAACGGCAAGAATACGGTGCTTGATGCCAGGGCCGAGATGTTGCCGTGGCAGAAGGCCATTGAGCTTGACATCGGCGATGCTGCCACGGTCGATGTAGGTTTAATCAGTGTGATGTGGTAATCGATGATACAGTTATTGTATTTCAGATCTTTATGAAGCAAGATGAAGCCTATCATGGCGAAGTCCACGTCAAGCAGTTCAAGTTCACTTCGAAAAAGAGCCGAAAGGTGTCCGTCTTTATTGCCGTCGATGATGCGCGTCTTCCGGAAGTCAAATTGACTACCTTGTAATTACTTTTCATTGTTCATGTTACTTTTTTGTTTATGGTTTTGCTTTGTTAACGTAAAAAAGTTTTTTGTGAGGGTCGAAAGATTGATGCCAACGGTTACTGTAACCATCGTTATTTTATTTTTTTCCTTGTTCAAACGTGCATTTCTCAATTCATGAGTTACAGTAGATCGGTCAGACGAATCATGCCGTCTATTCTGATCAATTTCGGCGAAGAACGCAAAGTTTACGATATACCTGACCAGCCTGTGCCGTGGCAGAAGGTCGTCAACGTTGCTGTTGGAGAAGCCCCCACTGTTGATGTGAGTTTTGCTGCGTGTTACTGTAGCATCATCGTGCCGTTTTAGGTCTTCTTCAAGTCCGCCACCCAGGAAGTCCGCGTCAAAACCTTCAAATTCAAGACCCAGAAAGATCGCCACGTCACCGTCACTGTCGCCCTCGATGCCACCAACACCGTCACTGCCAAATTGATCACGTTGGACCCCGACACCGACAAAAAAGATGGTGAAATAGTCGTGTTTGATACGGATGGCACTTGTGACGTTTACACGAGAACTTCCCAAAACACATTTGGCACGCATAGTTCCACTTCTTGGAGCGATAATGTCGAAGGACTGCAGACTTCAGCGCGTTCGATGGCGGCTACTGTTCCGTCTTCTCGTGCTACTGCCGCTTTTGCAGTTGCACCGACCTCCCACTCTATCCGACGCCGAACCCTTGAAGTTGCCAAAGCTGTCGGCTACAAAGACATTCACTTCGTCGACATGCGATCACTGTTGTTGTCGTCTGCTTTATACGCGACGAAGCCCAGTATTCACGTCGGCGAACTGATCGGAATCTGTCTTTGCTACGATGATTTGGTCAGTATTGTCCGGAAGACTGAACGTGGTTATGATTGTGTTGAAACTTGGACTGTAAGAATCTCCCACATTAAACAACTAAAAACGTTTGATGTATCTTGTTTTCAGGGCCAGTGGCTGTACCTGTTTCGTCCTGACGTCAAACAAGTCATTGTTTATAACATCAATAATAACATCCCTACTGACAGAAAAGACGTTTACAAGCGTTTGCACGCACCCTTTCTATTGAAGTTCGTTATCGTCGACATAGGTTTCAAGTCGCGTTACTTATGGAATCACGTTGACGGGGGCAATCTGGATGGGTATTTTGTTACTCCGACCACGCAATGCACGTTCAGAATCAAGTACAAGGACAAGGATACGGTAATTGACGCTATGTTTGAGCGTTTTCCGTGGCAAAAGACCGTTAAGCTCGATATTGGTGAAGCCCCGACAGTTAATGTAAGATTGTTGTTCAACCTTAGGTATGTCAAAATTTGAAATGAAAATTTTAGGTTTATTTCACGTATCAGTTCTCTGCGTGCGAAGAAGAGCACGTCAAACAGTTCAAGTTCACTTCGAAGAAGAGCCGAAAGGTTTCCATCTCCATTGCCATCGACAATGCGCGTCTTCCGGAAGTCAAATTGACCACTTTGTAATTACTTTTTATTGTTGACGTTACCTTTTGCACATTTCAAACTGTATTTTTTGCATTTTATTGATTTTATTACTTTGTACGTTATGTATTTGTTGATTTGTTTTCTATAAAGTTGTTTTACACAAATCCTGCACGCGTGCAACGTGGGAGCACTTTCGTTATGAGAGTGCACGCTGTTCGAGTTTTGTTTTCTTCGTTGTCATCATTCAGCGTCAATACTGCCGTGGCTTTATTTCACTTTGTCACGTCACATTACAGCCGTTGACGCCATGCCTTCCCGCATCCTGATTAACTTCGCCGACCAGCGCAGAGTGTATGATACGCCGTACCGACCGATTCCATGGACAAAAGTCATCAAAATCAATGTTGAAAATGCTCCGACTGTCGATGTGAGGTTTACTTAGTTTTAGTTTTATCAGTTGTCACTTCTTTTGTGCCATTTCAGGTCTTCTACAAAGACGACATCCAGAACATCCACGTCAAAACCTTCAAATTCAAGACCCTGAAGGAGCGTCACGTGTCCGTCACCGTCGCTATCGATGCTAGCAACACTGTCACTGCCAAATTGGTCACGCTGGATCATAGTGAGATTGTAAGTCGACTTCGAAAAGCTTTGTCGATTCTTATTGTGACGTTCCAGGACGCCACCCCGCCCGAGCCCGAAATCATCCTGTTTTCGGCGAATGGCGAATCGGCCGCCTTCACCAGAACCTCTGAATACTCCGTCTTTGCCCCGTTCAGTGAATTCGATGCCCCGCCGGACTACGTCGAAGATGCCGTTCTCGCCGCGGCCACTGCCGTTCCGCCTTCTCGGGCTGCTGGTATCTTTATCTCGCCGCTGGCGAAGAAGCACGATGACCGGCGCCGTTTGCTTGAACTCGTCGAAGCCGTCGGCTACAGTAACATCCATTGGCTGGATACGAATTCTCTTCTTCTTACTAACGTCCTATCCACCGCGAAGCCGAAGAACAAACCTGGCGACCTGGTCGGGATCGTTGTCTCTGAAGCTGTCAATGTTCTCCGCAAGACTGACCATGGCTATGACTTTCTGGAATTCGTTATCGTAAGTCCCTTCAAATTGCCTTCCTCTAAGCTATAAATCGCTTTCAGAGCTTCGAAGTCGCCAAAAAGTACCCCAATCTCAAGAAAATCTTCTATTTCGGCTTCACCGACGTCGACACTGCCACCAAATACGCGATGAAGCGCAAGTTCAAGCCCTTCAAAGTCGAATATGTTCCCATCAACGAGCACACCACGTCGAAGTACATCTGGAATCGCGTTGATGGTGGCAATCTCGGTGGATACCTGGTCACAGTGACGACGCAGTGTCAGTTCCGAATCGGCTACAAGGGCGTGGACACGACCATCGATGTCAAGTTCGAGCCGTTTCCGTGGCAGGATACGGTGGAGCTGGATATCGGCTACTCGCCGGAGGTCAACGTTTACATGAAAGCGGTCTATGAGGACGACGGCGAAGACCATGTCAAGCAGTTCAAGTTTGAGACGAAGGAGAATCGGAAGGTCGCGGTTACGATTTTTATTGATGAATCGCGTTTGCCGAAGGTTGAGCTGGTTACTTTGTAATTTTGACTGTGTAATGTTTTTGATAACTAATAAAGTTTGTGCCATTGGATTGTGGAAAACATTGGAAATTGGGGTGGCAAACTTACAGAGGGGCGACAACATCATCCCAGTCAGCCATTTAGCGTAAGTGAAAAAAGGTCGAAAATTTTGTTGAAATTGACTAACGGACCTAAAAAGTAATTTCCAAATCGTGTTGGTCTTCTAAGTTTAAAAAAACGGTTTTTTTTGTCTAATCGAACAAATTTTTGAAAAAATAATTTTTGGCGTATGTTCTAATAGCACTTACGCCAAGCGTACGCCGGTTTGCACGACATCGCGAACTGGGTTGCTGGCTCGTTGGCTGCACGCAAACAAGGGGGCAAAGTCGTGCTGAGAGTTGTCGCGACTCGTTTTTGCACGTTGCGCAATTTGCATGTCTTTACTTTTGGAAATCTTTTGGAAACAGTTTATCTTTTCTTCTAAAGTTTTGGTTCAATGTCCCCTGGAGCTGTTTTCGAAGCCACTAACATTGTCAATTCGCGTCTTTTCGCAACAGTCGTCGTCATTTTTCAACTGATGATTTTACTTTTCAGCCCTGTCATCCCACCATCATGCCCTCCAGCATTCTGATCGACTTTGATGGCATGCGCAAGGAATTCGAAGCCCCCGATGTGCCTGTTCCATGGAAGAAGGTCGTGGAAGTTGTCGTTGGCAACGCGCCGATTGCCAAGGTGAGTTTGACAGTTTCACATTTCCATATATCCAGTGAGCTTGTTTTGCCATTTCAGGTAACCCTCAAGTCAGAAACCACCACAGAGCTTGTCAAAACCTTCAAATTCAAGACCCAGAAGCGGCGTCGGATCGTCATCACCGTCACTGTTGACACTAACAACGATACAGATGCCAGTTTATTGACAGTGGAGGCTGATGGCGTCGTAAGTCGGCTTTTTTGAGTTTTATTTATGATTTTGATATTTCAGGCCTTTGACGATGCCCATCGACATGAAATCGTCACCCTGGACTCCAATGCTGAGTGTTATCTCTACACAAAGACCTCCGAAACTGTCATCGTGCCCAGATCCACTGAGAATGGCGCCACTCTGGAGCAAATCAAAGCCGCCGCTATGGCTGCTGCTGCTATTGTGCCACCGATCCCGGGTCGTGTAGCTGTCATGACACTGTATGCCAATGATTACACCATCCGGTCCGGCATGTATCAAGCCTTGGAAGCCGTCGGCTACAAGACCATCCACTGCCCCGAGATGACGTTCCCCTTCGTGACATTGGCCTTGCATGGCGCCAAGCCGAAACACGAAATCGGTGACCTCGTTGGAGTTCTTTACAGCTCCAATGACGTTGTTATTGTTTGCCGTAAAACAGAAAATGGCTATGATTTCGTTGACTACGTTGTCGTAAGTCCCCTTTCCTTCTTTTTCTAGGAAAAATAGAAAACGGCCCTAAAAAATTGAATGAATTCCCATAATTTGTTCGTTCAAAGGTAGTCTATAAAACTGTCCCTAAAATGTTGTTCCCCCAAAAAGCATAAATGAATTTACCCCCAAAAAAGTTTACCTCAAAAATTTCTAAACTCAAATTCATCTTTTCAGGGCTCATGCATGCTCCGCACCAAGCACCCCCAAGTCAAACAACTCTTCGGCTTCCTATCCTCCGTCGAACCGGTCCCCGAATCCAAACTGCGTCTACTCGCGGCCTCATTTGACCCGATTCCCGTCACTTACGTCAACTATGAAGGCAGTTACATGTTGCCCTATCTCTGGAACATGGTGGAAGGAGGCAACATGGACGGATACCTGGTCAAGATGGCGACCCAATGCAGCTTCCGAATCTGCTACGGGAAGGAGCAGAGGCTGATTTCGGCAGTGAAGGAACTTCTTCCATGGGCCAAGACGGTGGAGCTGAATGTTGGCGACGCGGCGGAAGTTACTGTAGGTTTTGGAGGGGGTTTTGGCCAGTTTTTAAGGAGGTGTTTTCAGATTTACATGAAATTCCAATTCGAAGAAGCTCTCGTGAAGCAGTTTAAATTCAAGGAAAAGAAGAATCGGAAGGTTTCTATCTCGATTGCTATTGATAATGCGCGTTTGCCGAAGATTGGGCTTGTTACTTTGTAGTTTGAGTTTGATGATAAGTTGTTGTTTTGATGTTTTTGGTTAATAAAGTTTGGCATTTTTGAAGAAAAGTGAGAATTTTGATGGGTGAAATTGGTCCTACAGTACTTTTGCGCTTTTAAAAGTCGGAAATTATGATCTTTTCGCACCTACAGTACTTTTGCGTCCTCTAAAGTCGGCAATTTTGACCTTTTTGCAATTAAAGATGATCCAATAATGCCATTTTTACAGTTTACCGTCAGCAGAGCACGCGCTGCGCAAGCCATCGATCGTGCGTGGGCGTTCCAATCCCCCGCCCAGGACGCACTTTTCCCGCGCGGCGTCGCCCGTCCAGCCAGTCGATCCCAGCCAGCTCTGACCACATCCCGCCATCACCTCGCCTGCCGCCATGGACCGTGCCTATGATATGCGTTTGGAGAAGCTTTTCACGGCTATCTCCCTCAATGACATCCCCTACGTCGAGGAGTGCTTCAAGGATCGTGAGGATGGGCGATCCCGCTTCCATGTCGATGCCCGTGACGCCGACTTCAACACGCCGCTATTGATTGCTGTTTTTCATGATCGGGTTGAGATTGTGAGTTCCTTTTTTCATTTGGGCTGTTGTTGATCGATTTGAAGTTGAGTTGACTTGAAAGTGTCGTTTTTCAGGCCCATATCCTCCTCGAAAAGCATGCCAGCATCAACCAGACGAACCAACTCGGCATCACGCCCATCATGGTCGCCTGTGCCACCGGGTCCCTCCGAATGGTGCACCTCCTCGTCAAATATGGGGCCACCTTCGGCGTATCCGACCTCGGCCAGACCTGTCTCGGCCTTGCCTGTGCCAATGGCCATCTCGATGTCGTCAAGTACTTGATAGCCTTAGGGCATGATTTAACTACCGATTGTGATGCCATTTGTCCGTCGCATTTGATGATGGCCACCATGTTTGGGCATGATGAGATCATTATATATCTATGTCTTTCCAGGTTTGGCTAATTTTGACTTTTTTCAACGCTTACTGTATCAACTTTGCCAATTCCAGCCTCAAAGACTCGCACCGCCTGGCCCGCCTCCCCGAAGACGCCCACGAAAACGTCAACCAACTCCTCATCGAAAACCACATGATCCCGGCCGTCGACATCGACGCCCCCTGCCCAATGTTCTTCAACATCAATGTCCTGACCTTTGCCGTCGTCCTCCACAAACGCCGCATCTTCGAAGTCCTCCTCGAACTCGGCGCCGATGTGTACTACCGTCTCCCGACCGGCAACACCGTCGCCCGAATCGCGAAACTGTACGACTTCGACTTGACCGAGTTTGGATTCGCGGAGAGCGGCTGTTCGAACATTTCCAACCTGTCGGGGCTGATAACGAGTTCATCCAGCAGCATGATGAGCAGCTTGAAGCGTTCACGGCGGTCCAAAGCCAAACTCGACAAATCAGATGGCTCGTTGAAACACATCAAAGCTTTTGTAACGAATTTGTTCCGATCTCGAAAGTAGTTTTGGTTCTTTTTTTGCTCGAATATAAGCAACCACTGCTAATTGACTACTTTATTGTGTGTAAAGTTATTCAGAAGGTATTGCATTTGACGATTGTTGCAAGATTTCAAGATTTGATGAAGTAATAAAAGGAACGAAGTTACAGTTAGGGGGTTGGGGGCGAAAAGGGGGGTTGATGGTGATAGTTTTGGGGTAATGGGTTGTTTGGGGGGACGGGTTACTGTAGTTGGAGGTGAAATTTGGCTACTTTGGGGGCGGAGTTGTCTTTTTTCACAAAATGGGTCCTATTGAGACAGCTGTAAATCTCGGCGCCATATTTATGCAAATATGAAAACTCAAAAACACGCCCTTCTGTACCGGATCCAAGTTAGTTGTATACATAAAAGAACGCCAACCATGACGATCCTTTCCTCTGTTGCTATGACGACGGATAGTTTTGCAGCCCTTGTTTTGGTTGGAATTTTGTCAAAACTGTAAGTTGTTTCAACCACTCGATTAAATATTGATTGAGTTTTACAGGCTGCTGAAAACGAAAGAAGGCGATAGATACAAGTTGAAAGCCATAGCCGACAACTCGAAAACAGCAACCGCGACCGACAGCCCCGGAGACGAATCCACCTCTCTCAAATCTTTGTTCGCCAACTCCCCCGAATCGCGTTACAACCCCCAAATTGCTAATCCGTACTGGCGTGCTGACACAACCCCAACGATGTGGCATCACTGGACTAACGCCATCACTAATGAAGCTATGGGCCTGTCTGGCAGTCCCTGTGCAATACCTGTGTCTTTCTCAGACGACGCTTCAGAAGTAAGTAGTTGGAATCCCTCTCAAAATCACTGAATTTTCCATCTACTCATTACAGGTGCCCAAGTTGAACACAGTTGACCAAACACGGGGTTTGGCTTCCGCTTAAAACTAGACCTTCGCAATATGTCAGCGCCGCAAATCGGGTTTAACAGCTGTGACACGATGGCTGAGGAATCCGTCGGTCAAGAATCGTAAAATCTGGCCCTCTGGGGATGCCGTCGACCACCGTGCAGCCACTTCTCTTTACTCGTTCTCGTGCTTTTACTACTTTTTGAATTCTAAAGTTGTCGTCAAAGCCACCATTGACTTGCTTGCCATTTCTTTCGGAAAAAAATTTCTGTTGAACCTTCAATACGACGCCGTTCCCCCGGTCGATCACGGAAGAATCGACAAAACCCCCATTACCAAGACCGTCATACACTTCTGGTATTTCAAATAGCCCTCAAAAACTCTCATCGACAATCACAATGACTCAAAAAGCAATGGCGGGATAATTAGTCATTCATAAAAAACGATCTTCGCAGTTTCGAGAGATTTTTATCGAAAAGCAGGCCATGTGGGAGGGCTAATCAGCTGACACCGATCATTTTCAAAGCTCTTCAGCTTCAAGATTGTTGTACATACGTTTAAATGAGTAGTCAAGCCATCAGGATGCAGCAACTTGGCTTGAAAACAAGTGAGAAAGCTTCGTCGAGGAGGAAGGTTGGGGGAAGAAACTGATTTTATATATTTTTCTGGTGAAATTTAATAACTGATGGGTTAGTTTTGTTGTAGGAGGTCGCTGTAACGTCGACCGACGTTTTAGTGATAAAACCGGATAAAATTACAAATAGTTAAGCTTCAAATTTCATGAAATTAGCACGGCTAAAAAGCCGAGCGCAAAGCTGAAGAGAAAAGTTCGAGAAACGCACGCAGCCATCACTCGTTCGTGGTGGGAGTACTGATGTGCGCACAAAGTGTAACAGTCCGTTTCTTACCAAAAAGGCGATTTATTGTTAACTTTTCTGGAATGTATAACCACGGATTGTTACAATCACTTTAATAAAAAGTCTGAATAAAGCGTTCACGGAGGTAACAAACAGTTTGGGGGCTCTGGTTACTGTATTATAAGGGTGAAACATGGCTGTTTTGGAGCCGGAATTGTCTTCTTTTGACAAAATGGATTCTATTGAGACAAACTGTGACGCCAAAGTCACCTTGCTGCAAAATGCCAGGCGATAATGAATCACAAAATGTAAATCTCGCCGCTGTGTTCATGCAAATAATAAAACTAAAAACACGCCTTTCAGGACCGAATCCAGGTCATTTTATTTCAGAAATACCTATGACGACCACTTCCATGTCTGCTACGATGACGGACGTTCTTGCAGCCTTTATTTTGGTTGCAGTTCTGGCAAAACTGTAGGTTTTCGGCACTGATCTTTCAAACTTTCTTTTATTTTTACAGGCTGCTGAAAAAGACAGAGAGCGACAAGTACAAGTATAATGCCTTCAAGCCGAAGAGAGTCGATCGTTCGGAAGTGCAGACGGCACCTCCCGACAACGCTAATGCCAAATCCGTGTCGGTCCAGGTTTCCATTGGCAACTCCTCCGAATCGCGTTACAACTTCCAAGTTGCTAATCCGTACTGGCGCGCTGACACAACCAACCCCAACGATGTGGCATCACAGGATTGACGCCATCACTGATCCAACAACGCTTAAGAGGTAAGTAGTTAGAATTCCACTCAGAGTCACTTAAACTACAATCAACTCATTACAGGTTGCCCAAGTTGACCACGCCAACTTCCGGATTCGGCTTCCGACTGGAACTGAACCTTCGCAATATGTCCGCGCCAAACAAATCGGGACTAACAGCTGTGACACGATGGCTGAAGAATCCGTCGGACAAGAAGCGCAAAATCTGGACCTTTTGGGACGCCGTCGACCACCGTGCAGTCAGTTTCACCCTACATTTGTTTTCTTGTTTTTACCACTCTTTTTGAGTTCCCTTTTTTTTGATATTGTCTTTTTCTTTTTTGTGTTGTTCTCCTGAAGTTTGCCGATAAAGTATTGCTCAAACACCTTTTTGACTTACCACTCGAAATCCTATTATTACTTCTACCTAAACTGTCGGTTAACGTTACAGAACATGAGAGGATGGTTGTTTTACACTTTTGAGTCAGATTTGTCGTGAAATCAGCCGGAGAATACGGCAAGAGTAAAAGACAGTTTCAAATAACTTGCAATGTAAATCAGTTTCTTTTTACTTTATCCACTTTTTGAGATAGTGGATACGGGGTGTGCAACTTTGGGACTCGAGACTTCGTTTTATAGAGGCACAGGCTAGGGACTGAACGTTTGCCCTTTTCACCCTTTTACGATAGAAAATAGGAATCATGCGTTCGTAAAGCATTATCGCCAGATGTAGGTGCAAAGTAGCATTTATTGAAACAAAAATAGTATTTTTGAAACTTGAGATTTTGGATTTTGAGAAGTTTATGTGGTGAACGTTTGAAAGTATTCTACTTTTGCAGTTTTTCGATAACAAATCGCGGTCGGATATTGTGGTAATTAAGTTTCGAACGTAAAAGAGGGCATTTATTGATACAAAATACTAAATGGTGATGTCATTTGTAAGGGTCAAAGCACAATTTTTGTTCTTCGCTATTGTTGTTGCTTTCGTCTGCCCTTTCAGTGAGAAAGCCGATCGGCGTCTGTCAAAAGCATCAACATATCCGACGGTTCTTGCGATTGAGCCGCCGGAAATGATACATTTCTGCGATCTTTGTTCGTAAACATTGTTAGACCATCCCCTTTGGACGATTCGAGTTGTTGTAATGCATATCTAGGGATCGTAGAAGCAGCAAAAAGACGTTAATAACAGGCTTGAACACGACTGTGACCTGAATTGTGATACTCAAAGCCGTTTCTTGTCTCATAAATTAACTCTTTTATGTAATGTCGCAATTCCGGTCAATTAAATTATTATCATTTGACTATTTTGATACTGCTTTCATTCCTGCTTTACAAAGTCTCTCTGGAATGTTGCTACATCCCTTTTGCATCCCATGACCAATGATCTTTCCAATCACAGTTTTTGAGATAGGAAGTCACAATCATGCAACCATAAAGCATTGTCTGCATGCAGGGCATTCATTAATACAAAAAGGCTAAATTTTTGAAGGTGATGCCTTTCAACACCTTGCAATTAGCATGCGGTTTGGTATATACTATGCAGATAGTTTTCACGTTTTGATTTCATCATCGCTTTGCAAATTCTCTCTGACGTGTTGCTACATCTCTACCACGTTTCCATGACCATTTCTGTGCAACATAGCACCCCGTACCATCACAGCATGTTCTCAAACATCGAGATCCCGCAGCCTCATTGGCTTAGTGGCAGAGCGTCGGTCTTGTAAACCGAAGGTCGCTGGTTCGACTCCAGCATGAGGCAACCTTTTTGGGCTTCGGGATCATATATTTTTGTGTTTTGTTGATTTTGCTTCCTGATAAACAGTTTCCGAGAAGTGATAAAGCACTTGTTGTGAAAAACAAAATTATTTACAAGAACTAATTTATTCAAAAACCTCTTCCGTCATTGGAATGTGCTGGAACATCTAAATTTAGTGTGCCTTTATCAAACTCACGTTGTTCCACCGCACTCCATCTTATCATGAACTTCAAAAATTGACACACTATCAAAATGTGGTAATGTCAGCAGCATGAAAGAACACAATGATCATTGAAATGTGTGTTATAAATGTGTTTCTGCTCATCGTGGGATGAAATCCTTTTTTAAACTTTCCAAATCCATCATAACCTCACACATCCAGCCCACAGATCTCTGAAACGGCATTTTTTCCTACAAAAACGTGTAAAAAAGCTCAAAAGTCGTTATAACCAAGATAACATCCGGAATAAAACCATTAATCAGTCTGTCCAGCTTGAAAGCATCCCTTTTTATTGCGTTGGAGTGTAATCTGTCTGCACTACCAAATGCGGGGTCGAGGGTTCTTGCCTGCTAAATGACAGCCCTTCAACGAGTGAAAACCAACTCGAGTCTTGTTCGCTTTGCATAATCAATGTCCCTAAATAAAGTTGCCTCTCGATTCTGGTGGGGTTCATCATGGGTTCGGGATTATGTTTGCATAATAAAACATGTCCGTGGACATCAACACGCGTGAATGTGTTTAGTTAGTTTGACTTTGACGAAATGAATGAATGTCAATTGGATGCTTAATGGTGTTTGTGCATTGGTTCCGTGTCTTTTGGCATTTTTTACTTAATTGAAGATTAGATTTTTGTTTTTAGGGCTGTGTTTTGGTTTGGATTGGTTACGGATGGTTGGGATAACTACTATTGTAAGTTGCAGTTTAAAATTTTGTAAAAATTAAAAATTTGTTAAAGTTAGAGTTTTTAAAATTGAAAAATTAATAATGTTAAAAAATTTGATAAGTTGACATTTTTTCAAAATTTTTATTTTCTGTAAAATTTAAGTATGTAAAACAAATTGTTAAGGAAAATGCCCGTCTCGGCTACGCAGCCCCCTCAACACCCCCCAAGATGCACAATTTCACCTACTTACTCTCAGCCATGGCAGCCATCGGTGGATTCCTCTTCGGCTACGACACCGGCATCATATCCGCGGCAATGTTGTATATTGACAGCAATAAAGACATGCAGCCAATTTCGAACTTTTGGAAAGAGCTTATTGTCGCCGTAACCCCTGGATTCGCTGGAATCGGTGCAGTTCTTGCTGCTCCCACCGCAGACAGATACGGTAGACGTCCGGTCATCATGGCATCGAGTGTCGTTTTCGTCATTGGAGCTATTGTCTGCGCGGCTGCCATGAACAAAGAAGCACTTGTCGTCGGACGGATTCTCCTTGGTGTTGCTATTGGCTTCGCGAGTATGATAGTGCCCGTCTATTTGAGCGAAAGCTCACCTGTCAATATCAGAGGGCCGGCGCTGACATCTTTCAATGCTATGATTACTTTTGGGCAGATGGCAGCTAATATTATTGCTGGCTTCTTTGCGTTTATACAGCCGGAAACTATTGGGTGGAGGTACAGTAATCCAAAAACTTGAAAATAGCAAACTTCAATTTTTTTAGGCTAATGTTCGGTTTTGCCGCCGTCCCAGCTGTGATCCAATTCATCGGCTTCCTTTACATGCCGGAATCACCTCGATGGTTGTTCCGACGGCACGGAGAAAGCGCAAGTGAAGAAGTACTCGAAAGAATCTACAACCATGACGATGAATGGGTCAAGTTTGAAAGGGCTGAGATTCATTCGACTGTTGAGGCTGACAAACTTAATCAGCAAGGTAAAAACTAAAAATTTCTTCAAAAACTTACCGTAAAACGCAATTTCAGCCGACAAAAGCGCCTTCAGACGCGTTTTAGAAACACCCCACGTCCGTCATGCCCTTCTTGTCGGCTGCAGTTTGCAAATGTTCCAACAACTCGGCGGTATCAACACTATCATGTACTACACTGGTGAAATTATCAAGTCATCCGGGGTTAAGGATAGTCATACGACTATTTGGATCAGTGCTGTCATTGCCGGTTTGTCACATTTGGATTTTGGGATTCCAATGGCAGTTTTGGGTTTTCAGGGGTGAATTTCGTTGGAACGTTGATCCCATTCTTCCTTATTGAACGCTGCGGACGTCGAAAGATCCTCATCGTCAGCGCTATTGGGGTTATCGCTTCTCTGATGGCCATGGGCGGGGCTTTCTTGCTCGTGAATCGGGATACAGCTTCGGTGACGACTTCGAATGTGTTTGGTGATTCGAGTTTGGCTTATTTTGGCAGATGTGCTTCGCATAGGTTTGACAAAACTCACGTTTTTAGCAATAAAAGTGCCAATTTCAGCAATTGCGATTACTGCGTCACCGACGACAAGTGCGGCTTCAGCACTTCCTCCTCTTCTAATAATGCCATCGCTGGCTACTGTCTCCCCGTCGCTCCACTCTCCCCCGACTCCCATTCCACCACTGGAGCATGCTCATCTGGTTTCAACTCGACTTCTTCCCCGACTTCCTACACTTGGGAACACAGTTTCTGTCACACCAAATACACATTCCTCCCCATTGGCATCATGGTAATTTACCTAATCTTCTTCGCGAGTGGCATGAGCCCGGCTCCTTGGGTCCTCAATGCGGAATTCTATCCCCTCTGGGCACGATCAACCTGTGTGGCAGCATCGACAGCGACAAATTGGGCCTTCAATTTACTGATTTCACTGACTTTCTTAACTTTGACGGAGCTGATAACCAAATATGGCACTTTCTTCTTCTACGCTTTCCTGACATCGATTGGCCTTGTTGTGTTCTACTTTTTCGTGCCGGAAACGAAAAATCGCAGCTTGGCAGAAATCGAGGGATTGTTCATGAGTAAGGAGATTAGGGAACGGTATGAATCGGAGAGGAAACGGGTTATGATTAGTCGCGGGGAATGAAAGAGTGTTGTACATATGGATTTCTGAGTTTGTAAAATAAACATGGTTTAATAGAGGTTTTTCGATGTCTGGCATGAAAATTAATCAAATTGCTGGTTTTCGTTGTGAGACACTTTGGGGGCACTCATGAAGGTGAAATTTACACATGTGTACGCGTGCATGTTCAGAATTTCGGTATTTCCATCATTTTTTTTGCGTTTCCCCTCTTGACTGTCAACCTAAAACATGAGTAAAACTTGTACGCGTTTGACAGTTTCTCTGAATCACGCAACTACCGTTTTAAAATTTAAAAATGGGGCACTGATATGCACAAGTGTACGCGTGCATCGCAAACAACTTTGTTTTTTGTAAACTAACACACTTCTAATGCCGTATTTGATCACGTAAAAGAAAAGAAAACGTACATTACCGGAGGAAAAGTCAGTTTTGTGGTATTGCACGCGTACACATGTGTAAAATCCACCTACCAGCGCGCCCCCAAAAATGTCTTTACGCGAAAAGCCGCAAAAATTTTCCAGTTTTTACTCTCAAAACTAAAAACTAAGCCCCAATTCTAGTTTTGCTGGTTGATCAAACAATTTTGACGTCGACAAGACTACTTGTTCAGCAGCGTTCAAAACGAGCCGACAGTCGACTGATAAAAGTCCTGAAAAAACTACTGCATATCATTTCAATCCATTCCAAACTCACTAATATATTCACTCTAGAAAAAACTCGCCCCCATCCAAACAAAATTTGCCACTTATGCAGAGTTGAATCATGTTTAGTGATGCCTGCTCTTTGATTTTGTCGCCTCGGACAGGAAATCGGTTGATCACTGTTACATAACACGTGCGAAAGAAAGAATTTTGAACGCTTACGAGGCTACTACTATACTTTCCCCTCAAATTGTTGTCAACATCCGCGTGTATTATTTTGGTTTAGAGAGTCTGAAGGCCTTTGGATTTTGGGCTGACGAATGGTCGAAGAAATAACCGTCTGTAATTTACGCCGTTTTTTAGGCGTTTGTGAAGTTTAATTTTTGTAGGAAGATGTTTTTGTTCAATTTGGTCCTCCCCCGAAGCCGCCGAAGATACACAAATTCAACTATTTACTGTCCACAATGGCAGCTATCGGTGGATTCCTCTTTGGTTACGATACCGGCATCATATCCGTAGCCATGTTGTATATTGATCGGAATCATGGAATGCAGCCAGTTTCAAACTTCTGGAAAGAACTTATTGTCGCCGTTACACCAGGATTCGCGGGCATTGGAGCTGTTTTAGCGGCGCCGACGGCGGACCATTACGGTAGAAGACCAGTAATCATGGCGTCGAGTCTTGTTTTCATTGCTGGGGCTGCCATCTGCGCTGGTGCCATGAACAAAGAAGTTCTTCTATTAGGGCGGATAGTCGTCGGTATCGGTATCGGCTTCGCGAGTATGATCGTCCCGGTCTACTTATCAGAATCGTCGCCCATGAACATTCGCGGATCAGCGCTAACATCTTTTAACGCCATGATTACCTTCGGTCAGATGGCAGCTAACATTTTAGCCGGCTTTTTCGCGTACATCAATCCTGAAACCATCGGTTGGAGGTTTGTCGATTACAAAAAACAGTGAAACGTTGAATGTTCGCATATTTAAACCGTCAAACAGTTCGCTTGACTGCAAAATTTCCAGACTAATGTTCGGTTTTGCCGCAGTCCCGGCGATAATTCAATACATCGGGTTTCTCTACATGCCAGAATCACCACGATGGCTATTCCGATGTCATGGGGAGAGTGCCAGTGCTGAAGTGCTACGGAAGATTTACAATTGCGATGATGCGTGGATCAAGTTTGAAAGGGCTGATTTTCATGCTTCGGTGGAGGCTGATAACATTAATCTTTTGGGTGGGTTTTTTTCTTATAGTTCAGTTGCCATGATGAGGTTTCCCCCCCAGTGCGCGGGGGGCGCGCACAGCTTGCGTGCGTGCCTGCGCATGGCTGACTTGTCCGCGCAGCTCGATGATATGCTCACGCCAAGGTGCGTGCTTGCTGATTGTAAGCATCCCTTCTGAACTTGAAAAATGAATCCGGATGCCTTGACTCTTGGATTCATAATTCTCCAAAACTTTTGGAAGTGTAGATGCTTCAAGCCCGCATTGCTTGGGCGACACAGGGAAGCGCAGCTTGCCAAGTTTGGCTCCGTTAGAAGTGTAAGGGTCCCCCCTTACCATGATCTGCTTCCCATTGTGCAGTAATTCAGATTCCTCACCAAGGGTGGATTCGGGCCGACTTTTTGCCAGCCTGGAAGGAGTGCCGAATTTTAATGTTTTTACACTTTTCGTGTCGGGACATTTTTGGGGGCAGACATCAAGGTGAAATTTACACATGTGTACGCGTGCAAACAAAAAACTGTCATTTTTGTAATATTTTAAACTTAAATTTATCGTACCCTCGTAATTATCAATGTCAGAAATATAAGAAAGCCAAAAAACGATGTTAAAATCAATTTTGTTATGATGCACGCATACACATGTGTAAATTTCACCTGTTGGCGTGCCCCCAAAAAGTGTCCCGACGCGAAATAAACTAAAATTTGGCAAATAAGAAGATCTATCGCTTCTACCAAGTTTTAAACCTTAAAGTTGTAACTTAAGCCAAGAAAAACACTCTCCGTCGAGTCCTCGAAACCTCCCATGTTCGTCGTGCCTTGATAGTCGGATGTGCTCTACAGATTTTCCAGCAGCTCGGCGGTATCAACACCATTATGTACTACACGGGTGAAATTATTAAGTCAGCTGGCGTGAAGGATCGGCATACAACTATTTGGATTAGTGCTAGCTTTTCGAGTTTGTTTGTTTACCTATCTTGGATTACTGTAACTGATTTTTGATAATTTAGCCGTAAATTTCATCGGCACACTGATCCCGTTTTTTCTCATTGAAACCGTTGGCCGCCGAAAAGTCCTCATCAGCAGTTCCATCGGCGTTATCATCTCATTGGCGGCCATGGGCGGCGCTTTTCTACTTGTCAACAAGGATACGGCACTGGTGTTGCCGTCATCGGCATTTTCGGACCCTAATGTAACTTATTTCGACCGATGCTCGGCACATACGTAAGCTTTACAAAGTTTCTAAAGAAAATAAGGAACTGAATTCCAGCAATTGCGACTTCTGTGTCACCGATGACAAGTGCGGCTTCTGCACCCATGCCGCCTTCAACACAACCATCAAAGGCTTCTGTCTCCCCATCGATGCCACCGATCGCGGCGCCAACTCCATGACCGGTGCCTGTTCCGCGTCTTTCAACACATCATCCATGCCAGTCACATATGAATGGACCCTCAGCTTCTGTCATACGCGCTTCATTTTATTGCCACTCATCATAATGGTCGTCTATTTGCTCTTTTTCGCTACTGGCATGAGCCCGGCTCCATGGGTCCTTAATGCGGAGTTCTACCCCCTCTGGGCACGCTCAACGTGTGTATCGATTTCGACGGCTACCAATTGGGCTTTCAATTTGCTAATTTCACTGACCTTTTTGACGTTGACTGAGATGATTACGAAATACGGTACTTTCTTCTTCTACGCGTTTCTGACATCGATTGGTTTGGTCGTTTTCTACTTCTTCGTGCCGGAGACGAAGAATCGCAGTTTGGCGGAAATCGAAGAAATGTTCATGAAAAAAGAAATTCGTCAGAAATTCGAGGCGGAACGAAGGCGGGTTTTAATGAGCCGCCGGGAACGATAATACTTTTAGTGTTTTGTGGTAATGTTAATAAACTAAACTGAAATATGGCTTCTGAATGCTTTTGTTCAATGTCCTATACCGCGCTTCAAAAGGGCGTGACAGTTACGAAATTTTGGTAGTTGTTTGATTTCGTTCATTGACAATCTGTAGCTCGTCTTTTTTTAAATTTGTTAACTTTACGACACACAGTTTACCTAACCGTTTAATACCTGTTTATGACGTGTTCACACATAAATTGTCCTGTGCGCTGAGGGGAAGTTCGGTGCGCGGAGTGCGCGCATTTATTTGTATGCACGCAAAATTAGTTTTGTGTTTATTGCAAGAGAAACGATAACAAAAGTGGTTACAAAACAGATAATGTCAATCATTTCTTAAATCATTAACAAACCACGTCCATTTTATATCCGCATTCGCGTCTAATACATCGAACGTAACAGAAACGTTTTCATAATTCGTATGTTTTCGAAGACCAAATGCCACTTTTAGTCGCGTATCAAAATAGTTCCTGTCATCGTCTGATAATTCGTTTGTTGCATAATACACTAAATTCAGCACAATGCGCGGGTGTTTCTGAAAATGTAAAGTTAATACCGCTAAATAAGTAAAAAAACACACCTCAAGTAAGCAATGAAAATCATCAGAGTTAAAGCTGACCAATTCTTCAAAGTTGTTGTGTCCAATCAATAGTTTACGTATTTCGGTTGTAATGTTAGCGGTCACCAAATCGTTGAGCCAGTTTGAACAAATAGAAAATATATGTAGTGTATTCAAGAATGGAAAAATCTTAAAAATGTTTGATAATCTTGTCGACGGATAGATTATGCTATTTTCTTCCTCCAAGTATAGTCTTTTTACTTGAGAAAGTTCAAATTTCCTAGCTAATTTTTTCAAAAATTTAGCATCAATTTCACACTTGTCTAAATAGACATCTCTGGTAACGAAGTGAATGTTGTTAAAATGATTGTTTTCAAATACTGCGTTGGACAACGAGTCGAATAATGCAGCACCACAATTATAAACCACTTTTTCATCACGAATTTTGACAGCTAACTCAGACCATTTTTGCTTGACTAAAACTATGACGTCCGAAGTATCGCCATCGAAGGTAGTGTAGAGTGCTTTATGGGTCAATACAACAGGTTTTAGCGGACCTTCAAAATGTCCTGCAGCAATTTGGAGGCTTTGAAGTTCGGATGGGCTTAGAAGTTGGGGAAGGCGTTTTGCAAAGGGATATGGTAGAGTTAAAATAGGATATGGCATAGTTGGAAGTTAGTTAAATAGGGTTAAAGAGAATGGGAATAACACACCGCTTTGGGTAGAATAGAATTCCAAAATAAGCGTTGTTGTCGCTGGTATGGTGCTGTATTTACATAGAGTGCGATCGATTGTGGCGGCCAACAGAAGGAAGCATGTTCCAATGCATGAAAAAAGTTGCGCAACTGGAGCAGTTAATCGATAGTGCTTATGTCATTATAACGCATTTGCTGGGAAAACCTAACAGATTCGGACCCTTTGTGACATTTCAAATTTCAAAGTGCATAAAATTTGCTCAAACTTGGTGACCTGACTAGCTTTAGGGCGCAGATAACGAATTCGTAACAATTTTTTATGGGCGGAGCCTTCAGAATCCTGTAGGATTCTGAGGTCACTCATGAAACGGAATCGGGTCTTGCGCTACATCAATCGATTGCCCACAACATGGCGAGCATTTTGATCTATATATTGACGGTAATTGGTTCACGTAGAAAAAAGTTATTACACGTCAAAGTCGAAAAAAACGACGAGATAGCCTTCTGAGGCTTCTACCAAAAAATTTTTATACGGTGTCCGACGAGATAATAGTAAATATCGATAGAGCTTTGAAAAACCATCATTTCATTCTTTAGTTTCATCTTTACCACACCCAGGGAAAGATGTCAAATTACGGTAATAAGATTTTACCAACAATTAATTTACAAATATAAAAGCCATTTTGTGCAAACAACAAAATCCCTTTTCGTAAATACTTTGTTTTAAATTGTTCTTAATGTTGATAAAACATCATTACCCGGTGTTGCGTATTCGAAGTAAATTTTACAATTTATTGACTTTTTGTAATTTTTGTTATTAAAATTTTTTTGACGGATGATAATTTTGTAAAAGTATTTAAAATTGTTGATTATCATTTAAAAAAGGGTAATTTACATGAAGAAAAATAGAAACTGCTCACCGGGCTCGAACCAGCGGTTTTTGGACGCTGGATGAAACCGGACCTGCTCTGCAACCCTTGCACATAAAGAGCATAAGGAAAAAATTTTAATTGTAAAGTGTGCATTAAATATTTAAGATATCGTAAAATCATTTTCCGTACACAACAATAATGGTAAAACCTTGTTTTCACGAAGACGGATTTTGTTGTTTGCACAAAATGGCTTTTATATTTGTAAATTAATTGTTGGTAAAATCTTATTACCGTAATTTGACATCTTTCCCTGGGTGTGGCAAAGATAAAACCAAGAAATGAAATAATGGTTTTTTAAAGCTCTATCGATATTTACCATTATCTCGTCGGACACCGTATAAAAATTTTTTGGTAGAAGCCTCTGAAGGCTATTTCGTCGTTTTTTTCGACTTTGACGTGTAATAACTTTTTTCTACGTGAACCAATTACCGCCAATGTATAGATAAAAATGCTCGCCATGTTGAGGGCAATCGATTGATGTAGCGCAAGACCCGATTCCGTTTCATGAGTGAACCGAGGCAGATTCTGGAGCCTAACGGATTCAGAAGACGCCCGGTAGGTAAATTTCAAGCAAATTCGTCATCAGCGCTCTCATATTGATATAGTCAGAAAGTTTCAGTGAAATAAAACAATTTTGAAATTTGAAATGTCACAAGGGTGTTCGGTTTTCCCAGAATATCCGTTTTATACTCGGAACAAGGTGACATATTTATCTCCGTCTTAATCGCAGTTTGGCACTATTTGAAGCTTATGAAACGTGAAATCCGGCATATTCATCGGTACGCACTGTTGGGCCTGACTGTTGGTGGGCGAAAACATGGCGATAATAATAATCACTTGTCACTAGAAAATAATGAGTTTTAAAATGTAAACAGAAACGTAAAAACCGCATTCAGACAACAACATGTTTTATCAAAATTAAGCGACAAACACAAAACAGGTGCAAAAACGAATTACTGTACATAACACACAGGAAAGCGGACACTATTCCTGAGTAAAACAAACCGATTAAAAATGATTGGTTAACAATATAGACTACTTAAGATCGTTCATCGACAAGCTCATGATAATGTCGATTGGAAGTTGACGATATCCTTCACTGAGAGCAAAATGGGTGTGGTTTCGGAAAAACTCGCGGCATCGTTTCTGCAGCTTCTCGCTGGAATGGCCCCAGGCGTAGTTGATCACGGCAACAAAATCGGTTAGGTTCAATTTAGCGCTAATCCATGCTTCGAGACGCTCCTGAAAATGGTAAATTTGGTAGAAAAACATTGTTAGAAAAATGTTTCAAACTTACAGTAGCACCCTTGATGAGGTATTTCTCAAAGAATTCGAGAATTCCAATAGCCTGGGAAATAGTTTTCAACTCGACGTTGTGACCGTAGAGGACGTTAATGGAATCCTTGACGACAGCCGCATCCATGTCTTTGATGTTGACGATGCCATCTTTGGATTCCTTGGTGTTGTGGGCAAACATGGCCTTGAAAACGGGCGAAATAGTTGACAAGAATCCTCGATGGATCTAAAGAAAGTAATAGTTGACATGCGAATCCCAAAGTTGGAAAAATATATATAAACTTGCCTTGATTTTTTCCTCGCCAACAACAATCTCCGCGTCAGTCGAATCTTCGGCACTGCCAATGAGCTCATGTGGCTGTAGCTGGAGACGGTTGGAGGTAGTTGTTGGAGCATAGGGATTGGTTTCGTAGGTCACAGTCGCGTTGATGTTCAGCTTCCCGTCTTTGCAAAGGCTTTTGATCGAAGCGTGTTGGAAATACGAATACGTGAGGTGAGTTAGGAGCGCTGAAACAAAATGATATTTACTAAAACAAGGACAAGCGTAAACAACAAACTGGAAGCGATTCCATCGAAAGAACAAGAAAGTTTCATCGACGTTTGTGATTTGACTGAGACTTTCAATTCAAAATTATTGTTGCTGTTATATGGCACAGCTTCGCACACGACAGAGAAGCTGACCCCATCGAGATCATCGAACCGGCAGACTGGTGTTTCAAATTTGTTCCCTTTTGTGTCGAGGAAGGATTCGCCGATAACAATTTTGACGACACTTTCATATTTCTTGGGCTGGAAATTGAAATGATTAAGACTACGATTATGAAGACAAGCAAGTCACAACATACCAAACACTCGAAGACGGCCATTCTGACGAAGTTCAGCCGAGGCTGCAGTTCAAGACAACAACAGCAAAACTCACTTCCAGACGCTTCCAAAAACTCGTGTGGTGAATTCGAGCGCGTGTTGTTTTCAATTTTGCGAAAACGAATTCGCTGTGGGACGAAAAGTGCGCACGCGCGTTCTGTTGCAACAAGCGTTCTTTCGGGAACTGTCAAAAAGACATCTGACTGAGATTATGCTGAATTAAAACTGATTCAGATTACAAAAAAATCGTCAAAAACAGGTTTTTCCGCCCGTTTCCAGCGGCAGAATGCAAGCTCGTGCCGGCACGAGCTTGCATTTCTGCATTCAAGATGCGCTAACGTGGAATTTAATTTGCTACATTTTTCATAAAAAGCAGATTCTGAATACTAAAAATCTCGCGAAAATGCTTCTTTTGTGTTAAACTGGTACGAATTGTCATTTTGATCGATATTACGTGCCAAAAACGGTAAAAACGGCCAAGTAAGCGCCGAAACCCGAGTGTCGCAAAATCTACCAGAACCCAAATCATGCGATTTTTCGCGTTTTGGAGTTCTGGTAAGTGCAAAAAGTTACGATTTTCGGCTCTTTTCCATCGGCATTGGATTCTGCCCAATCCAAACAGCGTTAAAACGTGTCAGACCCGCTCAACTTATGTAGACATTTAACTGGAAACTTCAAAAAAGCAGAAAAACGGGGCAAATACCGCATTTTTGACCCGCGCATGGCTGATGGCGCTCATTAATAGGGTCGGAAAGTGTTAAAGTGACATCTGAAGTTATGTCGAGTACAGACAGATCAGATTTACAGATGAATTGCCCAAAAGTTAGCGAGAAGCTAGTCGGAAACAGGTTTTTGACGCCCGTATTCACCGGCAGAGTGCAATCTCGCGCCGATCTGGTTGGTTTCCGCATTGAAGATGCGCTAAATTGGATTTCAACATTAAGATTGTACTCATCGCTGGTGACACGACCGGCGGACTTGACCCCCAGAAACAAGGCGACGAACCCGCAAGATAAGCTTTTCGGATCATGGCCGCCATCGGCACTGTGAAAGAACACCCAGGTCGTGGCAAAACTTCGACTGCGGCCTCCACAACAACAGGCTACGGACTTTCGTGTCGGTGGTTACTGTCGGTACTGCGGATGCCATTCTGAAGCAGGATAATGATACCAAGCTAGTCAAAAGGGTGTTCGAGTAATACATACTTTATTGACAAACGTCAGGATAACAATACAAAAAAGAGGAAGACAGGGACATCTTTTTTTTAACTTTAAAATTCCAAAAGAATAAAAGCAGGAAAACAAGTAAAAAGTAAAACTAGCTGCACGGTGGTCGACGGCGTTCCAAGAGGTCCAGATTTTGCGCTTCTTGTCCGACAGATTCTTCAGCCATGGTGTCACAGCTGTTAGTCCCGATTTGCGGCGCGGACATATTGCGAAGGTTCAGGTTACAGTCGAAAGCCGAATCCAGAAGTTGGCGTGGTCAACTTGGGCACCTGTAATGAGTAGATTGCAAATTCAGTGATTCTGAGTGGGATTCTAACTACTTACCTCTTAAGCGTTGTTGGATCAGTGATGGTGCCGGTCCTGTGATGCCACATCATTGGGGTTGTGTCAGCGCGCCAGTAGGGATTAGCAACTTTGGAGTTGTAACGCGATTCGGAGGAGTTGCCAATGGAAACCTGGACCAAAACGGGCTCGGCAATAGGGTTGTCGAGAGATGGCGTCTGAACTTTCGAACGCTCGACTCTCTTCGGCTTGAAGGCATTCAACTTGTACTTGTCGCTCTCTTTCTTTTTCAGCAGCCTGTAAAGATAAAATGAAGTTTTAAAGATTAGTGCCGAAAACCTACAGTTTTGTTAGAACTGTAACCAAAATAAAGGCTGCAAAAATGTCCCTCATCGTAGCAGACATGGAAGTGGTCGTCATAGGTACTGTTTTCTGAAATAAAATGACTTGGATTCGGTCCTGAAAAGCGTGTTTTTAGTTTTTATATTTGCATGAACACGGCGGCGAGATTTACATTTTGTAGTACACTTTTTGATTTTCGTTTAGCCTAACGTTCAATTTCGCGTCAAAGAAAACGGGCTTCGACGCCCGTTTTCACCGGCTGAACCGCCTGAATCGGGGATTCTGATTGCCATTAGTTTGTCATTCAGTTTGACAACTGGAGGCAATGTGCAAACAAGCCCAACTGATGTTAATGTGCACTTGCAACGATCTAATTTCAACGTTAGCATCATCGCAAGCATCAAAAAACAGCTGGTAGATGCATAAACTGTTGTCACCTTTGGCCCTCTTGGACTCATCCAGAATCCCCAGACGTTGGCAAAGTGTGCAGATGTGCACGAGAATGCAGCTTTCGTTATGGGAAAGGAAGCGGGGGTAGATGATGACAAATGTGCAACGTTCGTTGCAGGAAAGGGAAAGTGTGTAGGCGTGTTCGAGAGTGCAACATTCGCTGTGGGGCAGGAAAAGTGTGTTAGGGTGTACGAATGTGCAAGTTTCGGTCGAGAGATAGTCTCTCTCGTCGCCTTGACAGTCCGTGGACTCTCGCGCCATGAAGCAATGCATGGATAACCCCAGCATATAGGCGTTTTCGCGTTGACAGGCTTTGCAATTGATGTTCTGGTATTATACGGGTGCCAAGATGACTCGGAGTTATACCTTTTTGCATTTTGAACTCAAATTAAGTTCACATTTTATTATTGTCTTCAATTATTTATCCGTTGTTTACGAACCAGACCAGCATACTTGCCGTTGGCATTAACAAGTTCATCATGTGTTCCGGATTCGACTACATGGCCATTCTGGATGAAATAGATTTTATCTGCATCCTAGAGATGATAACCGATGTGCGATGCTGATGACAGTACGGGCTTTTGAAACGCTGTTCAGTGCTTCTTGAACGGCTTTTTCACTTTCGGAATCGAGAGCAGACGTGGCTTCATCAAGCAGCAAGATTCGAGGATTGCGAGCAATCGCACGAGCAATGGCTATTCGTTGTTTTTGACCGCCTGATAGCATTGCACCTTTTTCACCGACTTCTGTATCGTATCCCTAAATGGTAATGTAAATTTTTAAGAGAATTTAGTTTTGTAATTACAAGTGGCATATTTTCAATAAATCTTGTAGCATTGGCCAATTGACATGCATTTTGAAGGTCATCGATAGTTCCGCCTTCAACACCAAGCAAAATGTTGTCTTTAATGGTACCGGCGAAGAGGACGGGTTCCTGTCCTACGAGGGCAATGTGGTTGCGAAGATGATGCAGATCGAAACTACTGACGGGAAGGTCATCAACTGTCTGTAAAATACGATAAGTTTTGAACACTAACTGCTGAAATGTTATTATACCAATGATCCATGTTCAAAGGGATAGAACCGCTCTAGCAACGATATAATCGTACTTTTCCCTCCACCACTGGGGCCAACAAGTGCTATCATTTGGCCTTTAGGTGCTTCAAAGCTTAATCCATTCGCAACTTTAATGTTTGGTCGTGCTGGATAGGCGAAATCTATTTTCTCTGCTTTGATGGAACCTTTGATTTTCGGTGATACGCCTTGATACTTAGAAGTCGTAGAACAGGTCCCATCGTTACCAATGTTTTCATCGAGTGGAATTATAGCAGCACTAGCTGGTTCAGCACGCATGAGTGAAAGTCCGGCTACACCAACGTATTGGACGGCCCAGCTGATAAGGTTGATAGCCATTGCTGCAACGAACACGTTTCCCGGTTTCTGTCGTCCTTCATACAGTAATGGTACGCCAATCGAGTAAGAAATGCAATCAGCGACACAACAGGCGCACATTCCAATGGCCAAGACAAACGATTCAAATGCAGCGGCGCTGATAAACTCTGTACGAACTTCATGAATAGCAGTTTCAAAACGGGTTGAAAAGTATTGCTCCCGATTTAGAAGTTGGATAGTTCGCACATTTTCAATAATTTCAACAGCTAAGTTAGCGTGAGTCGTCATGGCTTGAACGCGACTTGTCCGTGCATGGGAATGCCGCATGCAAATGTACATGACACCGAATAAGATACAACATAATCCAAAACCGGCAATCATCATTTGCCAACAAAAAACTGCTGCCAAGATAAGTAACAGGATCAAAGAGGCCATGTTAAAAATGAACAGAACGAGGCAATTATCCAGGCCCTGCAAATTGCAAATAGCAACATAAAATTCTTTGTTTTATTTCTAGTTTAATCTTAAACTTACATTTCTCATTTGCGGCGCATCAGAATTCATAATTGAAACCAATTTTGCATTACTTGTTTCAGGTTGGTCGAAAAAAGTCCCATCTCGCTTTAAAACCGACGCCAAAAACCGAATTTTGACAGCATCAACAGCACTTTCAGCAACATATCCATGAAGTGTGACCGAAACAACAGTAAGAAGGGAATTCAATACACCAACGCTTAGATTAAGGGCACAGTAAGTGAGCATTTGATCACGATACTCGGGCCAACTTTGTTGATTTCCTAAGGTGTCCATGACAAAGCTCATAAAAAACGCGTACAAAGGTAGCTCAAATCCGCGAAGGGCAGAGGCAATGACACCAATACACAGTTTAAAATATTGTCCCTTGCAGTTTTTGAGTAATAGCCATAATCCGTTTACTTTTTTAGGTGGATTTGGTGAAACGCTTAGTTCAATAGGCTATAAGCTTAGATTTACCAAAATACAATTTATTAAAAAAAAAACTTACATCACATCCTATCGAATCGGCTCGAAAGCTTTGAATGGTTGTTTTTGGTATCATGTCATCTGTTCTTTTCGAAATTGAGGCGTAGTCAGCTTCCGGATGGTCAACATTTCTTGTAGAATCCTTGATTTCTTGAGCTTTAACTAGGTCACTGTAAACGCCTCCATATTCTTGAAGTTCGTCATGAGTGCTATTTTCAATGACTTTTCCATTATCCAAAACGACGATCCTCGAAGCGTCGCGTAATGTTGACAGTCGATGAGCAATGACAAGTGTAGTCCGACCTTTTGAAGCAGCTTTTAAAGCTACCTGCACATGCATTTCAGAATGCACATCTAGAGCAGAAGTCGCTTCATCAAGCAGCAGAATTTTTGGGTTATCTACGATTGCCCGGGCTATGGCAATGCGCTGTTTTTGCCCTCCGGATAATTGGACAAATCCAGGACCGACAGGAGTTTTGTAACCCTGAAATTGGACAAGGTTTCATAGCACGGCCGTCACGTAATTGCATTCAGATTAGAAAATAAACAATTTTGCACAAAAAAGTCACGCACACCTAGCGCACACTCCGCGCACCCAAACTCCCCCAGCGCACTGAGCAATTTGTGCGTGCAAACGCTATAAACCAATTTATACCGACACGATCCGCTGCGTGTCGAGGTGTCAAAAGTTGCCGAATACAATAAGCTACAAACAGTATTCGGTAGCGGGGACGATCGGTTATCAGTAACAAGTTATGATCATTAAAAAAATGAAAAATCCAAAAATCGATAATTATTGAAATTTTACAAAAAATCTGAAAGTGGCATTCGCTTTGCCTTAATATTAACCTCCCTAATTACCGCGGTTCGAGACCTTACTTTTATAGGTCTACATTCTGGGCACAAAAAAATAGGGGTTAAAAAAACAGGTGTCGGCCCCTTCACCTTGGTCCTAAATCCTGTCAAATACTGTCTCTTAACTTACGTCGCTCAACTTCATAATAAAATCATGCGCATTTGCAATTTTACACGCTTCTATTATCTGTATATCCATAATCCTGTCATCTCCAAGTCGAATGTTGTCCGCGATAGTACCACTAAACAAAACTGGCTCCTGCCGAACAAGACCCACCGCACGACGGATACTTGTAGGGTTTGTTTCGCGTATATCGGTGTTGTCAACCAAAATTGAGCCGTTACTAGCTTCATAAAGCCGTAACAATAAAGATATCTAAAAAAACACCAAGTTTTGAAGTGGTTTTTTTTTCAATTCTAATCTTACGGTAGTACTTTTTCCGCACCCAGAATGCCCAACAAGTGCAACGGTTTCGCCTGGTTTTGCGACAAATGAGAGCCCATTCAATATCTTCCGCCCGTTACCATAAGAAAATTCAACGTTTTTAAATTCTATTTGACCATTAGTTACAATAATGTCTATCAGAATCATTGAATTTGCCAACGGTAATTCCTAAAAATAATATGTACATTTTTTGAATAAAAAAAGCTATATTTACCAGCTCAATTTTTTCATAAATCAACGCTGCTGCGACTCGCGCTTTTGTAATAGCAACTAGAGACGGTGTATTGATGGCCAAAAAGTACGCTGCGGCAAACATAGAACATGGAATCATGTATACAGTACCAGGTTCTTTGATGTCTCCGTTGAAGTAGTTTACAGCATTAAAACTGTTACAAAGTTAACTTAAAATTACAAAAACTGTTTTCAAACTTACTAAAAAGTAACAACAAAAAAGAAATATAGAGCCAAGGTGATACAGGCCTCGAAGAAGGCACCCCAAAAGTAGTTTAAAGTAGCATAATGGCGTCCAGTTGCTAGTAATGTCCTGAATCGCTCTACCATCTGAGCTTGTCCGTTGCAGCATTGTACGGTTTTAACGTTGATTATTGATTCTTGCATCACGGAAGCCGCTTTCTCTGCGTGGAAGTCTTGTTTTTGGGATGCAATGCCAACTAGCTAAAAAAAGCCCTTTGTGACAACACTCTAAAAAAGATAAACACTCACTTTGATCATAAGAACGATAAATACCAAGTTGATTGGACAAACAATGAGATTTATCAGTGTTCCTCTCCAACCGACAATGATCCCAAATATAATGCATGCAATGATGGAAGCACAGCTACGAATGAAAAGTCCAATTTGTTCGCCAATGCCGTTGGTTATTTTATCAATATTTCTAAAAACAACAATTTATAATAAACATGTATTGAGAATTCGCAGGTAAAAAACCAACTCCGACAACTGCTGATAAATCGTGCCAAACTTTTGCGTATCCATGTAAGCCGCATCTTGCCGTAGAAGGGATTCAATAAATTTAATTCTAAGTTTGGCGGTTATGTTTGCGCAGGACCGTTTAAGACAGTAATTCTGAACATACGAACAGGCAAAAGCAATGATAGCCAGACCCAAATCAGCTCTAACCCATGGCATTGCATGACTGTATAAGTTGGGGTCGTGGGGATTCTAAAAAAATTTTGATTACCGTGTTAGGGAAAGTCTATGCCAATCTCCAAAGACAATAAAAACGTTAAACATACTTTGCCATAAATAAGCAACGCACTTGCGATCATGCCAGTCACGAAAAAAGGTAAAGCAAGGGTCATTCCAGCAATAAACGATGCTACCATACCAATAACGGCACATATTTTGTCGCCTCGTGTGCCATATTTAAACTAAAATGTGTTTAGATTACATTGGTGAGTCATTCTGCCATCTTAGTTAGTACCAAACCGTGGTAAATGACTTACAAGACTCCAAAATGGTACCGGTTTTCGTTGTTGCTCGGTTGGTTCACTGGATGAAGCGCTAAAAAAGTATCAAAGTAAGAATGCTTATACAGTATTAACCCCAAACTGACCTAGTTATTCGCCGCTTCAGCATTCTGGTCCACAGCTTTTGCCACCATTGGTCGTGGCGGTTTTTAGTCATTTTTCAACACTGAAAGCTTTTGTCAGCTATAGTTCCTATATATTTTATCAACACAATGTTACGCAATGTTCTGAAAGTCTGGTTCGAAAGTGCAAGGGTGGGACTGAACTCGTGGACCCTCACGTAAAATGAAAGGAGTTCGAGGTTTGAAATTACGGAGCACAAAGTATGAGCGGAAGAGGAAATTGTTGAAGTGTCCTGTTCCTCCGGAGGGAGGATCCGGAGCGGAGCCTCCGAATTGCTCAAAATGACTCCGGATCCAGAGGTCACAGCTCTGCACCAATAACGTTTTAGTCCTCTGGCTTTCTCACATTTTTTATTGGTAACAAACCTAAACTCAAACTAACAAATAACAAAAATAAAACACAAATAATTATCGTCGACGACGCCGATGGCTACTATTGCCTCGAGACTGCTGGACAGAGCCGCCAAATTTGAAGGTTTTCGTCTTGTAAAGCTCGGATACGGGTAATCATGCTCCTCGGTACTTTGTTGCAAAGATAGCGAAACGTCGGCACAGGCTTCATCGGGATTGGTGCCATTTTTGATTGTGTAGTCGGTTGATTGGAGCTGTAAAAACGTGTTGTTACGTTTGAAAGTGCAAAAAAAAAGGCTTACCTCCGGAAACTTATTCATTAGAGTTTCATCCCCTGTCCGAACAGCCAGAATCTTCTGGGGATCAGGGATGTGTATACGGGCCAAATGATAACCATCTATGCATCAATGAGTGGTTTAAAACTGATAAAAAGTTGCTATTCAACGCATCCCGACTGACAGATTCGTCGAAATTGGGTATGATTCCGTCAGGCGGGCGCAAATGCGGTTCATTGCCGCCGGCAATAAGTGTTAGTACGAGTTCCGCTCATGCTTTGACTCATGTCGCGGCGAAGAAACCAAAATTTTGGAATGCAATGCCTTTAGCAATGCAAATTAAGTGCTTTTTGGCCTTTTTGGATGACATTCATTTGCTAATTGTTTACTTTTAGCCCTCGGGCGCCTTGTTATGCCGATATTTAACAAGATTTGTGTGTTTTTTAACCCCGAATTGTGTTTCCCGTCCCAGTTTCCACGGCGTGACCAAGGTGACCCATTTGCTGGACACCCGGCCAAACAGGCGGCTCGTTTTCTCCGCGCCATGGCCGCCTGCGCGCAGAGAACGAAAAAATGAGACCTTTTTTTTCAAAGGCAATTATCTACCCTTTAAACCCTATTGATTTACTTCAATTTGGTGTCATTAGAATCACAAGATTCTTGACAGCACATCTGTAAACTGAATAAAAAATCGGTAATGAACCCTTTCTGATAATTACGTGCAAAGTTGGGCAACTGCCGTTCTCACTTTTTCGGTCTCAAAAAAGACGCGCGCGCATCCTCTCTGTGCGATTGTGAAACCTGGGTGGTATTTCCCTCGTTCCCCGAGCGGCCCCTTGTGGTCGCGCCGTGACTTCGAACGGCGTTACAGCGACCTCCAACAACAAAACTAACCCATCAGTTTTTGAATTTCACCAGAAAAATATATAAAATCAGTTTCTCCCCCCAACTTTCCCCTTCGACGAGACCTTCTTACTCGTTTTTTTTGCCAAGTTCCTGTAAATTTACAACTTGACTTTTCATTTAGACCGATGTACAACAATCTTGAAGTTGTGCATCTCTGAAAATGATCGGTGGTACCTGATGAGCCCTCATACACGGCCTGCTCTTTGACAAAGATCTTCTGCTGCAAAGATTGTTTTTTTATGAATGACTGATTATCCCGCAGTGACTTTTTAGTCATTGTGATTGTTGATGAAAGCTTTTGAGGTTTATTTGAAATACCAGAAGTGTATGACGGCTTTGGTATTGGGGATTTTGTCGATTCTTCCGTGATCGGCCGGGGGAACGACGTCGGGTTGAAGGTTTCGAGGTAGTAGAAGCTCTTCCCGAAACAGGGCATCGAAGTCACGAAAAACGGCGCTCCGCGGTTTGAGAACCAGACCATTCGGGCTCAAGCCAGCGTATCTGCGACGTTGACAATTTACTCTTCGCTGGGGACGAGACCGGCGGACTTGACCGCCAGAAACAGGACACGAACCCGCAAATTAGGCCTTCCGGCTCTTGACCGCAATCGGCATTGTGGAAGAACGCCCAGGCAATGGCAGAACTTTGACCGCGGTACTGTCGTTACTGCGGATGCCATTCTGAGGCACGACTACGATAATAAGCTAGTCAAAAAGGTGTTTGTGAGTAAAACTTTATCGGCAAACATCAGGATAACAATACAAAAAGGAGAAAGACAAGGAAATAACAAAACCGAATGAACAAACAAAGCTAGAGCTTATGTACAAGACGATGCATTTTTACCATGATCCAGAACACAAATGTGTAAATTAATCAACATGCAGCTGATCAACATTATCCGTGGCTTGGTTGGCCGCACAGTCGGCCAACTCCTTGGCAATATCAGCATCTAGTTGACGGAACCCAGGCGTCAGCGTGAATTCAAGGTTGTCGTAATAGAATTGACCGCAGATGTTCTTCAGTTTGTCGCTGTTGTGGTCCCAGGCGTGTTTGATGACGGCATCGAAGTCATCGACGGCCAGGTGGTCAATTAGCCAGGTTTCGAGGCGGTCCTGAAGCAACAAAAGGAGTCTGTATTTAGATAAAGTTGATCGAGCCAGACAAGGAAACTCACAGTAGCACCCTTGATGATGTACTTTTCCGCGAATCGAAGAATTCCCACAACATCATGGACAGACTTCGGTTCAAATGGCTGGCCGTAAAGCAAGTCGATGGCGGCTTTGACGGTGGCATAATCGAAATCTTGGATGGTAACGACACCGGTTTGGGCTTCTTTGGTGTTATGGGTGAACATGGCATTGAACACAGGCGAGATCATGGACAAAAAGCCTTTGTGAGCCTAGAAACAGCATTCGATCAATAGCCAATCAATGATTTTAAAACCCACCTTCAATTTTTCGTCACCAACGACGATTTCAAGATCGGAAACATCATCGTCACTCGCTTTCACAAGCTCAACCGGAAGAAGCTGAATGAAGTCCTCGCCGTTGTCAACACCGCTGGTCAGCCTGCAGAACGACGGCAACTGGTAATTCACCGTCGCGATGATGACAAAGTCGTCACTTTTACAGTGTTGGCGGATTTCGTCATGGTAAAAGTAGAATTCAGGATCGTTACCCGAGTAGTGTGTTTGAAAATCGGTCTGTCTGGTAACTAAATAAAAGAAATGAACAAAATTTCAAATTCTAAACCAAAAATGCTAACCTGGGATCGGCAATTCATCCATCAAAACGCTAAAAGTAAAGTCGCCAATATCAGTATTGTCGTTGACGTTGATTTCGATGCCAATGATGTCTTTGTAGCCCTTGCGAGAGACCCTCTTCCGGACCGCCGTTTTACAAACCACTTCCCATTCAAAGTTCTCGACACCGGGGATTTTGCGCATCCCAGTTTGAAAGGTTTCGCTATCTTGGAGCATGAACTGACTGATTTTGAGGTTGATTTGGCCGTGGTAGCGAGGAGCCTGGAAATGGAAGAATAAGATGGCATCGCAAAAAAAGAAAGGTAGACTTACAGAAATTGTGAAACAATCCAAGACCATGATTGACGAAAAGTGAAACAAGTGACACAAAAGGCGTAAAGATAAAAACGTTTTTGCGTGGTCACGGACTGCAACTCATTGAGAACGTTACAGTATACGTTCCATGATTGTCAGGGTAAAGACACAATGGGACAAAACGGATGTGCACAGGTTCAGCTTTTTATTTTAAAATGTTTTGCCACTGTTCACTCTTGCTCATTGAAACATTTAGAAACACCCATTGAAATGTCAGTACTTTGACTCATAACATCCATCGTAAAAAACATGAAAGTATTGAAATTCGGACGTGAACGCTGCGGTTCTGTTTTAAGCTTGATCGACATTAACATTTGCCAGTTTGCTGATGGCAAACACAATGTATCAAATGCCCTTCTTCAGCAATTGGTACGGATGGCTGTTAACCGACGTCAACGTCGTTGGTCAGTTTTCAGAAGGATGACAGGTTATATTTTCCATCACAATAACGACAAAATTGTCATTTGTGGATTTTTTTAGGACACCTTCACAACATAAGAATTGTTTTTACGACGATATTATTTATCATTTTTACATCTAGTAAACCCAGGTGTATCTTCAGACGTTGAATTTGGTTGTTCTGTGTTTACAGCAATGCTAACATTTAATCACGCTTCGTCGCGATTAATCCTGACTATCATCCATTACTGATGGCGATAACTTTCGATACGCGAGTAGTTTGCAGCCCCGATTCAACTATCTTATCAGTATTGTTTGTACATTTTACGCATGGAAATGCTTGGTAGCTCTTTTTCATTCCAGGTAGGTTGATTTGACCATGGCCAATCCAACGTATGAACTTGATGTGAGTTTTACATATGCGCCCTTTTGATATAAAACAGTGTTTTCAGAGTAAAAACCTTTCAAGTTCGATTCGAATCGAAGTGACAAAAGAATTCCAAGATCACGAATCGTGGTATGAACTTCCGCTTCAAAAATTCAAGGAAGTTGAAGATTGTGAATGGCAGGTGAAAATATATTTTTACAATTATGATAATAAAAGAGGATTTCTTTTGAAAAAGAGTTTTCCGAGACAGAGAAGAAATCCTGATCTCTCATTCATTATAGAAGGCAGTGAAAGGCGGTGTAGGTTTATTAGATAATACAAAAGTTGTAGTTTAAGTATTATTATTTAAAACTTATAGTTGTCATCGACAAATACTACTTAGATGATGATCCGAACTACATAACTAATTTTGAAATGATCTCTTTCAATCGACTAAGACCTTTTAACCCCATCATCAATGGAAAATTTGTTGTCATAGTAACTGCAACCGTGCGAATGCCTATTTGTCGGCCGATGTTAACGTCTAATGTTTCGAATGCGGCATTAGTAAACTTCAAGCAGTTCGCCAACACAGAGCCAGATTTTAGAATTCTGCTTAATGGTACATCCATTCCGGTCCACAAGGAATACTTATCACGTCTATCCCCCGTGTTCAAAGCTATGTTTTCACATGACACCAAAGAAACTCGGACTGGCACAATTGAAATCATGGACTTCGATTACGAGACTGTTAATGCTGCGGTTGAACTTCTTTATGGACACGCTTTTGAATCCAAGTCCCTTCCCGAAGTCATTCGAATGCTTCGATTCTTTGAAAAGTATTTGATCACAGCTGCTGTCGTAAGTTTCCTTTTGTGAGATTATATTAAAAGCTGTTGTTGTGTTTTCAGAATCAACTGAAAGGCTGGCTTCTAAACAATACCACTGTCGACGAACTGAACAAGTATCAAAAACTTGAAGCACTTTTGGAGAAAATGGTGCTTTAAAGGCTTGTGAACGACTTTTTCTTGAAAAGTAAACTGATAAGAACTTTTTCGAACTATTTTTCTTGTAAAAAATCATAACTCAAAAGCAGTTGCGCGTTTTCACCCACCAACATTACTAATAAAGCATTTACTTCCACTGATACACAGTTAGCCCTACGCCGATGACGGCAATTCCGACTTTTTCTCCGACGTTTTCGGTGAATCATTTTCTTCTGGATGTGACTTGAGCTTGCCCTTCGGCGAATCCGTGCCACCGTCCTTCGTTCCGGTTGCTGCCTTCGGTTTGGCATCAACAACGCTTTCAAAAACGGAAGTTGTTTTCTCCTTTTCCTTCTCCTTTTCTTTCGGCTTCTTCTGTGCCGTTTGCTGTAGATTCGAGTTTTCATTGGCCGGTGGACTGTTCTTTTGTTCTTCTTCTTTCTTAGTAGCCGGTGTTTTCGGTATCGGCGAATCACCCGCATCAAATGGATCCACACTGGATGGCGTGCTTTGGACTTTGGGATCGGGAGCCTGTGGTTTGAGCCGATTAATCTGTGAGAACCGTTGGGATCTTTCACTATCGACGGGGGTTCCGGCTTGTTTGGGCCTTCGGGAATCATAGGCTCGGATGAGGTCGGCCTGGTTGACGGTGCCGTTTTCTTCTTGCGAAAAGGCGAAACCGGCTGCAACATTCGAAGGCTAAATTGGCTCAACTCTGTGGAAAACGTACATCGTGTCAGTTGTGCAGTAGGTTGAGGTTCCTTTGGCGGTTTATCACCCTTGATTGTGCTCAGGAGATAAGTAAATGGCTGAAACAGTCGCTCTAAATCGGTGACTTTGCTTTCCTCCTGCCACGCGACCTTGTCCAGGGTTGATCGACGTTGTTTGTAGGTATTCTTGACGCTAAAACACTATTTATTACCACGGAAAGAAAGTTGTAATGATACAAACGTGTTTCTGAGCAGTATTTTACAATTCGTGTCAAGACCCTTTTTGGGGCCAGGTCTTTACATGAAATTTACACAAGTGTATATGCGTGCAACACAATAAACTGCTTTTTTACACAATTGTGGCTCGTCAGAATCTAGTCTGAATGTATATAGATGCGAAATGTGGAAAAAATGCGAATTGGAGAACTTGCACGCGTACACTTGTGTAAATTCCACCTGTGCTCATGTCCCCCAAAATGGGTCTTCGCGCGAAAAGTTGAAATGCAGTAAATAAAAGCACCTATTACTGCAAAATGGTTTCTAAACTTTAAAAACCGTAAAACTAACACTTTCGTGACGATAGTAATCAACAACGGTGCCGAAACAGCTACCAGAATAACCAGTGGAATCGATGGCGTTGTAAACATAATCCATAGCGAATCCATGTTATCGTCTCGTGGTTCAAGGTTGAGAAAGTCTACATGCATGAGTAAAGCTCGGATATAATAGACCACCAAATATACGAAGACAGACGTCGCAGATGCAAAGATGGTCAGCGCGGAGATATCGTCCGCATAGGTGATGGCTTTGATGTTGACAAACAGGGTCAAAGCAAATGCCACAACATTGCCATAGGTGTAGATGCCACCAATGTGGCCATCGGACCAGAGTTGCTCGTGACGCATGGTACCGAACATGATGCCGGCAAAGACGAGCCCATGGAGGAGGGATGTGAGCAGGTTTTTGATATGTTCACGCATTGAGAAGTTCATGCGGTCCTGGGAGAGAGCGTAGAGTTTGGGGTCCTTTTCGAGGGTGTCTGGAGGGGCACAGAGGTCGTAGACGCCGAGGGTCATTGGTGGGAGGGCTACGAAGAGGAGCTGAAAGGTGGTGTTTTGAAAGATGTAAGTTTCTGATGGCTTACATTGTAAACTTGGACATAGATAGGGTCCAATGCGGGGGTGTCACTCCATCCGGAAAAGTACAAAAACGAAATCTGAAACCCCATTTAGTCATTTCATCATAAAACTACACCCTCACCAGAACCGAAGCCAAGACCATATTCTTATAAACACTGTAAAACACAGTCTTCTTCGTTCTCACATGGCACAGAACCCCATGCACCAATAACAATCTTCTCAGAAAGCGAAACTGCGCAATGGCATAATCAGCAGCCAACGAAGCCTGCATTCCTTCTTCCCCGCTGATCCCTATCCCCACATCTGCGGCTTGAATCATTGCCACATCATTCGCGCCGTCTCCAATGGCAGCAGTCGCGCCATCGATGTGCTTCCGCACCAGACGCACCATGGCAGCCTTCTGGCGCGGCGTGCACCGACAACAAATCACACAGCCAACATTGAGAGCAAAATAGACAAACTCGTAGGTTATGCCTTCTTCAACGAGCTTCTGCATGGTTTCACCGTCGATGATGAGGGCAGCGTCGCCGCCGGCAACTTCCGCTTCGCAGGACACGCGTCGGACCATGTCATTGGCGGATTCACCGGGCTTGGCTGCCAGCACGAAGGTGCTCATGTGGGGTTTGATGAGGTTGGAGGAATGGCCGATGTTGATGGCGGTTTCGAGTTTGTCTCCGGTGAGAATCCAAACTTTGATGTTGGATTCACGAAGGCGGGCAATGGTTTCAGGGACGCCGAATTGGAGTTTGTCTTCGATGGCTGTTACGCCGGCAAGGAAGAGGTCCTGGAGATTACTTCACTATGCGGAGTTGAGAAACAGATGGAAATGACAATGACATACAGTCAAGCAACTTTTCGTGTAGAGACATTTTTTGGGGGCACGCAAATGCATGCAATTTACACATGTGTACGCGTGTAAGTTTTCAAACGTCGCTTTTTTGAAGTTTTTTGCTTTTCCTTTTGTTTTACATTGACTACATAATACCAGAACCATGCTAGATCGAAAAAACGGAAGTTGACAATATTGCACGCATACACTAGTGTAAATCTCGTGTAAAGGTGTGCCCCCAAAACGGGTCTCGAAACGAAAAGCAAACAAAAAGTTACCTTTTCAATCAACTCCGCCTGGAAATCAATTTTAGCCCGCCGATTGTCCATAGCCGTACAAGCAGCGTAATACGCCGGCTCCCATGCATTGTATTCTTCCTCCGTAATGTCGCGGCAGCCAAGACACAGTGTACGGTAGCCTAGATACAAAAGTCATTTATATTTTAAACAGAACAGGCACAAAAGACCCACCCAAACTCGCAAACTGTCTTAAATGATTCAACGTCGAAACAACCATTTCACGATCGCAATCCGCTGATAACCGCGGCAATATCGCCGAATCAGCCCCCTTGACAAAGATTCTCAGCCGCTTATTCTGCATCCGTACGACGACTCCCATCCGTTTCCGATCACTGGTAAATTCCAGGACAGCCAGAATGTCATACTTGATTTTGATGTCACCGACTTCGATAATGACACTTTCCGGAGTCCGTGTCGTGAAAATGTAACCCAATTGACGGGCAATCTTGACCAGAGCAAGCTCATCCGGGGATGACGCGTGATAAGTCAGCTCTGCACTACCGCCAGTTTCCGTCGGAGTATTACTCGGTTCTGGCTTTTCAGGTTTGTCAGTTTCATTGGCGCTGTTATGCTTCTCCGGGACGACAGTATGACAAACCGCCAACATGGTTAAAAAGTCTTCGATGGTGGATCGGCTTTTGCTTCCGTCGTGAGACAGCTCTTCAGAAATCTCAGTACTGTCAAAGGTTTCACTGTCTTTGCTTCCAAAACGTCGGCCGTTGATACTACACATTTTGAAGACCATCTTATTCTCGGTGAGAGTGCCAGTTTTGTCGCAGAGGAGGTATTTGATCTGGCCGAGAGTCTCGTTGAGGTTGGATCGACGGACAAGGGCACGGGTGTCGGAGCGTTCATCGTACATGAGGACGTCCTAAAATGCCGAAATTGATGTTTTGAGAAAGTTCAAAAAAAAAAAAAAAAAAGCCATAATCGATAATTTAAAACAGTTTAAAAAGGCAAAACGCACGTCTTCGATAGTTTTAGCCTGCATAATCCGTATCATTTCCAAAGTAACATACAAACTAATCGGCATAATGCCATTGAGCAGAGCAATAAACGACAAAACGTAGATAATAAAATACTTCCGCGCGTTTAATAACGACCCCTCCGGCTTATAATTCAAATACCAAGACCCAGCTCGATGTTCATGGATAAAATACGTCGACATTATCGCCGACGATGTACAGATCAGTAAAAGTAGCCCGAATTGCATTGTCATGATGTAGTTGACCATGTTATCAATGAATGACCGTTTCGTTGGGGTCCGAGTGTTGTTCAGCATGAGTTTTGTCTGTTTTCCGGCATAGACGACGACACCATAGATCCAATCTGTGTTTTTGAGTTTTGAGCCGCGGGGGATTAGGTGGCCATTTGCTGAATAGGGTTACTGTAGATTTTTTTGACAGTTCGATGGACTTACACAATGCATAGCTGAAAAAGCCATTTTCAGTCTTCACAGAGCCGCCACTTTCGTCATGAATAATGCTCTTGCTCACATCTAGGACCCCAGTGAATTCATAAAGTCGGCAATCTGGCGGCTCGCATCGGATCACTGACCCTGAGGCAGCTAGGGTTTCAATCATGCCTTCGGTGACGTAACTTGAAGTGACAGTTAGCCCTTGCCGGATTTTGAGATTACTTTCACCGTCCAGATTCGCTGTTTCGATATAGGCCATGGCAGCGGGCTCGCTCGATGACAGTAAGACCAGATCGGCGGGGACAAAGGTGTTGTTCACCACTTTGACGATGTGGCCAACTTTCAACTTGCTCCAATAAACATCTTCCCAGGCGCCTTTTGCCGTCAGAATGCGAACAAAACGTCGATTGACTTTGCGATCACTGAAGTGGCGGCGAAGATCTTCATAAATTTCCTTGACGGCGGAGACGGCGAGGATGAATAGCAGTGGTCCGATGGTGCCGGATTTGCCGAGGGAACTGAGACCGGGAAAGAGCTAAAACATCAGCTTTTTTGATTTCAATGGATATCACACAACTGACCGTGATAATGCCAATGATAAGGAAGAACACATTTACAAGATTCTGGAACTGCTCGAATAGAAACCTCGGCACAAACCATAGTATACTGTACTTTGTCGTGGAGACATGGTTGTTCGTTTTTGGATTTGGCTGGCCAATTGGGACACTTATGAAGTCAGCTGCGACATCTCTAGTGTCTTCGGACATGGCATAGGGCCAGGGGAAATCAGTCACGGGTCCTGGTTCTCGAGATTTTAACAATTACTGTTGAAAGATATGCAAAATTTTGCCATTTTGTTCAGAAAATTGTTTCATAACGTTTCAGAATTGTAAAAGTTACTTTTTGTTAAGATCGCAGGGTCAGTTCACATGTCCGTGGAGATGCGGGAATCGTGCCCGCAGGGGTGCTTGAAAGCGACATGCATAGAAACAGGAAAAGCGCGGGCAAACTTGGTTCCGCCAAAGTCGCGTTCTAACCATCAAACGTTTAATAAACATTGCTCTTCTTAATTCTCAATACTTCTTTGCCTTCAATTTTTTTATTTGACTTTTGGTTAAGTTTGTTTACAACTTATAAATGACCGCGACATTTAAAATTGGAGTAAGTTTTTCACCTAAAAAATAACAATAATATAATATTTTCAGGTTGAAGAATTGTCCAGAACTTTTCGGCTTGAAATTTCTGAAAAATTTGTCAAGAGTTACGAAAGTGTGGAACTTCCACTTCAGAACTTTGAAGGCTACGAAAATTATAACTGGCAACTAAAAATTAAAAGCAGTTTACGTCATGTGACATTACAAAAATTTAAGGCTAGCGTTTCGGGGCTTAAACTTTCTGCAATAATTGAAGGCTCTGATATCCGCTGTAATAGTTTTGTACTTATACACATGAACCACTCAAAACTGTTTTTTTCAGTCGATATTGTTCAACCTCCAGAAGACTTATATTACGAGCTTAAACCGTCTTTCACACTCGAGCAACTGCAAAAAGCAAATGCCATCAAAGAAGGAGAGTTTACTGTAATCGTTACAGCTACTCTTAGCATTTCTTACTCATCGCAATCGCTTTCGCTGAATTTTGAAAGCGCGTCAAAAGTTGCTACCAAACTATCGCTAAATGTTGGGCAGTGTTTCACAAATGCTTTTGATTTTACCTTTAACTTTGGTGAAGGTCAAAGTTTATTGGTATGCTCTTTTTTTTTACTACATTTTTTTTATCCAAACTTGTTGGTTTCAGGTGCACAAAGCATGCTTTATAAACTGGTCGCCCGTTTTCAAAGCCATGCTTGAACACGATACTCAGGAAGCTCGCACTGCCACTCTCGAAATCAAAGACTTTGATTACGACACGGTCAAAGCCGCCATTGATCTTCTCTATGGCCGCCCATTTGAGCCAAAACCAATCAGCCAAGTCGTCGGAATGCTCTGTTTTGTCGAAAAGTACTTGATCAAACCTGCTGTCGTGAGTTTTTTTCCCACAATCGTGCAATACCACAATGACGCTTTCAGGACCTTTTGGAAGATTGGTTGATTAATCACATCACCGAGGACAATTTTGATGCCGTTGTTCAACATGCCTTCGAGCACGACAGTAAGAAATTAAAGGCCATTTGTGCTCATTGGTATAATCAACTCCTGAAGCCTAGTCTTCGTAAGATTGATCCTGCCATCATTAGCGAGTTGGTTCACCTTGCTGCAAAAGAATCTAAAATTTGATTTTCAACATGTGTATAAACTTTGTAAAACCATTATTTCGTTTCACCACAAATACCGCTTAGGGAATGATTTGAAATGTGTGTACGCTCATTTTTTAAATGTTAATTTTACCGAAAAATAAACTTGAAAAATGAAAAACATTCGTAACGAGACTCTTCGATGCACACATTCTGATACTGTAAGCTTTTTTACCTGTCAATCCTAAAACAAATTTCAAAACATAGGCGACACAGTTCGTTTACATTTGAAACGTTTCGTGTCCAACTTTTGCTTGTCATTTCTTGCAGTTCTTTAATTTGCTACAGTTTTGTTTTATTATTTACGTTAGCTGACTTTGAACAATGGACACGGCGTATGATATTGGTGTAAGTTTCAAGTTATTATGTGACAGCGGTTAAAAATTTCCTTTTCCAGGTCAAACATTTATCCAACACGATTCGGCTTGAAATATCCGAAGAATTCGTCACGCGCCATGAACGTATTGACCTTCCACTTCAGAAGTTTGAAGGCCACGAAGGTTATGAATGGCAGTTACTTATTGCCTGCAGTAAAGATGGCGTGAGGTTTGAAAAGAAGCTGGTTCGCGATTCTTGGGCACTTCAGCTTGACGCAACGATTGAAGGCACTGATATCAAAGGTTAGAGCTTCTTTTTGGCAAGTGTTTTAAAATTAAATACATTTTTGGTTTCAGTTGCTTTAACAACGTACTATAGTAGTTGGAGTTACGTGAACCCACCATATATTCCACCAACTTTTACCCTTGAACAGTTGCAAAAAGCGAATGCCTTCAAAGATGGAAAGTTCACGATGATCATTACGGCGACCTGTTGCATTCCTTACTCTTCGCCACTGCCTTTGCTGGACTTTGAAAGCGCTTCGAAAGTGGCTACTAAACTATCGTTGAATTTTGGACAGTGTTTCACCAAGGATCCTGACTTTACCTTTCTCTTTCAAGGCGGTCAAAGTTTTTTGGTATGCTTTGTAAAGTTTCGCTGTTGATTTCGGTAAAACTTGTTAATTTCAGGTCCACAAAAAATGCTTCTCAAACTGGTCCCCCGTTTTCAAAGCCATGCTGGAACACGACACCATGGAAGCTCGTAACAACACGCTCGAAATTGAGGACTTCGATTACGACACGGTCAAAGCCGCCGTTGACCTTCTCTATGGCCGGCCCTTTGAGCCGAAACCAATCAGCCAAGTCGTCGGAATGCTTCGCTTTGCCGAAAAGTACTTGATCAAACCTGCTGTCGTGAGTCTTTATTTTGCATTTAACTAGGGACCGGCAGGTTAAAAAAAATATAGACCGATTCGACTGCAGTCGGTCTTATTCGACGCCCAATTGTCGTAGATTTTGATTGGAAAAGAAAACAAATTGTTAAAAAAATCATAAAGGCATGAAAATGCCGTTAAAAGAGCGCAAAAATCACAACTTTTTCTGCAGGGGAACTCTCTCGATTTCTCCTGCGTTGCAGCGATTGCTGTTGGGGACGTGTTGCCAAGCTTCAAGGCGCATGCACTTTGTCAATTGACACAGCGAGTTCCGCGAACGCGGCTTTGACATTTGCACACACGTGCGAACAAGGCCTTGACATTAGTGCGCTATTAAAACATTTTAAAATGCATAATTTTAATAGCGTAATTTATGCTTATACTTTTTCTGCTGTTAAAAACAACATAGGTAATACTCATAGCATGTTTTTACCGACTTTAGACAAGTTTTCGGAAAATTATTTTGCAACAGAAAACTTGAAGTTTTGGCACTTTGCAGCAACTTTAGAGAGTAACCAGTATTACCAATCGTTTTCTCGTATATGAAAATGGGGGTGCGGACGTGCTAAATACTCAAATTGATCAACTTTCATTTTTGTCATTTCGACTTCAGAAGACCGGATTCATGTGTCCGGTCTTATCCGGTCTTCTGACCTGTGTCAGTTTGTGCGAAATTTTGCGCTGAATCGAATGGTGCCAACGCCGTCCGAGAGGCAGTCGGAGGCAGAGTCGAAAAGTTCAAAAAACAGTCAAAAAACGGGCAAAAAGTGTCATTTTGGCACTTTAGAGTGACTTTCATGAAATTCTGATGACATCATTCGATTCGGAAAGGAACGAAACGTCCGAATCAATTAAAAAAATTTAGAAATTCAAAAAAAAATATTGTTACAGTACCCCGGGGAACACTCGGTTCGCGACAGAAATTTTCGTGACCTGCCGGTCCCTACATTTAACATCAAACGGAGTTAAAACAATACTTTCAGGACCTTTTGGAAGATTGGTTGACCACTCACGTCACCGAAGACAACTTCGAAGCCGTTGTCCAACACGCTTTTGACCACGATAGCGAGAAGTTGAAAGCCATTTGTGCCTCTTGCTACTACAAACATCTGAAGCCAGGCCTTAGACACATCGATCCTACCATTATCAGCGAACTGGTTCACCTCGCTGCTTATCAAGATTAATGATGTTATTGACTTTTTGCAAGTGTATTCTATTTGCGTTGTTATGTTTATTTATCAGTACCCTGATACCTGTATTCTTCTTTACAGATTAGATGGTATAAATCGGTTATAATCAGTTTTAAGAGCGTTGCTACGTTTGTCTCATCAGGTTAGGTTGCACAGTTTTGCTTTGCCCAGCTTGTTTGCTTCGTTTTTGACGAGAATAAATTCTGATGTGACTTTTGAAACGTACAGTTTAAATTTTAAATAGTTGGTTTTTAGGATATAAAACTACTGAACTTTTGTCAGACCTGACAGTGTTTCAATATGACTTCTGTTTATGAAATTAAAGTATGATATTCTGTTATTTTAACGTTTACAGTGATGATGCTTGTTTTTATAGACTAACAAGGGATCGGCACGGAGTCGCCTCGGCGGATTGGAACGGGACCGATGCCATTCGAAAGAGCGTCAAATTCTAAGTCGAAACCGACCAATTATTTTTGCTGACCTCAATGGCATCATGGTGTTTCGATTTTTTGAAACAGTTTTCACCTTGTTTTTGGAGGTTTCGACCATTTGTGAAAATCGTCCAATCGACTCCGCGTTTGAAGCATTCGATAGACATCGTCGAAGACTGTCCCCAAAATTTTTTTCAGATTTTTATGCCACGGCATTTTTGAGTTATGATTTTTCAAAGTATGCTAATTTTACAACCCAAATTACTCGGAGATGCCACGGCATAAAAATCTGAAAAAATTTTTGGGGAAAGTCCAAGACATTGTCTATCGAATGCTTCAAACGCGGAGTCGATTGGACGATTTTCACAAATGGTCGAAACCTCCAAAAACAAGGTGAAAACCGTTTCAAAAAATCGAAACACCATGATGCCATTGAGGTCAGCAAAAATAATTGGTCGGTTTCGACTTAGAATTTGACGCTCTTTCGAATGGCACCGGTCCCGTTCCAATCCGCCGAGGCGACTCCGTGCCGATCCCTTGTAAGACTCTAACAAGTACTATTCAACTTGAAATTTCTATGGATGTGTTTGAAGGTAAAAAACATTTTGAGTTTCCCATTCAACGGTTTGAAGGCTTTCCCGAATACAATTGGAAACTACGAATGTATTGCCAAAGTGATCGTATTGCATTTCTGGCAAAGAGAATAAAGGATTTTGGCTGCCCAGAACTCACAGCCACTGTTAAAGGCACTGGCATGAAATGTTAGTACGAATGTCTTTTTGTTACTAATATATGTACGTAAAAAGCAAAGATTTTAGTTACAATACCTGAAACAACGGACCAGGGTCCATGGATCGGCAAATTTGATTATACAGGGTACGCCAAGAATACTGCAACACGGTTTTGTGGTCATAAAAAAAAGGCCGCAGCCACTGTAGAGACGTTCAGAGACCCTCAGGCGTCGCGATTTTTGTAGCGCCTTGAAACTTTCACGTTACCTAGCATAGGCCCTTAACTCCAAAATCGAGCACAGACTGGAATTTACCGGGTGCAGGTACGGGTATACGGTGCCCATTTCGAAGGTGCACTCAAGGCGATAAAATCGGCTCAAAACGCACTTTTTTAAACTTTCCCCCATGTACGGCATAGAGCTTTGCTGACATATCTACTAACCATTAAACTAGTGCTGAAATTACTCTTAGAGTATCGCAACGTCAAAAAAATCCGACTTTGCTGCGTCAAAATTTTGATACCCTCGCAGAATCCGCTTGAAATCGTGGTCAACTTGAATCCTGTCGGCTACCAAAAATCACAGGCATTCTTGGATATCTAATTGATTAGATTTTTTTGAATTGACGGTATATGCCATCTGTTTACTGAAGTAAAAAAATAAACCCGGTCTACGAGGTGACCTGCGGGTATTTGCCCCTTTTTTTGAAGATGCGTTTTGGCTTCTGGAGAACCGCTAATCAAAGATACATTGAAACCGTTAAAATCCCACTTTACAAAGTTAATAAAAAATTTTTTTTGTTGACCGGGAAAGCTCAAGTTTTTGGAAGTTATGACCGAAAAACCCGCGTTGCAGTATTTTTGGCGCATCCTGTACTTACCAACCCCCTTCACTGCAACGACATAATCTTAAAATTAAGAATGGAACGTTTACATTAATCATTGAAGCTACTCTTCGGGTTCCGGTTTGCCGCACAATTCCTACATTCAAGGCAAATAATGCTTCGGAAGTTGCCATTAAACTCAGTGTTGTGCATTCTCCGATTGGTGACCCTGACTTTAAATTCCTTTTTGGCCCTAGTCAATGTTTGATGGTAAGTCATATTTCGTTATATAATCTAGTTTATTATTTTTTAGGTCCACAAAGAGTGCTTCTCAAACTGGTCTCCCGTTTTCAAAGCCATGCTGGAGCATGACACCATGGAAGCTCGCAACAACACACTCGAAATCAAGGACTTTGATTACGACACTGTCAAAGCCGCCGTTGATCTTCTTTATTGCCGTCCATTTGAGCCGAAACCAATCAGCCAGGTCGTTGGAATGCTTCGCTTTGCCGAGAAGTATTTGATCAACCCTGCTGTCGTGAGTTGATATTTACATTTGTCATCAAACGTAGCCAATACGATACATTTAGGACCTATTAGAAAACTGGCTGATCAAACACATCACCGAGCACAACTTCGATGCCGTTGTCAAATACGCTTTCGAACACGACAGCAAGAAGCTGAAAGCCATCTGTGCCCATTGCTACTATAAGCACATGAAGCCAGGCCTTCGCGACATCGACCCCGTCATTATCAGCCAATTGGCCCACCTTGCTGTTAATCAGGCTTAATTCTAAATGACAACGTTCATATTTCACATATTTATTTTAAACGCAACCCTTTTGAATACCACATTTTGTCATTATATACACCAATTTTACAATGCTACAAAAACTGTACAAGTCCAAATTGCTAAACAGACTAAAACCTAATTCAAACTAATCTTTGCTCAGACGTCGCGTTCCGACAAGCTTTTCATAACGTCCGAAGGAAGTTCACGGTATTCTTTTGTGAAGACAAATCGAGGATTCTCATAGAAGAACTCGCGGCAGCGTTTCTGCAACTTCTCGTTGGAATGCTCCCAGGCATGCTTGATGACGGCTCCGAAATCTACGAGATTCAAGTAGTCAGCGATCCATGATTCGACGTGATCCTGAATAAGCAAAACATTAGTTGGGTTTAAAAGCTAAAGATCAATAACTTACGATAACGCCTTTGGTGTAATACTTTTTGAAAAAGTGAAGCATCCCAATAGCTTGGGGAATGGTTTTCAGTTGGACCTTATGGCCGTAAAGGATTTTGAGGGAATCCTTGACAACAGCCGCATCCATGTCTTTGATGGTGATGATGCCCTCGGTGTTGTGGGTTAACATGGACTTGAAAACAGGCGAAATGGCTGATAAGAAGCTTCGGTGGACCTAAACAATGTAATAATTGACTTGTGACAACCAAAGGCAACAAAAAATATATAAACTTGCCTTGATCTCCTTCTCGCCAACGACAATCTTTGCATCACTCAAATATTTGGTGTTCCCAATAATCTCATGCGTCTGAAGCTGGATGTAGCTAGCGGCAACGGTCTTCACCGAAATGTCGCTCTGATGCTTGACAGTAACGGTGAGTGTGAACTTGCCATTTTCGCAGAAAGGTTTGATATCGGCTTTGTGGAAATATTGACGCGAATTGCACAGACCTAAAGCAAAAAAAATAAAACATACACACAAATTAATGAAACGAAAACATACCTGCATCAATGTCATCAACAAAACATGTCACTTGCAACGAAGAACCACCACTCGAGTGCACCTGGACTTTCAAAGTTGTTTCGAAAACGGAACCATTGGCATGGCTTTCAGTTTCGCACGCGACGGTGAAGCTGACATCATCAAGATCATCAAACTGGCACTTCGGCGTTTCGAATTTGTTTCCAACTTTGTCCAAGAAGTTCTCGGTGATAGCAATCTTGACGACGCTGACGTGTTCCTTGACCTGAAAATTCGAACCAGTGGGGTTGCAAAAAACAAAAACACGTCAAAACTTACGGTGCATGCGAAAAAGGGCATGGCTCTTCGTCTTTGGACTTCAGATGGACGTTCAAAAAGCAAAAACGAAATGGATGACGTTGAAACAAAAGCGAAACAGCTCGCTGGAAAAGTGCGAAGATGCGTGCAAATTTGAAGCTGGCTGTTTGTTGCGGGAGGTCAACGCAAATTCCCAACGAGACCTGAAAATGCGCACGCGCTGTCCAATTGCGTTGACAAAACTGATCGTTGCACGTTTCAGTAAAGCATGCTACAGCCGAAAACTAATTGACGCGACTCATTAATCCGATTGATCACAAAAACAGCGTTAAAAAGGCAATTAAGACCCGAAACCCGAGTGTCTCAAAAGCTGCCAGAACTCAAAATTTTCCATTTTTCGCATTTTGGAATTCGAGCTAATTAGGTTCTTTTGCAGGAAAGATGCGCTAACTTGGATCCAGAAATGTTATCAAGGCTATTTAACACGGGTTTAGTGCAGGCTTATCTCAAAAAAAAAAGAATTGCAATTTAAATTTCCACGAAAATCCTCCATTTTTCGGGTACGAGTCACGTGTTTCATGAAAAACGCAGATTCTAAAGGCTCGAAATCTCACGAGAATGCTTGTTTTGTGCTAAAATGGGACGGTTTGTCAATTCGAAGAATTACACGTTTCAAAAACGGCGTAAAACGGCCAAACAAGACCCAAAAACTCAGTGTTGCAAAAACTACCAGAACCCAATGTTGCCATTTTTCGCGTTTTGGAATTCTGGTAAGTGCAAAAAGTTGCGATTTTCGGATCTTTTTCATCGGCATCGGATTCTGCATTTTTCAAACGGCCTTAAAACGCGTCTGCACGCTCAACTTATCAACACATTTAACTGAAAGTTTCAAAAAAGTAGAAAAACGGGAAATGTACCCCATTCTTATCCTGTGCATCGCTGATGGCGGTCATTAATGGCGTCGGGAAGCCCTATAGTGCCATCTCAAGTAATGTCGGTTCAAGACAGATCAGATTCACAGATGAATCGTCCAAAAGTTGTCAGAAGCTAGTCAGAAACGGGCTTTTGACGCCCGTTGCCACCGGCAGAGTGCAACTTCGCGCCGATCCGGTAAGTTTTCGCAGCAAAGATGCCCTAACTTGGATTCAGAAATGTAATCAAGACTATGAAACACGTTATCAGTACAGGTGCGACTTATAAAACAAGTTTGGAACCTAGATTTCGCCGGAAGTCCACCAATCAACGGATGCAATTCCCGTGTTTCATAAAAAAACGGATTTTGAAGACTCACAATCCCGCAAAACTGTTTTTTCTGTGCCAAAATGGAACGATTTGTGGATCCAATTAATTACATGTATTAAAGACGGCGTAAAATTGCCAAACAAGACCCAAAAACTCACAGTGTCGCAAAAACTACCAGAACTCAATCTTGCGATTTTTCGCGTTTTGAAATTCTGGTAAGTGCAAAAAGTTGCGATTTTCGGGTCTTTTTCATTGGCAACGGACTCTGCACGTTGCAAACAACCTGAAAACGTTTCAGAACCGCTCAACTTATTAGCACAGTTAACTGAAAATTTCTAAAAAGTAGAAAAAACGGGGAAAATACACCTTTTTGACTTGTGCTTGGCTGATGGCGGGCATTTTGGGTGTCGGGAAATGCTAAAGTGACATCTGAGGTAATGCCAATTTAAGACATATCAAGTTCACGGGTGAATCGTCCAAAAGTTATGTAGAAGCTTGTCGGAAACAGGATTTTAATGGCCATTTTCCACTGACAGAGTGCAAGCTCGCGCCGATCGGAGTGGTCCGAGGATGCGCTAATTTAATTCATAAGTGTTATCAAATTTTATAAACACGTTTTTAGTGCAATTTCAACCTTAGAATACGTTTGTAACCCCAAGTTCAACGGAAATCCACCATTCAACTGGTGCGATTCACGTGTTTCATTAAAAAGACAAATTCTGAAAGCTCAGAATCTTTCGACAATGCTTTTTATTGAAAGCGTGAGACGATTCGTCAATCTGATCGATATTACGAGAACAAAAAAGCGTAAAACGGTCAAACAAGACCTGAGAACCGAGTGTCGCAAAAGCTACCAGAACACAAATTGCGATTTTTCGCGTTTTGAAATTCTGGTAAGTGCAAAAAGTTGCGATTTTCAAATGTTTTTTTATCTGCATCGGATTCCGTACGTTACAAACAGCTTCTAAACGTGTAAGACCAAAAAACTCGTTTTTAATCTGTACCAATAGTTTTACATTTAAATTTAAAAAAATATTTTTGTGAAAACCCCGCGCCTCAAAAGCAGTTTGATTCCATTCAAAGGGTCAAAAGAACGATGCCGATAGCGGTTGTAATTTGGAAGAGACGAGGCGCCAACACATTCAAATATCATACAAGGGGAAGTGTTTTGTTTTACTCGACTCAGAATGGCAGTTAACGCAAATGGGTTTCGCGGCTTGTAAAACGTAAACACAATCTTTGTCTTCGTTTCAAAAGACATCGTTTCGTTGGCGCCACGGTTCGTTACAACTCCGCCTTGATTTGGTTCACTTCTAAGAAGTCGATGTCAACTTGGAAGACTGTGTAACTCACGGATTCTCTATTTCAAAGCGAACTCACGCGGCCTTGTCTACAAGAGTACTTTTTATTATTAAAATTGATCCAGACTTTGTTTGATAATGGCAATTTCAACGTACGAAGTTGAAGTGAGATGTTTAAAAAAAGTTATTTTATCAAATTTTTGTTTTTTAGGTGAAAAAGATGTCTAAATCCATTCGAGTAGAACTTAATAAAGAGTTTTTGCAACTTAACCCAAGAGAAATTGAACTTCCGCTCCAAAAGTTTAGCGGCATTCAAGGCTATGACTGGCAAGTGAAGATTACGGCTGAAAGCGGTGACCTTCTATTAAGAAAAAAAATTATTGAACAGACTGGTCGTGTTGAACTGAAATTCACTATAGACGGCATAGCAGAATCATGTAAGTTTAAAACTAAAAAAACTTTAATAATAAAAATATAATTTAGTCTCGATTACTAGGATTTACCCTGCAAGACGCGAGGTAGACGATTATCAATATATGATTCGGAATCAACAACTATGGCCAACCACATTTAAAAACAATAAAGTTGGTATTACAATCACTGCGAACATCGACGCCGCAGTTTGCCGGCAAATGTTATCGTTAAATGTACGAAGTTTCGAGTCACTTAACGAGCGTTTGTCAACTTGTAAGCCAGACTTCAAGTTTTTGTTCAATGATGGTAAAAGCCTAATGGTCAGTTGATTTCCGTCATTACGACTTTATAAGTATAACATGGTTAGTTTAGGTCCACAAAGAGTACTTGTCGCACATATCACCTGTCTTCAAAGCCATGTTTGCTCACGACACCAAGGAAGTTCGAACTGGCACAATCGAAATCAAAGACTTTGATTACAATACAGTTAATGCTGTTTTTAACAGTTTGAATGGCAAACCATTCGAAGCAAAACCTGTGGCAAATGTCGTCGGCGTGCTTCGCTTCGCCGAAAAGTACATCATTGAATCGGTGGCTGTGAGTTTGCGTCGATTATCATTAACCGGCACTAATAAAATTTATTGTAGGATCAGCTAAAAGAATGGATTGCAAGCAACGCTACGTCAGCCGAACTTCACAACCATCAAAAACTTGAAGATCTTATTCAACAAATGATGATTTGACAGCCATTCATGCTTGTATTATTATCAGTAGAAATAAAAATGCAATTATGATTTCACACTGATGTGAGGGTCAAATCGTGCAAAAACAAAGATCTCAGAACCTTGACAACGTATTTGACGGTCAAGTGTGTAGTTTGGGACCAATCTGTGCGTCTTACATATCACTTTTTTACGTTAACACGTTCAATGAAACCACAATGGTTACTTTTCAAAACTACCAGAACGATAATTTGGGCGGCTTTTGACATTTTTCGATTCTGGTAGATGCAAAAAGATTGATTTTTGAAATTTTTGCAAAAGAATCACATTACCACTGTTCGCCATGATCGAACACCAACGTTGGCTGTAACTGTCTAATTAGAAAACGACGTCAATTGCTTTGCAAAATCAGTGATTAAACAACATTTCTAAAAGCGTGGCGCCATAAGGGTAGTTTTGGTTGCATTCTAACTAATGGTCAAAGGAGTGGTGCCTAGTTTGTCTGGAAGAGGAGAGGCGCCAACACATTCGAAATATCATACGAGGGAAAGTGTTTTGTTGTACTCGATTCAGAATGGCAGTTAGCGCTAATGGGTTTCGCGGTTTTCAGAACGTAAACACAGGCTTTGTGTTAGTTTCAAAAAAGGCAAACCTAGCACTCCTATACCGTAAGCCACGATTGGTTGCTGCTATTGCATTGATTCATTTCATTTTCATTCGTTTGATTTGTTGTTTTAGTTTTCCTAACATTCATTCTGTTTTCACCTCCTTATCCACAGCTTTTTCAAAATGATGTCTTCGTATGATGTTAAAGTAAATTCTTTGAAACACATTTACGAGATATGTTACTCAAAAGTTTGTTTTACAGGTCAAAAACTTAACCAGCACCATTCGCCTCCAACTTTCTACATCAGTTTTTAACATTACTTCGTCTATGGAATATCCAGTTCAAAAGTTTTACGGTCACGACAATTATGACTGGAAATTCAGAATGTTCTGCAGTAACGGCACTTTAATATTCAGACAGCGAAGTGTTCACGGGTTCACTTGGGTGCCGCGCGTTTCTCCTACCCGAAAAACCGAACAAACTTTTTGCGTTTTTTTAACATTTTATGACGTTTTTTGTGTTGGAATTTAACTGTAGACTCCATTGCGACATCGATTAAAGCGATTGAATGCGAAATCGCAAAGTTACGGTCTTTCGAAAGTTCGAAGTTTTTTCATGTCCCGAACTTCGAAGTTTTTTTGATTCCAGACTTCGAGTCGAGCTGGCCTTCAAGCCCCGGACTTCGACATTTCTTCGAGTCCGGACTCGACAACAGATTCGAAGCCATCTGAAGTCGAGGTCAACCGAAGACGAGTACTATTGAGTCCGAGCCTCGAACTTCAAAGCTTCATCAAGCCCTGGATTTCGAAGTCTCTTCAAGCCCCGGACTTTGAAGTTTTTTCGAGTCTCGGACTTCAAAGTTTCTTCGAGTCCCGGACTTTACAGCTTTTTCAAAGCCGAAAGCTGGAGTCGAGGTGGCCTTCGAGTCCTGGACTTCGAAGTTTCTCCAAAGCCCCGGACTTCAAAGTTTTTTTCGAGCCCTGGACTTTGAAAACTTTTCGAGCTCGAACTTCGAGTCGAGCTGGCCTTTGAGTCCGGACTTCAAAGTTTTTTTCAAGCCTCGGACTTTGAAGCGTTTTTGAAGCCGGGAGTACGAGTCGAGGTGACCATGTTTCGGACTTCGGAGTTATTTCGAGCTCGGACTTTGAAGTTTCTTCGAGTCCGGGCTTCAAGTCAAGCTGGCCTTCAAGCCTTAGACTTCAAAGATTTTTCAAGCCCCCGACCTCGAAGTTTCTTCGATCCCCGGATTTTTTTGCCACATTACTGGGGTTAGTGAACTAGGGCTTCCAATCCTTGTTTCAAGTTTAGGGCGCATAGATTGAACCTTCTGACATGTTAGAACGGCTAAGTGTAGGGCTTTCCTCGTGCCCCAACGTTGAGACAGGTGACACCGGACTCAAAGCGGGATCGCGCCTTCGCCTTAACGTTATAGCCGCTGGAATAAACTTCTGACGAGCTTCAATCCTCACTCCAATTTTAGGGCCCCGGAATTTGATCCGACTGGCGGTTTAGCCGACACCGCAAATCTGGGTCAGTGAAATAGAGTCTTTAACCGCCCTCAATTCTCGCCCTAAAGATTACGTGGATAGACTGAAGTCTTCTGCCGAGTTAGAACGTCTAAGTATCGTTTTTGACTTCGCTTCAACGCTGTGGCGGGTGAAAGCGAGCCGTGCGACTCATTCAGCTATTAATCTAACATTGGGGCCGCTGGAATTGAACCTTCTGGTGGCATCAGTCCTCGCCCCGAAGTTGGGTGTTGGGATTTGCCCGTGCCCTAACATTGGGGCCGCAGAACTTGAACCTTCTTGTTGCGGGATTGTTGAAGGCTTCTGACGACTCGAATCTTTGAAGTGTTGGAAATCGCCATCACTCAAACATTGGGGCTAGTGAACTAGAGCTTCCAACCGGCTTCAACCAGCACTCCAAGTTTAAAGTCATCTGACTGAAGTCTTCTGACAGATAAAACGACTAAGTGTATGATTTTGGCTTCGTCCCAACTTCATTGCCAGTGAAATGAAGATCATAACGGGTTTCAGCCTTCGCCCTGTTATCCAACGATTAAAAACGTCTAAGTGCCAGTTTTTACCCGAGCTTCAGGGCTGTTGGGGATACGTGGCGGGTGGACCAAAGCTTCCATCATCAGCCCTCGCCCCAAAGTTTGGGTGAGTAGATTGAAATCTTCTAATGGTTAAAACGTTGAAGTGTCAGTTTTTGCTCTCGCCCTAACTTTGGTGCTGATGGACTTAAGCTTTCTGGGTCTGGGGCACCTGACTTTAGGGTAAACGGTCGCACGTATTGTAACGTAAGAAACGTCTAAGTTTCCTATATTAGCTCAGCCCTAACTTTGGGGCGGGTGAGCGACAGCCTGCCGATGAACCCAGCTCTCGCCTCAATATTGGGGCCGGTGAAACTGGCTCCTAATAGGCTTCAACCCTCGCTCTACCATTGGATCTGGTGAATTGGGTATACTTTAGTCTTAAAACAGATTAAAACGTTTAAGTGTTTGGTTGTTACCTCCTTTCCTACTTCAGGGCTGCTGAGCATGAACTAACTGATGGCTTCAGCTCTCGCCCTATTGTTGGAGCCGCTGGACTTAAGCAACCAAGTGGCTTCAGCCCTACGCATCAAGTTTAGAGCAGATTGGTCTGGGCTTTCTGTCGAGTAAAAGCGTCTAAGTGCGGGAACTTACTTTCGCTTCAACTTTAGGGAAGATAAACTTCAGCCATCTGGTAGTCCAAGCCTTCGATCTGAGTTGAGGGCGGGTGTTGAACCTTCACCTCGACTAGGGCAATAGAGTTGAGCGTTTGACGTGTTCCAACCTTTGCTCCAATCTTAGGGTGATGTCCGTCTTCGCCCCAACCTTGGGGCGGATGGTTACCCCTCGCCCTAACTATGGAGCTGAAGTTTACTGCTTGTCCCGACTTTAGGGCAGAGGGGTTGAAGGTTTTGAATGGCTTCAACTCCTTGCCTCGAGTTAAAGGCGAGAGTTAGCATTCGCCCTAACTTCGGGGCAGAAGATGACCCATTGCCCTTGCTTTAGGGCGGGTGGGCAATTATCGTCCCGACTTCAGGGCGCCTAAACCCGGGCCCCTTTTAAGCGCCCCATCTCTAAGTCGAAAAGTTTCCAGTCACCCCAAACAAAAGGGCGATGGTGAACTTCGACACTTGGACGTTTTGTGTTGCCCGAAAGCCCGGGTCATTCTGCTCTAAATTCAGGGCGGGAAGTTAAAGCCGGTTAGAAGCAGAAGTCCAACGGCCCCAATGTTAGGGCGAGAGCAAAACCCGACACTTAGACGTTTTCACCAGTCTGAAGACTTAAGTCCAGCAGCCCCAAAGTTTGGGAGATAGTAAACCTTTACCCTAAAGTTGGGGCGAGAACGGTAACTATGGTTGGGGCAAAGGTTTAGGGCTTATGTTCACCCGCCCCAGAGTAAGGGCTAGGGTCAATTCAGAAACTTAGACGCTATTAACTTTCAGAAGCTTGCCACCACCCGCCCTTAGATTGAGACGAGTGCTGTAGCTCCAACTTTGATACTGGACTGAAGTCTTCTGTCTGATGAAAACGTTTAAGTATGGGGGCTTTGCCCTCGCCCCAATGTTAAGGCCGCATCGGCTTCCAATCGGCTTTGACTTCCGTTTAGGACAGGTTGGCCAGTGCTTTCGGGCAACTGAAAACGTCTAAGTGCCGACGTTGAATCCTTGCCCCGACTTTAGAACGGGTAAATGCAGACTGTTTAAAACACCCTAACTATGGGGCAAGAGCACATTTCCAGTAACCCTTAACTTGGGGCGAAGGCTAAAGCAGCAAGTCAATTCAAGTTTAGCAATCTTCTGCCCCAAGGTTGTGGCGCAGGCGAACACCACCACTGAAGTTGGGGCGAGAATTGAAACCCGTCAGACGCTCAACTCAAACGGCCTTCAGTCAGTTGAGGGTTTCACATTCGTCCTTACCTCAAAGCGAGGGCTTTGGACATCAGAAGACAGAATTTTTCGGCCCCAAAGTTGAGACGAGAGTAAACAGCACTTCAAAGTTTCTACTAAACGGAAAGCCTTGGCCAACCTGCCCTAAATTTAGAGATTGAGATTGAAGCCCTTTGGAAACTTAAGTCTGTCGACGACAACATTAAAGCTACCAGAAAGTTTATGCCCAGCGGCCCTGAAGTTGGAACGGGGGTAAAACTTGACACTTAGACGTTTTTACCTATCAGATGACAAAAAGTATATCCGCTCCAAAGTTGAGGCGAGGCTTGAAGCCAGTTAGAATCCCTGTTTTACTGGCTGTGAAGTAAGTTTTAGACAAAAGCCGACACTTCGATATTCTTACATGCCAGTAGATTCAGAGTCTACCCTGCCCTAGACTTAGGGCCGGAGCTCACTTTGAAAGCTAGCGCCAAAATGATAATCTTTTTGAAGCCAGGTCATCACTTTGGCGCGTTCACAACTGATGTTCATGTCTTCATTTCACTTTAAAACCCGGATGTTAAAAACCAATTTTTATTCCATACCTCAAAGGCTTTCAACTGCAATCTTACCTTTAAGATAATGGAGTCTAATGATTTGGTAGACTCGAAAACCACAAATGCATCTGAAGTTGCGGCAAGTCTTGACTTGAAGCACAGCTGACCTCGAGTTTACGTCAAAGTTCGGTGGTCAAATTCCTGCCAAGGTGCCCCAAGCTTCAAATCTGAATTTCTAAGCCTGACATGATGAATGTTCGAAATGTAAAAGCACGTCTAGTCCGAATAGGTCTGAGGTCCGCGAAGGCCAACATGAATTCAAGTCTGAACCTTGTAGTGTAGATCGGTTCGAACGTTAAAAAGGCTAATTGGAATTGAAGCCCGACGTTCGAAGGCTAGCTCAACGAAGTAAAGAGGCCGGAAAAACTTTGAAGAGGCTCGAATTTTTTTAAGTCCGGAAGACATCATCGAGGCAGGTTTGTAAGTCTAGGAATGGCCATGGCCTCAGGGCGTCACGGTTAGCATCTGCATCCACATTTGCATGTGTCTATGTAGTACGATCCCCAATGTTCGGAAAGCATATCGGCGCATAGAGGATAAAGCTAAACATAATCGTTGTGTAAGCATCAACGTTGGAAAGCTTGAAGACTCCGAAGTCCGAAACATGGTCACCTAGACTCGTACTCCCGGCTTCAAAAACGCTTCAAAGTCCGAGACTTGAAAAAAACTTTGAAGTCCGGACTCGAAGGCCAGCTCGACTCGAAGTTCGAGCTCGAAAAGTTTTCAAAGTCCAGGGCTCGAAAAAAACTTTGAAGTCCGGGGCTTTGGAGAAACTTCGAAGTCCAGGACTCGAAGGCCACCTCGACTCCAGCTTTCGGCTTTGAAAAAGCTGTAAAGTCCGGGACTCGAAGAAACTTTGAAGTCCGAGACTCGAAAAAACTTCAAAGTCCGGGGCTTGAAGAGACTTCGAAATCCAGGGCTTGATGAAGCTTTGAAGTTCGAGGCTCGGACTCAATAGTACTCGTCTTCGGTTGACCTCGACTTCAGATGGCTTCGAAGTCTAAATGTCATGTTTTCATTGTAGATGATATTAAAACACCGATCCTACCGTAACTTCGAACAAATGTTTGTACCCTGTTTGGTCGAAGTAAAACTAAAATTTCAAAGTCCTTGACTCTGTTTTCAGAAACCCAAAAATGGTAAAGTCCCGTCTTTGAAAAAAGTCCGAGGCTCAAAGAAACTTCAAAGTCCAGGGGTCGAAGAAACTTCAATGTCCGAAGCTCGGAGGCACCTTGACTCGAAGCCTCGGTTTTGAAAAAGTTTCTAAGTTCGGGTCTCGATGAAGCTTTGAAGTTCAAGGCTCAGATTCCGTAGTACTCGCGAAAGGTTGACCCCGATCGAAGGCTTCGAAGTCTGAATCTCATGTTTTCATTGTAGATGATATTCAAACACCGATCTTACTGTAACTTCGAACAAATGTTTGTTCGGTGTTCGGTCGGAGTGAAAAGGAACACAACGCCAACTTGTTCGGTGTTTGTTCGGTGTCGAAACTTGTTCGGAGCGCAGAATTCCGGGGATTCTGGAGCTTTATTGTTTGTTTTTCTTCAAGATCGAGATTTTCCCCAGGCCGTACATTGATTAGCTATTGATTGATGTAAATATTGAAACAATCGATAACAAATTGATCGAATTATGCGCTGAAAGCGTTTCTCCTAAAAAACCGAACAAACGTAAACTCCAGAATTCTTGATTCAGCCTTCAGAAACTTATGAAAAGTTGTTTTGTGAAGCTCATAAACATGTTTAGGAGTAGCCAAATCGAAAAATAGCTATATCTTAACGGATTCTGCGAATTTTTACTTTGTTCGGTTTTTGAGTAGGAGAAACGCGCTAGAACCGTTCACTTGTCCCGATGTTTCCATTAAGGTTGAAGGCACCGATTACAGAAACAGTAAGTTTATATTTTTGAAAGCCAGTAATGAACATCCATCATTTTAGGGATGTCTGTATGCTCGGATAACACTTATTGGAATGCCCAAAAGTGGTATGGTGGTGAAGGAATACGTATGAAAGACGTCTTGATTAAAAAAGATAAGTTTACTGTAATCATTACGGCGACTATTCGCGTCCCTTATTCTGTGCCACTGCATCTGCTCAAATGTGAGAAGACTTCGAAAGTGGCTACGAAACTGAAATTGAATGTTGGACAGTGGTTCACAAAGGAACCTGACTTCAAGTTCCTCTTTGTTGATGATCAGAGTGATAAGGATCAAAGTTTGTCGGTATGTTTTGTCAGACAAACTACTGTTCGCATCCAAACTTGATGGTTTCAGGTCCACAAAGAGTGTTTCTCGAACTGGTCACCCGTGTTCAAAGCCATGCTTGAGCATGACACCATGGAAGCTCGCAACAACACACTCGAAATCGAGGACTTTGATTACGACACGGTCAAAGCCGCCATTGATCTGCTTTACGGTCGTCCATTTGAGCCGAAACCAATCAGCCAAGTCGTTGGAATGCTCCGTTTTGTCGAAAAGTACTTGATCAAACCGGCTGTTGTGAGTCTCTATTTTACAGGTATCATTTAAAAGTGATGTCACGGTACTCTCAGGACCTTCTGGAGAACTGGCTGATCAAACACATAACCGAAGATGACTTTGATGCTGTTGTCAAATACGCCTTTGAACACGACAGCAAAAAGTTGAAAACCGTCTGTGGCCATTGCTACTACAAACATGTGAAGCCAGGCCTACGTGAGATCGATCCGCCCATTATCAGTGAACTGGTTCACCTCGCTGCCAATCAGGCTTGAATCCTAATGATAGCTACCGTTGACATTCTGCACGTTTGCTTACTTTGCAATGTGTTCTTTTTAAATAATCTATTTTTTTGTTAAAATGCAATCGATAGTTTTACAAGGTAATAAACTTCACAACATTAAGCCAGACAAAACCAAAAAAAAACATCATTTCGTTCAAAAATCATGTAACAGGAGACAACTGAGAGTCATTAGGTCGCCCGCGGTGGCACAAAAACACAGGGTATTACGGTAATCGAAAAGGTCACATCATTCAAATGGATGGAAGGTCCAGAACCACATCACGTCTCGACAAACTCGTAATGACGGTATTAGAAAGCTGACCGTATTCTTTCACTGAGTGCGAATTGAAGGTTGTCTCGGAAAAATGCACGGCATTGTTTTTGCAAGTTCTCACTGGAATGTTCCCAAGCATGCTTGACGATGGTTCCAAAGTCATCGAGACTCATGCTATCAGCGACCCACGATTCGACGCGACCCTAAAGTAACAAAAATGTATAGTAAAGTTTGTTTTTCCATGTCAGGGACTTACGATAGCACCTTTGATGAGATACTTTTGAAAAAACCGCAGAATTCCAATGGCTTGGGGAATAGTTTTAAGTTCAACGCTGCGACCGTACAACAGGTTGATAGCATCCTTGACGACAGCCGCATCCACGTCTTTGATGTTGACGATGCCGTCTTGGGATTCCTTGGTGTTGTGGCCAAACATGGACTTGAAAACAGGCGAAATGGTTGATAAGAAGCCTCGGTGAACCTAAACAATGTAATAATTGACTTGTGACAACCAAAGGTAACAAAAAATATATAAACATGCCTTGATCTCCTCCTCGCCAACGACAATCTTCGCATCAGTCAAATCTTCGGCGTCCCCAATAACTTCATGCGTCTGCAGCTGTAGAGTGCTAGATGCAACTGTCTTCACTAACGTGCCGCTCTGATGGTTGACAGTAACGGTGAGTGTAAACTTGCCATCTTCGCACAGCGGTTTGATGAGATTTTGTCTGATGTAGACATAACTGCCGGAAGAAACTAAAAAAAACCCATATAAAACAATAAATATATTCAACCAAACGTACCCCCGGGCGCATTTCCCACAGCACATGAAAAGTCAAAAGTAGTTTTTGACTTTATGCTGACCATTAAATCATAAGTGCCCTTAACGTAATACGCGTACGGTTCACAAACAACAGAAAAGTTAAGTCCATCAAGATCATCAAACCGGCACTCAGGCGTCTCAAATTTATTTGCCGTTTTGTCAAAGAAGTCTTCGGTAATAGCGATTTTGACGACGCTGACGTGTTTCTTGATCTGAAACATCAAAATGTTGCGGCTGTAACATCGACATCGTATGAAAAGACAACTTACGGAGAAATCAAAGGACGGCATCTTGCTTGGTCTGTTGGAGTTGAGCCTGAAAGGTTGATGGTTAACACTGTGAATGAAAACTGATGTGATGAAAATAAAAGCGGAACAAAGATTCGAAGAACGCGGTTGCAAAACTTTATAGCGGCTGGTTGCGTTTTCTTATCATGAAACATTTTGTAATGGAACCGAATAATGCGCACGCGTTATTCGGTTCCATTACAAAATGTTTCAGTTCAAAAATACCTTTCAATGTCGCCTATAGGTTACTTCAGAACCTTGGTTAATCAAAAAAAGTAAGCCTGATATTGTGCATACACAGGCTACTCTTGAGCTGGCAAAAAGTTTACTGTTGCCCGCGAAATTTAAAATAATGTCAATATCGCCGAAATTGTTATTTAGTTTACATGCTTTATTTAAAACCTTCTGAGTTTACGAGAAAGTTTAACTACAAAACGTCAAAATTGAAGTTCAATGTTCGTTTATCAGAGTACCATGATACGTGCATTTTTCTTTAAAGATTAGATGATAAAAGTCGATCATTCATTAAAATGTTGCTATGTTTATCTTATCAGGTTAGTTTGCACATTAGGCGTTTTTGCTTCGCTTCGCATTTCTTCGCTTAATTCTGGAAGGTTAAATGTTAAGCCCCAAAACAGTTTTAGTTGGTTTTTAGGGTAAAAAGTTACTCTCAGTTATTGTTCGACCTGAAAAAATGATTTCTGTTTATGAAGTTAAAGTAAGGTATTCTGTTGTATACATTTTTAAAACATGGCTGATCTTTAGACAAAGACCCTAACGAACACTATTCGACTTAAAATTTCTGTTGATGTGTATGATGATCTTTACCAGAATTTGGAGTTTCCGGTTCAGCGGTTTGAAGACTTTCCCGATTATGACTGGAAACTACGAATGTACTGCAGACCGGGCAAAATTGCGTTTCTAGCAAGCAAAGTAAAAGAATGGGGCAAATGCCCAGAACTTACAGCGACTATTGAAGGCACTAACAAAACGTGTTAGAGAGAGATTTTTTTTTATTAAATATAATAAATTTTTTTAGTTGAAATACCTGCGTATAAAAGCGGGGGTGTTTGGTTTGGTCTGGACGATAGTAACTTACAATTCTATCCACTGCGACGGGAAAACCTTAAAATCGATAATGGAACCTTTACATTAATAATTGAAGTTTCTCTTCGCATTTCGTTTTGTCGCACAATTCCCATGTTCAGAGCAACAAATGCGTCGGAAGTTGCCACTATACTGAGCGTTGTGCATTCGCCAATTGGCGTGGCTGACTTCAAATTCCTTTTTGACGTTGATCGATGTCTGATGGTAAGCTCATTTTGTTAGTCTGCGTCACATATTCTAGTATACTATGCTTCAGGTTCACAAAGGGTGCTTTTCAAACTGGTCCCCCGTTTTCAAAGCCATGCTGGAGCACGATACTCAGGAAGCTCGCAACAATACGCTTGAAATCAAGGACTTTGATTACGACACGGTCAAAGCCGCCGTTGATCTTCTCTATGGCCGGCCATTTGAGCCGAAACCAATCAGCGAAGTCGTTGGAATGCTTCGTTTCGTTGAAAAGTACTTGATCAAATCAAGGGTGGACGACGGGCCGGGCCAGCCCGGGCCGCCCGGGGCCGGCCCGTGTTGGGCCGTGTCGGGCCGAAAAAATCGAAGCCCGGGCGGGCCGGGCCGATATTGTCGGCACGCAGTTAGGTTTTTGACCCTGTATTCCAAACCATGCAGAATGTGTCCTACATTTTGACAAAGCTATTCCATGCGTTTTGGGTTTCCTAATGGACTTTTAAAATGCCTCTTTGGAGCCTTTTTTGACGAGAAAATGGGGTGAAAACGCGGGCCGCCCGGGCTGGCCCGGGCCGGGCCTTATTTCAATGACACACGGGCTGCCCGGGCGGTCTGGGCCATACAGCGGGCCGGCCCGGGCTAGTTCCTGAAAAACGGGCCGGGCCGGGCTGTCAAAAAGTCGGCCCGAATCCACCCTTGAAAGAACGGCATCTTGCTCGGTCCGTTGGGTTCAGCCTGAAAGGTTGATGGTTAACACTGTGAATGAAAACTGATATGATGAAGATAAAAGCGGAACGATTTCTGTTTTGGAAGAACCATCGAAAGTCGCTGATAGATTACTTTATGATCTTCTGACTGAAAGAAAAGAAATCCAAAAAAATACTTTTTACCATAATATTCAAATTCCAAAATCGTGTTAAAGGATCCTAGAAATAAATCTAGAAAACCGAGTTTTTCGGCTGAAAGAGAGTGTGTTTTTGTTCAAAGCATGTTCCGCCTTATCATGATAATCGGGGTTGCCACTGTTTTTAATCAGTGTTCGTCAAAATTGTGAGCTAACACAGACTTATTTATTGTTAACTTTATCTTTCTTTTTAGAAACTTGAAGAAAGGGGTTAAAGAAACAATCAAGTTTGATGGTGAACTGTTGGAGATCAAAATCGATAACTCTTTTTTTGGTCGCCATCGCGATGGAAGATTTAGGATATGCGTCGAAACATCTGCCGACATTATTGAAAAAGACTGCCCGAAAGGATTTGACTATTTCGAGTTCTATTTTAATTGTTGTCATCGTCAGTCTTCAAACATTAGAAAGTTGGATTGTTAATTTAACGTTTACAGCTAATAACTATGTAAGATTTTTCAAACTGAGCCGTAAAGGGGAGGTATTTCTTGGAACAGAGTCTTTGATAACTGTAGAGTCCATTCGTTTCAACAATGATAACGCTCTTAATGTGTTTCTCGCTCAAACCCCGCACTCGTCTACAATTGTAACGCTTCTGAATGCCGAGCGATATGTCCCACCAGAGCCGATGGAGACTACTACTCTGAAAAAATCAAGTACGGCGGCATTTCAAACTGTCGTTATTGTGTTGCTGGTTGTTGCAGGGTTTGTATAATAGACAGATTTGGAGACTATTGACAGACATATTTTTAGAGTTTTCATCATTGGAATCACTGTTTTGATATGCTATTGTCGCAGAAGGTCCGCGCTAAAAGTAGAACAGAATGAAGATCTAAATAGAAAAGATGCCACTCAAAGAACGACAAAAAATTGCGATTATCAAGCCGCTGTAAAACCGAACTCTCGACCTAAGTTTTTCACTACTTTGCCAACAAAATCCTCATCCGCAGCAACCGTAAATCCCTCCGGTCAAAACTTTACACCGGTCAGAGTAACCAAACAAACGACACCCAAACATAATACTATTCCATCGACTTCACCACTTGATAACAGTGAGGCATCGGATCAATGGCACTAATGAATCAATCGTCTTCAACCAAGTTCATGCAGCCTAGGTTTTCAATGCTTTGATGGTGCAGCATTAGCTTTTTCATTGTTACAGTTTTTTTTTTTTGACATATGCAAATTTAAAACTAAATACAATCAATTTGTCTGATAATGAGATCCTTTTACCTTAACACTTTGAAACTACAAATCTTAAACATGTTTTATTTGAACTTACTCTTATGTCTTGCAGTTTTTTTGGATCAAATTTCATCGGAACTGTTAGTTTTTCTTCACGTAAGAGTTACGTCATGTTGTTTTATTTAGAGTGCTGAAGAACGACGTTGTGGAAAAGGTTACTTTCGTTGAAATGGATTTAGAAATCGAGGTAGATAACAGTCGCGGTGTCGAAGGCGACTTCACGCTGTGCATCAAGGCGACTCCTAAAGGTTCTCATGACTGTCCTACGGGTTTCGAACGCATTCATTTTGGTTTTGGAGGTGTGTTTTTATGTTTTGTGTAGCTATAATTCATGTTGGCCAATTTTTTTCCACTTTTTTGGCGTTTTTATGCTAATTTTACGTTTAAAACTGCCTTCAAATACACTCTCTATTTTTCAACGCTCATATAAAGATGTAAAATGTGAGTGGTCGCCGGGCGTTGTGGCGTGCGCCTGTAAACCAGTCTCTCGGTGGCGTGGTACGGCGGATGGGCTGAGTAGTGGAGCACTCGGTCTGGTCGGACTATGTTGAAGCGTTCGTCCAGGTCAAGCGCTGCGTCGACAGGGTTGTGGTGGAGGAGTCCGCTGCGAGCCGGTCGTTCAAAGAGAGGCGTACTGCCCGAGGCCCGAAAGGGAGCAGGGAAAAGTCTCCGCGTGGTGACAGTGATCGGATAGCGGATGCGAGTAGTTCTCCAGATTGGGCCATTGCGATACGTTCAGACCCGTAACTTTTTTTAAAATTTTTTACAAATCTTATTTTTAAATGTCTTAAATAATACTTGACAACGTTTCCAAGATGTGCGTGCACTACCAACTGGAAGATACAAAAACGCAAATTAATAGGCAAATACAGTTCCCAAATTTTAATTTTCCAATCTGCTTATTCAAATTTTCGATTGTACGCCTTTACCAATTCCTAAAACACTTTACAGTCATTTGTATCTTCTTTGACTGTAAACCTCGGGATCCAAAGATGGTCGTAAGTTTCAACGTCAAAGCTATCTTCAATTGAGGTTTTTTGGCTTCCAGAGTACGGTAGTCCGCGACAAAAAGGTCAAAGCCCTTCGATACCTGCTCCGTCGCAAACAATGCAGTCTCATCCTCATCGTCGAAGCCCTCCTCCTCATCCTATTGCTCGTTCTCGGCATCACCTTCATCTGGTGGCGCAGCTATCTCTACAAGAAGCGCATGTTTCTCTTGGACCAGGATGAACGCCTTGACGTATGGAAGGATAATGTCACCTTCGCACATTGCCCGTTAATACTTGTCACGAAACCTGAGGGGGAGAATGATTTTGCATTGGTGGGTCAACCTTACTTGGAAGGGGCTACAGTAAGCTAAGTAGTGTGTTTCAGACCTACTGTAGAAACCGCGTCGGCCGCGTAGCCTTCGCATATCGGCATTGGCGCCTCGACGAAGACAACGACGACAAAACCTGCCTCTCCATGACCGAACAAGTCCACTGCCACGAGCACAAAATGGATGACTGGAAGATCATCACGGATTTGCCGAGTGACGGGCCAAAGTGCCCTGGGAAAAAGAGCGATTGGAACAGTAATATGACAATGGCACGGCGATATGTCCCGATGCAAATGGATCTTTATGAGTTTAAGGATGTGATTTTGCATTCAGCACTTCTGATAGCTGAATGCCCGATCTGTGTGAGCGCGGGGGCGTCGTTAAAGTGAGCTTTCATATATCCGGTTTCGAAATTAAGCTAATTTGAGATGTTTCCAGCGGCAATCACACCTGTGAGATCAAACTCGACACCAAGATCCCCGGCTGGCCATGGCACCACGAAAAGTGCAGCGACTACAGCAAGTTGTTCACGAATCAGACGGATCTGTGCAATGCCGCTTTGGCTAAACCGACAACTGCTTCCACGCTTCCGGTTTCGACGTCCACGACCAAAAAACCGGCACCGGCTCGAAAGAAGCGCGTCGTCGAGATGGAAGTTGATGAAAACTTTTTCGATGAAGCCTTCTAAACACCTTTTCTATCCTCTAAATCGCTATTTAAAAACATTCTATAATAACAATTCCACCCCCTCTCAAAAAGTATAAATTGTATTTGCATCAAACATCAAAGAATACAGACAAAGGAACCAAAATAGACAAAAATATGCCAAAAATTAAAGACGAAAAAGCATTCCCGTCAGCGAGGAGCATTACACGACTTACTCGTCCCTCTCAATTAAAACTTCAAAATACAGTATGTCAGGCAAAAAAGAGGTGTGTGTTTGTCAATACCACCGAAAAGTACATAGTGCAGTTGTAAACAAACTAAAAAAGAGTAACAATAAAAACAATGACCAGTTTGGGAAACAAGAATTTGGTTGAACGAACATAAGACACGAAAGATTTTCAAATTTGAAAGGTTTGGCAGGAGAGCCGGTTAAGATCGGCGTACAAAGCTGTTTGAGCCAAAAAGAGACTACCAAATGGCAGTTTGAAAACTTATTAAAACTTTAAAAATGGCAAGATTCAAAAATCCTAAAATCGGAATCCAGAAGGCTGATGTGACGAGTTCGATGGCAGTCGGGATCGGATTTGGGACGATGATTGGCTTGATCTTTGAGGGGTGTGTGATCGAGATGACACTGAAATTTTCCATTTTTAAGGTTGTTTTTTTGTTAATTTTGTAAGCCAAGCCAAAACCGAAATATTGAAGCTATTTATAATCGCTCAACCACCTGACACACTCGTATTACAATAATACAATCATCATTAGATAGATAGATATGGGGAAAGGGCAGTGACAAAGAGGTAAAAGCAAAACTAAACACTGTTATTAAAATAGAAAAACTGAAAACGACATAAACAGTATTAAATAGACATAAAAGAAAGCATAATTCAAGAGAAGGCTATTAAACAAAACTGGCGTATGGGGAACCTCGCATGATTACATCGACAAAGGAGAGGCCGAGTGAGCAGGGGGATATCATAAAACAAAATTTGGTTAGAGGGAAGCGGAGAAATCAGTCACACTACGAAGGGAGCAAGGATGGAAATCAAGCCAAGCCAAGCCAAAGGTTATTACAGGTCCAATTCAAATGACTTCTTCGGATCCATGAGGCGTTGATGGCGCGCAATCAGCTCCGACGGCACTGGGGACCGCTTTCGAATCGTGGCAAAGGGCGTCGTGCGAGGCTGAGGCGTTGAAGCGGCTCGAGCAACCTTGACGGTCGTCGTGGTTGGCGTCGACATCATCATCGTCGGATATCGGGTCTTCGACGACTTCGGGGTCTTGCGACTCGGCGAAAACAGCTTCATGGGCGACGCAAAACGGGCCTTCAGCCGGTCCGTTATGGCCTTGGAGGTGCGACGTTGTTGAGCTGAAGCCTTACGTTCGCCTACACGGGTTCGGAAACGATTCGGGGTGGTCGGGGTGGGGGTCATCGGCGCCTTTAGGAATCGGGCGGAACGCGCTGTCGATAAACCTAAGGCGGAAAACGGTAAAGCCTGGGTTTTAAGGGGGCTATCTGGTGGGTGTTAGCGTGAGACACAACAATCATCATCAAAGGTTTTGACGGTTAAAAATTGAGTTTAATAGGTTATTAAGTTAGTTCACAAGCACAACAAAAAAGGTAATTATTAAGTTTTGGCATTAGAAAGTTAAGGTTATGAGGTGTCAGTGGTTGGGGTTTCAAAAAGGCGTTCAATAGGCTAGGAAAATCACAACTTACTCGACGATCCATGGACAGGAGCCCGGGCATTCGTGGAGCTTGCGACTGTGGGGCGAGCAAAGGATGGCTTGTAGGAGATCCGGGGGTTGCTGTCGGGGTGTTCTGGTACTGACTGAAACAAAACCAACACTAAACATTGAAAAAACATCGATAAAGTCAACGAACCGCAAAAACAGATGACCTCGTCGGCGACCCCGCCGAACTGAACTGCTGAATCCTCAAATTGACGACGCCACTGCCCTGTATCTGGTTGATGCTGGGTCGGCCCCATTCACACATGCCAGATGTCGACGATGACGAGCCGAATCTCGATCGGGAGTCATCCTTGTAGTGGACCGACGAATCGAACGTCGACATGCGCATCGGTGGTGCGTGATGTTTCGGCGCGACACGCCCTGGGCTTCGGGACGCTTTGCGCGACGTGTTGGAAGCCGTTGACGAGGAAGATGGTCGACGAACAGGGGATCGACACTTGGCTCGGAAGGACTCCGTCGGCATGTACACCGATGTCCCGGTCGGTCGGACAATCACCGAGGACGACGTCGAATGCGTCGAGGTGGACGTCGTGGAGTGGGTTTGGAAGCGCATGGGGAGCGCAGGCTCCAGGAAGATCGGCGAAGCACAGCGATCCGTGGAGGTCGACGCTTCGGAGGAGATCGTCGAGATGGTCGTTCCAGACACAGATGCGCAGGCAGTCGGATGTCGGTGATTCAGCTTGGAGGAGGCCGACGACGAGCATCCAGAGTCAGAGGATGGCGTGACTTCAGCGCACATTAGCTCCGTGGGTCGGGAAGTAATATGGACATCGACAGACAAGGCCCTAGGGGATGCCAATGGCGAGCGAATCGCTGGCGATTTCGGTTTAACCGGAACACTTTTCGGCGAATCATGAAGCAATGAAGAGCGACGGAGCTCAGGGGAGCTCTGATCAGTCGTCGTCATGAGGTCGGAGGTTTCGCTGGGTTCTGAAAGACAACATCATCAAACCATTTTCCCACAAAAACTGTCCAAAATGCCAAATTTGAATGCCCACTCACCAAGCTTATCCGGAATCTCAACAGCCTGACTCGCTCTCAATGGCGTCGTTTGCGGCGTATTCGTCGCGGACGTCTTCGTGGGCGTCTTCGGACCGATTGAAGGCTCACCCGGCGAAAGGAGCAAAGAACTTTGCAGCAAATTTGTCAAGGAGTGGTCCCCGCTCGGATTGCGCTTCTTGAGCCTTCGCCGTCGACGGGATTCCATCGCCGAGGCTTCCAAAACATCATTGATGCTGGCATTGGCCCCAAGGCTGTCGTCATCACTGGTCGCTGAGCTAAAGCTGTCATTGGCTGGGGCGCGGCGGAAGGAGAAGTGACCGCCTGAAAGATCACAAAATTGAAAAAAACATGCCAAAAATGGGTTAATTTTAAAAGGAAAGTCAAATCGCATCGAGAAGAGGGGTCGAAATTTGCATAAAATTGGAAAAATCTCGATGCGAACCCGTTTTGAAACTGCTAAATCCAAAAAAAAAACAAAAAAGAACGAAAAAGCATCCAAAAGTCCCTCAAAGCCAACCGAAGCAACAAAAAGCATTGTTATCAAACAAAAAATATTGAAAATTGGTCAAAATGCAGAGAGGGGAAGGGGGTTAACGAACGCCAGTGCCGCGGCACAGGATTACGTTGAAAGAATGGGAAAAGGTAAGAAGCACAGTACGTGATGGTAGGTTCAGTCCCGAAGCCTTAGTGTTTGGAGCATTACGTCTGATAGCCAGGTTCAGCTTGGCGGGCACTGTAGCTCGACGCGTGCGATCAATGACCTTCGGCTCGGCACGACGGTTCATATTGGCGGCGCCTGGGGCTGGTCGGTTTCCACTGCCGGAGGTGTTGGCAATGTTGGGATTGACCGGGGTCAGCGGGAAGACCTTTTGCGACTCGCGACGGATGGGAGGCGTCGGCTTGTAGGAGAGATCGAGCTGGTCCAGGGCTTCGGTCAGGTTGACGGGGGTGGATTTGGTGTTTTCGTCGTTGGTGGGCGTGAAGGAGTCGAATTTGGGGATGGGCGCGCGTTTTCTGAAGACAAATTGGCTTAAAAAGGGCTAAAAAGAGGGAAAAGACTCACTTCTCGCTGCGTATCGGCGACCGAACCTTCAATACATCGTCAACATTCCTTCGGCCAATATCGTGGATGAATGGCGGACTTTCCGAGTCACTGGACTTCACCATGGGGTCCATACTGATCCTCCTCGACGGCGAAAGCAAAACCGCGTTCGCATTGTCCTTATTCGCACTCGTCCGTCCATGCCGTGAAAAAATATGCCCCTTATCCTCCTTATCGATCAAACCCAGCGGAGCCATGTTCGTAACCGACTTTTTCAGCGACTTCAAAGCTCCCAAAACAGAATTCGACCGCTTGCCTCTCTTCCGTACCACCGTGGCCCGATCCTCATCATCCGAAACGTGCTTTGAGCTAGATGCGACGCTTTGAGCGTACTCGTAGGACAGATTGGTGGTGCTTCGGGACTGCTGGGATCGAATCTTCTCAACACGGGGCCCCACAGGTGGTCGAACATTCTGCGTGTACAGCGACGAAGCAATGAGACGCCGCTCCTTCTTGTTGACATCAGACGGCCGACGGGTAGCCTTGTAATAATCACGGGGGAGTCCTATTTCATAGGCATGGGTGATGAGGGTCTCGACGAGGAGGACTTGGAGCTCGTTGGTGCGCTTCATCTGGAACATCATGTCTTCCTGGCGTTGACGACCGCTTTTCGTGTGCTTTGAGGAGACAGCTAGGCGAGTGGCTCCATGAAGACGGAATAGAGATGGCGCAAAGACGGTGGCAAGGTTGTTTTTGGTCATTTGGTTGACGTCGGAATGCTCGGAGATCTACAATTCCACATTGAAAGATCCCCAAAAGGTGAAAAAAAGGCTAAAACAAACCTCATGAAGACACCGCATCAGATAAGCCAGCGTGTTACAGTGCGCCACGGGCAAGCCATTGACCAAGTTCAATATGGGGACATGGAGCTGACTTTTTACGCTCGAATCTGTGAAAGAGTCCGCAAATTTGATCAACTGGTTCTCTTTATCACCGAAAAGTGGCGTCTTGATGTCCCGGAAGAAACGTTTGATCCAGCTGCAGACCTCATGGACTCGGAAATTGGCCGGAATTGACTCAACGCCGAAAAACACTGGCAAATAGCCGTCCTTGGTGCGAGCTGCGGCGCCCTCTTTCCGGAAAACGCCTTCAATCAGGTAGCCTTCGATCTCCCAGAAGCTTTTGAATGCATTGACGATGAATCTGAAGCAATAAAACGATATTGTAATGAAATTTATATATAAAAATTGGAAAAACTGCTAGAAAAACGTACGCAGGAACATCATGCATCATTATAGAGCTCGAAACATTCGTGTCACCGACATCCATCTCCACATTATACGCATAGATGTACTCGAACGTGAAGCGATCGACGGAAACGACCTCTGGCATGGCACGGGCCGGCAAAAGGCGCTGGATGTTGGAGAACTTCATGACGGGCGTCTTGGAAGCATCCTTCTCGCCAGACGGGTTAGGGGGGTTCATGTTGGCGGCAATGGCACCGAAATGGTGGCTCTCCGTGGATGTGGTGTCCTTATCGGGGGTTCGTGGTGGAGTTTCTCTGCAAAAGGTGGGGTTGATCATCTGGGACCCAGATAAACGGGATTGACAGATGGTGGAGGTCAAATTTGATCAATTTGGGGAGGGTGGAAGGCGCCTCGGGGTGGGGGAGGACTGGATATGCAAATATGGAAGGCTAGGGGCAAGGGGCTGGCATTTGGAGGGGGGAAAGTTGAAAAAAAAGCGAGAATTATATATCCCGCGCTTCAAAAAAGCGAGACAGCGATTCACCGGTGGGTCGAGAGAAGGCCAGCGAGCGACTGGTGGAGAGAAAGCCTTCAATGGGGAAGAAGGGAACGCGCGAAGTGCCATGGGCAGACACGCCAGACCCGAGCAGAGCGAGTCGATCGACACAGCCAGGGACGTTGGTTCGGTTCGAGTTGGAGGAGCCCGCGCAAAAGCCATGGGTCCGTACGCGAAAGCTGGCCCCGCGAAACGAGCGGGAAAGCTAGCGGCTGGCGGAAGGGTGAGTTCGCGCAGCCCTGGAGGGTGGAAACGTGCGAATCGGCTGGCTTTTTCGGATGAGTTGGATCGACGCCAAGATGGGGACCACGCGCAATGCGTGCCATGGCGGGGTCCCGCCGATTTTGGGGATCAACAACAACAACAAAGTTTGTGTGGACTCACGAGAAGCGAGGGGATGGGCTCACGGATCGGAAAAGACGAAAACAAGGCCCGCGCAACTCGGTTCAACGAAAAAAAATATATAAAAACCGCGCACACGATCGCAATCTCTCCCGATGGCCCAACTCGACCCCCTCCAGCCACCCAAATTCAACCCTTCTCCATCTCGGCCACCTCTGACATCTCACAATGCTTTCTGATAACGTCAAAATCACCAAATATCGGCGTCAAATCAGAATCATAGCCAGCCGCGCAATTGATCTTTGAACTTTTCGAAAAACGGTTCAAGCTCGCCTCGCCCACTGTCTATCAACCTCCGGGTCATTCGTTATGGGACATGCTTTTTGACCGTTTAGGATGGGTTCAAATTTGGCTCTCTTTTTCTATCACTGCGATTTTTAAAACGAATTTCCTACAAAACAGTTACATCTTTCTTTGCTATTTTCACTCCAATCGGTTACCTTACTTACAATCTCACTCTTGGATGGCATTTGTCCAGAGCAAGTTTATTCCTTCCAGTGGAAAATTCAGTTTCAAAAAAAGTGAAATTTAACCCCAATTTTTATAAAACTCATGTTTTAAAATCTGGTTATTTCCGACTTTCTCATAATAACGACCTCTTAGAATCATCATAAAGTGGGAATCATCCCGAAAAACTAATAAAAACCCCCTCAAAATTGTAAATTCACTTTCATCGCCAGCGGCGACGTGCTCGAAACCCTCTGGCGGCATTTATTTGCTCGCATTCAGAGTTTGTAGGAAGTGATCTATCGAGGATTGTACTACACCTTGTTGAGTTGGTCAAACATTGACATGTTAGTTGGGGGAATCAAGATCTGCAACCGTTTCTGCCGAGGGGGACACAAGTGGTGGGCTTGCGCGAACACGCCTCTCATGTCCGATCAGTCTTCAGTTTTTCGCGAAGTGAATCGAATCGGTTGCAATTGCATTGCACGTGTGGCAGGGAAAGGCGTTTGAATCTTTATTGGCGTCCGTCGAGCCGACAATGAATTCAATGCGTTCAGTCAGTGTGTCAATGGTGGGTGCGCGAGCCGGTTTTTACGTAATTACCCTCGACAAAACACACAATCCGACCTCAGGCGATGGGGTGGTCGATGGATAACTTGAGTTTGAGTAAGCTCAGCCCTGTCAAGTGGGTCTTACTAGGCTCTTTGACTGTATAATGGCGTCAAATGGGATCAATAGGATTACTGTAGTTACAAAATGGCTTTCCATTTCAAAACAAACTCAGTCAATAAACTTCTCATCATCAAAAAAAAGATAACCCATAATCAAACAGAAAAACGATCCATCAAAAACCTCCAGCTTGAGTCACATGGCTTGCAAAAGTGCTCGCTACATGAGTCAAGTATAACTTTTCAACAAATTACAATCGCCTTAGACATACAGTAACCCACGCAAACTACAATATGACACCATAAGTTACCCCATTCATGGCGTAACCCACTCATTCACAAGAAATATGACTAATAAAACGTAAAAATGTTTCGAAAATCGAACACCCCCAGACTGTATTAAATTAAAATAGAGCCAAGACACCAAACACCCCAACGTAAAACACATTAAAAGGTCATACACAACACGGGAAAGGGCATTCTACGTGTGTTTCAAGATAGGCATTGACATGAAAAAAAGATGTCGAAAAACATGTGTAAAGTCAGTTTGGCAGGGGACGGGAAATGTCTTGTAGTGCGACTGTTATCAATTCAATGAATGAAAAGTTGAAAACAGTTGCCTGGCCGGGGATGGAAGGCGTTCGGTGACTTGGTCAGTCGCATCTGCCCTGCCCCCCAAAAAGGAAGTAGAAGTCTGAATCAGACAGATGACGTGGATAGTGTTCGTTCGTTTTTTTGATATAACTATGACTTTTTAGGGGCCTGGTTTTCGAATTTAACGGAGCATCAGTCAGTTCAGTCAGGCAGGGATTGTGCTAATCAGCTTGGAGAACGATGGCTAATCGAAATAGGGGTGATTAGGCGAAGCAATTGTGGGGTTTTTTGTTTCACGTTTGACTTTTTTGGGAAAAAAGCTGGATTGGAATTGCGCGGATCAGACAAATCGACGCCAGAGGGTATGGTAGCGTCAAATTAGTCAGTTTGTGTGATAAGAAACGAGAAAAGCACCTGATTGCGAACTGTTTCTCGCAGTTTTTCAGTTTCTTATACCCATCAAGAGTAATTAACGGTTCGAAAATGTCAATCGATCATCTTTTTTTGCAGGAAATGGAAGTTGTGATCACAATGGGTTTGAAAAAGTCGACGAAAACTGATGGGATTCAGAATTGGGGGAAAACAAACTTCTATTCTTTGGTCAAAGATGCATCCATGGGTAAAGTCAAGTCAAGGCAGAGTTCAAATTCGGGATGTCTAATCCATCCTGCCTGAGGAAAGACAACTTTGACGATCTTAGCTATAGGTTCAAGGATGGGGTGCGACCCAGGAGATTATTAGGGTTCTCTTTTTTTGCGCGAGACTTCCCTGAGGCGATCCACCGATTCTAGATGGCTGTAGGCGGCGGTGGCCCAGCTCTAGGTGATAGGATAGGTGTTTGCGCAAGGGACTACGTTTATGCTCACAGCATTGATCATCATCATCACCATCATCGCCTGAGGCGTCGCCGCCACCACCCAGGCAGCCCAGCACACGTAACGTCGAAGTACCACATGGCTTACGAGAGTTTAGGACCCCCAGCCTATAGGCCCATAGGTCTAGAGGGGCTAAAACAATACGCAAAGGCCTACGAATACGATTTTTTTCACTCTTGCGGCCAGGCCAGGCCAATATTGAAGCAAAAAGTGATGTCTCGCGCACTGGGCCTATAGAACTACGAGCGCTAAACATGTAAACCAAGAAAAGATCGCGGTTTTGATTCTGTTCTATTTCATTCTAACTTCAAATTCATCTTCGAAAGACATCCAGGATTAACGGTCAGTGACACTCTCGATTTAGACTTCGACTAAATTTCAATTTCACATCAGTTTGTTCAAACCTGGGATCGCCTTCGGATCAGATCGAACGTGAGGAGGGTGCGGCTGGCCGACTTTCGATGAATCAGAAATCAAGCCATCGCATCCGACGCCTCGGGGCTATAGACTATATTTTTCTAGCCGAACTAATTGGAAGATCGGTTTTTTCTCCATTTTGCGTGGGGATGACTAACTCGCAAAAAGAAAACTGTTTCACTGTTTCTCAAGGATCGAGATTTCAAGTAGCCTCTTGAATGAGATATGTTATTGCGGGAAAAAAAGTCGAAAAACAAGTGATTGAAAAGTGAAAACACAATTTCAACGTCAAAACACGCATTAAATGTGGGCGGGGCTTAATTTCATGGGTCAAGGGCACAAAATTAAACAACAAATTGGTTGATTGAACGCGTTTCCATGAATATAAACAGTTCGAAGAATAATAAAAACTGTCCAAAAACAAAATAAAACCATAAAAATGCGTTTCAAACAATGAACTGGCATAAATTCTCGCAAAATACAGCCATAAAACGCTTGATTGACCCAGCAAACTGGTCAAAGACTATCTCTTTCTGCCTTTTAGTGTTTGTATTTGCCGACGGATTTGAATTGAAATTCCAAGTTCAACTTTTCAATCTGCATTGAAATTGGAGGTGAAATTGAAATTGACCGTTATGACAGGCCATAAGGTGTCGGTCTTCAGGACGACGATCAAAACTTGCGCAGGGGTGCTGGGGTGCGCATTTTGAGTGTTTGTCGTTTGCTCAGGGGGTCTTTGAAACTTGGACGGCCGAGGGCGATCTGTGACAAATTTATGAATGGACAAAAAAGTGTATAAACTTGGATGGACGGAAGACGGGCCGGGGGGTCTATGAGCAATAAGGCGCATTATCCGTATTAGTTTTTTTCGAGGCTTCTTTTTGGACAGACATAGTGGTCAGAAGACAGGCCCTGAGGGTCAGAAAAGACAAAATGAGTCAGTTGGGAATGAGTAAGGGGCTAGGGTACATGAATGGGACAGGTTTGGGTTACAATGGAGGGGTACTGTAGGTCAAATTGGCCAAAAATAACGCGAAAAAAGGCAACTTTTAAAAGACAACATCCGTTAAAAACTTTAAAAATCCTTGAAAAAGTGTAAAACCGAAACGAAAATCAAGTACAATCTTCACAACTCACATTAGTATGAACAGAAAAAAGAAGAACCGCAGCAAATGTACTTGATTCGATTTTTCTTTCACTTGTCAGAATGACTTTCAGATTCACCTGTGAGAGCTGACAAGTGTCCTCCTCGGTCCTTCTTGACCAACAACACCCCCGCCGCCGTCCGTCAAGGATCCAAACGGACTGCCTTTAAAAAAGGACGGAACCAAGGAAACGACAAACGATGGCGACAAGACAAAAAGTGAACGCGGTCAACTTTTAGGGATGCCTCCGTGATTTGAAGCTCGCGAGCGTCCGATGTGAGTCACCATCGGCGTGAATTGGTGAATTGTATGGTATACCATGTAGAAGGAAAGGGACGTCCGCGGAGAGAAAGAAAGACGTTAGTGATTCTTTTATTTTATTTTTCCGTTTTTGATTTGAGTCACATTAGGCGCTGGCTCGACTGACCGGTGAATGCGCGAGTCGGCGGAGCCCGATGGCGGCTGATTGAGTGACTGACCAATGTGGTTCATTTTGTATATTGGTTGCCGGCGGTCCGACGGCGGGCATGACTGTACATGGATGGTTTGGGTGAGTGGCGGTGCCGTTTAGAAGTGGTGAATGGAAGGTTCTTGAATGGGTTTGGGGTCGGGAAAGACTGGGAGGCACTACTACCGCAGTGGTTACACCTCTGTGTGCGCGCGCAGCCTGACTGCATGCGCAAGCGCTCAGGTCGCGCAAACCATGTCAACGCAAGGGGGCACGCGAGATGGAAAGCCTCGGAAATAGAGATTCGGATGAAAAGGGGTTTACAAAAAGACTGTGAATTTTAAAAGCCAACAAGTTCTGCTCTCGGATTTGGATGTTTTTGCTTTGGTTTGAGATGCCTGGACTAGTTCAGAAATAAAGCGAGGTTTCGCCCGCCGTGAAGCCGCCAGCAATGAAGGGGGGCACGGGGGGCGCAGCCCCCCGTAATGAGAATCCTCTACCTAGGGGGGCACGGGGGGCGAAGCCCCCCGTAAACAAAATTCTCGACGAATCTGGGGCACTGGGGACACAGTTTCAGTTTACTGTCGAACTTTGTTGACTACGCGTAATTGCACTTCTACACTGTGAGCTTGTTCATATTGAAATCCTTTGCGCTAACTGGAACCGTTGAGAATTTAGCGAATTCCAACTTGGGCTTCGACTTTGAAAAACTTGCTTTTCCAAACTTTGAATACGGCAAAGAAGATAATGAAAACCCTTAGCCCAGCTTGTGCGAGCTACTTCGCTCATCGTAATGGTCCCCCCTTACGATCAACCGCTTGTTGGCTTGCGCGTGCTCCTACCCACTGCGTTGGGACTAGTCGCGCGCGTGCACTATAGTGTCGACGCAAGTATGGCCTTGCGGTGCGTGGACGGATCGGTATGGTTCGATAGTCTGGTTCGACCCCAGCCGGATCCCCTTCCGCGCACCCACGCAGCTAGGCTTGCGCACCGGGCGTTTCTCGCCCGGAGGAGGGAGGTGTAACCACTACGGTAAGAGTGCCGACTGGGAAATCGGTTGGAAGGGGCAAAAAATAGTTTTTTAAAAATTTGGGTCTCGACACGAAAATGTTGAAATCGGGATAAAATGCCGTTTTAAACGCAAAATAGTATTTACAATCATCGTTTTGACGAAGAAATGCACAAAAAAGCAGTTTAAAAACGGTTTGAAAGAAGTTGGGTCTCGACACGAAAATGTTGAAACCGGTCTAAAATGCCGTTAAAACGCAAAATATTATATGCGATCATTGTTATGATGTCTAAATACACAAAAAGCCAGTTTGAGAGGATTAAAAATAGTTTTAAAAAATTTGGGTCCCGACACGAAAATGTTGAAATCGGTCTAAAATGTCAATTTATCGCAAAATTTTAACTGAGATCACCGTTTTCACATTGTAAACCACAAAAAAGACAGTATCAACCCCGCTCAAACACCAAAAACCCCTCCAAATCAACTTCCTCTTTTCAAACACAGTGCCATCGACGCACATTATTACACAGTTCCCACCTCCAAGCTCCCCCGCCAACACGGAAGATGCCAAACCAGCCCTAATCCGGTGACTTCTATCCGCCCCATCTTCAAAGATTCAAAAAAGCATCCGTCCCCAAACAGATGTTGCGTCCATTGCGCACGCGGTATTTACATTTTTCAAATGACAAACAGGAAGGAATTGGTTTTTGTTTTCACCCTGCTGTTCATCTTTCCCCTCCGAAGGTCTGATGCCACATTAAGCCAGCCGCAAGAAAGCCTTAAAGATGCCAAGGATAATGTACGCTGTAACGAGCTCACTGAAAAAAGGGCGGAGAAACGAGCATTAAAGGTTTTTTTGAATGAATTTTGATAGTATCTAATGCAATGCCAGCAGGAAGGAGGTTGGGTGCCTTTAATAGATTAGGCTAATGTAATGGCACGCTGCTGGCTTCTGGCTTTGAAAAAGGGCATTACAAACCTCGCGGAAGCTATTAAGAGCGGTAATAAGGGTTTATGGTAATGACTACGGCCAACTGACGGGATTTTGGATTCATTAGCTTGCACTTTTGATCCTATTTTTCTGAGAAATTGGATGAAGATGTGATTTGTGAGCCATCTCACGCTCCAAAAAACAGCTCTGACCTTCAATCACGCCCAAATATAGTTGGATTTGCGTGCGCGATGACTGCGCCGACCTTCAATGCGCTTTTTTGAGAAGATCGAAAGATCGTGTTTGGAGAAAAAGTGTATTGGTAGCGTTCTCGATCGACAACAGACAACAAAATGCGATCTGGTGTATGTATTTAGAATGGGATGGGATAAAAAGGGGGTTCTGTTCAGACGTTTTTTGGGTGGAACACGAATTGGTAGCAATGGTCAGATGTGGATCCATTGAAGGCAATGAGACGGCTCAGGTAGGTCAGTCACGGAGCACCGCGCCAATTTGAATGCAAAAAGGACACAGAAGGTATCGAAGAAGGGTCATTAGCATTGAAAACATCCATCCAAACAGAAGGAGGACGGTTTTTGTAGGTTAGGGAAGACGAATTCTACTTTTTTGGCGGGATAGTTGACAATTTGGATACTTTTGAACATTGAAAAGTTGATGTAACTATGTTCTGAATAGGCGGGGCAGGTTTTTAGAGGTCCAAAAAAGCTGGAAAATCAACTTATTACGACATGCTTTGCGCGACAGGGGTCCAAAAGCCTGATTGTTTCCAGCTTACACGTATCAATTAAGCTTGGCAATACACACAGTCATTTGTCGCATAAATTGGCTGGCTTTACTTCCAAACGGTTGTAGCAAGCCATTGACTTCGATTTAGCGTTGCAAAATGGAACCGTTTTGCAACTGCGCGGGACTCGGAAAGTGACAGCTTGGTTGGAGCTGACGGGGGTGACGTTCAGTTTTGAACGTTATTTTCTATTCAAGAAAAACAAAATATTCAAAGATGAGGGTCTTAACTTTACGAAAAAACAGAAATCACGCTTTAAAATGAACAAAACTTCCAAAAACTCAAACATAAAAGCGCCATTTCATTCCAATCTCATGTTTATACCACCATGAAGCACCCCCATGGCCATAGAACAGCTTTACTTGATGATTTTCCAGCCTCAGAAAAGACGTTCAAACATTTGAATTCCCAATCCCTAGGGTATATTCGCTCCCATTCTGCCATCTTTGACGTTGGTCCGCGACGAATACGACTACTTTCTTCCTCATTCGGAGGATGTTCCCAGCCCCCCAGATGGTGATGACAACTTTTTTCACTTCCATCCATTTGAAACATCTCATATCTATAGATGAATGTGAAGTGAAAAAAAACTTCCCGGAGAATCACGTTGTCGTTTGTCGATGCAGCGTATAATAGACTATATTTCCTATCCTACATGCGTCTCCATAAATGACAGTGACGCCGATTCCACCTTTCTTCCATGTAAGTGTTTCAGGCGCCAGGAGGATGACGTTCACCATTTATCAAAATTATAGTACCACGTTTCTTTTCTTCGTTTGGGGAGAAGAAAGTCGGCTAAAAATAAAGACCTGCCCCAGCCTCGAAGGGCCTTGTGATTTTGATACTATTTTGATGGCGACGGTGGTGAAAGTGATCATCTGCCATCACAGGACAGGTCGGAACACAACAGAAGAACACTTTTAAGACCCTGGAATAGGCCTGGGTGTTGAAAAAGTGGCGGCAGATGGCGGGATTTGATGCAAAGTTCATCGGCTATTAGGACTTTGCATCGAAAGTTGCCTAGTACGACTGTCATTATGGTGTTTTTTGAAGGAAAAGTGTGAAAAATACGAAAATAGAGAACATTAAAACGCAAAAGCTCGGCACAGGTGACTGTTTTGAAAGACTTTTTGCTTTGAAGATTCAAAAAATGGCCATGAATGTTGATAGAAAGCTTACGATCAAGAGAAAACGTGCGAAATGTATCGAAAGAGTGTATTACTTGAAAAAAATGGATGCATAATGAAGACTGGGAACGATGGGGCGAGAAGATTGGTCTCGGGGATTCAAATTGGCCAAGGATGAATCATTTGGCGGAAAAGTGACAGAAAGAAAGCAAGACATGAAAAAAGGACTGGATTGTCATAAAAACTGGTGTGAAAAAGGTTTTGTCTGGGATGAAACTGACTTTTTGAAAAAAAAGTAACCGTACCTTTGTTTCTATCATTAACAGGATCACAAAATTCGATTAAAAAGTTAGTTTTAAGGCCTTTAAAAAGCAAAATTCCAACATGTAGATCCCAAAAAACACCCACAATGCACCGAAATCCATCCCAAAACACCCCAAACTTGAGCCAATTCAAAAACCATCGACCGCGAAAAACCGGCAAAGGCGAGCGAAACGGACCCGAGGACACGGACGTCGATGTCGATATAAAAAGTGTCTATTCTGTTTTATTCTATCGGACAGCAGATTGTCCGTTGGCAGAGGTCCGTATTCCCATCATTCAGCCAGGGTGCCTCTTCAGAACCATCCTTCCCCTCCGATGTCGTCGTCCTATCGCTTGCCGAAATCTATCTCCGCGCAGAAGGCATCAGTCGGCCTATGTTTCACTGTTCGTTGTTCTAACGGCGGCCTGAAACCACCAGCCGTCAGCCTGCTATGATGTCATGCACATATGGCTAGTCTATTCTATTCGAGTTCCGTTGTGCTTATTGTGTTAGCGGGGGTGGTGTTTTCCCGTGGTCTGTCGGCGGACGTTGGAAACGGAACGGAAAGGCGTTTATATTTATCATTCTGTTTCGTGGGGATATTTATAAAGACAAAAGGTGTTAACAAAAGGTCGGGGGTTGCGTAGTGTTGTTGTTTGGAAACGTTTTGATGGCATTTGCGGATACAGGAAAGCAAAACGTGGTTTTTTAGATGCTTATCAGTAGAAAATATCGTTTTATTTGATAAAATTTTGTATAAAAAACACTTGGAAAGTTCTTTAAACTACAAAATAGCACTAAAAAGGTTTGGAAGACAGATGCGGATGCCAAAATTTATCAAACAAAAAGTTGCAAAAACCCAAATCATGCCATCTGTCAAGCCGACGCATGTGGTTTTTCAACGGCCGTGTTCACCTTGTCCTCGAATGACGTCAAATCAGTATCCTCATTGACCATGCAGATCTTTTCGACTGTTTGCCACACGACGAGATGTACGTAGCGACCGATCTGGAAGTTTGTTGATGGATTTTGCCAACTTTTTTTGAATGATTAAAAAATTGAACTTTGAACTTTCTTGATTAAACAAAAAATGACTGTTAACCAACACAAAAGCGAAAATAAACCCACCATAACATGTGCAAACCCATTGCCCTTATTAGTCGTATTCAAGGCAAACTTGGTCCCGACAGCACAGTGCCATGGACCTTCGCCCTTTTCGTTCCCGGCATCCAGAGAGTCTTTGATTCGACGACCGAGTTCCATCTTCCATTTTTCGGATGGCAACTGCAATTTTTTACAACTTGAAATCAAAAGTTATTGCAGTAAGATTGGTCAAAAACGCTACCTTCCTCAAAGATTCATATAGTTTTGCTTCAAGCCGTTTCTTCGTCGCCTCAGGCATGTCGACCCGGCAGAATTTGATTTTCGTCTGTGGCGTCGGAAACATGGCGACTAATTTGAGTCAATAAGCAACAGGCTCAATGTCAAGTGCTGTAGAACTTCCGAAGGTCCTGCCAGTTCAGTGGCCTTGGGTTTTCGGGATCTTGGGAGGGGCTTGTTTGAACAAATCGGGTCTTGGGACTCGATAAGAGGGTCAGAGGCGCTATGTTATGTAAATTAGGGGGTCTTTTGGGCTTTTATTTCGAGTTGGCAGTGGACCCAAAAACTTTTTTTTTATCAGTTTTAGGGTTTATTTTGGGTTTGTTTGTGTTTTTTGTTCAAATTTTTGGCCTACAGTATGTTTTGAACCTTCTTATTACAGTAGCTAGCCCCTTTTCTGGCACTATTGGTGCCTATGTCAAAAATGTCTCACTTCAAACCAGCCAATTTTCTCCACCCTCACCCCCAATGTCAATGTTAGCCTAGCTTTGTTTTCCAACCCCACTCATCACGGTTAATTACGCCATTCTCGACCACTGACAACATCACGATTCTCGCTTTGATTGCGTTTCCTCATTAAGGCTCGTTACTTGCCTTGCTTGGGTGCTTGTTGGCGCCTCGACACCGGAAGCGCCGGCGACGCCACAGGAAGTCGAATCGCGCGAAAGGAGCCTATTTTTGTTACTCCATTGTTTGTGCTCGCTCTATCAAGTCTAACTGCAACTTTTTCTACCAACACTGTCATCGCCTGCTTCGCCATGGCACTCTTCGTCACATTAGACACCACAGCCAGTCCTAACTACGGTCACTTTCTTCCAGCCAGTGCCATCGCCTGGGGCGTTATTTCAATTTTGGCTACTCTAGTTTTCTTTTTCGAAGATGTTGGCCGAAAACGGTGTCTTGATTCGTGGCTCGGGTAAAAATTAAATTTAGCCATCGTCTTTGCGCTTTTATCACACGTCAGTGGTCATGGTGGTTAATTTCGTGAAGGATGATACAATTCACTGTTTTTGGTGACGAAAAATAGCTTCTGACGGCTGTCGGTGAGGGTAGGTTTGACAGTTTTCTGGCTGAACATGGATGGCTAAGATGGACTTTGAGGTGGCATTGATAGAGGCACTAGATTTGTTTAAGCTTGAACAAACATCAGGGCGTAGATAGAGGGTGGCTGTTTGTGGTGAATTGGTGCCAGCTACCGTAATCCATGGGTGGGGTGGTCAATTTTGGGGTTTTGAAGTTTGTGTTTTTGGTGGTTTTGATCTGTATTGTGAAAAAGAAAGCAAAAATGTTTCTTTTTTCCGCAGTCCGCTCAAAATATGTGCCAAACAACGCTTTCTTAAACCTCAGTGACCCCAATCTTCAATCGTTACGAAATTATCGCCCAATGGCACCCATCTTCCTTCCATTGGGTCCAACTTTGTGCTTTGAAACTGTTTCCCAGTCGCCGACGTCGCTATTTCGAGCCGCATCCAACAAATTTGCGCAATGTCAAGTCGTGATTTCATTAGCCGTGCGGCTCCCGAAAGGCGTCGACAATCACACCTCGGCATCTGGTCAGAATTAATTTTCGTCCCCCTTCTCGCTGGGCTGGTTGACACTGACTGACTTTCAGAAGACATCGAAGGAGAAGGAAAGTGTCGTGCATGTGCCCTTCTCGGCTCGGGTCGGATGTCGTTGTCGTCGAAGTCTCAGTCACTGTTTGTTGTCAAGAACCGCCTGCCTCCAGGGAGCACTTTTCCGACCCCCTTGCCCATTGGTCGACGATAACATGGCCGTTCGCGTCATGCAATCTGTTGGGGGGTATTGCCGCGGCTTTTCACGAGCTTATCGGCAATTTATCAGGAGGCATCAAAAGATACTTACAATGTTTCGAGGCTGTGATGTTTCATGGCTTTGAAGTCAGTCCATTTTAACTCGTTGATGGGTTGAAGGCAGTTTTTTTCGAGATTTCTTCACATTTCAACTACCCCTAGATAGTCCAGATAGAAGCCACTGTTTTTCACGATGCTTTTCCTCCGCGTTTTACCCGCGCAGCTCACACACACACTCCCGGATATCCGGTCATTATGTCGTCTGCGCGAGAGCATCTCAAAATACTTTTAAATGGGCCGAAGGCTGGCGTGACTGATGTCAGCGTAAAGCTATTCTGACAGTGTTCGATGTTCGGGGTGGCTAATTTGAGACAAACGGCCATCTAACTGTTAAAAAATGAACATTATTACTAAAACAAACTATTTTAAACTTTTTTTACTAAAAATTTGTTGCTCTTCATCGCCACGTCAATTTTGCTTCATTTTAAAATCTTATTCAAAGGTTTTATTAATTTTTCACAGAACCCTCCACAAAATTAATAAACCCTCTCCAATTCCAACACTTTTTGTTCATACCCAGTTTTGTTTGCATGAAAGCATACCACATCGATGGTTGTATGCATCCATCTCTTCACACTCCACGTGCTTGCCTTTTTCGTACATAATAAAGTGATTTAATTTGCAAAATGTGCCACATAAAGGGCGCATTTCGGGGTTTATGTTGGGGTTGCGCGTTTATAGATTGTTTTTGGAAGTCGTAAATTACTTATTATACTTTGTGATTTATCTATCAACTTTTCTTTTTTTTTGGACTTTAACGGCATTTTTCAAACATTTTTCAAAAAAAAAACAGATATGTACTTGGCTTCCTGGAACAGAAGGGCTCCCGTTATTCAATTTTGGGAGTGTATCCGCTGATTTATGGCTCGCTGGGGTAGTAGTAGTAGTAGTAGTGGGAGTTGTAGTGGGTCAAAATTTTGAATGTTTTGTAGTAGATTTTTCATATTAGGTGAAGCTGTCATAATAGAATTAAAGTTTTTGTAAAGAAAACGTTTCAAAACCACCAAACCACTTTTCTACCACTTTGTTAGACCCCATATTTGACTGCTCTCTCCACCAATAAAATAAAATCGCCCAATTTCACTCACCTTCCCAATTCGCTTCCAACCAAAATAGCTCCAAAGAAAGCTAAAGCTTGAAGGTGTCAGAGACAAGTGCCGTATTTTTTCCGTTTTTATGTGTTTCTATGTGTTCGCCGTTTTCGTTTTCGCAAAACCAATGCCGTGTCGGTTTTTGTCGAAATTTTCATTCCAGGTTGTTTACATCTTGAAGTTGAATCGTTTTTTCAGACGTCTGGAAACTGAATCTTGTCTGGTGAAGCACTATGGTTTTTGATAGCTGTTTTTGGCAAGGTGTCTGATCTAAATTTTGGTATTGGAATTGGAAATTGTAAAGCTAAAGCGGATTGGACGAAAAGATGGAAAAGTGGATTCTGATAACGCTGCAAATCGGTATTGCCATGGGTAGGCATCAGTCTCATCAGTCAGCTTATGTCGATGATTATGGTGATTGGAAAGATCGGCATCCTCAGACTAGACAGCAACTTTTTTGTGAGTTTGATTTTGAACAAGTAACCAATAGAAGTGATATTTTTACAAAATTTTGGGTTTTAAAATTACCGTTTTTTTCATTTTTTGAGTTTAAAAAAGTTTGATTTTGGAATTTTGATAAAAAAATTCAAACTGTGTGTGCGTCCGACAACATCAAAACTTGAATAATCAAAAAACCCAAAACTGACAATAACCATCTTCACTCAAAATCCCGTCATTCACCACCCAAGGGCGTGTCCACACATTCTGATACCCCTCCACCACGTTTCCATCCCCTCAACACCCCCTATCAACGTAGACCGTATAGACACCCTCCTTCTCGCCACTCTGCGCCTTCTATGTTCTGTATATCCGTATCCGGCAATAGCCAGCCCTTGCTTCAACAACGATGCCGCCGACGTCGACGTCGACATGCTTGACTGTGCGCGTGCTTCTCGCGCCGTGCTCTCATGTTGTCAGTTTGAGTCCAAATTAAATTGTTTCGCGCTTTACGCAGATTAATTTCGTTTTTGTGTGCTGCCGTGCCTCCCCGTATTAGTAGAGACGCCGCAGGGCTATGTGCCCGTCGTCGTCGTTCGATGGCCCACTTGTGTTTTTGCTACTCGACTCGCCAACCGGGGACAACGTGTGGCGCGGAGCCTTCAGACGACCGCCTTTTGAGTTGCCGCCGCGCCCAACAAAGAGATTTACAGATTTACTCAATCTCGACGCGCAATCTGTGTCTGCGTACGCTTTTATAGGGCTTTTGAGAGTTGAGCATTGTTACGATTTTGTATGTTTTGATGGTCTGATTGGGGTTTTAAGATGTTTTTTGAGAAAAAGAGGTAGTTTGGGTCTTGGCACGAAAGTTTTATTTTCGCTGTGGGACCATTTTATGCTATTTAAACTTCCTAAAGGACATTGTAGAAGGCATTTGAACTTATTTTGCGACGTTTCATGCCATCTCTGGTCTCACCACGATAGTTTGGTTCTCACCACGAAAGTTTTATTTTCGCTGTTTGACTGTTTTTGACTTTTCTAACATCTAAAATGACCTTATGGCAATCATTTGAACCCATTTTGATCAACTTCATGCTATCTCTGGTCCCACCACGAAAACCCAACATTCTCTCCGAGACCACAACTACCCTTTTCAACCGCCTCCTCGAACTATTCCACTGTTTTCCAACTTTTCTGACTAATCTATTACATGCTTTTCGATGACTATGACTGACAAATGCTTATCGTCGGCATTGTTTAACCATAGTTAAGTTTTCTCCAGACAATTGTTGATACATTCTTTTGTTCTTGCCTCGGGGCCATCATTCCCTGGATAGTCATTTGTTATGTTTTACTCCCTCCTTTTCTCTTTTTCAAAACTATGGAACTATGGACACGGATTGAACGCCCGCAGCCCGAAATCTGAAGTGGGACGAGAAAGCCATCGTGGGGCTGACCCGACCCGCTCTTTGCCCTGGGGCGCTAATCCTTTCTTTCTGTCTTTTTTTGAAAGCGATGACTCCTGTTGACGGCATCTTGTCGGGGGGAAGAAGACAACACGTGTTTGGGGGTTTCTGGAGGGTTTTTTGGTTGATTTTTAGTTTTAAATTGGTGAAAATTAGCGATTTGAAACTTTTTAGTACTTTTTTTGGCCATCAGAAACCTGAAAACAGCTAAAAGTAAACTCATGTTCAATGACCACTGGACAAAATTCGCTTCACTGGTCCCAATTTTTACTTTTACAACATTGAAAACAATGAAATCCACCTTCAAAGCCACCAGAATCCCCAGACATCTTGCCCTTTTTGCACTTTGCTTTGTCTTTTCACCTTCAACATTCATAATCACCGCCACCCATACAATTAGTGCAGTGACCGTAATGCCCAACTATGCTTTGCTTCCTTCCCACCACCCGCCAATGCCAATGCCATCGTAGTTTTGACCATGTGCGCAATATGAGTCGTCATACTCTCGCCTTCAAAGCAACACACACGCCAGCCCTGTCGCCTCGGGCATCCTTCCAATTCGCTAACTTTGGCACTCCCTTACCGCATTGAAAAAAACTCAGCTTACAAGCTTGGCCATTCAACCCGTCGTTTAAAAATGAATGTTTTGAACCCCTTTTTTCATGAATAAAGATTTGTAAAGCGTCTGAATCCCCTTTACAAGTGTTCTCCGCTTATTGTAGTGCTTCCGCGAGTGGCTTCCCGAACAATGCCAACATAACATGGTTCCTTTTTATGTCTTCGGGGCCGCGTGTAAAGTCATACAAAAAAGACGGAAGTATACTGTTGGAAGTTTTATTTTGTCGTAGTCGTTTAAATTAAGTAGTTTAGGGTGTTTTTGAAAAAGGCGCTTTTGGCATTTGCAGAGATAAGCGGGATGCGGTGGTTGTATTTTTGGAAAGGGGCGAAGGCTAAAAGGGGAGAACATAGATTAAATTAAGACAATGGGTAATTTGAACTTTGAAATTTGAAGGACGGCTAATGGGGTTGGGTTTCACTTGTTGCGCGCATGTATTTGTATTGTTCTTTTGATGTTGGTGGTGGGAAGTGTAATTTGAAGATTTGGGATGGGGAATTTAATTTTGCGAAATTGGTTTTTAATTACAAAATAAATTTAATGCGTGCGCTTTTATTCGCACACTTGATATCTGCGAACGATGAGAGCGCATTCGCACAACGCATTTGTTGTTTTTGATGGTTCGCACACTTGAAATCTCTGAACAATGGGAACGCATTCGCACAACGCGTTTGTGGTTTTGGATGATTCGCACACTTTTCAAGTCACTACGTAAATTTCACCATTAAAATCAAAACGCAATAAATCACGTTCTATTTGCCAACCCAACCCATAGATCTGCACTCACCCCTCATCAAACAGCCCCAAGGCATTTTATCGGTCCTCTGGCGTTCGCCGTTTAAACTTTACTGGTCACTCTCTCGAGGAAGGGCGAACCCCTCCTCATCCACCCCAAATTAGACCGAAAAGGCCCTTTTCAAAATTGAATCATTCTCAGTTGGAGCCTTGTGTTTTTATTGCTTTTTGCCTGGACACACGCGTTTCTGTTTCTCGGCGACGACATCAACGTCATTGGAAGCCGGCAGGCGTTTATCTCCGAGACTCGCGTCTCTCATCCGGCAATTGACCACAACAGGAGCGTCGAATCGGCTGGGTTAATCTGTTACTTCCGGACATGACTAGAAGGGCTATTTATCGCGCGCGGGACTGGATGGATGGATAGGAAAACTTATTCATTCGCGATTCTGAATCCGCCTACCTTCTTTGCATGCTTCCTTTTGGCAAAAATTGGCTTGGCTTGCGAGCAAGCAAACCGACAGCTAGGAAGGCGGAGTTCAAAAAACACATCGCCAGGATGCTGTCGTTTTGGCCTTCGTTGTCGGAGCAAAGGCGTCAGAGTGCACCGCAACGGCCAGCTAACGTGTCCATGGCCGAGCCCAGAGGGTTTTTATAAGGTTGAATATCAAATTCAAAGATTGCATGATCACACCCACCCTTCAAAAATATGGCCATTGTCTTTCTCGCTTTGACTTATTATTTTCGCCTGTCTTTCGTGACCGTCGCGCTCAGACATTCTCGTAAAAACAGAATCTCCTTCTCCAGTGTGCCTTCCAATTTCTTCCCTGCTTTGCCGCTTTCATCCATCACCTCGAAAGCCAAATCCAACTTTAATCTCGTCGATCAGCGCGAAATGCGCCGTCGTTCGGCTCCGCGACGGCGCCCATCGACGACGACGACCTCCAGGCGCCGTTCCGAGGAGCCGCTATGACAACCCAGTTCACCAAGCTCTTTTCCTTCATCCTCGCCAATGTGCATGATCCTGCACCGCCACTCGAGCCAGGTAAGCCTTGCCAACGAATTCGATCCATCATTACATTTCGTCTTTTAAAATTGGTCATTAATCTCTTCAAATTCATTCAGTCCACTCTCAAAGGGGATTCTATTGCCATAGATATCTCGCGGAAGTTATAATCCATCTTTTTTGGGTTAATTTTGACAAATTGAGTTCTAATAATGGGATTACACCTACGTTTATGAATGAAAAATGTGATTATAATCAGTGTTTCATCGTACTTTTGGCTGTTTTCTGCTTCTTGATGCACTTTTATGGGTTTGCTTTGTCTTAATTTAGTGAACTAAGGGGTTTTTATAAGTTTTTTGAAGTATTTTATGATAGTTTTCCACGTCTTGGATAAACATAATCGGCCCCATAGTCATTGAATCAATGCCAATTTCGAGCTCACGGCGGTGCATTCCGTCACTTACGGGAGGGACAGCGCAACAACGACGGCACTCGTGTCTTTCGAAGACGTATTTGACAACGCCCGAGGGCAGGAAGCACTTATCTTTACGTTGGGGGGCCGTAGTATGCGTATTTATCTTTTGGATTGGGGGACTTTTTATAACACCTTGATATGTTTTACCCGTCATAAGATGGTAGTTGTTAAAATTTTTGGATAGAAAACAACAATAGAGTGTTTGAAAATGATTGAAAATGCCTTTTTTTGCGTTTTTATAAACTTACACTAAAATCCCCCAAAAATGGTCCCACCACGAAAGTTCCGTTTTAGCGTTTTAAGGCCATATTTATAGCCCCCAAATTGCAATAGAGTGATTAGAGTCATTAGAAATGCCTTTTTTGTGTTTTTATGAACTTACACTAAAATCCCCCAAAAATGGTCCCGCCACGAAAATCCCTATTTTGCGTTTTTGAGCTATATTTATAGCCCCAAAATCGCATTATGACCCAAATTACATCCAAAACCGGTTTTATCCAATCATAGCCGACTATCTTTGCACTTTTAAAGCTCCTTTTTGATAATCCGAGACACCAGCCAAGGCCACAGTTCAATCGAATTCCATCTGTGTCTCCTACAAGTGCGAGCAAACAGCAGAAATCATGCAGATCTCCCATCCCATCATGCCCCAACTCAGGGCATAAAAAATTCGCCGTATCTCAATTTGATTAGGACTCGCCATGTCTTGACTGTTGCAGGCACTTTGCACTTGTTGCTTCTTTCTGTTTTTTTTACTTGACCTCTCTTAACACGGACATCCGGATGAGACCGACCGACTGTCTTGCAACTTTGTTAGAGGCTGGATTTGTCAGACAGTTGTCAGTAGTAAAAAAAAAAATGATGGGAAAATGGAATTATTTTGAAAAAAAGTGATGTTTGTGGGTCGATAGGTTTGTTTGCCTTGGCTTTTTGTGTTCACTGTTTATAGTTTTTTATGGTGCCTGATTACATAGTCAATGCGACATGATGGGTGCAAGCAATAGGCGACTCATTTGCATAATTTTGGCTTTTATTATCACGGATATAGTTTGTTTGAGTCATGTGTAAGTAAGCAAAATGAGAAGCCAACAGGAAAGGGGAGAACCTTGTTCGTTATTCAATTTCATTAAGGAGCAGCAGACAAAAGGACATGGCAAACGAGAAGCCACGGAATATAATATCGGAAGGTTTTTGCAGCTGGGTGGTAGTTGCATTGTTTAGAAGGTGACGGACACGTGTTACACGCCGAATTGAGGTTGTTTGTTGTTTTTGATTGTTGGTTATGGTCAGGTTTTGTGGATAAATTCGGGCTCATCTGCATTGGCGTCATAAATTTTTGAGTGTTTTCATACTCTTTGTTGTTTTATGAAGTCTGTTTTCGTAACGAAAACACTCAACTTTCAACTTTATTCACTAAATCAGTCCTCATGGATCGAGTGCCTCTCAACTTCTTTCCAAACATCTTTAACAGCAAAGTCATTCCAATCTGCCTTGCCACTTTCAAAATAATTTTAAACAAAAACACTCTGATCGTAATTCTTTTCGTTAATTTCACTTTTTTAAATTTGTTTTCTTGTGCAGCTTGCAAATTTTGAAAACCAATATCACGATACCCTCTCCATTATAGAACTAACGATTATAACAGGTGTTAAATCATAATTTTGTTTTGCAAAAACGTTATTAAAATACCGTTCTTTTAATTTTTGTAATTACAAAATAAGACGAAAAATCTAATAGTTACCACTTTAACATACAAATCTTTGTTAATTTTTTTCTGCAATTTTTTTGGAAAACAATACTAAACTAAAAAACCACTATTAAATGTTTCCGTGTGCAAACCGATTTATGCAAAGTCTCAAAGTTGATTAATGCCTGCACTTTCTCGCTTGACAGATTCCTGCCAACACCGGAAATCAGGTGATTATGCATGGAAATCGGGACCTCGTTTCGCTACATAAATTTATAAGCTATTACAAAAAGGGCATCATGAGATTGACCAGAGTTGGTAATCCGAGTCCGACCCGATTTTTGATCCGATCGGATTGAACTCAGATAATCGGATCATTTCGGATCACGGATGATGTTTTTAACAAAACCGGATTTCGGATTGATCCGAAATCCGATCCGACAAACTTTTCGGATTCAGTATCGGATCGTAAATCGGATAATCCGATAAAATGAGCAAAATTCTGTTAAAAACAACAAAATTGGGCCTTTTCGTCGATGAATCCTACTTCTGAGCATTTATGACATCATTTTACAATGTTCAAAAGGACTTCAGACCAAAATTTTACCTCATGGAATTTTTTGATTTTTTAGCAAAAAAACTCGGATTGTCGGATTAACTCAGATCACAATCTGAAATCCGAAGTTTTCGGGTTTTCAGATCAATCCGAAATCCGATCCGAAAGGTCGTTCGGATTCAGTGTCGGATCGCGAACCCGAAAATCCGATAAAATCATCGGATTGCCAACTCTGAGATTGACACAATTAACTTTCTGATTATGCTTTGATGGGGCGCCACTTTTTGCAGTTTACAATGTTTTATGAATTATTCATGCTACTAAAACGTGCAATCTTTTTGTTTTTATTTTGGTTAATTATAATTTGAGATCTGCTGCGTTGTTGAACTATTTTTGGTAAAAAAGAGCGTTTCAGGTTTCCTATTTTTATCTTTTTTTCAAGTAATTTGTTTTCTTAACATGATAAATGTCCACCTATCGTCTCAAACCACTTCTTATGAAACAATAGTCCTCATAGTCTATTCCAGTACCATGCCTTTTAACCTAAACAGACCCATGTCTCCTCTGTACCAGTTTCTGTCGTTCAAGTTGCTTCGGAAGCCAGTCCATTTGTGAAAAAGCTCGTAAGCGTGGTCGGCGTTCTCGGTCGGAAAGTTGCTCGGCGCCGGTGAGGCAATCCCCTGAGGGTCGGTGGCGCTCCGCCGAGATTGGCGAAACTGCCCAGCTGCTTCTGCGCACGTTTGGAACAGAAGTGACGAGGATGAGTGGTCGTTGGACGTCAACTTTTTGGTAGTTGGCTTGTTTCTTGAAACGTTTTTATTACGTTTTACGGCATTGGAATCTGTGAAATTTGTGAAATTAGATCCCTATGCCCTTAGGGTATGGGTAGAAGTGCAAACTTTCACAGTGTAACTGTCAGAACAGTCATTTTCACACGGCATGGATTGTCTTTGGCACAAATTTAAAGAGTTTCGCCAAAAAAAGTGCCTTCCGGAAATGGAAACCGTTGCTTGCAACATGGCTGCCAGTGATGCTCATCACTTTTTTGCTTTTCCTTTCCTTCCCTGAGGCCGTCTTCACGACGACGACAGCCGGCAGCTGCGGAGTGCATTGCAATCTTGTCGGCACTGCTTCGTCAAATCAGTAACCCCCCTCCGAAACTTTCGAAGTCTCATCTGAAGTCACCAACTTCATCTCACTTTATTTTTTGAAGCCCGTGCCATAACTACAAGGGCCAGCGAAAGCCGAGGCTATATGGCCGACACTCTCATCCGTCAAAAATTGATGGCCGCCTGAGACCCCCCGAGGGTCGGTCCAGCCCTTTTCGAAGGGGTGGCGTCCGCCCCTCTCTCCTCTCATCGAGGGTCCACAGTGGTGAAGCCTCCGGGTTTGGACCATTGACGACGTCGACGACGTCGACGACGCCAAATTCCCTGATTTGGGCCTTGTGTCTGCGCGCACTGACGCGTGAATCCGGTGCGCGTGCCTGTAGAGTCGCATCCAAACAAACTGCAGCCGGCATCCCTCTAGCCATTCGGCATTTGCCAAAAAACAAAACGATTACTAGTTTGGAAGCAGCTATAGTCGCTTCCACCGGGTCGCCACTATTCAGATGCGGCTACCGTCGGATTCTGCCATTTCTATTCAAAATCCACTTCCGACTGTTTCACAATGACGACAGACGTCCTTCAAGTGTTTTCCTATCTTATCGCCAATGTTAGCGATATTGGAAACCCTCTCGGTGCGTAAGAACAGCGTTTTTGAACTTTTTGGTCTCGACACGAAAGTTGTTTTTCTTCAAGTTTAGCACTTTTATCGCACTAAAACTATAATCCTATCAGTTTTTACGTCTTTTGCCGCCTATTTCCAACCGGATTAACGAGATTTAGTCACGAATAAGCTTCACATCGCACTGCTGGGCATCATTAGTCAATCTAGGCTTCGTTCTGGCCAGGTGTTTTCACGCCGCTCAAAGTCTCAAATTACATGTTCCACCGCATTCTGTCATGTTTTCTAACGATATTTTGTCTTAGCAACGGTGAAATTTGCGTTTTAAGGCGATAAACAGCTGTTTTGAGTTTTCGTTGTGAGACATTTATACATTTTAACTGCTTTTATTGAGTTATCAAGTGTCTTTCTTATCAAACCTGACTTGTCCTGCTTTACTTTTTTGATATCCAATCTCATATCTGTCTAAAAAGTGGCCCTTGAAGCACTTTTGGACCGCTTTTACTGCCCATCAAATTTTTATCATCTCATTTCATTCCGAAGTGGCACTTGAAAAAAACACAGCTTTGCTAACCCAAATCTATGCCAAAATGGTGGTTGTCCTTAGGGCGATTAGAGCAAGCAACAGCAACATGGAACTAGCACGCTTTTCGCGGTGTGTTGGCACCATTAAAGTTAGGGTTAGGGTTAGGCCCGGCGTGCCAAAAACAAAACCCAATTTACTGCTCAGTTACATGGGTATTGCCATTGGCACTGCCTGAGGTTGTCGTGTTCAGATTATGGTTTATTCGCCCTGGAAGTTGGGTTTTATCCGATTAAGTTTCAGCGGCTGCGCGGCGGCTGGTTAGTCTTGTTTTGGCTTTGCCTTTGCTGGTTGTTATGTAAGATCAAAGCGAGTGAAGCGAATAGTCAATTAGGGCACTGCGCGCGGTAGTCGGTATGACGTAATGGCGTAACTTAATGAATCTGGATAATGTTTAGCTTTAGTTAGGCTTGGATTTGAACGTTACATGGAAAAAGCACTTTCGTCACTTTCGTAAACTGGTAGAAGCACCCATTTTGAGGTGGCAGTTGCAAAAAGTGCAAGTCTCACTACTCGATTATGCAAATGGCGGCCATTCTAACGGTGGAGAAAGCCAAGCGCACTCACTAGGATTCTATAAAACGCGTTTGCTGAGAAAACCGAACACCCCACTGACATTTCAAAAATTAATCCCATTTTAAATCGCTGAAACTTTGTGTCCGGACCAATTAGAGGTCGTAGATGACGAATTTACCCATTATTTTGTACATGGCCGCCTTCTGAATCCGGCAGGCTCCAGAATCCGCCTGGCAGAATCCATGATAATAAATCCCTACGTATTGGGTATAAATCAACTGCCCACATCAGGGCGATCATTTTAAGACCAAGTAGACCAGTATTGATTGATTTTAACAAAAGTTATACCGTGTCAAAGTCGAAAAAAACGACGAGATAGCCTTTGGCGGACTATAGCGCCTCGGGGAGTATACCGCACCAATTTTTAACCATATACAATCGATGTCGTATCAAAAAAGGAACATTTCATTCCTTAACAACTTTTCATTCTAGGTTGGGGAAAGCAGTCAAAACGGGCAAAAACTAATCACTGATAACGGTTCATTACAAATTTTTTTGTTATACGGCGCAACTTTAAGATTCTGTGTTGCTAGAACATGGTAAACATATAAAACTACAAAATTAGAAAATGTTAAGTTTTTTGCTTACAAATTTATCGATTTAATTGAAAATTAAGCTCAAATTTAAAAACTTTTTTCCATCTGCAAATTTTGTGGTAAATGCAATGACGTAAGTATATTAAAGCATTGCTGTACAATATCAGTTGTTAAATGACAAGAAAAAAGAAATAACTGTAACAGGAGTCCGAACCCCCGTCGACGTGCGTGTCACTATAATTTCGGATGTGGTTGACCATGCGCTCGCGTACCACGATGCTAGGTTCGAGTCCTTTTCAATAAATTTGTTTTTTCTAGAGTACAGTACAGATGATGTAATACACTAATTAAAAGTAAGTCACTGTTAGTAGCAGTCAATTACTGCAAAAATATAAGATAAAAAAAATTTTTTTGAATTGAAGTTTAATTTTCAATTAAATCGATAAATTTGTAAGCAAAAAACTTAACATTTTCTAATTTTGTAATTTTATATGTTTACCATGTTTTAGCAACACAGAATCTTAAAGTTGAGCCGTATAACGGAAAAATTTGTTATAAACCGTTATCAGTGATTAGTTTTTGCACGTTTTGACTGCTTTCCCCAACCTAGAATGAAAAGTTGTTAAGGAGTGAAATGTTCCTTTTTTGATACTAAATCGATTGTAAATGGTTTAAAATTGGTGCGGTATACTCCCCGAGGCGCTATAGCCCGCCAAAGGCTATCTCGTCGTTTTTTTCGACTTTGATAGCTTATAACTTTTGTCAAAATCAATCAATATTGGTCTACTTCGTCTTAAAATGATCGCCCTGATGTGGGCAGTTGATTGATACCTCATACGTAGGGATTTATTATCATGGATTCTGCCAGGCGGACTCTGGAGCCTGCCGGATTCAGAAGGCGGCCATGTACAAAATAATGGGTAAATTCGTCATCTACGACCTCTATTTGGCCTGTACACAAATTTTCAGCGATTTAAAATAGGATTAATTTTTGAAATGTCACTCGGGGTTCTGATCTGTTTGGTTTTCCCAGCAAATGCGTTATAATACGCTTAACTGGGCTGTTGTTCGACTAGGGATGGCACAGGTGTCATTTTTTTGCAATTTTGTGTCTTATAACATGATAAAATTGCCTAATATCAGTAAGAAACGCATGTCTACGACCCAGACATCTGCCATGCCTACCGAAAAAAGACCATTTCTTGTCAAAAATAAATTGAATTACGACAAAAAAACCAATTTACCAAACCCTCAAGGCAAGTGTCATCGTCTTTGATGCACGCATTCGACTTTAACATATGCCGCTAATCAAAAAAACCAAGTCAAAGATTTCAATTCCAATTTCAACATGGCTGCAGTCAGTCTATTTTGTGGACGAATATGCTAATCACTTGTCACTGCCGTCTGACATGCGACTGTATATCATTTTTTGGGTCTCGAGGGGATTGTTTTTTGCGGAACAGAACGGCGGCAGATGGGTGTTTACACTTTCTATACAATGTAACGCATCTTTTTTTGACAAAAATAAACAGTAATTTGAGCAAAATGGGTCAAAAACAGCTTTGATGGACCAAAAATCGATAATTTATTGATTGATTGTTTTTCAGCGTATCGGATGCAATGCCACTCGTGCATGAGCCCATATCTTGAGCAGCATTTTGCCTACATTTCACATTTGTATAGGAGACCATTGGCTTTTACGGAGAAATGTGATTTTAATAAGTGAGTTTTTTAAAAATTTATTGACTTTTTGGGTTTTTGAACTTTTTTTAAAATTTTGTTGAAAAATGATAGTAAGTGGACTGGTTTCAGTTTTGACGGGAAATACATGCGAACCAAAAACTGCACAGACCTCTGCGTATCACTTAAAATGTACGACAAAGTTGGTGGGCAAAAGCGATACGGATACATGCGTGGATGCATGTCTGACATCATCCACTACAACCGATCTGTCCTTCGCGACGATCGTGCTTGCTATGATGTCCGACTTCAGGATCTTTTCGTCACGTCGAATGTTTATGCGTTCGATACGAATGATAAGGTCAAAATATGTCCTTGTCATAAGCCTTATTGCAACTCGGCACCACCAAGGACGACCCTCCCTTTCGCGTTGATCGCACTTTCTGCCTTTTTCGCTGTGATCCTACCAAGATTGCCTGATTTCAACCCACTTCCCGGGTCTAACTTCACTTTATTGCCGCCGTATGACCCTCCGATGAGTGAAAATAATCCTCGTCTCACAGAAGCCTCCCAAAGAACCCCAGATTTCAACACACAGCACAGGAGACGGCGGATACCTCGGCGAAACGTGCAAGAAGCGGCCATCTCCTAATACCAATGGCCAAAATGCAAAGTTCTTCTAGCCCTCGGCCACTTTTTACAATCACTGAGCTCAATAACTTCATTCGTTTTTGCCATTTTTGCAAAGCAAACTCCTAACTTAACTTATTTTTGGTGAAAAAATACATACCGAAAAAGTCGTCGCGAACTGCCCTCTTCGCGCTGGCACATCTATCGTACGCAGCGCGGTTCATTCTTTCAAATCAAATACTTTTGATTGCACTTTTGTTTGGAATGCTAAATAGTTATTTGAGGTTAAATTTTAGTGTTTTTATTAAAATAAATAAATGAATAAAAATGTGGGATTACGAACTTCGTTTAAGCAAACTTTGACAAAATAATTTATGTATGTCCATTGGGACCATTTTAATGTTTTACATTTTCTTTTTTGTTATTTTAAAAATGCTGTCTTCCACGTGTCAATTCGCCCCAACACATCAGTTCCCTGACACTCAGAAGACATGCCTGGTTAGCTCAGTCGGTAGAGCACCAGACTCTTAATCTGGCTGTCGCGGGTTCGAGCCCCGCATCGGGCTAAATTTTTTTCCTTTTCTTCCAATACATTATCTGTCTTCTTTTTTTTATTTGACACATCCTAACTTCATTTAGTACATAAGTCGACTTCTATTGCTTGGGACGCTCGAGGTTGAAGGCGGTCTTGACCGAATCGACGACAAACAATTGCATCGTCGCGATTGATCCAATCATGAGAATACGAGCGGCGAGACCCGACCACAATCCACGGAATCCGAGTTGCTTTGTGACTTCCCAGAGCTTGGCATTTGGATCTTTATAGAGCTTGGAGACGACGACATCGGGCGGGTGGGAACAGATCGCGCAGACAATGCCTGAAGTTGAGATAAAGTTGTTTGAAAAGTTGAAAAAGACAAAAACATACCAGAAATAACACTCGAAATTAAGCTAACGGCAAGTTGGTCCCGACCAGAAACTTCATGACGCTGCTTCTTCAGAATATCCTTATAAATCGTCTCGATACACGCCTCAAAGCACACAAATTTGGACGCCGTGTAGGGGATCTGACGCATCCAAAGCGGCGGAAGACCCTTGAAAAGTCCAGCAAAACCTTCGCGACTGTAGATGAAAGGCAATGCCTTATGTAGGCTCGATGGCACCGTGTTCGACGTCTGGACACGGACCTTGACGGCTTCAAAGGGGGCAAGTGCGATGTCGCCGATGGCCTCAGCAGTCGCAGATGCGGCGAGATAGATGGCGATTTTGTGTTGAGCAGCGAATTGTGGGCCAAGCATATCGGCATACTGCTTCTTGAAGACTTCATAGAAACCGAATTTCGCGAAACCTTGGGCACCGTAGCCGATCAGGGTCGGAGCCCAACCACGGCACAAGCCCCGGGCACCTTCTTCGGCCAAGGTTGTTCGGAGGGCAGTGCCGAAATTTGGGAATTTGGTGGCATTTGTTTGGATTCGGCACTTGATGACATCGAGAGGCGTTCCGAGGAGGTGAGAGCCACCGGCTACGAGGACACCGGCAAGACCGCAGACGACGACGTATTCAGGGGTGCCGATTTTGATGAGATTGGGGTTTGAGGAGGAGGATGAAGTCGGTTTGATGAAGCCTAGAAGTTGGAAATGGTCTTAAATTATGAAAATAGGGGTAAAATACCGGATTTGCGTGCCGGCGGAGGCGAAATAAGCTTTGAAATGGACGGCGCGACTGTAATGTCGCGTCGAAACAGGCTCTTATAGCTGTCTACAGTAACCAGGATAAGAAAAAACGTATAAAAAGTCATCACAAACCTTTCAAAACAGATCCCTTCTCCAACTTCTTCGAGTACTCGACAACCTCCGGCACGGTCACCTTCGGATTGACATCATTCGGGATAGCGCGCGGCTGGACATCGGGCTTGCGATGGCGTAAATCAGTATTTGACATGGTTTTCGCTAATTAGTCGTAGTCAGTGAAGCCGTCAGTCTTCACGCTATCCCGGCAGTCAGTCAATGGCGAATGGCGGTGGATCCATTGATTCGGATTCATGACCCTTTAAAGGACACTGTGAAGATGCAAAAATTGCCAACTGGCTTCTATCCATTCGACAGTCACCCCTCAGAATCCAGATAAATACCCCATGGGAATCGGATACACGCGCCAGAAGCCCGAATTGCTGCTCCAGAGCCCCTCCGTTCCCTCCGCAATGGCTGTTACCATCAAATGTGCCCGGTGTTCGGAAGTCCGCCATGGGAACGATACCCTCATACGGTTCTACTTCTGGGATTTTGTCTGCGATGTCACTGTTTGCTGTAAATGCGTCACCCCGTCTGAAATTGGCACCACGTAAGCTTACATCTTTCCCAAGACTCCTTCAAAGTCGATTTTCAGCTACTACCCCCTCTTCATGGCCATCTTCGCCGACGTCGGCATCTTCACTTCCATGGTCTTCTCTGCCTATCATGCCGTCCACTCCGATTGCCACCTCTTCAAGGTGATACGCTCGCTTCGGGAACTTGTCGCATGGACACCAACCGACCTATCAGCCCATGACATTCGACATATCAAGAAGTCTAAACGGCACTGTGCACAAGTCGATGTCGTGTTAAAGCAAGCTCTTACAAGTCTGCATACACTGCGGAGAAGCGTCAGATCGATGAAATTGTCAACTTTTTACGAGGATACACGTGATTTGGAGGTCATGGAAGCCATCGTCAAAACAGAACGTCAGCTTGAGTTCATGCGTATTCAGTATAGCAATTCTGGTGAAATCGAGTGGCCAGAAATTTACAACATTAGTGACTATTACTTTAATAACTGCGTTCCGACTGTTCGAGGATGAGGAAATTTGAGAAGATTGAGAATTTTGCATTTTATTAGTTTTTGACTTTGAATAAGGTGAATAAATTGGAATTTTTGATTGTTGGTATGGACATTTTCAATAATGATTTTTTACTGATGATGCCGTCACCATTTTGACAAAGTTTGTAATCTTTGTTTTTGCATTTTTTTGTGATTTTAAAAATGTGCACGCAAAAATTGTCAAGTGCGCTGAGAGGAAATTCGGTGCGCGAGGTGTGCGCAATCACTGTGTGCACGCAGAAAAATGTTGCGTGCTGATTGCAAATTTTATTAAACTTTCGGACTTTTTAATGAATCAGACAAACTTTTTGTCAAGAAATTTTGCAACAAAGCACCATAAAATCACTAAAAATCGCCAAAAAAGGGCGTAAATCATCCACCATTTATAGCCTTATCATTTGCGTTGCATATAGTTTGCTTCGATATCCCATCATCACCGTGACCTGGATCGCCGTCATCCACCCCCTGATCTCCTGTTCTTTAAAAAGTGCAAAGAACGCGTGTCTCGAAAGTGTTTTCACTTTCCCTCCAAACGGGTTCCAACCCGTTCAAATCCACTTCTGATCCTGTTGTGTTTTCATCCACTGTCCCCGCCACTATCACCCAAGTGACAGATTACCGCTATCCCATCCTTGCGGAAGTTCGTGTCGTGTCTATCGCTCATCCGACCCCGGCTGAAGGCTGAAAAGGAAGGAATGTCACGCTCTCGGTGATGCGCTTTCTCGAATCTTTACTGTACTACCATATTCTCGCGTCGACGGCGTTATTGATGAGTGTCTGTCTCGGTGCTAGTAGTAGTATTAGTACAACAAGTTATCCTTCATTGAAAAAGATGCATTATTCTTTTGACGTGAAAAATGTAAACATGTATCTGCATCGAACGGCTTTCATGGCGTTGATGAAGGTTTGTTTTTTTCGAAGTGATTTGGTTTTCGATTTGGATTAGTCAGACAGTTTAGGCGAAAGCAAAGTCAATCATTAACTCGCCAGGCTTCCCGACATTGGAAAAGCTCGTCTTTCTACAATGTCAACGCGATGCGAAATCGCCTGTGGAATTTGCGAGATGTGTCGTGGCTGTGTTTGGTGTTCGGGATTCGATGGAAGCTAACCCGAAATGGAATTCCTACAATCAAGAAGACGAGATTAATCAGAGGCCTTTACAACTTTTGAAAGACTTTTTGAGTATTTTTCGACCAATTGAAAGTACACAACTACCTCAAATTAGCTATCAAGAACCTCCAAAGCCTTCAAAAACGGCTCATTTAACAAAATTAAGCCGTTTCGAACGACTTAAATTAAAGAAAAGTTCAGTTATTAGTAAAAATATCTACAAAATACGAATAAAACGACAGATTCTAAACAAATCAGCTTTATTTGCACCTTTTAGTCGACGTCTACATCGTCTTAAAAGTGAGTTTTTACCGTTTTCATTGACTTAAGATAGTAAAATTCCACTTCCAGCCCCCAAATTCCGCTACCTAGCCGATCTCAACAAACTTCGCTCCTACACAGTAATGCTAAACAAATGTAAAACTTACATGGAAAAGGTAAACACCGACAATAACAACTACATCAGACGAAAACGGGCCCCAGTTAACTATGAACTCGTCGAAAACAGCCAAACAAGGCAGCCATTGGACGAATTTGAGAATATCATGAACAAAATTAGTGTACGCTTTCTTTTTTCTTACTTTTTTCAATAGTCTTTTTCAGCAAACAAAACTCCTGTCCCCAAGGATACTGTCCTTCTGGCCTGGAAGTCGGAAACCTCATTTAATGTCGCCGAATTTACTTTCCTTTGAAAAGGATGGTGCTTTTTCGATTCCAGAGATCATGAATGTAAACACTTTGCACTTTTTTTGCAACATCGATGAAGATATTGTCTTTTTATAGGTTTTGAGCGTCAATGATCACGACAAACGCGAACTCCTTGAATTGCTACTTCTTATCAGTGGTGCCGGCCGAAAGTTATCCAAAATCATGAATGAAATATCTCCCCAAATGGACGAACTTAAAGAAAAAGTCTATCCAGCCATATTAAAGATGGAGGAATTGGAGAGGAATTTTGGGCGCGTGAAACGATCGTTATCGAAGTCGCAACAGGACGATATGCGGGAAATCGGGTATGCTTTCCTGAACCCGGATCAGAGGCGATTGATTTATGGAAGTTCGTGTGAGTTTTACGAGCTTTTTGGGAAGTGTTTATGTGAGTCATCTTAAATATGGTTTTTTATAGTGTTTGAAAGCGCTGGGATCGAGGAATCGAAAAATTTGCCGACAGAGAAAGCTGATTTGGATTTGAAGTTGGAAAATGATATTCGGGAACTTGCAAGATTGGAAATGGATTCACATGTGAAAAGAAGGCGAAAAAGAGAGGATCTTGAAGAATCCGAAGAAGAAGACCCTTGGCCACATTGGAATGTGCTACGGCCATGGGCGTTTACGAATCGTGTCCATGAAGGGGTCGTTTTGGAGGCTATTATTCTGTCGCCGCATGCTTTTTTTGTGGAGTTGAATGTTTCGATGTTTTTTGTGGTAAGAATTACTTTTTTTAAGGTTCTGCCTACCAAAGTCAATCATTTCAGACCGAAATCCTCTCCCCAAGAGCCTTCCAGCCATCTTTCCTCAGCCCTGCCGCACTTCTATCACGAATTTTATCACCATTAGCTTTCGGAGTTGAAATTTTATCCCCGAGATTCCTAGCTGCCTATATTCTGTCACCTGAAGCCTTCACAGCTGAGATTTTGTCGCCGCAGTTTTTAGAAGCGCATATTTTAAGTCCAACGACTTTCTTGGTTCAAGTTTTGTCACCGAGTAAGCTTACCTTAACTTTTCTCATTACAAAACTCCCCAAAATGATAATTTCAGACATCATTGGTCCCCGAATAGGATCTCCAGAATCCCACAGTATCCTAATTCTAAGTCCGAACATTATTTCCCCCCGTATTTTGAGTCAAGAAAGAGCTATGATTGAAGTGAGTCACTATTATATTTTAGTGCCAATGCGTGACACGCTTCCAAAGTCATACGCCCATAGGATCATGTTTTGCCAAAATACGGTTACACGGGTCAATTGTAATCATACTTTGCAGATCTTGAGTCCCCATATTCTCGGTGGCGAAGAAACAGAGGAGGAAGAAGAATCCAACTTGCACAATGAAAACGAACTTCCCGAAGAACACAAATATCATCGGCACAGTTTGGGAATTCATGTCCACCCAGGGCACGAATTTGGCATTTTTCCGTAGTTTTTTTTGTTTTTTTACTATTTTTTTACACTTCACGTTTGTTATTGCCCAACGGGTAACGTAAAATCGATAAAATGTTTGTTTTAATTTTACTTTAAAAAACACGTTTTCGTAATTTACTTCGTAATTTCTTTAAACTTCAAAATATTACAACTTTACAAAGAAGATTCAAGTGCAAGCAAAATTTCGCTATCAAGCTCACAAAACTCCTGAGTAAGTGCTAATGCAACCTGATTGGACTTGAAATACTCGCAGCATGCCTTCTTTAGGTCATCAGATGAGTAAGTCCAGGCATGTTCAACAATGCTGACGAAGGTTTCTTCGTTTAATTGTTTGATCAGTAGTTTTGATAAGCATTCCTTAAATTTTGGATATAGTGACACTTTGAAGTTACGAAAAACTTACCAAAACGCCGGACATGCAATACATATCAGCAAAGACAAGATCCTGCATGATTTCGTCAATAGTGTCGGCTTTCAAACGACGGCCATAACAGAAGTCAATAACATCTTTGACGACTTTAAACGAAAATTCGTGAATAGTAACCCGATTGGTCCTGGATTCGATGGTGTCATGTTCAAGCATAGCTCGGAATACGGGGGAGATCAATGAGATGAAATTGCGGTGAACCTAAGAAATTCATTATAACAATTATAATTTTTAGATTGTCTTTTTATGCGGTTTTAATATCACAACACGCAACTATTGGTTTTTTTGCAAACGCACGCAAAAATTGCCCTGTGCGCTAGGGAAATATCAAGTGCGCAAATTATGCGCAACTATCGTGTGCACGCAAAATTGAAGGCGTTTTCAACTTACCATAATCTCTTTCTTACCCACGGCAATGGTAAAATCTGGTTCATTGGACTTTATCAAAGCATAAACCGGAGCCACTTTTTTACCTTTCTTTGCCAATGGCATTTTAGCGGGATGAGGTTTCATAAAAATGATCTCAAACTCGATTGTGAGTTCGCCATCAACAATAACATTGCTGTTCATAATTTGTTCAATTGTGCAAACTTTCGTAACAAAAGTTCCGGACTTGCTGTACTGCTCAGTTTCAACTAAAATAAACATTGCAGTTTAGACACAGTGGCAGTTATGTACTTATAACAAGTAAGATAGCAGCTAACATACCTCGAATTTCAGTCCCTTCAATCCAATAAACCATTTTCACATCCAAAGGCCTTGGAAAAACGTAAAGTTTGAAACACAGACAACCTTCGTTCTCTTTGCAATCGCCATTTGGGAAACTTTCAAAGAAGTAGGGATCAGACATACCTTTATCTCGTGAAACTACGGACATGAATGATTTGCCAAATGGAAAGTCGTGTCGAAAACTTTTAAAAACAATTTGGCCTGAAATTTTAGTTTCCTGCCCATCAACTTTGTTTGGTAACTCATTGCTAGCAACTCCCAGAATTTTGGTAATTGGTAAGGCAATGAACCTTAAAATAAGTTTAAAAAAAGAGAGGATACGATTGGCGATGGAGATGATGTAATTCGACTGAAAAATAAAGAACATGAAAAGCAGAAAAAATATATATAACTTACCATGATGGAACCTTATTCACACTATGTATATATAAAACTGAAAACACAGGCAAGCCAGGTAACTAAGCAGTGCGTTGTCGGGGGTCTAATGGATGCTATGTATGTCATAGTGTGTTCAAATTGGCCGATCGATGAGTACATCTTGCGCACCGTTGCCACGACAAAGTTGGCAACCGGGCTGGCCGGCCAAAATGAACGTTAATTTATGATGCTCTTAGAGACGTGGTTTTTTGCTCTTTGACGGCCCGAATTTTGGACGCGTGCCGAAAAAACTGCCTCGGACTGACATGACTCAACTTGGTCCTCAGGTCTTCGATTTAAAATACCTTTATCATTTTCACAAACTCCTTTCCAGCCGACTTTTAGTCTTTTGGCACAAACTGTCTAAAACCAACACATCAGTTCCCTGAAACTCAAAAATCCCGCCTGGTTAGCTCAGTCGGTAGAGCACCAGACTCTTAATCTGGCTGTCGCGGGTTCGAGCCCCGCATCGGGCTTAAATTTTTCACTTTTTTAAATTTGCAGTATTTAAAAAGAACGTTTGAAAAATTAAAAAAGACAAAAATATGCTCGATTTCCAGCCTATCTGAACATCTCCTCAAAATGCACATTCTGACCTTCAAAACTTTCATAAACATTTTATTGTCAAAAAACAAAACCAAATCACAAAAATACAATGCTAAAAACCTACAAATTGAAAGTCAAAAACCTCGAAAAAGACAGAAAAACCAAACGACCGTATCATGTATAGTGCGAAGTAAATTAAACCAAAAAAGTCAAAATGAAAGTAAATCAATCGGAATCAAAAGAATGCCATTCTTGAGTTACTTGCCAAAACACGACAAAAACGTACTGTAAGATTGAGACAAGTTGCAAAGTCGAAAATCGGAAATTGGAACTACAGTAGTGATAATGGGGAACCGTCAATATGACCAACAAGGATAGATAACATATAGTATAATAGAAATCTGATTACAATGATAAGATAGACCTGTCACGACGGGATTGGTGAAAGCGAGTTGCCTTATTCCTCCATATTTTCAACAAAACCACGGAAAGTCCGCTCAGAATTCTCATAGAGACTGGAATCGCGGAGATCGTGGAAGCTGAATTGGGTGAAGTTGGCTTGGATGTCGTCTTGCTCGTCTATGGATTCGAGGGGGCCGTCACGGGCGGAGGGCGGTGTGAGTTGGACTGTGTTTTTGGTAAATTCCTGGAAGGGGGATGGCTTTAAGGTGAGAATTGAGATCAAAAAAGGTTAAACTTACAACATCAAAGTATTTCGTATCAGTTTCACTCTTCAAATCAGGCTTATATGGCGGAGGGATCTCCTTCCGGTAGAGCTTGTCCCAGTTGATCGGTCTGAAGAACTCGTGAACTTGGATTTCGCGCCAATCGTCTGGGCCGCCGCCAAGACGTTGGGTGGGGTTTTTGACGAGAAGCTTGATGAGCAGGTCGACGGCTGGGGGCGATAAGCGGCTCGGGAAGCGCAGATTACTGTTCAAAATGAGCTCGAACAACTTGTCATGCTTATCACTATAAAACGGCAATCTCCCGCAAAGCATTTCATACATGACGACGCCCACGCCCCACCAATCAACAGCTCTACCGTAGTCATTGTCTTCGAGGACTTCTGGAGCGAGATATTCCGGAGTGCCGCAGAAAGTGCGTGTGCGGTCATTATAAGTAATGTCTTCCTTGCAGAGGCCGAAATCGGCAATCTTTATGTGGCCATCTTTGTCGAGGAGCAGATTCTCAAGCTTCAGATCACGATAGACAATGTTGTTGTCATGCAGGTAGCCCAAAGCCATCACGATCTCAGCCCCGTAGAATCGGCAGCGATTTTCATCGAAACCGACCTTCTTCTGACGAACTTCGCAATTCAGATGATAATAAAGATCACCACCGATTGCAAATTCCATCACGAAGCAAAGTCGATCCTGCGTTTGGAAGGAGTACGTCAGCTCCGTCAAAAATGGATGTTTGCACTTCTGGAGGACGCGATTCTCAGTCATCGTGTGCTGGACTTCGTCCTTGCTGACGACGACAGCCTTCTTCAGAATCTTGATGGCGTAAAGCCGGCCGGAACGCTTCTCACGGGACAGGACGACCTTTCCGAAGGAACCGACGCCAAGCATCTTCAAGAATTCAAAGTCGTTCAATGTGACTCGCGATCGCTTGCTCGGCGGTATCTTCGACGTCGACGGCTTCTGCTGGACTTGGAGTCGTTGCTGACCAAATGCTTCAAAACCGGAGAAGACATTGACATTGGTACTCAAAGAGCCGTGAATGCTGGCATCATAAGTTCCGGGCTCCATGGCCGTCGGCAGGTCGGATACATCGACCATTTCCTGGTCCTGATCGACGGTCTCTGCGTCTTGGTGCTGCTTCAAGTCGTCGGAAACTTTCTGAAAAAGGGGTTCAAATTAGCCTTCACAGAATTAGAAACACTTTTTAAACAAATTTAAGTTTTTCGTGCCGAGACACTTTTTGGGGGCACGTATCAAGCTGACGTTTACACATGTGTACGCGTGCATCACCATTAAATTGAAATTTTCGCCGAAAAAAGGGGTTGAAATCAGCTTTCAGAGATTTATAAACACTTTTGCCAACTAAATGAAGTTTTTCGCGCCGAGACCCTTTTTGGGGGCACATGTCAAGGTGACAATTACACAAGTGTACGCGTGTATCGCTCCTAATTTGGCTTTTTGGCCAATTTTAGCTACTATAATCATAACATCTCATCTCCCAACCCAGTATTTATCAACAAAAACCCAAAATATTATCCATCCCAAAACTTTGTCATGCATGTTTTTATATTTTTTTCCGTAATGCCAAACTTGTTGTTTTGTTTTTGCCTCACTTTTTGTTTAGATTCACGGAAGCTGTTGGCAAAATAATATTGTTTTGATTTTACATATTAATGCCATTCGAAAAAGCTAGTAACTTCAAAAATAAAAAAATGCAACAACAAAAAACAACGTGTTTTTCGTCATTTTAAACCCCATCAGATGGTTTCACGAGGCTATTTGCTACTTGTTTATATCTATCTATCACCGACAACGACGACAAAAAAGGCATACAACTCGTTCTCTGTCTTTAAAAGTGGAGGATGTTTTTTTGATCCTAGCTAAAAAAAGAAAAAGAAAACACGACAGACCGAAAAAAACACGCCTGTTATGATTACCATGTTTTTTTCGCTTTACTTGTGTTAAGGGAAGATTAATAATGTAAACATTGGTTTAATATAGTACTTTTGGGCTTTAGTTTGTTTTTTAGGCGATAAGTTTTGAAAACAAAAAGTTCAAAAGACTTACTTTGATGGCGTTGACCCACTCATCGCGAACGGCAGCGGATTCTGCGTTGAGCATGCGCTCGATTACGGTGGTGAACTGGAGGCCACGGACGAGGAAGGTGTTGGGTTTGGGGTGTTCGACTTTCATTAACTGAAATTAAAATTTGTTAAAAATAATAAAATTTTTAAAAAACTAAGTTTTTTTGGTCCCCGTAATCACCATTTCCCTACAGTAACCCCCTACAGTACCCTCAAAATGGCAGCAGTCGAAACTCCAGATGCCGCAGCGACTGTACTTAAGCAATGTATCACTTTACTGGCTTCTAATGATCTTCGATGGGATGGTGCCGGCTTTTTGGAGACTGATGGTGCCATGGCAATTGATACCGTATTTCGGGCTGATAGTGATCTTTGTTTTGGCATGATTGGGCTAGAGAAGTTTCTTTTATCAGTTAAATTCATCGAAAAACGCAAATATAAACTATCATCGCGAACATTAATCACACTTGTAACACTTTTAAAACTATGCTTATGTCTATCTGGCTCTAAGCTCCGCCCACTAAATGGAGGACAGATACATATTTACATCCAACAATGTTAAGAGGCATTGAACACACCACCTACTAAAATCGTAAATATTTTGAGCAAATTTCAGCCCCTGTGTTCTTCGTATCCACCACAACGAACGACAAATGGAATGAAAGAAGTAAATGTGTTTTGGAGAAAAAAAGCCTCAGGCGTTGTTGCTCACTCACTCAGATTCAGGATAGACACAACTAAAGGGGAAAACAAGGGAATTTGTCAACGCGATAAAAACACAGAAGCCCTTGGTGGGGGGATGATGATGACCGAGATGACTAAGCGAGCTATCAGAGATTTTTAAAGATAGTGGGTTACTGTAATCAGAAGTCAATAAGCAAAATGTGGCAAAAACTGAAATCCCGAGGATTCTGAATCATCAATATCGTCAAAAAATGCTAAAAAGTGAAGCCGATATCCATCAAAGTCACTCCGGTCACAGCTGATACCACCATTCAGAAAGACGGAAAACATGGCATTCATGACTGTTATTGTCGTTGTTGAAAGCGAAGAACCGACATCGCAAATTGTTTTTGAGTTCAAAACAGAAGATAAACACGTTTGGACATGCGTCAGTCGGGTTACAACATCCTGCTACTGATCCGCTTTGACAATGGCCCACCCTACTGTAGCTACCGTATACCAATTAAGTAAAAAACTGTCTTTTTACCAACTTAAAGACATTCAAAACTGCCCTAATATACAATAGCTGTATGAAGCAAAATAACAACTATAGAATTTTGCAGCTTTTAGTTTTTTTTCAAAAACAATAACATTAAATAAATTAATTCACTTTTTTGTAGTTTTTCCCTTTCCATATAAACAATGTGCCAAAACAAGCGTTGCTCATTGGTGTGTTTTGTTTGGCACAAGACAAACCCTTCTCGAAAACAGAAACATTGTCATCGCCGAAAATATGTGATAAAAGTTTGAGCAATGTAGAAACGGGATAAATATAAACAGGCTGGGGCCACAAAGAACTGGCAGCCATGCCTTGACAGAATTCTTGAGGCAAGGGAATTAGATGTTATGAAAACATGCATGAAACAACTCATGATGGCCGACAAGCTTCGAAAACAGTAAATAGGGTAAGATTAAATGTGTATTTTAAGAAAGACAAACGTTATAAACAGTTTTTTTTTATATTTTTTACAGTTACAAAATGCCATATTTGTGTTTATGACATTTGCATTACATAATAATGTTTTCGGTTTTGCATAGTTTGACATGACGAAAACAAACTACTTAAAAATTAACGTAAGGCTTTGAATTTGTTTTTTAGAATGGAACAACCGCTAAACATGAGCATGTTTTCAAAACAGTAGCACAGTGACCCGAAAAAACAAACCCCCGGAAGGCATTGCAAAAATGAACAGGGGTCAGTTAAACGACCTTCGAAATTGTTGGCTTACGTGCCTGCCGGAAATCCGAAACGCCGACTGACCAGTGGGATGGAGGGATGAATGAACCGGCAGGCAGCTTACCGCCCATGGCGGCCGGCGTTTTAAACAAAAAACGAAAAACATTATTTAAGCCGCGCCTCTTTTCGTGTTGACAACAACGATGGTTTTGACTTGACCGGAGTGGTCACTACCCGCCCCCTGGCTACTTCTAGCGAGCCAGATAGCCAGAGGCAAAAAAGAAAGGAAGGAAGACATAAACACCGAGTCGTTTACAGGAAAAACATACAAACAGTACGTCATCTTAGTTGATTTATATGCTAACTAACTATATGGGTGTTTTGAATGGTCATTTTTGTTTTGACTGTTTTTGGATTGCATTGGTCAGTCACTGTCACGCCGTGGGTGATGTTTGATGGCTAACATTTTCCATTTTCGCATCTCTTCCACAGAAATGGAAAAACATAGCATCCTAATATTGACCAAAGCAAAAACAAGGCTATTGTTTGTCGGTAAATCCGGTGTAGTGGTCAAAGACCGAGATTAAGTCGATCTAAAGAGGCCCTAAACTTGACAAATAGCGATCTACATCAATCAAAACAGTTTGTGTCTGGCTGGACCCATTGCAATTTCCGGGAGATTGTTGTTGTTTTTCCTTGACCACTGTCTGTATGTACACCACAAAAACGTGCCAAAAACAAGCAGGAACAGTTGTCAGTGACCGACCACCCACCAGGGGCACATAGCGCGTACCAAGGAGTGCCGAGTCGAGCCGAATAGGGAGGCTTCTGCCCCGCTTTGGGGGAAGAGAAAAACAAGATGATGACGCTCATGACACCATCAATCTAAGATGATGTACGGTGTTGTTAAGACTATCTTGTTGGAAGTGGAGGAAAACAGGAAGTTGGTGGTGGACGATGGTCATTCTTTGAATGAGGAAAGAAAAACAACTATTTTTACAGTTTACGATAACTATGAGACTGATAAGGCGTGATTCATCGCCGGAAACTCCCATAATAACCTAAGGCACAGTGGGTGGCAAGAGTGTTATCGTTGAACACTACTTGTTTGCGGAAGTTTTTGTTTTGATTTGAATGGTGGTAAAAAACAGAAAATAGTCCGTGTAACAATGTCGACAAAACAAGTAGTTTTGAAAACGATTATTTCCGATGCCTCAGGGTATGCCTTGCTTTGCCTTTGACAACAAATCAGTCACTACATACACATACTATTGGCGATGAATCACTGCCTCCGCAAACAAACACAACTTTTTTCGAACAATAACATATACTGTAGTCAATTTGACAAACTGCATTGCTGTCGTCTTGCTCATCCTTAACCCGCAGGCGATCAAAAATCAGCTTCGGATGCCCTTAGGGCCTCGAGACCACCCGAAAACAACACCCTCACAGGTAAAAAAACAACAAACAAGACCACACCGATCCAAATTTGCTGACGCGACGCTCTGTGGCGATATGATGTTATTGCGCGACGACGGCGGTCACACACAAAAACAGCTGAAAAGAGAGAGTGAAGCACAGCACAGAGACGGAAAAACATATTTTGGAGCGAAGCAGATTGCGATTGGCGCTCGTTGTCAGCCCTGAGGGCGTCTGTGATTGTTATTGATAAATCCAGGCAGGAGAGGAGAGTTCGGCGTAAAGCGGCGTCACTTTTCTGTTGTTTGTGCTATTCTGTTCTGCGTTTCGGTATTTTGTACATGCTCAATAAAAACAACAACTAAAAATCTATCTATCGGAGCTTGTTGTAAGTAGTAGTCAAAGCCTATTCCTATTTCTATTCCAATTCCGAAAAAGGAGAGCTCCAAAGTTTTTCAGAAGTAGAAGCAGAAAAACAACGAAACGAACGTTCAAAAAAACATCCGCATCTATCCATCTATTTACAGGGGTGGTCAACAGTCAACAATTTCATTCGTGGGTGTCCGAATCGAAAAACTGCGAGATGGTCAGTGGTCGCCTATCTTGATTGAGTTAACGGTGCCTGAATGCGCTTCTGATGTGAGTTGACAAAAGACACCTGTAACCTAACACTTTCCCCTCCAATTGCACGTATCTAGCATCGCTTTGGTCACTTTTTCAAAACAAGGGTCAAAAACACCTTTAACGACCCTAAAAACCGTGAATAAACATGATTAACATGCAAAGCGCGGGTTTATGACAGGATAGAAACACAGCTGCAGCCCCCCCGGAATGGTCAAAACAACAACCTTCAAAGAGCCATCAAACACCAATACAAGTGGCAACAACACTGCCGCGGAAGTAGAGCAAATCCTGTCAAACGGCGACGTCAGTGTCAAAGAACTTCCAAAAATGCGGTAATCCTGGTGAAAAACAACCGCAATCCTATTTGAATCTGCTACTGCTAAACTGATGTCACAAAACTGACAAAAACAATGAAAGTGTTACGTTTTGAAAACGTTACACAGTTTTTGTCAAAGTGTAACGCAACCGGAAAAAGTCGTTACAATCTCGAAAACAGATTTTAAGAAAGTTTGGCAAAAACGTAACACTTTGAAAACGTTACCCTCTATCTTAAAAAACGTAACAAAAAGCGTTACGTTTTCAAAAACAAGTACTCAGAAAGCCCACAATTCAAAATAATAAAAAGTTCCCAAAAACCGACTACACTTTGTGTTTTTCATTTGTCAAATTGCCGAAAAAACATGTTGACACCCGCCAAAAAAGACTGCTACAAAATATTTATCCCTAAAAACCTCGAAATACCCGAAAAACACTCATTCCCAAAACTAAATCGGTTTCGAAATTCAAACATGTGTAGAGAGGAATAATTGTTGACACTTGTGCCCTTCTCAGTCATGCTGTCTGTGGGGCTGAGGTATCAACAATCAACATGGAATGGAAAAAGGAGGTTTCAGGGGTCTGATTTCGAGGTGGGGGGTTTCATTTCGGTCTGATTTCAACCTAGATTTCGTTTATATAAGTTTAAAGGGGCTGGTCACAGTAATCAGAGGTTAGGTAGACGGGGTGGGTAGACAGTGCACTGATTATTGGAGGGCATCAGTGGGTCAATGATCAAGATAGTTAATGACCCGGCTGGCTACATGCAGGTGATTATAAGTGGAAGTCATCACCGAAAGCAATTACGATACACTATAACAAGTCCATCTCTAAGTCTGATGACAAAAACAACCTTAAATTTCGTATCCTAATATAGACAAATGATGACTCCAACTTCTAAATAGCAATGATATCCGATGGGCCCCACAATAATACTGTACTTATATAGCGGCATCGTATGTAAGTAACCAGACAAAAAAATATGTTGATCAATCGCAGTCGGCGGTTTCCGACAGTCCGACGGCAAAGTGCGTGAAGCTATTCAAAAATGAGAGTGAAAAAACATCAACAGAAAAAGGAAATTACTGACGAAAAAACATGAAGTAGTCGTGAAAAATACAAAAACAAACTAAAAGGAAAGGTGATCTTTGCGGACACGACCGCCAGACATAGAAAGCTGTGAAAAACAGGGTGAAAGTGGACGGTTAAATTATAAAATCCGTGAACAAACATGACCGCGACAACATTTTAGGGCAAAAATAGACTTCAAAACGGTAAAAGTTGGTCAAGTTTGATTCACGGGGGCCGATATTTTGGCAAAGTCAAGGTGTCATGTATAAACATGCCCGATGACGATCACCCAAATCGCATCGAGAGGGGATAAACAAAACAAAAACGGTTTTTGGTCATTGACTGCTCAAAAAGCGGGCAAATGGACGCAGAATATCAATTTTTGTCGAGTTTGAGCAATTCTTTTTAAAACAAAACATCGAAAATACCAAAAATATTGCTTCAAAGTAATTGGCAGCTAATTTTTCCAACGCGAAATGGTGATTACGTGTTTCAAATAACCCATTTTTGATGTTTTTTTTAACAAAAACAGTAACCAACCTGAACATCCTTAACAGTGAAATCATTGCACGGATCACGAAAGTCACTGTTCGCAGCCGGCTGGGCCTTGAATCCAAGCAAAGCACCATCTCTGAACAGTATGAAGTAGCGTTGACGCCAGTTTTTGATGTGTTCACCGCGCTTTAGAAGCCACCCAGAAATGACGACGTCTTCGGCCCGACGGATTGGGATGGGCGCATTGGCATTCACGGACGATTTGCTGGATTTGGACATGTCGGAAGCTCGGATGGACGAATCAGGCACAGCGGTCGACGAGGACTTGCGAAGGAGGGCAGCGACGGGTGCGCCGATACCGGACGACTTGCGTGAGGGGGCGGGCGATTGGAAGGGGCTGGCACCGTTTGGATCTTTCGATGCGCCGGATGACGGTGAGTTGGAGTTTAGGCTGAAGGCAGCAAAATTGAATCCGAGAAGGGAGGATTTACGGCGAGCGGGATTGGATTGGGCCACGGCCATGGCGGCCAAGTTGGAGGAGGTTGGTGGGGCGCCGTGGGCACGGGTTGGTTTGGGTGAGTGGGAGGAGGAGGACATGGTTGAAGACTTAGACGCGTGAAAGTTTTGTAGTTTTTGTCTTTTTTTGAAAAGCGTTCACTTTTCGCGGATTTTTGTTTGAATTTGACTTTGAATGTGTGTTGTGAAGACGAACACCAGGCACCACGGCCAACCGACCACGTTGGGGTCGAGCGGACTCGGAGTGGAGAAAAAAGAGCTGTCGACGAGAAGGCGACCGTCGGCGGGTGACTGACGGAAGCTCGGAGCGCAACGCAGCACTTGTTGACGACAACAACAACCGAACACACGCACTCTTATTGCCACTGGCCAACACTACCGAGGACGAGCGGAGAGGCGGGAGTCGAGGAGGCCGAAACTACGAAGTGGGATGGATGTTGCCTGAAAACAATTCCGAATCGCCACTGATGTCTGTTGAGATCACTACGGAACAACGAAACGCAGAGGCACTCGTAGCCACTAATCGGGTACATCAAAACACACGCGCGCACACGCGCACTTGGGCTGCACACTTACACACTATAAAGGGCACACATTCACGCTGTTTTTTAGTTGGAAAACAAAACATAAACCCGTCTATTTCATCTTAAATGTTAAAATTTACAAAAACTATATCGCATAAAACAGCGCAAAAACGAAATAACGCCATCCTTCATCAAACTCTGAAGTTGTATCTACCTCTGTCGCGGAATCTAGTATCTATGCCGTCGTCCCCTAAGCCATCTATACATAACCAAATTAATCCCCTCTCACAATTCCCCCCATTTCATGATTATGATTAAGTCAAGGCCAACCACGAGCGCGCCGGATGTAGCAATTGCGCATGAACCCCTCCCATTTCACTCATTCAAAAAACACTGCACACACACCTATTTCGAATTCGTTCTCTTTCAACATGGATGCCAATGGCATCATTGCTAACTGACGACCAAACTAATGTAAGATTCTAATGAACTGAAACCTCTCATGTTGTTTGTCGCACTCAAAGGACAAAACAGAAATAGGCAAACATTTATGCGCCTTTTTTTGACTAGTTTAGCATTGCATTTGTCAATGTTGTGTGACGTGAAGTCTTATCAGCTGTTTTTTCGCACCTAATAAGTGAATGTTAAATTTGTAAATTGTGTTTTTATTTTGATCACTTTAAATTGTCGTTGTGATTACTTTTACCTTTACCCATGTTAGTCATGATTTTGAGCGGTAAACAGAAAGTAATATCCACACGCGGAGACGACAAACACGTCAGTTAGTCATAAGATGTAGGCACGGATAAACAAAGACACGGATTTTGCTGGATTATCTTTGGATTTTGAAATTGGAAGACCTTATAGATGTCTGGCATCAATGATGAGTTGTAGACGGACAAAAAACGTACTTTTCAGTCGAAATTCCCAAAGCGCCATAACTACAGCAATTAAAGAAAATCTATCTAAAGAAAACTTACAAAAAAGACAAAATAAAGTGTGAGAATAACCAAAAGAAGCAAAAAAAGTGCCTATGAGTAAGTTTAAACTGCTTATTTTTGCAGAAAGTTATTACTTTGCAAGTGAAAGCCAGACAGAGAGCCATAATTTTGCAGTTGGTTTATTTTAAGTGGAATTTTAATGATGGTTTTGTGATTTTTGCAGGTAAACAGCAGCCCCAATGAAATGCAATACAAATATAGAAATAGAAAAACTGAACAGTAGCGATGGCCTTTCTTGTCAAAAGCGCCTTTCTTGCAAAACAATCAGGTTTTGTAACCTTAAAAAGAAAGGAAAAGACAAAAACAACCCTCCCCAAATGTTGCATACCGTGCCATGCCCGTGATTGATAGCCTTCAGAGTGCGACCGACCTGAGGTCCTCTTTCAAAGATCAGAGTCCGAGGGGCTGGCTGGTTGGTGCGCGCAATGTTTTTGAGGATACAATGCGTGCTGCGTGCTTCCATTCCTGCGTTTGCGTTACATTAGTCTTTAAAGATGGAAGAGTGGGCGTATCTTGCGGCATCTGCCCTTTTTGCGCACTTTTCCGACACCGACCAGCCGGTCAGGGTCCGATACGACCGCACCGTATGTACAGACTGGCACGAAGGAAGAAAGCCTTCGTGCCAGACTAAACAACTGAAAAGGCCCGCGGGGGAAATGCACTACACTGCGCGGCAACTTGTAAAAAGACAACTCACAGACAGAATTTACAAAAATAAGCTGTTTTGTCAATGATTTCATTTCATTTCAACTTCAAATGCAACTTTGCAGCTGTGCGTGCGTGTGTTTAACCGCGCACTTTAAACAAAACCCATAAAGACCCCTATTTTATTTTAAGTCAGCGTATGTATTTTTATTGACGTGAGTTGAAGTTGAAGTTGATTTTATTACGCCCTTTTTGGGTTGCCTGCCAAAGCTAAGGCTGTGCGTGAGAATTTGCTAAAAGGTCTTTACCGCCGGAAAAAAGTACAAAAATTAAACAAAAACATGTTTATCGCCGCAAAAAATGAAGCCGCCAAAGTACGGTTGTCCGTGTAAAGCACGCAGGCCATGGGAAGCGACCATCAAAAAGTCGCAAAAAAGTGGCAAGCTTTTCGTGAGTCTGTCTCTGTTGGCGTGTTTCTGGAAAAACAACTTTTTTTGCGTTTCAGTGCAAAAAAAGTTGTTTGCGGCGGTTTTTTGGGGGGCTTGGACGGAGGGGGTGTACATGTAGTCCTTTGAAGAGTTTACAAAAAAGGGCAAATGCACGTTTGGAAAGTGTGTAGGGTCGAGGAACTGCCGGAGGGGGTGGTTTGAATGGATGGCAATGGATTTTGAAAAATGTGTGAAATGTGACAAAACAGCCCAAAACTGAGAAGAGATTTAACTTTGAACTTATGAAAATCTCTAAAACGCATTTCCTGGAAAAACCGAGGACCCTTGTGACATTCAAAATTTCATAATTGTTTTTTTTCGCTCAAAGTTGTTGACCAGACCAATATGAGGGCGTAGATGACGAATTCACTTGAATTTTACCGATCCGGCGCCTTCTGAATCCGATAGGTGCCAGAATCCGCCTCACAGAATCCGTGAAACCGAAACCCTATGTATGAGGTATCAATCAACTGCCCACATCACAGTGATCATTTTAAGATCAACCGGACTGAAATTCATTTATTTTAAAGAAAGTTATAACGTGCCAAAGTTGAAAAAAACGACGAGATAGCCTTTGGAGGTCCATATCTCAAAAGTGTGGTAACTATGGCAAGCGTTTTATTACTCCTGTAGATAGAGGGTCCCATAGAGAACATTTGGTTCTCTGAAAACTTTTTGTTTGAGCTTATGAAAAGCCGCCAAAAGTGGCACAAAAGTATTTATTTACAAATATTTTTGTTGTTACTGGTAAATAAAAAAATCCGTTTTGCCAAAATGGGAATGTTGCCAAATACTTTCGATTCAGAAAATTATATTGCCGTCACTGAATAAAATGTCGACTTATTAAGAATTAAGTGCCCCACCTTAAAATGCAGTGCGCGCGCGGTAAAGTAGGTCCGACAGGAGGTCTCACCTTGATTCATGAGAGTTCGAACCCCTTACGCCAAAAATTTTTTTTCATAAACTTTATTAAACAAAACATGATTAGAGAAGTTTATATGATAATGTGGGATAATGAAATGCCGTCAAAAGGTAAAAACTAAAGTTTTTTTAAAATTAACGCTAATTTGTTAAGAAATCAATAATTTCGCACGCTATGTGAATTAAATTTTCTGAATCATAAGATGTTAGTATTTCTAATGTTTTGGCAAAACAGATTTTTTTACTTTTGCCAGATAATCAAAAAATTACTAAAACACTATTTATGCCATTTAGTTTTTGCCACTTTTGGCGGCTTTTCATAAGCTCAAACAAAAAGTTTTCAGAGAATCAAATGTTCTTTATGGGACCCTATATCCACAGCAGTAATAAAACGCTTGCCATAGTTACCACACTTTTGAGATATGGACCGCCAAAGGCTATCTTGTCGTTTTTTTCAACTTTGGCACGCTATAACTTTCTTCAAAATCAATCAATTTCAGCCCGGTTGGTTTTAAAATGATCACTGTAATATGGGCAGTTGATTGATATCTCATACATGGGGTTTCGGTTTCACGGATTATGTGAGGCGGATTCTGGCACCTAACGGATTCAGAAGGCGCCGGATCGGTAAAATTCAAGTGAATTCGTCATCTACGCCCTCATATTGGTCTGGTCAACAACTTTGAGCGGAAAAAAACAATTATGAAATTTTGAATGTCACAAGGGGTTCGAATTTACTCGGTTTTTCCAGGAAATGCGTTCTAAAAACTTTCGAAAGTGTCATTTAGCTTAGCTTAGCCTAGCCAAGGCCAACCCCGATTTTCAAGAAACACCGGAAGTCAACATCAGTCGCGTTCGTCTCACGTGAGCAAAGGAAAGCAAGCTCGTGGCGGTGGTGGGCAGGCAACCATCTTCTCCTAATTCTCATGGAGCAGCAGCACTGGCAAAGAGCGGCGTCGCCAAAACAATGAAAATGTGAAAAAGTGTAAACAACTTTCTTGAAACAAATAGACTGACAAACAGCGACGCACTGCAGGCAGCCAGGCAGTGATTTGTAGTTAGTTGGTTGGTTGGTTGGTTATCGCATTGCATCAGCTGGGCAAGCCAGGCAGCGTGCGGGGCTATCTTTTTACAAGAGGCACTCATGATTTGAAACATTTCAAACAACAACAAACACATACCATATCGGCTGACGCATGGCATGGGAAATCCGATTATCGTTTGAAAAAATAGCGAAGCTGAGACAAACAAGCGTGCATGACCTTCCAGATGACCGCCCAAACGCGAAATCGTAAACAAGACAAAAAAAATTTGCAAAAAATTTTTCACTTTTAGCGATCGGTCGAAGAGATCGAAGAAAAAAGGCAAAAGCTCAATGATCGAGGCAGTTGCAATTTTTTCGGCAACCATAAATACGCTCCAAATTGAATGGACGAAGGATAAAAGTACACTCCCCTGACCGGAAGACAACACGCCCAATTCGGATGAAAAACACATTGATTGAAGAAAGACAGAAAGAAACGAATCTAATTCACTGCAAAAAAGGGCAATCAATCAAAAAGACAAAGGTCGCAAGTTCTGGTTATTTGTTTGTTTGACGAATTGATGAAATAGGAACGAAAGAGCGATGCGATATCGACATCGATATTGTGTTACAAATGGGGATTGTTGTCGACAAGATGGAAGTCATTTAGGAGTTTATCGGGCTGATTGCCACCCAGAAAGTCGCAAGTGATTAGCTGATGCGATAACGATGACGATGGTTAATGGCAGACAGGTCAACTCAACGCACACGTCAGACAGTTCGGTTTCATTGAATTCGCACGCGCAAGCGAAATGAACGCAAACAAAAATGACTTAAAAAAACTGTCGTTGACAAAAATTACATTACATTAAACGCCCAAAACCAACCACATCAATAGATCAGCCACATTTATGTAATCTATGATAGGAAAAACAGAAAAAGCGCCTTAGGGCACGCAAATAAGTAGCCGGATAGTGGAAAAGAAGACGTAAAATAAACGTCGTCAACAAAAAAGTACTGCTACTACCACGAAAAAAGGCTGTCGTGAGTTGAAAAAACGGATTGTAGGTGAAAGGGTCCCGAGGACGAAAGGGTCCCGCTCCATGAAAAAACGCACATCGCATACACTTGCTTGTGCGGCTGTGTGTCCACCTTACGGACAGACAAACAAGCGCATGCGTGTGCGTTTTTTTCATGGAGCGGTACCCTTTCGTCCTCGGGACCCTTTCACCTACAATCGAAAAAACGTCAATGTCGGTCCGTGTGCAGCTGGCTGGCTGCAATGGTGGAGTAAAAGTGCAAAACAACGACGAATTGAGGGAATGAAAGTGCGTGTGGGGTTTGGTTTTTTTTTTTGTTGGCGCTGCGCCCGAGCCGAGACAGGTCGTACCGGGCCGGCTGACTGCCGGCGGCGGGGAGGGATGGCCTGCGGCTTGATTGCGATGATGCGATGCGGTTACACGTGTATCCGGTTTGAGGGGGTGCGGTATTGGAAGCTGATCGGCCTTTTTTTACCTGGAGGCTTACATGCTTGATTTTGACATTATTTTTGGAATTTTGTTTTTGCTGTGAAATACCACGAAAATTAATAAAAAGTGTTTAAAAATGTCTTAAAAATCAGAAAAAAAGATTTCAACACTGATTGGACTCGAACCAAGCATCTGCAAGATGCCAAAAATTGCTACCTTCCACTGTACTATTGGTGCAAAGGTGAAGAACGTCCAAAACGGCATCACCCAACTGCTTAAAAATACAAAAAAACCATGATTTTAAAAAGCCGCCCTTTCCAAAAAACAAGTAAAGAGTGAGATCAAACACATTGTAAACAACATTCAACTCATATCCGAAGTTTCTGATAACAAAATTTATTAGCCAAAAATCCCAACGAAACGCCTACAGTTCAAACCATCAAGGATCCCTTTCTTTTTTCGGCTGTTTCATCGCACGGTTGAGCTTCTGTGATCTGTTACCTCGTATTCGACGTTAGTCTACACAGGAAAGTTAGCTTCCGAGTTGGGAAGACGAGGTGCCTCTTCTATGTTGTATTGCAACTAATGCAACGTAGACTTTCTTTATGACGGTTCAGTCGATGCCTGCTTCGAGTGTGACGTTCTGTAAGAAACCACGTAAACTTCACAGTGTCGCGAATCAAATCAGAAGAAAGTAAACTTACGAGTGAAAAACGCGTCTTCGGATTTCGCCTTTGTGGACATTATTCTGGATGTTGTTGGTGCAATCTTCTTCGGATCCATTTTTAGCGTAGCGATTACTCGGCAACCCATTTATTTCCACGATTTCAATCATTTTTTGGTCGTCCAGCTTGGAAAGATCGTTGACATCGCTTTTACCAGCATTGCTTTTGATGGATGAAGAATGTAGCCAGGTCCACAGATGAAAAAAAACGGTCAACAGCATCGGTGATCGAAAAATATTACTGACTGACCCCTGCCTTTCAACTTTCCAATCCCATTCCAACCTCAAATTTGCATATTCTCATCTTTCTCATGCAAAATTCCCAAAATCCATCATAAAATTCAATTTTATTTCTGGGTAATGTCGTGGATCATTGCAAAATCTGAGTAATAACAACCCTTTCTTTCAAAATAGCACATTTAACTTTATCAATAACGAACTTGACTAGCATAACATAATAACTCTATCATCTTCTGATTATGAAGACGTAATTTGTGAAAATGAAGTAAAAAATAAACCATGGTTAACTCTGTATAAGTATGCATGTATTGAATTGCAAAGGCGATTTTTTTCGTTTCTGTCGAAGTTGGACAAAAACGCTGCTGATGAAGGTTTCTTGCAGAGGCGTGGTCGAAAATAAACTGCAGTTTGCGTCAAACACTTGGTAATTATAAGAAAGATCACAATTAACAGGCCGATGGCTAGGGTTATGTACACGCAATTGACTAGATGCACTCAGCAGAGGCGCGATTACGGTAGACACGGACGTTTGAAGTTTGAAGATAAATTGAAAAACTGTTACAAGTCTCGTATGGCACACCAAATGGTGGGGGGATGCGTGTAGGTAAGGGGTCATGATTGGAGATAGTGATGGCGCAACGGGAAGGGAGGGGAAGGTTGGCTAAGATCTGGACATGGCACGCGGAGCAAAGTTCAGGAACTGGTAGCGTTTTCGGCTGAAAAATGGATTCACTTTAGACTGGAGGACCCTTTTTGATAGATGGACGTACCGACAAGACAAATTAGACGACTTCTTGTCATCCATCGGCGGCGGAGTCGAATCAACAATGACCCCATTGTTCAGAAGTCGAGATTCGACATGGTAGCTGCCGTCATCACTGATGACAATCGTCTTCTGAACTGTTGGGGTCGTGTGTCGGGACCGTGTAGGACTGGCTGAATCGTCTCTTTGACCATAGCTAGCGATTGCAGCTGGGGACGTGCCGTGGATATCGCTGCGTCTACGGTGGCGGCGTTGTCGTCGAGCTTCCCGTTCGGCATCGACGGGACTCAATGGCTCCACTGAGCTACCATAATGCCGACGCGATGCTACTGGGGTGTTGTAGGAACTTGCTGAAGATAGTTTAATCTGCCCAGTAGACGATGACGACACATTAGCCATGGATCTATGATCATCGAGCGAGATTCCACGGGATAATGACCGACGTCGACCACCAGCTGAGCTGCTGCCGAGGTTGTTGAAGCTCTGAAACCCCTTAATTCAACCTTTATCCATCTTTTTGATAGAAACCCACATTAACCAGACTCTTAAAATGTGACATAATGGTAGAAGAAGCACTCGTATGGGACCCGTTACCGACCGGCGATCCACCCAGACCCGAATCCGTGGACGCGATCGGCAACGCCGACTTGGACACCGACATGGATCGGCGTTCCCGTCGCGGACTACCATGATTGTTGTTGTTGTTATGCTGGCTCGACGGAGACGACGATGCGATTCCACTCGATTCAGCATGAACCTGAGGGGGCGAAGCGAGATTACGCGGGAAGCGATGATTCATCGGTGAACGAGGCACGACAGCAGCTCCGTCAATCGGCAGAATCGGGTCTTCGTCCGCCGTTTCATCGAAGGAGTCTGAAAAACCGTTTCAATGAGTTCACAATCATCAATTTCATTGAATTTGGCGTTTTTACACTTTTCGTGTTGGGACCACTTTTGGGGCAACCTTCGTGTCGGGACCATTACGTCCCAAAATGTATGTTTACGACTGTCTTAGTGTTTTAAATGAGTTGACAGACTTAAAATTTATCTAATTTGAGGTTTTCACACTTTTCGTGTCGGGACCACACCACAAGTGTTTTTGGGGCCACTTTCGTGTCGGGACCAATTTTGCTCTAACTTTCGCTCCATGACCACCACGTCCAATTGTACATTTTCCCTAACGTTTTGTAAGCTTCACAACATCGAGCGCCATAAAATTAAGTTAAATTTGATCGATAAAAGACAAACCGGGCCATTTTGAAGCTGTCGTCGCCGCCGTACGCTGATATGTACTTCCGGAGCCATCGGCAAAGGCATGTGTATCGCGGCGAGTTGTGACGGTCGTCGGTGGGAGTCGTTTACCGCCTACTGACAACTAAAAAGAGATAAGCGAAACATAAATGCTGTTTTGATCTTTTTTGGCGTGGTTACTGTACTTCAACGAAATTAAATTAACAAAAAATGAGGAAAGGTAAGCAAAACTGAGGAAAGAAACACCGATAGTTACGAAATTAACGGACACACACCGGCAAACCTTCACGCGAACCAAGTTCTGCAACGCTTTCTGCACAAAAGTGGATTTCTATTAATATTTTTGGTTTCTAATTTGTGATGGAAAAGTGTTAGTGCGATAGGATAGAGTAGGTAAGTGAAAAAAGAACTTACAGTAATCGATCGATTGCTCTTGGAGATACGGGCTGGTTCGGCTTGGAGGGGCGGTCGTTGGGCGCGTTGAGCGGCGGGAGTGCCTGGGGCGGTGATGGACCCACCTACGGGGCCGCTATCAGACGTCCTGGATGGACGAAGGCCGAGATCGATGGTGACATCGACATTGTTTCCGGCGCTTTTACCATTGTCGACGGATGTGTCATAGCGGATTCGCTGGAAGAAGTCGTTATTGGAGCTTGAAGCGACGACGCCATTGTTTTTCGGGCTGCTTTCGCCATTGGCAGCGGCGGCGAGCCTAGCATTGACGGCATCGATGACATCGAAGCTCACTGCACCGTATTTGGGGCGCATGAATTCCTGGCGCTTGTATTTTGGCTTATCTGGTTTGTCATCGTGCTTTTCAGCTGTGTGGGTGGAGTTCATCGGAGGGCATCTGAATAGACAGTTTCCAGTCTGCTCATCATCATCCTCGCCCATAGTTAACGGAGCCTGGGTATCTAATGCTCGATTCTCCGGTCCACGGTCCTTCACAGCAGTAGTATGGGACTTCATTCTCGTCGAAACATTGCCATTGGTCGTCGTCGTTGTTCGACTTCGGCCACTGATGTTTTCGTAATTCAATTCCCAGTCATAGGGATCGTCCATGTTGACATTCATCCTTGACAAAATATTCCTCAAAGTCTGCTCCAACAAATCATAATCCGGATCGTCAGGATACCCCAGCGATTTCAAATGTGCCGGGATATTCAACAAATCTGATGGGCAGCCCTCCAGAAGTACGTCAAAATCGGCTTCTTCTTTCATTCGACCAACTTCATCCTTGTCTTTGATCTTTCTCCATGGCAAACTTCCTTGAAGGAATTCCACCAACATGTAGAACAGCGAAAATAAGTCATCTTGCCTTCCCATTTCTTTATTCTTATGCGCTGTCACCGCGGCATATCTTACAGTACCCCGGAACCCGGCCGCCGACCTCGGTGACCGAATTTCGCCTTTCGCGTTGAGATACTGTCTAGCTAAGCCGAAATCCAGCATGTAGACCACCCTCATAGTAGTAGGTGTTCGTCCCATCGCGAAATTAGACGGTTTGATGTCTCGATGTAAAAATCCAATCGAATGGATCTCCTTGATTCCGAGCAGGATCTGAACACCAAGTCTCAGTGCCGTCGAAACGGAAAAGCACTGCCTCGGAGATTCTCGCCTCAGGTCAGCCAGATTCTTGCCTTGTAAACTCATCACCAAGTAGTTGAATTTGTCATTTCTACCGCACCCATAGAATTTACACGCATGTTTCTTGCCCTGGAGCCGTCGAAGCACAGCGACTTCCATCTTTAGGACCTGTTTTGTGGCTTTTGAGGATTCGACTTTGATGGCGACGCGTTCATTGTGGTTTTGCAGGTCGAAGGCGTCGAAGATTTCGCCGAAGCCGCCGCCACCGACTTTTTTGTTCTAAAATTATCAAGATTTACTTCCCTTTGAAACATTATACGGCATAACATACAACTTTCCATCGATCACGAATAAGCTGGCCACTTTGAAGGATTTCACCTTCGCTGGAGCTGGTCATGGCTGGCTGTAGAAGCGATGTGGGCAAATCAGACGGTTGCCGAGATTTACGCGACCATTGGACGGTTTAAGGAAAAGGCAGTTCCGGGAGCGATGGTTGGGCCCCGTACGTCTGTAATTTGAGAATTAGCGACTTTGAACGTGGACGAGTTCGGAGTGGAAAATTTAGGCAGTGTAAACACGCACGTAAAATTATAAAAGGGGTTGGGAAATGTTTTTAAAATTAGAAAAAACGATTTCGACATACATCGGAGTCGAACCATCGACCTGTGTAATGCTAAAAACCGGTATCTGCCACTGTACTATTGTCGCGAAAACAATAAACGACCAAAATGGCACCACGTAACCGCTCAAAAAACACGAAAAAACTATGATTTCAAAAAAAGACGCCCTTCCTCGCAGCTTGATTTGCTTCCGGCAATGCCCTCCCTGCCTCGTAGGAAATAGCCTCAAGCGATGCCAAACAGCCTTATCGCTTGTCAAAACTTCATTGTCAGGAAGCGAAAAAACATCAATGCCACATGGGCATGCCGGAGGAGGGCACTAACTGAGATGATGATACATCAACGCATTGTTAGGACAATCTACAGACGCTCTAGAATGGAATTGAAGTTATTTGGAAGTTAGTCGAATTGACTAAGCTTATAAGCCAGCTGCAAATGGCCACACTTCCGAACCGATACTGTCTGTTATTTTGCAGAAATTGAAAAGACTCAAAAATGTCATAAACCCAACAAAGTCCATGGAAAATTGAAACAAACCCGAACCATCAAACTGCGGAGACAGACACAATGTTTAAAAAAAGAATGAATGTGAATCTGAAGTTTGAAGGGGGGCGTCTGCCGAGACCGAGACCGACGACGACGGTTAAAAAGTGTCGCATGTCCGAGACGCGCAGGAGAGCGAGGGGCTCTGCCGTGCCCTAAGGGGCCTTTTGGCGATGTCGTCGTGATGGATGCCATTGCCGTCGCGCCCTCGAGCCAATTTCATTGGGAGTCAGTCCCGAAAAGTCGGTCCCAAGGCGAACTATCACCGCCTCCGTGTTGCGACCAAAAAAGTTTGTTTCACTGGAGGCGTCGAGGCCAAAGCCAAAAGCAGAGTCATTCAAAATGTTTGAAAAACATGGAGGCGCCAGATTTTGGTCATGGATAAGCCGGGCCGGGCAAAGGGTCTACGTCAAAATCTTGCCCTGACTTTAGGCAAGGAGCTGTGCTGAGAATTGATGGCACTTCCGACTTGGACGAATGCACGCAAAAGGGGGACTTTGGCATCGGAAAAAACGTTGAATTTGACCACAACACGCAGAATGACCATCAAACAGGCAAAATCAAGCCCAGATTGTTCTTCCATTTGTTAACCAAGCATTGAAAGACCGACAAAATTCGAGTCCGCAGTCAATAAAGAGAAACAAGTTTATGAGTGGACAGATGCTCGCGCTGGGATCAAAGCATCGAAGGCTTCTTCCGCGGAGCTCAGTCTCAGTTTCGAGCGGAATGAACAAAAATCTGACTTCAAACAAAAAAAAAAGGGAAAAAGAAAGCGTTTTCGGGGAATAACAGGAAATACTAGAGTCGAGGATCAAGTGGTCTAAGACTAAGCAAGCGTTCACAGTAACGACAGCAGATGTAAAAAAATCAGCTGTTCGGAGCGGAAAAAAGTGGTTTAGCCCATTATTTTGAACCAAATAGCAATTTTTTGATAATTTAAACGCAAAAATAACACAGGAGCGTTGCAGAGCCAAGTGCAAAACCTCAAAAATCCCCTCAACTCCCGCAATCAAGCCCAAATTTCCTTGCCTAAATCACATTTTCCTCCATTTCAACTGCCGCAAATCAACTTAGAGGCCAGGCCATGTCAGCCCTCTAAAATCTCAAAAAACTGTCCATGTCCTCAAACCGACCCTCAATTCCATTGAAAATTGTTCCAGTTTCTCGTCGTGTGAAATGTGCCCTTTTAGGAATGGCCTATGGCCGGGGTCGTCAACATGATGAACCAGAATGCCTTGCCTTTTAGACCAGTGTAACGCATTTTTCCAAAAATCGCCTCCGACTCCGCCTCTGACTCCTGAGGCGGAGGCGAGAGAGGCGGCTCGGAGGCGCCTCCCGATCAAATTTTATAAGGAAAATTGGTCAAAAATCGCCTCCGACTCCGCCTCTGACTCCGGAGTCAGAGGCGACGGAGCCGGCTCCGAGGCGCCTCCGGAGTCGGAGGCGCGTTACACTGTTTTAGACAGACCGGCTGGTTTGATGTTTTGCGTTGGAAGTGCATTACATTAGAAGCGTGGGGGCCTATTCAGAACTTTGGCGTCAGTTTCAGAATTCGGAATGAAAAAAAAAGTTACGTACACTTCAAAAAGTTGAACTCGTCGAAATTGGGATTGGATGGGACAATGTTGTTCCTTATGGTTATTGGTATAGTTATTTGGTGGGCGAATGTCATATAAAACGGCAAAACGGCTTGTTTTGCAGTACTTGAAGCAAAAGCGAGGCAGCTAATGTGAGTTTAAGCAAGTTATGTGAAGCGCGGCCGTGGCGAGAGAGACCAAGTTGGTCTAACTTTGCAATTTGGGTGAAATGGAAGTGGTTGCAGTCAAAATACATGACTAAATGGAAAACAATTGTGACAAATTTGAACTTTTTTGATTGAAATAGACTTAAAAAGTTACGCTTCCAGAGTTCTGGGAGAGAATTGAACAATATTATGTCCAATTCACCCTCCAAAAGTCGAAAAAAACCAAAATGCCCTGAGGCAGTAGTCTCGGTCTCACGTCGGACCCAGCTGTGGACACGGTGTTTAGCCCTTTGCACACTACTGACTACCACGGCAATGCAGTAAGCCCCCTTCAAAGCGATGGGCCAGCTATTTTCGGCGACTCATATGAGCCTATGATGGATGAGGCAAACCTGCCCTGAGGCAGCGGACAAACAAAATAACCATAATGAGAAACATGCTGTCGATTAGAGGCCATTTCAAACCCAATAATGGTCCGAAGAATGGATAATTTTGGCAATTATTGTCAAATTTTTCAAAAATAGTGTCATCATTGAACAATTAATGTAAGCGTAAAATGAGCAGAAGTCAACATTTGAGTCGGCCAAAGGCTATGAAAAAGCTATGTATAGTTCTATCAAAAGAAATGTGATATGCGTGGATTTCTAGAGGCATAGTGATGGATATTTTTGAGAAAAAAAGTGCCACAGGGGACGCGGTGGTCGATGGTTGCTGCGCGAAGGGCAGGGGAGAGTGACCATCGACAGACAGGCAGCTTGCTAGGCGGCCATGTACATCCGGAAGCTGACTGACTGGGTGTCGCTAGGACTGCAACCCCTCCTTTGCAAATGCCATCCATGAACGAACGGACCTCTGGGCTAGGCTCTGCCCAGCCTTAATGTACAAGCTACAACGAACCAGGAGTAAAATAGGCGGAGAGGGTGGCAGACAGGAACGAAACGGCCTTCCAGGCGACGTGGAAGACCGTACAAGGCTGCCAGTGGCCTATAAGTAAGTGACTGGACACCCTCGTGAAGGCTAATTGGGGTCTTTGCGCTCTGCTCTGGTCAGGCAGTCGAACCGACTCAAACCGTGAGCATAGTACTACGCCGGAGATTTGAAACAAAGACCCGTGGAATCCAGCGCTCTTCAAACAGCAGCTCGGCTTCGCGGCTTAATTACGTATAGTAATGGTCCACGCGTACTTGGATACTTGTATACTTGGAAGTGTTAATAATAGGTGGAGATGGGTGGCTGGAGAGGGCAGTTATGACCATATATGGGTAGAAATGTCATGGAGTTCTACCAATTACTAGTTTCTTTAAAAAATGATGTCATTTTGGGGCAAAGAAAGGAAGTCAGGTTGGGGGAGTTTGAACTTTGGCGGTGGTAAACAAAAATTTTTAGAAAACTGAAGGTGTAGGTCAAAAGAGATTCATGATTTTAGAATGTAAAGAAACGCAACATGCCCCAAAACACAAAATCGACTATGTACCCTTCCACCCTCAATCCAGCTATTCACGCCTTCTACAATCCAATTAACAGTCCCGGGGAGTGATTAATGACCATGCTTACCACTTTGGGCATGCGTTTTCGACGCTTTCAGAGGGTTGTTTATTCAGATGTTTGGAGGTTGTGGGTTTGGCTCCGCCCATTACTTCGAAAGGGCATTGCGAAAAAAAGATTTCAATATTACTACAACCCTAATAAACCCATTTTGGAAACGTCGAAGATGTCACTAACTTTTTTCGATTGCAAATCCCAGACAAAAGTTCAAACTTCCCCAAAACAAATAACAAAAATCAAATGTTTTCGATCTTTCGACAAGTTCAAACACGCCAACCTTTTTCCCTTTTGAACTTATTGTCGTTTTCCGTCGTCGTCGAAAAACAAAAAAAGCAAAATGATCGAAAAATAGACACCCCCTGAGGCTATGCTAAAGGTGCTGAAGGTATGTTAGATGTAAGCATGCTCAATGTGTTCGAAGTCTGTGAAAAACACAGGACTTTCCTCTTTTCGCCCTGTGTTCGAAGCAAGCGTTTTTCAGTCGGGTTGGCTAGCCTGCTGGTTAGAGCCGAAGACGAATTCGAATTCTATCTCGAAAAGCTGTCGCGGAATGGCCGGTGACAGCTGTCTTGCCTCCGGGGTCCCCGGGTCGCATAGCCACAGGGGAAGGAGGGAGTCATGGACTGATATTCCTTTCACAGGTTCGCGGAAAAGGAGAGGAGGAAAAAAGACGACAGGTGTGATTGTGGGGATGTATGTTGTTGGTGATGACCGATATCACATTTTTTGAGGGTAGGTGTCTGTTTCTGTTTCGGGAATGTTTAAACAAAGGCGGAACTGAAAGGCAGGGGTACCGTATGGCAAACATGGAATGATAAATGGCTTAAATCGATCTGATAAATGGCTTTGAGGCGACAAATCAGACCACTTAACAAAAGTTTGGAAAACTTGAAGGGCATTGATAAACACTATTAGGTCGAGCCTGCAGATATCGTAGACCTTCGCACGTAAACGAGGTCTTGCGATATTGTTGATCTGGGGGAGGTTGAAATGCCTGGGGGCGAGACCACCAGATGTTGACGAAGTAAAATGGGTCAAACTTTTGAAGTTTATGGGCGCACAATGGCCATACAACTTGAAAAAACGATAAAAATTACCATAAAAATCACTTAAAACAACAAAATCTCCAAAAATCCAGCAAATTCCAACGCCATTTTGGCATCTAAACATAATAAGTTGACAGCAATGCCAATCAAATCGATTCCCTGCCCATTCTAATCGGAACAAAACCCCAAAGACACGAAACAGCCGCCGCCGATCGGCTCTCGAGCGTCATTTGCCTCAGGCGGCGCCGGCGCCCATACGCCTGCCATTGGCACCCCAAAGTCGAGTCAACACACAGGTGTCGGTGTCGGTCTCGCCATCGGCGAACGCATCCCCGATATTGCTTTGCCATTGCCATTGCGGAGATCAATTTCGATTAACGTAAGTAAGAGGTTAGGTTAGGATTGGCTAAAAGTTAACTCTAGCCAGTCTGAGTCATTGCTCGACCCAAATCACCCCCAAAGGCATCTATCTACTCATCCAAAACGCCTGTGAAAGCCATTTGGAAAGGCCGACGCTTCAAACGGACGTCAGTCGATTCACTTACTGTTCCGAAATATGACCCCCGGCCATTTCAAGGCGTAGGCGCTTCTTCTGGGATGGGCTTTTCCGCCAAGAAACAGAAACAAAAACGAAAGAAAAAAGAGCTAAAGGACATTCTTCGAGGCGAGACGGATCAGATAGTCAGTCACCTTGCAGGCGTTGACAGCTTATGGAAATCGGATTCGAAATCGAAGGAAGGAAGCCCCCTTTTTGGAGGGTACACAAACTACAAAAGGATGGCTAGCTGCAATATTTGCGCGGATTCATTGATAGAACGACAAATTTTAAAAAGTGTGGATCAAAATAGAATAAAACTGAGTTGAAAAATAAGTTAAACAAAAGCAAAGATTGATCAAATGATGTAAAAAATCAAAGTTAAGAACACAATCTGGCCGTGGGATGTTGGGATGTTGGACGCTTCAAGGATCAGGATGCTAAAGCCTTGGGATGAGGGATTGCAACCGACTCCCAGGCTCACATCAGGGCCACTTCCAGAGCCGGTAAAATCGACAAAACTTCAAGTGGGGAACTTTGTCTGAGGGGCTAGGTCCGTTCGTGAGTGCTATCTGACTTTTTAGTTCTTACACGTTGGATAAGTTGGTTTTGAGAGCTTTACTTCCAGAAGAGTCAAGTTTTGGTTTCAGTGATATGGTAAATTTGATCAAAAAACAAAACTAAATTAATTTGAAATTTCTTAATTTGAAAATTTTAAGCAAAATTTAAATAAGTTTATCGGTAAAAACACAAAAAAAAGTCAAAAATAAACCCCAAATCGATTGATCTACCCAAACCAACGTCCAGAACCCCAAAACGCGAAAACCCTCACTCAACCCACTAAAAGTATACGAAAAAAATCCGCATTTCCCGACGTACTTGCGACTAGCTAGCAACCTAGCTTGCAGTCGGTCGACGTACCCGAGTTATAAGCGACCAAGACGCAATTGCCTCAAACCAAACTTAACCAGTGTTCAAAGTCTTTGAGTTAGATTCTTATTCGCACGGGAAACCACAACCAGAAACATGTGTCGCAACACAAGACTGGGACTGAGACAGATGCGTCATAACTATGAGGTATGGTGCACCATGGTTATAACTGTCTAAAACCTTAAAAAAACTGTACATATTGTATGTACAATGTAAAACCAGTCAATACAAAACGGCTTCAAATTCGACTAGGCACCCCCTCAAAGAAAAGTGGAAGGACAAAAATAAGCATTGCAATCCGGATGTACGTAGGTACTAGCTGGGTACTAGCAAACTACAGGTGTAAAAAGTTTGAAACTCAACTTTTTGCAACTGCAAGGAAGAAAGTTAAAAAAGTGGTGTTCGCTTGTTAATTTCGAGAGTGCTCTGAAGAGTTAGTGAAACTGTTTTGTTTGAAATTTGAAGTTTGACATGTGGACGAAGGCTTAGTTTTTGTTGTCTAAAGAGTTGTACAACAATAGCTGAAACTCATTCTACTTTGCAAAAGACAGACCATTGAGTAGGATTAACTCATTCACGAAAGGCAAGACCTTTGAAAAGGGCTTCGAATGCACCGGAAATGGCATTTGCCCTGAGGGTCAAAGAAGCACAAATCAGCTTAGGTCGGGGTGGTCGGCGGACGTGGACACGCTTAAAATGGAAACAGTTGAAATTAAAAAAAGTTATTTACGACTAAATTGTTTTCACTGCACGTAAATTGTGTTTAATAGCGTTCTGACAACAAACTGGAACAGATAGAATCGCTATATTTCGAAATCCGCCAAATTATAGCCGTTTCAAAACACTAAAACGCTATAAACTGCATTTTAGACGGAAGTAACCGACATAATTTCACAGTTCATATATCTCGTACATACAGCTTGAAGCTTCCTCTTTTGACAATTTCTATCCATATAAGAAATGTTGTTGCCAGTGTCAACTGCTGACAGCCATCTACCACGGATCGTCATGGCAACAACAACCTCCGTTGGCCCTGGGCTTTGGTCGGGTTCTTTCGCCTGCCTTCGTCTTTTTTGGACATCAGAGTGGCTGCGCGAAGTGACAGAGGGCACCATTCTAATGTATTTACCATTACCAGGAGGCAGCCGGAGGCAAAGGCAAAGACAGGGGCAGTCATGTCGCGGGCTGCGCAAAGGCAGGAGGCAAACATGGGCATGGCACGCCGTTGGACAGTTCCGTTCCGGTTTTTTCGGATAGTACTTGTTTGGGTGGTACTTACGTATTTTAAGATGGTTGGAGGATGGAGACAGTCTTCAGAGGGTTGACATTGAGACTGGGATTCAATTTGGGAGAATGAAAACGTCAAGTTGTTACGTAATAATGCAATTTTGACAAATAAGATTATTAAGTTTATGATATTGGAACGGTCTTACAGTATTTTTAGGTCTAAAATGACGTTAAGCAACAAGTTTAAAATCAACAATAAAAAACATTTACTTTGAAAAGTAAAATTTCAACATTGAATGCAAAAAGTTCCCCTGTGAAGCTCCTCAACGAATCAAATTACTAAACAACTTTTTATTACTTTTTTTCCAATATTCACAAAAAAAACACTCCATCGGTCAACCCAATACTCCCCAAATCCTTTAAACATTACATCCATCTTCGCTAATAGCATTAAACGTAGTCAGCTAATAAGCTAAGTAGGTATTGCGCGAAAAAAGCGTGCCATTCTCGGTGAGAAACACGGAGGATAATCCAGCTTCGACGACATGAGTGCCATGTGGTTGGTACAAGGCCACGACTTGTCGGAACCGGTGATCATCCACTTTTTTTGCGAAGCATCGAGCAGGACAGGTCGCGCAGTAGTAAGTACCGTTGAAGTAATTTGACTACGAAAGGGTCAATCCGGCAAAACGGCAGCTAATCTGGAGTGTGGCCGAGATTGGGTATGGCACTTTTTAATGACTCAAGCATGTAAGTAGGGAAAGCTTTTGTTTTGGAAAGTGGGTTTGAGGCTGGCTTTTTGTTTGGGTTGAAAGGAAGGGGGCTTTTGGGTTGGTGGAGAATGAAAAGGGACAATTGGTGTTGATAATTTATGCAAATTAGGCACATAAACAAAGTGAAATTTTGAAATTAATAGTTGCAAAGTTAGTAAAATCCTTTTAATTCTGTTTTAGGTGTTTATCTTACTTATAACTATGAACTTTTTTGCTAGTTTTTAGGTTTTAATATTGCCATTATTGTTTTTTCTATATTTTGAAGTCCACCAAAATACTTGAATCCCGAAAAAACCACATAACAAACGAAGAATGTGTTTTCCAAATCACACTTTTCACCACAAACCCATGTACTTTCCGCCATTTCCTCATAACAGATCCATCATTCATCGCCCATCAATCCACAGACATCCGATTTCTGAACTTTTAGCAAACATCTTGACTGACTCATTACCCAACTTAACCTCACATCAGCCCGAGATCATCCGATAACCGCTTCAATCTATAAAAATCCCGACTTGTGAGTTCACACCCCCACAAGTGTTTAATCTTTCCTCAAATAACAATTAGATTTGCAAATTATGATGCCTCTTATTTACTCTGGCGTGGTTTTCCAAGATCACATCTTTGAATCAAGTCCAAACAGTCCCGCGGTTTCACCTCGAACTTTTTAACTGATGCCGCTGTCAAGGCATATCTGACAGCTCACTAGCTCTCGATATCCGTTCATTCCAGAGACAGACGAGCATGAACGCTTTTGAGAGTCGACGAATTGGCCCCTCACACCGTCGATCCGGGGGGATATAACCCATCCATCCATCCAAAGGGGCTGAGGGCATTTGGCACGAGTAGCCTCGTGGTGGCCGGGGTTTTTTGGCTGTTTTACTAATGAGTTTTGTGTTTGTGATGCAAAACGTGTGTATGGAGGTTGCTCTGGTTTACTTTTTACATGTCTGATAAGCCAATATTGCGTTTTTGGACTTTTTGGTCCCACCACGAAAACGTAATAACTTGCTTTTTTCGGCATTATATCATCCCTTCCGGCAATTTGGATTCTTTATGAGTTTTTTTGCAGTGTTTACCAATGGGGCCATCACTTTGTGATAGGCCTTTCGTGCTTTCTGGCACCTGAGGAAGCTCTTTGTTGTTTTAGGGGACAATAACATAAAAAAATAAAAGTGCCTTTTGATGGGGATCGGGATAGGTTTTTGATCCTTTTAGCGGGGGGATACACAGTGGTGGCATTTGGCGATGATGGATGTTTGGTGAAATTCGTTGAAATTGCTACGCAACGAATTTCGAATTTCGGGTGGGTATCCACTTACAGGATTGCGTTTTGGATTGACTTAAACTGGGTGGTGTTAGTATTACAAAATGCCGGAATTGAGATCGCACTTCAGGATGTAATTTGAACTATAGTTCCTATAGCGGGTTTGGATGGCATTACATAGATGGAATTTTGATCTGTTTTAAACTTAAATTTTGCCAGGGTCGTGCCAGATGTGGACTTTCTCACCGTTTGCTAATGATTAGCGGCGCCATTAATCCTAAGGCTATCCCGGCTGTCATTAACTAACCGCAGGCCATTGTCCGTTCCCCTTTTCTCCGATTTTTAGGATGTTTGTCATTGCAATTTGCAATCCACTGCCATGGTGAAAGCCACCATCGACATCCGCGAACATCACAAATCGCCGTTCCTCGATCAAAATTGACAAGCCACATATACCCTGAGGGCATATTTTCCTTCCTTTGTCCTAAGCGTCTGCAAATTAGCCCCTGCCAAGGAGACTCATCTGACGCATGCAATTTGTCGATAAAGATAAAAACTAACCGTGACTATTCGATCTTCATCCATCCTACCCCAACCCTGTGGCTTTTCGCCCTTGTTAAAACGCCCCTCAGGGTATGCCGAGACCCATCAGACGACCGACACATGTGGCAAAAACCTGGTCCCTAGGCCTGGCCTGGGGTTGATGGAAGAAGAGGAATAGATATAGCTTAGCTCCAGGGTGTTCACAGGGGGGAAGCAAAAACAGTCATTAACAAAGTTTTTTTAACCCCTCTTTTGTTGAAGGTTGAAAATCGCATCGCGATCGGAAGTCTTTTGGAGATGGAGGAAGGCGTTGCGTTTTTGACGATTCTCTGACAGACGGATATTAGGACTATTGTTTATCTTTATCTTTTTTTCAAGTTGGAATTTGCTGTGGCGTCATTAGGGTGGACTTTTGACAGTTTTGTTTGAGGAGGTTGACATGTGGGGGTTTGTGATGTAAACTTTTGGGGGGTTTTGGGTTTTCGTGGCGGGACTACATAACATAGAAGTCTAAATTCGATGGAGTTTTGGAACACGTTTAGTTTTTTATGTTGTTTTTCAAGTTTAAAAACGGCATTTTTGAAATTTTAAAACCCCAAAAACCATTTTTTCACCTATTTTCCCCCTAATTTCAATGTTTTGAATCCCCCTTTATCCCGATTTCACCTTCGCACCTTCTGACTGCACTTTTCCACCCCATATATCACCCCCAACACCGCACCTCCTTTGTCTGATTCACCTTGATTGTCATGTTTTCTCATTTCCCGTGGCCTCGTTTCCCAAAATACACCATTTTTGCCTCTGTTCACCATCATTTATTGTCGGCACGATCGTTTGCCTAGGTGATTTATGCCGTCGCTTTCATGGACATGACATCCGTAAATTGTTATGCACCGGCATCCAATGCTTGTTCAATGCCGCGTGTCAGAAGGCTAAACGGCAACAATTTTTTATACATACATACTGTCATACAGGATAAGGGGTATCCTCAAATTTATATGCCTCATTTAATCGAAAAAATGATGTTGTTTAGTTGAATTTAACATAGGCATCTATTCCATCGAAAAAGCAAAACCCAAACTGACAAGGCCCAGCTCAGTCAAGGTTTTATGGGATAAAAAGGTCCTAGCAATTGCAATTGCAACATCAGTTGTGATTTGTTGGAGGTGCCAAGGGCGCTCTCATCCCTCCAAAAGCTGTTCTGATGTACCCCCTTTGCAGTGCCGCCGCCTCCATCGCTTCGAAGGTAATAAAAGTAAGCAGGTGTGACAAATACTTACATTAAATGTAATGATGTACCCTGAGGGAGTCGTTGGAGTGAATTTAGATAAGATTTTGGAGGTCTATTCATTGATCTTTAGCCGTTTAAGTTTGTTGTAACTTTAAAATGGACTCCCATTCAAGAATGTAAATCTCATTATCGGCACTATTATGGTACTTTTTATCAAATTAGGGGAAATACAGCTGTTCCATTTGGTTGTGTGTGTCATACAGTGTAGTCGCTATTTTAAGGTTTCTAAGAATTGTGTGTTTTCAAAATCACCGAAAATGGAAAGCGTTCCAATTTATTATGTTTCAAAAATCGAATTGACCATCTTTCATGTTTATGCTTATCTTTGTCGAAAACAAAAACCACTTTGGCACAAAAGATGGGACAATCAGTTTGTCAATGCTATCCCCTGAGGGCATCTGGTCCCAGATAGCCTTTTTGGGGTGAACTTATGAACTTTGATGTCACTATTTGGCATTTCAAATGACAAATTTGTTCTTGAAATTGGCATTGTTTGTTGTTTTTTGGTAAAATGTTGCTTATTTTTCTAAGAAAAGTCAAATCCAGTTCCAAATTTTGAAAAGACAGTACAAAATCGCCAAAATTTTGTTGTCTGATCTTTATCAGCATCTTTTCAAAGCGGATATACTTGGCATGACAAACTTATTTTTGGCAACATTTGATACATTGCGACTTTGGCCACCCATTGAAATTGAGCCATAAAACCGACAAGTTCGCGTGACAAGTGGCTCCAAACTTGACCATGGCCTTATTTGCTGTTTTGAAAAGTTGAAGTTTGGGTCTTCTTTGATGACGGATGTCCTAAAGTGCTTGGACTTTGTTTATTTCAACTTTAAGTTGGTCCTGGGATGACATTTTGTGAATTAAAAAGTGCTTGGTTGGACTTTGTTTGAAACTTAAAAACTAAAAGTTGAATTTCAAGCATGGTCGTGGGAGCGGATTGGCTAAAGATACTCCCCTGTCTTGAGTTAAGTGATTCGGGTAACATGGGAGGTCTCGTTTCCGATTATTCGTTCCCACGATACACATGATAGGTGCCGGTGCCAATGGCATTGCATTGCATTGCCAAAGGGAAGTAGTTCAAATGATGTGAATTCGGATGGGTTGTCATTAAGTTTTGGGAGCATCATAAATTTAAATGGGTTTATTATGATGTGACAAAATAATTTCGACTTTGTGAAAAACTTCAACTTTTGTCAAAAACAAATTTCAAAACGCCCCATCAAAAACCCAAAAAACTTTCAACGTTAATCCACCCAACTCAAAAACCCACTTTTTGCATTTCCGTCAGTTTCAGAATGCCACCGAGTAGACTCTGTTGCGCTTCCGCATTCATAATATCTGCGTTACTATTTGTTTGTTTTTCACCGACGGCACAAAAAAACCGGTTCGGTTTTATAAACAATGCAAATGCAACTGTTACATGGATAATGGTTGTCAAATATGCCATTGGCATATATTTCTTATTTGCAGACTTTGTATTTGCATTTTTGCTGCACGAAGCCACAAATTGATATTAAATTGAAGTTTTTTTACTCATTCAAGATTTTATGGATACAAAAATGGAACAGATTTCACGCTGTTGTAACTTTTGCTAGTTCCTGTTTACTTTTTTACTTTTTGTGTTTTGAGATAAGAATAATGGGAATTATGGGGTTTAAAAAGTGACCTTTAGGGAATTGAAACATAATTATAGGAAAATGTTTCTATAATGGAGCTATTTGTTAGCTGCTATTATGTTCTGGAGGCACAACTGGCTGGAAGTAGGCAACAAACCCAAATCTTTGACCGGTGGCATTTGGAATGTTTCATCCGAGCACGCTTTTCGTATCAGGATTGCTGACAGCTGTTTTCAACGAGATGCGAAACAAAGAACCTTTTTTACTTTGCTTTTTTATGTGATGGACTTTTTTCTACCCTTCCTACACAGCTTGAATGTTGTAGTCCAATTAATTTATTTTTAGTCTAAAAAATTACTGCAAAATTTTTTTTTTGAAATTAAAACTTTTTATGAACGCACATTGACCGATAAGATCCAACCATGCGACAGCGCCCACCCTAAATGCCTGATTTTTAAACAAATTGAAAGGCAAGTTGACTTATATGCAAGCTTAAGTGTGTCTAGTCACGTAAGAGATTTATAATATCCACGGAAATGTCAAAAATATTGTCTCAGATCCATAGCCTGTTCAAGTCAAGTCAACCTTTGCCGGAGAGGTTGGCCCAACCACGGGACACCCCTCTCATTATGCCATGAAAAATGACCATTTTCCTGTCGGTGGGGGCCCCTTAGTCTCAAGTCAAACACATGCACTTGAGTAAAGCCTTCATTCTTTGACAAGGCCCCTGAGGCGGTGCCTGGCTTTCATCTTTGTGCCGTTTTACCCTCGGACTGACACAATGAGCATCGGTGATATTGATGTCTCTTTTTGTCTGTGGGTTTTGATGGGGGTACTAATTGTTTCGCGTGAATAGGTTATTACTGTACTGTTTATAATGTTTTAGTCAAAAAATTTTAAAATTTTGTAAGTTTGGTAAATTGCAGGTGTGGCCGATTGCGAGGGGCGCTCATTTAGCATTCGATAGGTTGCTGGTTCGATCCCGGTATCTAGCAAACCCTTTTTTATTGTTTTATTTCAAATTGAAACCGTCTCCAATCAATATCAAGAAACAAAATAATTAATATTGGCTACATACCCAACCCCCTTTCCGGTCAATTCCTCTTTCAACCCTCCAATTAAAAACCCAAAATTAGCACCGTTCATTCCCTCTTTGTGCCATCCCATGGTCGACCGCAGATTGCCCCAGGCACCAAAAACATGCCGTCCGCGCGTATGTATTTGGTTAATTGCAACCCGGCTCCAAGGCTTTTGAAAAAAAGATGCGAAGGGCATCCATCAAAAGGACGAATGCCCCTTCGATAGTACAAGACACAAACCGCCTACAGGCATTATACCCCGACAATTGCCATGCTTATTCATTTCTTCCTGCCCTCAAAAACTTTGGTCTACCCTTCCCCATTGTAAACCAATACATATTGCAATACCACCCGGCACGTCGACCTTGTATAACGTATTGCTTACAAAATGGTGGGCGGAGCTTCTCTGTCTGGACTAGACCCCACTCTCGACAAGATTAAATGTTTTGTCTGAAACTTTTGAAAAGCATTCATCACATAGCCGTGTTCCGGATGAATCGAATCAGTTAGATTTGCGTGAGAGTCCAGCGCCGGAAGACCAATGTCGCGAAGCGTGTTTGTCTCTGACTGTGGTCGGGCTTGAGGGTTCAAGTGTCGCTCATTTTGGGCCTCGTAATTCATTTATTTTGACGAATTTGGGAAATCTTTAGTCGGTTAAGATAAGTTGAGCGGCATCTGCCGAGGATGCCGCAAAAACAGACAGTTCAAAAAACGGCTGTCAAGAACACGCGGAACGTGATTTGGCGTGGCAGTTTTGCAGGATTTAGGATTTGTACTAAAAATAAATGATGGACTTTGTTTTAGGTGCTGTTCAAACGATATTTTGGCCTTGCTAATGGCATAAATTAGCGGTGATCCTATTTTGGATAGGATTTGACGGTTGATACTGCCTATTTTCATTGTTTTTGAGGTTTGTTTTTTTTTTACTTTTAACTGCTTAACTTGACCTTTTCGTAACATTAATTGCTTTAAAATTCAAAAAAGTGGTATTTTTAAGTTTTGTTAAAATTGCAAGTGTGGCCGATTGCGAAAGGCGCTCACTTCACATCCAAATAGGATCCTAACCTTGATGGTTCGGGTCCGGTATCGACCAACTTTTTTTTTCTTATTATTTTTTTAGTTTTTAATCAAAATCATTTTAGTCCAAACGCCAAACAAGATGCACGTCTCAATTTTCCGCTTTTTCAAACGCCTCTACAATTGGATCAAAGTATCCAACGGCCTACCCTTCGTCGTCCTCGTTTCCTACACTCTCGTCGGAGCTACTCTATTCCGAAACCTCGAACTGAACCACGATGTTGAAGCTCGTGCTCGCTACCGTAACTCAACAGAATACGCTTTCATAGAAGCGCTGGACAGGTTGATGAAAATTCCATGCCATCGTGAAGCCAAAATCGATTCTAATGGAACTCGAATAGCTCGCGCTGCCATAGATTCCGAGCATGCGGTAAAAGAAACACTTTTCTGGTTTATCGATTACCTTAATTTAACCCAAGTTATCGATGAAAGGTCAGCTCCGACGCCATGGACGTGGATTGGGTCGGCTTTTTATGCGGGTCAACTTTATACCACCATTGGTAAGCTTCGGAAATGCACTTTTATGAATCAAAAAAGTTGTCTAAACATTGAGTTTGCAGGTTACGGATTCCCGGTCGTTCAAACAAATATGGGAAAAGTTGTTTCAATTGTTTACATCATGCTCGGCATTCCAATTTTCCTCATCATTTTGAAGGAAGTCGGTCGCCTATTGTCGAGAGCACTTCGAAAAATTTACAAACGATGGAGGACCGCTAAAAATAGACTTCCTGATTCAGCGAAGAGAAGAATGTCAGAACCAGTGAAAGCTATTTATTCTTTGACCGGTGTCGGATCAAGTGCTTCACCGTCGAAGTCTATGAAGTCATTGAAATCTACAACTTGCTCAGATGCACCTTTGACTACGGAATCGCCACCTCGTTCTCCTGATGCCATGGAGAAGGGGCTTCCGTCAGAAGATGGGAAGGACAAAAACGCCTCAGGCGCTTTTCCAATTCCGTTAGCTTTGGCGATTTTAATTATGTGGATTCTTATTTCGGCTGGGCTGTTCTGCTTCTGGGAAAGTGGATGGGGGTATTTGACTTCTGTTTATTTTTACTTTGTGTCTATCAGTACTGTGGGATTGGGCGATATTGTGCCATCAAAGCCGGATATGATGTTGGTCAATTTTGTGCTGATTTTGGTGGGGTTGGCGTTGCTGTCTATGTGTATTAGCTTGGTTCAGGTAGGCCACAGCATCTAGTTTTTCAAAAACAAGACAGCGGATTTTAGGAAGCCCTCGAACGCGCCCTCTCCCAGCTACTCCAAGAATACATCAACGATCTTGAAAAAATGGCCGCCATAGTGACCACAGTGGATAACGAGTTCATCGAAGAATCTGCGACCCCCTTCGAAGTTGCTACCTCAGCAGATTTACTGACAGCGCCATTGACAGCCCTATCAGCTGGCCGTCACGAAGGCTATGTCGTCGGATTCCAGCAAAGAGCAAAAGATTGGTTCGCTGAGAGACTGGTCGAAAATGTTCTTGTACCTCGACTGGAGACATCTGACCCGGATTCTGATTCGGAAGATTGCGATACTTCTTCAAATGGATCCACAAATGAATGTGCTGATTCAATCGGTGAAGCCAGTATTGTCAATAATCGGAAGTCGCCAGCTCGGAGACTACTGTCTCGAAGGCCGAATTTCGCATTGAATTGCAACATGCAGACGTTGAGGGCGGTTCAAGCCATGGAGAAGGTTAAAATTAAGACAAAGATTGATGGGACTTTTAGGTACGGTCTAACTCCTGTTGAAACTTACATTTTTGCATAGACTTTTTTTTAATTTGAGAATTGACAATTTTTTTTTAAAGTAACATTTTCAGAGGAAAATTATTTGCTAAATTTGTCACAAACAAGCAATTCAACAAATTCTTTGACGACCACATTATTGATCCCGTCACTGGTGCTCCGGGGCAAACAGCATCCATCACCGGCACTGTTAAAGGCAATGCTGATAATGGTGTGAACTTCCGAGCTCCTGAGCAGGTCGGGCGATGTAAATTGGGTAAGTTTATTCAAAAATTTGTCGTTTTTAAAAGATTTCATTTCAGTAACTCCAGAAAAGGACCCTTCAACCAAAGCTGGATCTGTGGTTACAGTATCTAGCCAATATGATGCTGATTCTATCTATTCAAACGCCTATTTTGACATTACTTACGGCTACAGTACTGATTCTGTTCCGAAGTTGATTGCTTTGGACGCCAAACAAAAAGCCGATGAAGCAAGGATTGAAAAATATAGAGAACGACGGAATTCCCGGCCCCCAGGGCTTCCACTCCTTCCAACTCCTCGGCCATCTTTAGTTCCACCACCACTGGCCGAAGCCGATTCCGCTGAAGTTGCGTCTATCAAAATCAATGTGAAAGAATCCTCAGACTCTCCAGAACCCTTCGAACACATTGTAACAATGGAACCATGGCGACGCCGCTGCTCGACCCCAAATTTCCTATATCCGGGATCCACCCCAGATCATAACCATTGCACTAAAACTCAGATGCCGATGAGTCGATGCCCATCTTGCCAACATGTAGCGACCACACCGTTGACACATGCAGTCGAGGCAGATGCCATGAGGCGAGTACGCGATATTTGTGGCTTATTGCCGGGTGATTTCACGCCGGGACAACATTATGATGTAAAAGGCCGTCGAAGGACGTTATCGCCATCACCGTCGCATCAGGACGATAGCGGGTACGAGAATTCGGCTGCGATTGATTCACATTTATCTGATGCTTGGACGAATTCAACTTCACTTTTGACACCCAATGGGGTCGAGAAGAAAATTGGTAATGGTTGTAATGGCAGAATTCGGTGACATGTACAAAGGAGTTTATAATATATGTAATTATGTATTGGTATTACTGTAGTGAGGCAGGAAATTGGAATAAAACTGATTTTTATGGATTTTGAACTTCAAAAAAGTCTTCATTCTTTGACAAGGCCTGTGAGGCGGTGCCTGGCTTTCATCTTTGTGCCGTTTTACCCTCGGACTGACACAATGAGCATCGGTGATATTGATGTCTCTTTTTGTCTGTGGGTTTTGATGGGGGTACTAATTGTTTCGCGTGAATAGGTTATTACTGTACTGTTTATGATGTTCTGGTCAAAAAATTGTTGAATTTTGAAAGTTTGGTAAATTGCAAGTGTGGCCGATTGCGAAGGGCGCTCACTTTGCACCCGATAGGTTGCTGGTTCGATCCCGGTATCTACCAAATCCTTTTTTATTGTTTTATATTAAATTGAAACCGTTTCCAATCAATATGAAGAAATAAAAAAATTAATATTGTGTATGTAAAAATTTTGTATCAACTTTTCCCTACCGATCTCACAATGTTAAAAGTTTTATATAAAGTTTAATTTTTTTTGCTTTTTAAAACAATGAAAATCACAAAAACGCCTAATTTGCACCCCTTCAAATCAATCACCACCCGTTTTACGTAACTATCAGACGTCACAACTATGTAATGTGAAAAAAAGAAACAAACAAACTTCTTATCAGCTGTTTTTGATCATCAACGTCATCACAATGCCCTTTTTCAGGTTACCATCCAGGACCCATTGTAACCGGACCCCTGCAGGCTATTTTTGGCAAAATTTCCAAATCTTTCAATCAAGTTCACGATTCACGACGACAAATAAGTCAACAAATCACATTATCGATACGATTCGACCCATCTATGATCTCTAAATACATACTTACACGCCTGTCTGAGAACACCAGCCCATCCCAACCCGCAGGAGGTCGCGCATTGCCGCAGGCGATCGGGGGCATGTTTATTCCATTCCAATCCAAGTGTATTCCGTTGCACGTTTGACGTAGAATGTCGATGTCGAGGCTGGTCAGACTATGTATCTGTGCGATTTTGACTTGACATCCATGGATCGAGTGGAAATGCGTTCACGTTGCGCAGCCCCCTCTAAGAGAGCAAATTTTGACATCCAACATTTTCAATCTGTCACTTTTTTGTCTCCGTTCATCGTTTAACTTTGCCTGGATCCATCGATTAACGTTTATATCCATGCTCGTGGTGTTCTTTGTCCCTCCAGTTTTCCCGCTACTACTCCTGCTGTGATTCCGATCTTCTTCAAACTTTTTTGATCATTGTTCCCATAAATACAATAAATACCTTCCCAACCGACACTTTGACACTTACTGTCCCCATAAAAGTTATTTTAGCCAGCATTTTGCCCCATTATCAAATGTCAGACCGCATAAAACACATAAAATACCCGATCTTTCCCCCTGTTTGACTTCCACGTTTGCGAAGAATGTCTTATCGTATGTTATGCTTTCCAATCAGCTCATCAAGCAATGACGTTATTGCCCCGGTGCAACTGTCGGCTGGTACAGGGGAACTTTTTTGTGTACATAAAAACAATACATCTGCATGCGTAAGTACACAGAACAGACTTTTAGAACATAGTTTCGATGGGTTATTTGGGTTTTGTGATAGTGATCGGATTGTGACGTTTTTTTGGGGTTCAAAGTTTTTTTATGAGATTAGATTTTGACAAGTTGACCAAGCTTACTTTATTCTAAAATTTTTGACAATGATAAGAGTTTTCATAAATAAAACTTTTTCGATTTTTGTTTCTAATTTTTTGTTCTGCATTCTTTCTGAATCGCATCATCTCAAAAACGCCTCTTTTGTCTTCCATTTTCGCCGAATAGCATGAATCAGCGCAAGTTTCGAGCCGTTTTCTTACCACCAACAAAAAAGGTATTTGACCCACAAAAATTTAAAACAAAAATATTGATAACATTTTAACATTTAAAAATTTACTTTTTTTGCAGGGCGTGTCCAATTAAAACCGACTTCATGACCCTCAGATCCCTCCTCCGATAAAAAAACAGAAATTTAATCCTTCCCTCAAGCTGACTTTCATGAGAAAATGCGTAACCTGACAAGATTACCCTACGCTAACCCATGTTGGAACAAAGAAGCGAATTCGTTTGCTTCCGTTAGTGGCATCATGTCCTTTTTCTATGTCTAAGTAAGAGTAAATAACTTCCACCAAAAGACAAGACATGCCCTAGGACTAGAAAGGCTGAAAATGTTAAGTGTAGCCTGAGACTGGGAATCACAAATAACTCGGTTTACATCTGTACAGGTTGAAAACGCGAAACTAAGTGAATTCCGGCAAAAGTTTGGGTAAACATCTGCGTTTTGGCCTCGGCCACCAAATTTGAATATAGCCGTCAAACCAGTCTTGAGTTTGCATGTCAGCGGGGTAAAGGAGGCATGGGTTGTTAGATGATGAAAATATTCAATAGAAACTGGCTTTATTTATTACAATCAGCTGTCATTTGGCATTTAGGTGTTGGTTAAAAGAGATTAGGGGTTTTTTTTGTTTTTGGAAATGAGGTTTTTGTATTGACTTTCGATAAATTTAGTGTTCTATTGCTGGCAGTAGTCAGCAATCACCAAAATTTTTAATTTTTAAAAAACTATCAAAATTATTTTAAACATTTTTGCTCCCCAAAGTCAAAGAACATCAATCGCTTGCCCCCTAAAAGTTCACTTTCCCTCATCCCGTGCCATTCTCACGAACGGCTAACATAAGCCGCCTTCACCCTCGCTCAAACTAAACTAGGACCCGTGAAAGGTCAAATCTTAACACATTACATTAGTGGACATAGATGGCAAGGGCAAATCGTTTGACATGTTTCCTCTCTCCCGAAAAACCGAAAAAAAACCGTTTCACGTATGAAAAACGTGAAACGGAAGCGCGCTTCGACGGCATTTTTTCTGCTCTGCATTTGCTCTGTGGCATAACATGTCCAAAAATGCCATAGCATTATATTTTTTGGCTCTGAGAAGGTCGAGGGGATTGAACTAGGCACAAATGTGTTGAAATGGGCCATGTTCATGACCACCCTCACACAGTGGTTAGTGTGAGGGTGGTCGTAGACACATTTTGATACGGCTTCACATCATGAATTTTACATTTGGGGGCTAATATTGGAAAGGACATGTTGTTTGTGTAATGTAACTTTTATAGATTAGCATCAGATGGCATGGATTAGCCAACATTTGAACGTTTTCTGAATTGCAATAAAACAGTTTTGCATCATTTCAAAGATCATTATGCCATCATTTGAACCATTTTTTCTTCAAAATGTGGTCATATCTGTCCCCCTAGACGATGGGCTTGATAATTGCCCCTTCAAAAACCTCCCTTTTATGACCCCCAATAATTTGATTCGATTCCTCACTCCCGGAAATACATATAAAGCACTCCTCCCGCTGTTCTATTCTATGCTAAGGTTTTTCCATGTTTGTTTAGCTGAGCAGCCACGCCGCCGCCTGTTTAGCCTTATCACCACCGTTGCCTCGCGCCTCCCTTTCATGTTCCTTCAGAAAAAGTGTTTTGACTACCTCTACTTTTCACCGTCCATGACCACAATTGATATCTTTTCTAGCCAATTTCATCGACAAGAACCCCATTGTGCCCCATCATGATCGCTTTTCCATTCAAAAACAAAGAAAACACCCCCTCAAATTGGGCCCTATCTTTCCCCCTTCCCCTGAAAAGGCGTCACAAAACAGCTGTAATTGCCTGAAGTTATTCTTCTTTCAAGTTTCTGTCCCTCTTTCCATCATTGCCACAGGCTGTTGTCCTGTTTTGACTCTCCTGGAACTGCCTGCTTCCACTAAGTGTCAAAAAACAAAAATATCACACGTATAAGGATGTGCATTTTTAAAAATTCATCATCCATCATGTTTACACTTCACTCACAACAAACTGCATTTTCGTACTTTTTATAAAATGTAAAATGCTTTTGGGGTGTTTTTGAACAAGTCCTTTTTTCCACTTGAATCCGTGAAAGCATCAATTTCTTGCTTGTCAGTAAAAGGAAGCGTGTCTTTGCTTTTCCTCTCTTCGCACTTTTTCATGCAAAAAGAGTAATGCTTGTCATGAGTCATCTGCCTTCCGTGTTTTATGTATGGCGTGGATGTGTTGGTCTTTGTTGTTATCAGTGGGGGGAGTTTTGAACTTTTTGGTGATAGGAATGATTAGTTTTGATCAAAAGTGGATCAAAATGACTTTTGGTCAGTTTTGCCACGTCAAAACGTCAAAAAAAAACTTTCGTGGCAGGACCCAAAACGCATTTCTTCGATTTTATGCCTTTTATGATACTTCCCAATCCACGTGTTTTCATTCCCCATCAAACTGGACCCTCGATCACCACCCATTGCAAGCTTGATGCCCTGAAGGCATGCCTCAGGCACGCTTCCGACAAGACCGCCGAAGCAGTCCGTGTTTCCGTTCCTTTCTCTTTCTTTGAGGACCGTCCATGGAACCTTTATTCCGTTTCCTTTCTCCTTTGCTTTGCCTCAATTCGATGAGGGTCTAACCGGCTAATCAGGAAGCGCTGTGATCGATGAAAACTGGCTGTCACTATTGTACATTGCTTTTGGCATTTGATTGTTTTTTATGATGTCAAATTTCAAAAAACCGGCTAAATTATCAATTTTACGTAATCTCTTTTTGCTATGATTAGCCATTTTGGCAATTTTTTTGTGTGTTCATCATTTCCAAAGTACAAAATACCGATGTGAGACGCAAAAGGGCGTTTTGTACTTCTTAAAAGTAGCTTTACTTATTTGAAACAGTAGTGGAAATGGTGAAATGTTTGATCATTTAGGTGTATTTTGAGGGTTTTCTTATATATTTTTAAATTTTAAAATGGACCGAACAAGCTCAAGATGAATTTTTTATTTTAATTTCGCGAGTTCAAAAAATAAATTACAATTTTTCTAAACCCTTGTTTACTAATTTGCCCTCTTTTCATTAACACTAATCAAAAACCCCCCACCAAAATACAACCGCCTCCAATGTGTCTCATTCATCAGAGTTTGATAAGCCGTGTAACATCAGATCCACGACTTTTGGCTTGGCACCATGTTGCTAATCCGGTTTTTATCCTATCCTTTCTTCGCCTTGTCTTTACTCGATGTTCACTTTTCTAGCTACACAGCTAGCTCTCGGTTTCTGGCATCACCGCCGGCGTATCTGATTCGATTAATATGGACTTGGTTTTGATGGTATGTACATAGATGTGGATTGGATTCTGACGGAGATGACACAAACCAAAGACCTCCAAAAAACTGTTGCAAGGCATACTCTGACTGAAAGTGTTATATGTATGCCCTGCAACTTTTTTGGATGGTGTGAGTGGCATGGCATATTTGACATTTCACTTTGTGTTTTCACTGTTTGTTTCAGCAATGTTTCACTATTTTATGGGTGCAAAACTCTTAACGTGTCGTGGGCGATGTGTTGCGGTTCCAGACGTCCGTGTCACTCTCCAGGGGAATTGAAATAGGCGAAACTTGGAAAGGGGGGCTTTGTTTTTGATGGCATGGCTATGACCATGTCGTCGAGAGAGGTCATCGAATTCAAAGCGAGGGCAAAGTTTATTGTACTTTTAAGCGTACTTTTCAAGTTTGACAATAGGATGGCCTATTTGGGTGGCTATTTGCGTCACTTTGACTTTGCTCAACTTCAGATTCTTAGAAAAACGGAAATTTGAATACATTGTTTTGGCGTGGGCGGGCGAAACTTGACGTCAGAAGACATTGTTGCCTAAAAAGGCGCATCAACAGTTTACTTTTTGCATAGTTTAGCTGTTAGACGGCGCTGTTAACCTTTTTCCGTCCTTTTATCCCCAAATTTATTATTTGTTGACACCTTCCATCCCCCATTTTGTCCACAAATCGTTATTTAAGGCATTTCCCTTCCCCAAATTCCTCCCTCAAATATAAGATTGATGATTTGACAGCTAACATTTTATTCCTCCGTTATGTAAAAATTTCAACTCTTTCCCCGCCTTGTCTTGGCCAACCCCAGCCACCAACTTTTTTGATCAATTGGCAGGTGAACACTGAACACCGGCCTGCTGATAGCAATAGCAATAGCATTCAACTTCTTCTTGCCGGACCGGTGTTAGCTTGTTGTATGTATCAAAAAGAAAGCAAAGGTTGGGGTCGTTACCTTCCGGTCGCCATCAACAAACGACAACCAACTAGTGGCTTTATGGGTTTGAACAACATCTACATCTACATCCACATTCTAACATGTAAGCTTAAGCTTTTTGGCAATAAGCTGTTTTTACATTGACTTTGAGCATAAATAAAGCAATATTTGTGGTCATTAAGGTCTTAGGGGAGTAGATAAACGTGTCAATGAGGGTTATTGGCTTTTTGTTGTTGGCATTTGGGTGGTAATAACCAAAAATGTTGTGGTTTTTGACAATATTAAATCTTTTATTACACTTTTTTTTGATTTTTTGAGCAGGACGTCTTATATTTTGCCCAATTTCCCCAGTTTCAACCTTCATTAAATCCCATTTTCCAAAAATAACCACCCCAATATCCCACCCACCCGATGTTTTCATGTTTATCCACCCATGTTCTGCATATACGCTCCATTTACACGGGCATAGGGCCACTCCCGAATGGGACGGGACCTGTTAAAGAGGGGCAATAAGCTCAGTTCGCCTTCTGGTCTCTCTAGTCTTACATTTTTTTCATTTTTTTAAAGAAAACATATCCATCTGATGCCAGTTGGCGTCTTCAGTGATCTTTATTATCTTTATCCCCCATCTTTTTGGGCTGCCATGGCATAGCAGACGTTGTTATAACTTGCACTTTTGGATAGGATAGGCTTTACCCTTTGCTCTATCATATTTCATAAATTATGAGTCTTATCCAATCCGTCACGTCTAATAAGACCCCCATGGCGAAGATAAGATGTCTGTAGTTCGGCGAAATTTTGCATCCAAAAGTGCAAGAATGTGTAACCCTTCTCGAAAAAACGTAGAAAAAGTCTGTCTTTGTCACATCATAATTACTTCCTGTCCAAATGTTCGGACTTTGCTAATAGAACAAACCTCTGCGTATCCTGTCCGAAAGTTTTCTACTTTCTTTTTTCTATAAAGATGTTGAAAATTGTTTCCACGTATTCCTACGACGAAATTTTTGGCCATTTTTGGGACACACTTGAAGAAGAATTCCTTCAAGTGTGCCTTTATTTTTGAAATTATACATTTTTATCTGCAAAAATGGCATTTAAAGTCGATGAAATCTATTAACACTACATTTGAAGCCATGTGTAAGCTGAATTCTGCTTTCTGAATCTTAGTTCCAAAATATCCCCGAACTTTAAGTGCAAAAAAAAATCCCAAATGCCATGGCTACGCCCCAGGTGGTATCTGTATCCATTTGTAGCCTTCTGGAACGGCACTTTTTTTGCAGATTCAACGAACAGCTTGCATAATTTAAACCAGAAAAACCACCGAAAATGTGCAATTTAAATCAGATATTCTTGCTTATTTTGACTTTTACTCTTTCCGTGTCTGTCCCCCTTCGCCCCTCCAAACATGATTTATCGCGAGGTCCAATCTGTCTCCATGGCCATTGTTTTGGATGTGTTGCTTGCGACTTTTTCGGAATCAAAAGACATAAGGCATACATGTAGACGGAAGGACGGGGGTGAAAAAGTGCAAGCTTTGACGGATGGTTTTGCCCAGATTCCAAATTTTGTTTCGGCTATCCTATTTGAGTTGAAATTAGATAGATTTCACTGGTTTTGGTTAGGTTTTATGAGATTTATGCTTTTCCGTTGCGTGTAATTCGTCTTGGCGGGTTTGGTTCTTTGAGATTGCGCCATTTTGAAGTCAACTAGATTCAAGAAAGTGAAATTTAGGGGTTTCTTTCAGATGAATGAGGTCGTTGCAAGGAACAGTTTGCCATCCGCGTTCATCGCTTCCCAACAATAATAATTCTCATCTTAATACTACGCTGGTTAATGTTCATTATGGGACGAGTGACGATGAAAGCAGCATCGATGAGTTGATTGAACATAACCCAGGGCCGAGCACTGCCAAATCGGTGAATGATTTAGTGGCGGCCAGACGGACATCGGATGGGTGTATTCGACTTCCGAGTGGTCTGTTAACAGTGGCGGCGAAGAACAAGCGGAAAGATGATGCGCCACCTTCGCCGAGATGGCTACCGCCTATCAACGTTTTCAAATTTGAGACCGTAAGCCTTTTATTAACATACTTTTTGAAATTTTTTTTATTGGCAAAATTAATTGTTTTCAAATTTGGTAAAATTTTTTGTAAATTGGCAAAATTCTTGGAAAATTGGCAAAATTCTTTAAAATTTGTAATAAAAAATTGAAATTTCCAGTTCGCCGAAGCCCCCGTCGGCAAAATCGTCAACTTCTACATCTCCGACGACTGCCTGCTCCTCTACTCCATGGAGAATGACGCCATAAACGTGCAAGACATGATCTACATCGATGAAATCGTCGACGTTTTCATCGGTAGCCCAGTGGATTCCTACAAACAAAAATTCGATAACCAGATGCATCTCCAACGCATTTTCACAAATTCCTTCACGGCAGCCGCTTGTGTTTTGAATGATTGCATCGTCACAGTCTCCTATGGGCTCGATTTTGCCAATCCACAAACCTGTATTTTCTTGACCAAAGCTGCCGATGAAGCGCGATTGTGGTGTCAAGAACTGCGGCGGTTCATTATCCGGAATCATAATAAGGTTCAGGATAGCTTTTACTTTTGGAAAAGATTGTTTGCGAGGTTGAAGTGTTCGCTGGCTGGGGAAAAGTTTACGATTGAACAGTAGGTTGATGAGGTTAGAAAAAGGTGTAAATGAGGTTTTTCAGCGTGTTGGATACAGTACTGCCAAACTTCAAGCATCGAGACGAACGTAGACAAGTTGAGAAACACTTGCTGAAAACGATGCCGGTTTTTAAGGAAAAGTTGCTGTCACCGCACCTGCTCAGTGATGATGACTTTTTGTTTAAATTATATGCAGCTGCGACGGATCGGGTTGAGGTTGTGAAGATTTTTCGGCAAACGTTAGTTTTTTATTGCCAACGATTCCTAGAACATTCATTTTTGCTTAATTTGTAAGTTTGAAACTTTTGAAAATGCCATTTTTTGCAGCTTTTCTTCCTCCCACATCCTCCCCGACGAATTCCGAACCTATCTCAACAACCGCCACCGCGACCCCCGCCTAAATGAAATCCTCTATCCCCCAGCCACCACCGAAACAGCTCGAAAAGTCATGACAAACATCGGCATCGACCCCAGCACAAAGCAACTCGATTTCAACGGCTATCTCCGCTTCCTCGTTTCAACCTGCAACTTGCCAGTCCGTCCAGAGGCCTATGATCTCGACGATGCTTCCATGAATAAGCCATTGTCCCAATACTTTATCAACAGTAGCCACAATACCTACCTCAAGGGCCGTCAAATGCGGAGTAGATCCAGCGTAGCGATGTATAGATACGCACTTTTAGCTGGATGTAGGTCGATTGAACTTGATTGTTGGGATGGGCCAAACAATGAACCGATTATTACACATGGGCCGACTCAAATCTGCTTCTGCACGACGATCTTGTTCAAAGATGTCATTGAAGCCATCGCTGAGACGGCTTTTATCACTAGCAAGTATCCGGTTATCCTGTCTTTTGAAAATCATTGCAATCAGAAACAGCAAATCAAAATGGCGCAATATTGTAAAGATATTTTGGGGGATCTACTCTTAAAAGAAGCTCTCGAAGAGTACCCTGTAAGCTTATCACTTAAATTTTATCATTTTTAAGCCAAAATTTCCAATTTCCAGATCAAAGCCGGCGTTGATCTCCCCTCCCCAAATCTCCTCAAATGCAAAATCCTAATCAAAAACAAAATCGAAAAAAAGACAGAACCAGTCGATAAAAATGGAACCCTCGCTCGTGGCATGTCGAAGCAAGCTTCAATGGACTCCGGAAGCACGGAAGACGATGAAAGTAGAGCTGTCACGAGGATTTTGATTGGTGAAAATGATGAAGAATTCGCGATTGTGAATAGTTTGCCGAAACAGGCATCGACCGAAAGTCCGACACCGCCGTATTTGGTCAATGGAAAGCCGAGTGTTGATAATGGGAGTGCCCTAGGGCCTGATATTGTCACGGAATTGTCAGATTTGGTGACGTATATGAGGGCGATGGGGAAGTTTACGGCGTTTGTTGATGATGGTGGGTTGACATTTTGGATAGGGTTACTGTAGGGGGGCCAATTTGGGATTACCGGACAGAAAACCCAAAGAATTATGACCCAAAGAAAATTGACCCAAACATTTTGACCCAAAGGATAGAAAACCCAAAAGACGTTTGACCCAAACGGATAAAATGCCCAAAAGAATTTTGACCCAAAACAATAATACCCAAACGGAAAGATAACCCAAAATACCAAAAAACCCAAAACCAAAAATTAGGCCCGGCCTGGCATAGCCCGCAGCTCAACAGCAGGTCGGTCCCCGACTCGTCCAAAAGTTGAAAAGCACGTCTCTAGAAGCAAGCCTGTTCTTCTACCCTTGGTTCAAGCCTAAAATTTGAAAACAGCTCGAACTGTATAACTTGAATACTGGCTTGATTCAAGGTCGAAATCTTGCAAGCACCTCAATTCAGGCCCACTTTAAAATCCAAACCTTATCTACCAAGTTTAAAAAAGTTATGGCACTCGAAGCCGAACACCAAGTTCACATTGAAATATAAGGCATCACATTGCGTGCCCTAAGTCTGAGTCTGAGATCCCGAATAAGTGGGGGGCTTCGCCCCCCACGCCCCCCTTTAAGTTCAGAAGGAAGTGATTGGTGGCATAGCCTCATGGGTAATCCTGCCGAAACTTCGAAGTTCAAAGGACTGCCTGATTTGAAGTTAGGGAGTTGGAATTTTTTTCTAAGTTTGGAAAAGCTCTTTGATCATCCATCCATGACCCAAAACGATTTTGGTATAACAGTTTTGGGTAAAACTGTCTATTGGGCAAAGTGTCCTTTGGGTATAAATGTTTTGGGTATTCTTTCCGTTTGGGTCAAAATTCTTTTGGGTTTTCTGTCTTTTGGGTCAAACGTCTTTTGGGTTTTCTATCCTTTGGGTCAAAATGTTTGGGTCAATTTTCTTTGGGTCAAAATTCTTTGGGTTTTCTGTCCGTAGACCCCAATTTGGGTATACTGTAATGTTAAATGGTGGAATTTGGTGTTTCAGCCCGTCAAATCTGCTCCGAAATGTACAGCATGAACGAAACCAAGGCCATCGACTTGCTCAAACAGCATTCTGAGCAGTTTGTAACCCATAATAAACGGCAAATTACTCGAGTTTATCCACGTGGAAGTCGGGTTGACAGCAGTAACTATATGCCTTTGGTAAATTTGACCTTTCAAAACCTTCTTTTTCAACAAAACTTTTCAGATCTTCTGGAACTGCGGCTGCCAGATGGCCGCCATCAACCTCCAAACCCCCGATCTCCCGAACCAGATGAATTCCGCCATGTTTGAGCTCAACGGTCGCAGTGGTTACATTCTAAAGCCAGCCTGCATGCGTGAACCCAACATGAAGTTCGATCCCTTCGAGCTGGACAGAGTCGAGAACGTCGTCCCGAACTCTATGACGATTACAGTCTTCTCTGGGCAAATGTTTTCCCTGGTTTGCGAAAAACGCGTAAACTGCTTCGTCGAAGTCGATTTATACGGCCTTCCTGGTGATTCGCACAAGAAAATGTTCAAAACGAGAAGTGTGATGGCAGATGGGCTGAATACGATCTTCAGGGATGAGAAAAATGCGTGTCAGTTTAGTCTTGAGAAGATTATTCTGCCGGCGATGGCATATGTGAGGTTTGGGGTCTATGAAGAAGGCGGAAGGCTTATTGGTCAAAGAATCTTGCCAGTGTCTTACATTGAGCCTGGTTATAAGCATATTGTGTTGCATAACGCTTTTAATAAGCCATTAGGCCCTGTGACACTGTTTGTCCATGTCGATATCCAGGATTATGTAAGCGATCAGCATATGGAGTTGGTCAATGCGTTGCAGAATCCGATTGAGGCGATGAACAAGAATCGGGGTTGGTTTTGATTACTTTTTTTGGGTTTACGACAGTTTTAAGAAAATTGTTTCAGAATCCAATGCGTCTTATGAGATGGCTTGCTTCACTGCCAATATCGAACAACATGGCAGACTTTTGGAAAACCTCCAATCAGCAGAATCTGTCGGAAACACTATCCATGAGCTAACTGCTGAAGATTTGTTAATCCTCCCAGCAACGCCCACAGCAATCGCTAATGCGGCTGTCATCGGTATGGCAGGGGTCGTAGTTCCGAAAAAGGAGTCCCTCGTCAGTAATTACGACGCTTCCTCTTTCCAATGCGAATCTCCCCTGGCTACTTCTCGCGCCGCTACCCCATCCGGTCTCGAACTCTCCCGAAAGTCCACCGCCGAACGCAAATACACCATGGGCTCCGAATACGGTGTCAAAAAGCACGTCTTTGATCTCGAAAAGATGTCCATCGCTCTCCCGACCTATGCCGACCTGGAGCGTTGCACCAAAATCCAGAAACTTCACAGAAATTTCTCCAAAAAGTACCCCATGCTTCTCGAATCCATCGACGCATCCAACATCACCCATATAGCTGAGATGCTTCGAACTTTCAACGAAAAACAGCTATCTGCAGCGGTCCACAAGTACATCAAAGAAAAGACAGACTTACAAAACACCCAAGTTGAACACCACAAAAAGGCCTTCATAAAATCTGTTGAACTCGTCTTCCAATCCGAAACAAAGCAACTCCAGAAGCAAAACGCCAAATTACGCTTAGAAGAGCTGTCTGGGATCAACAAAAAGTCATCTCCGATCGAATACAAGCACCTGTCGGACAAATACGTTCGACGTGGCGTCGAAGAAAACCGAAAACTAATGGTCATAAAAACAAAAAAGATTGATGATGCCAACAAGCTTGCTGATGATCTTAAGAAAGGGCTCGAAAATGCGTCTAATGATGTAAGTTTTTTTCAAATTTCAACTTTTTGACATTTTAAAAATTTTCATTTCAGTTTCTCTCAAAAACGGTTCGCCTCCTATCCAAATCCAAATGATTGATCAAACCCGGCATTTTTTTTATCTTAACTGTCCCCAGTGATATTGTAATTTGTGTTTATCAACATTAAAAAACTCTTTTTTCATCAAATTAAAAACGTAATTCATACATTCCAAAAAATCACTTCCCTTTTTTGCAAGATATTTAAATATTTTTCTTGTTATTATCGTAAACCGGTGGTATTTTTATGATTTCAAAATAAAAAATACTTATTTTATCACTGAGTCATTTGATTTAACTATGTGGGCCACGTTGTAACCCCTGACATGACGCCCATCACTTCCGAAGGTGCAGCTGTGTCCATCCAGCAGTTTTTGGTGACGTGTTTTGTAATGCGTGACAGATCAGTTGATACATTACGTAAATTCACGAGTCTGGTCAATGAATGAATCACAGATCAGCGTCTGGGTGCTTTTTTTGTTAACCCACGTAAAAAACACAAGGTATTAGTATCGTTGATTCTATTTTTTGATGTTCATTGATAAGAAACCTAAAAATAGATATGTTTTGGCAATAAAAATGCTTTTGTTGAACAACTGGACCGGTTTGTTTTTGCTTTTTTTTTGATGGGACCGAAGTTTATTTGATCTTAGATTTTGTAATAATGCTAAAAATAGCAAGTAATTATTAGCGTGCATAAGTACTAGTTCTTTCTAGAAGTTTTAATTGCCTGCGGTTAGCTGAAAGAAACAACGATTTTCATGGCTATTGCGATGTCTTATCAATCGCAATTAGGCCGCCGCTGTGTCTAATAGTTCACAATGTTTGGTAGGTATCAAAGTACAGAAATTGGCATTGCTAAGTTTGACGATAGCTTTTGTAAAGCAAGCCTTTGAAACGTTTTTTTGAAAAACGTTTGAAACTTAAAATTCAATACAAATTGCATTCATATTGCCAATTCAAAGTCATTATTTGATCGTTACAAAAAAGTACACATTTCTTAGTTTTGAAATAGTTTAGTGTTTCCCTTGACATCATTCATTTACACTTGCCCTTGTTGATCGAAAAAAGCGTAAAACGTGATGTTTCCAAAATCATTGTACATCAACAAACACATCGGCACTGCCTTTATGTTGTCGCTGTTCGATGTGACAGATTAGATTGCTAAAACTCCATAAATCATTGGTAATCAATGCCAAAAAACGTAAAAGACATTATATAACGCATATTCTGTAAAAACCGAACACCCCACTGACATTTCAAAAATTAATCCCATTTTAAATCGTTGAAAATTTGTGTACAGACCAATTAGAGGTCGTAAATGACGAATTCACCCCTTATTTTGTATATGGAAGCCTTCTGAATCCGTCAGGCTCCAGAATCCGCCTGGTAGAATCCATGACATCAAACCCCTACGTATTGGGTATCAATCAACTGCCCACATTAGGGCGATCATTTTAAGACCAAGTAGACCAGTATTGATTGTTTTTGACAAAAGTTATAACGTGTCAAAGTCGAAAAAAACGACGAGATAGCCTTCGGTGGGCTGTAGCGTCTCGGGGAGTACACCGCGCAAAATTTTAACCATATACAATCAATGTAGTATTAAAAAAGGAACATTTTATTTTCTGAAAGCTTTTCATTCTAGGTTGGGGAAAGCAGTCAAAACGGGCAAAAACTAATCCATGATAACGGTTCATTACAAATTTTTCAGTTATACGGCACAACGGTAAAAATCTGTGTTGCAAAAACATAGTAACTATGTTTATCTTCAAAATTAGAAAAAGTAAACTTTTTTGCTTACAAATTGATCGATTTAATTAAAAATTAAGCTTTGTTTCTGAAAATTTTTTTAAATCTTATATTTTTGCAGTAACTAATTGCTACTCACTGTGACTTACTTTTAATTAGTGTATTACATCATCTGTACTCAAGAAAAAACAAATTTATTGAAAAGGATTCGAACCTAGCATCGTGGTGACGCGAGCGCATGGTCAACCACATCCGAAATTATAGTGACACGCACGTCGCCGGGGGTTCGGGCCCCTGTTACAGTTATTTCTTTTTTCTAGTCATTTCGCAATTAGTTATGTGCAGCAATACTTTAATATAGTAATGTCACTGCATTTACCACAAAATTTTCAAATAAAAAAAAAGTTTTTAAACTTAAGCTTAATTTTCAATTAAATCAATAAATTTGTAAGCAAAAAACTTACTTTTTTCTAATTTCGAAGTTTTACATGCTTACCATGTTTTAGCAACACAGAATCTTAAAGTTTTGCAGTATAACCGAAAAATTTGTAATGAAGCGTTATCAGTGATTTGTTTTTGCCCGTTTTGACTGCATTCCCCAACCTAGAATGAAAAGCTTTCAGAGAATAAAATGTTCCTTTTTTAATACTACATCGATTGTATATGGTTAAAATTTTGCGCGGTATACTCCCCGAGACGCTACAGCCCGCCGAAGGCTATCTTGTCGTTTTTTTCGACTTTGACATGTTATAACTTTTGTTAAAATCAATCAATACTGGTCTACTTGGTCTTAAAATCATCGCCTTGATGTGGGCAGTTGATTGATACCCCATACGTAGGGGTTTTATGTCATGGATTCTACCAGGCGGATTCTGGAGCCTGACGGATTCAGAAGGCTTCCATATACAAAATAAGGGGTGAATTCGTCATTTACGACCTCTAATTGGTCTGTACACAAATTTTCATCGATTTAAAATGGGATTAATTTTTGAAATGTCACAAGAGGTCCGGATCTGTTCGGTTTTTCCAGCAAACGCGTTATATAAAAGCTATAAAGCTATCTTGCAATTACTTTTTATGGCCAATTCGTCTGACAGTCTTCATTTTTTTGGCCTAAAAATCCGAACAATCGAAAGCGGATGTAATAATTTACCGCACAGACTGATAAGGCTATATTATAATGGCTTATTTTATTATCTCACCCCAGCTCATTCGTTAAAACGATCGTGTGATAAGTAAAACAATGCTAATAACGCGCATTCTTTGTTCTTCACAAACGTAAAAAACACGGCCTAGCAAGAAAATCATTACAAAATACAAAAACAAAATTTTGCAAATTTGCAAAAGGTAAATAAAATACCCAGCGATCATCGAAATACCAAACCTCACTACAGATAAACCGATAAAACCACTTCCCCTCTAATTTCAGTGAGTCGTTGCACCAAAGCAAACATTGTTTTTATTGATGGTTGTTACTAAACGGTGTCCCACCGGGTCGGTCGTAAACCACCGAACCACTCGCGTGATCGTTGCTTATTTACATTTTTTTCTTTTTCTAACACAAAGTGAGAGTTTGCGGTTAAGATCGTGTGGCCCAATGCATTAGACATTACTGATAACGATTGTGTCGGTGATGGTTAATGCTGCGGAGCAGAAATGATTCGGTCATGTGAAAGGAAAAACGTAATGTGTTGACTGACTTTACTATTTCTAGACAGAGTATCCAAAAAAGTGTATAAGAGTATAAAAAAATAACAAAAAAACCAGTAAATTCAAAAGTTATTGCTGCAACAGTAACTTATACACACTCTTCAAAACCTTAGGGTCCACATTAAGCTTGTTTACGATGGGCAATACTTTGCTGCAGTAATGGCATTGTTTGATGACTGCGTTGAGTTTCTGATTTTCTATTCTGGCGGCTTCGAGTTCTTTTTCGAGGTCGTCGCGTTGTTGTTCGATGATGGAGTAGCGTTCTTTCATCTGAAATTTGTAAAAATATATATAAAAAAATTGAAATTTGTAAAAATATATATAAAAAAGTTTGAAATTTGCAAAAAAATATATAAAAAATTTGAAATTTTTAAAAAAATATATAAAAAAAGTTGAAATATATAAAAACTTACGCTCTCTCTGTAAGCCCGAGCATACATACGCTTAGCGACCGTCTTCATGTCATCATTGTCCGTGCCCTCCTTGCGTGGGCGTCCACGCCTTCGCGAATACTGGGACATCGACGAGTACTCCGGGTTCGTCTGTGACATGTAGGGCGAAATTGATCGTGACGGGGGAAGCCGGTTATGCATGGGGTCGGTGTGACTTTCATTTTGAGGAAAATTCGGTGGCTCATCGGGCAGTTTAACCTTGAGCATGGGGTGTCGTCCCGGCTGCATCACCACGGGATCGGACAGGGTTGATGGACGATCGACGAGCTCTTTGTCTTCCATGTCTTCGTCGTCGAAGATGTTTCCATCCAAATTCGACGGACGATGCTGTAAAACGTCGGTCATCATGATGTCCGAATACTGAAAAAGCGCGGTCGCGACTTTATATATATCAACACACGAAAAAAGGGGCGTTTCGGACGTTAATGATACACTCTTATCAGTAATTTAGAGGGAGGGGAGACACAAATTTGAAATAGGAACACGCCTCGAAGCTTCGATTACAAAAAAAACGCGGGGAAAAGCACACGAAAACGCAGAGCAAACGCGAGCTTTTTTACGATCGATCGAGCGAGCCTTCGCGAAGAATTACAAATACATACTAGTTTCCGCAAAGGCTGGACGAATGATGACGAAACGAAAAGACAGGCGCGTGTGTGATGGATGCGCAGGCAGTGGAGGGCGGGCGAACGACAGACAGGCTTGGCGGGCAGCGATCAACGACGAGTGTTGTCGAAAAAACGAGTGGAAGAGTGCAGACGGCTATTGATTCACCTTCAGTTTAGCGTCATTTTACAAAGTTGAGAGAGGAAAACGCATTTTGAAAAGGAAAGGCCGCAGCGTGCTAGCCGGCTCGGAGCAATGAATGAATGGCGAATTACAAAATGGTGGTTGCTTTTTAAACAAATAAAATGTGGAAATGCAGTTTTGAAAGATTACAAAAAATGGATGATGAAATTGGGTAATTTTTTTGGAAAACACTATTTTGATTTGCATACTTGCACAAGGGGAATTTAACAGTAAATTATGGTAGAAATTATATGTAATACGAGCGAAATGGGGGCATAATGTGTGTGAAAAGCGGCAGAAAGGCTATTTTAGGCCTGTGGGGGCACACAGCTTGGAGGCCTTGGCATTCGGGAACGGAACGCCAGAAGGCGGGAAGAAGGAAAAGAGTTCAACGAGACTTACACCTTATTGCGTAGGCGGCTTTTTCTGTCTTTTGTTTGAAGCACTTTTCATTCCTCGTCGACTTTATGTTTAACTGACAATGTCACACCAAAAAATAAATTCCATCGACATTTCAACCCTACCGTACTCCTTCCAATGCCGTCTAATCGATCTAACACGACCCCATAATTTGCACGCTCTTCGCCGAACCGGACACACTATCTTCAAACTTACATCAAGTCGAGGATATTTTGCTGCTTCGTTGTTCATTACACAGTTTGTACCATTTCAATGTTTAATTGATTCTATGGAACACAGAGAAAACGAACCCTCATTTTTGAATCCCTCAACTGTTTTGTCCCTCCTGTTTAAAAGAAGACATCAAGCATGAGGGACATTTGTCCCTCAACAATGAGAATAAATTCCCTCATGCTTCTTTTCCCTCGGATATGAGGGAAAACAAGCTCCATGGTATTGGAGGGAAATAGTATTCTGGGATGAGGGAATTCAACCTCTTAGCAAGTTTCGCGCCAAGACAAGAAGCGCAGTCAACTTGCTGCGCTCTCAACTTGCTTTGGCTGCAAAGTTTCAGACTTAGTCGATTTCTAAGCTTTTGTCACTGTTGTTTTCATATGTTTCTAGTAATAAATAAATAAGATATCTTAACCTGTGTTGATAATGTGTTCAAAGGGTTGTTGACCCGAGTTTACTTGATGTTTTGCAGCTTTTTGTTTTGTGTTTCCGAACACCATGAGAAATCCACATAAAAGTGTAAGTTTGATATATTTTTTTGAGCCAGGTCATTATTTATCGTCGTTTTTCAGATTTATCTTTACCATTAAGTTGCCATCTCACAATTTGACGTAAACGTAGTGGTTCGAAACTATTCAAGTAAGCGTTTTCCCTATCTGTTGATAGCACGTTGAAAATTTTCAGTTTTCAGAATTCCAATTACGATCCATTCGTCTAAACGTGTCGCTGCTCATTGAAATCCAGATCAATCTGACGTACAAGCCATACACTTACATTGCCGTCATCACTCCCCACCGAATTAGACAATGCCGAAAAGAATGATTTCAACGTTTACATTATGCATTCATGTTTTGTTTGTTAACTTGTTAATTGTTATTATATGTATTATATTGAACTTTGTTTAGTTTACAATGTACTAAATAAATATTTGTCAAATATTGATTACAACTGTAAACAATGGGGCGTGGCGTTTCGGGAAAGCTAATCGCGGCACTCACTTTTGATAACTCTACCCTCCACTATGATGCAATGAGCTCTCACAATGGAGTTTCGAGTCCCTCATGGGTGAGGGAAAAAGTTTTCCTACACGAGGGACGAAAACATCAAGCGCAGTCATAAGGGACTTTTTCCTCCAAAAGGAGGTAAAATTCCCTCACATGTGAGGGTTCGTTTTCTCTGTGAAAGACTAAAAAGATACGGATTTCGCATTCTAACCCTTGACGAGGCTCTAAAACTTAAACATATATATGTACGAAACAAATTAGGTTTTGTTCTAAAGACGCCAAATGAAAAGCTAAATTCTATAATCGTACGAACATATATGGACGTGGTGTTTGTATGCGGTCTTGCAATGTCAGATATTATCAAGTTTCTTCATCCTGGGTTGTTTGTGTTGCAGTTATCCGACAGTAGTGTTTTCAAGACAAAGCAAGCAATGGATGCATTTGTAAAAGTTATATTGTGGTTTACTCAAAACAAGAAGCGTACAATGTAAGTACTTATGGCAATTATTTGCAAAATGTTATTTCATTGGATTTCAGATTTAGGGCAACCCCTGACTCCATGCCTCCACAATTTTGCCATGAAATAAAAACTATTATCGAACGCGATCGTCCGTTATACCATGTGTTTTTTAAAAATGGAAAATTTATTGTAAAATATAAAAAGCTTTTCGATAACCTTATATAAAGATTGCATTGTGTCGAGTTGTATTGAGTTGTTTTGATCGCGCAAGCATCTCTGCGCGGCTGTTTTGTGCGTTTTTTGAGCGTCGTTGCTCGTTACTTCCAATCTTCTAAGCCTGTCTCGTATATCATGCCACCCCAAAAAATAAAATCCATTGACTTCTCAACTTTGCCATATTCTCACGTCGCGGATATTTTGCTCGTTCTCTAATTATTACACAATGGACACAACTTGCGAAACAAAAATACATCACTGCTTTGGAAAATTACAAAAGATATGAATCTCATTTTCTAGATTTTGAAGAATTTCTAACTTTCAAACACCTATATGTAGAGAGTAGCATAACGTTTTCTCTCAATGCGCCAAGCGAAAAGCTGACACTTTCAATCGTACCAATGTATGTGACCACAGTATTTATACGTGGTCTCACAATGCCAGAAATTTGTAAGTTTCTTCATCCTGGACTGGGTGCAATCCAATTGGCAGATTATGATGTATTGACAACAACGGAAGCAATAGATCAGCTGGTTCAGGCTGTATTGTTGTTTACTTACAATAGGAAACGTGCAGTGTGAGTATTCAAAGTATTTTTTTAAAGTATGATGGGTTTTTTTTAGATTTAGAGCTCATCCTGGCGTTATCTCAGAGCAGTTTTACCATGAATTAAAAACTGTCGTGGAGCGGGAACGTCCATTTTATCATGTCTTGTTAAAAAATGGAATGGTTACTGTCAAATGTAAATCACTTTACAACAAAGTTGTATAAAGCTTGCAGTTTGTCGAGTTGTATTGCTTGTTTCGATCGCGCAAGCTTATTCGCGCGGGCTTTTTCTGTGTTTGATTCGAGTCTTCTTGAAAAGTTGTTATCTTTTCAATGCCACGCCGAAAAATAAAATCCATCGACTTTTCGACCTTACCGTATTCCTTCCAAAACCGCCTAATCGACCTCTCATCCCCCAGAACTCTGTGTCACCTACGCCGAACCGGACATGCAATTCATAAACTTACATCACGTAATAGATTTTACGCTCGTTCGCTAATTGTTGGCCGGGACATAAAACCGGACTACAATAACCTTTTTCATAAAATGACCCCTCGGAGTCGATGGTGTTTTCGCTTCTTAGATGTTGACCAACTTTTAACCTATAAACATGTCTATGTTCCGGGTAACATACTTCCTTACGACTATGACATCAGATTGAAATCTTTATTTGTCCCAATATATAGACACCTTAATTTCGTACGTGGTTTCACAGTGCCACAAATGACTCAATTAATTTGTCATGGGCTGCAGTATTGGAGCATTAGGGATCCGACTATGTTACAAACAAGACTGGCTGTTCTTCAATTTTTTGCAGCTGTAGTGAAGTATCTTCGGGACAGAGAAGATAGAAAGTGAGGATTTTTAGTTTTAATGTGACTTGATGACGAAATTTGTGTTTCAGGTTTGTGTGTTTTACTAGTATTTTGCCACTCCAGTATCGCAACGCTTTCAAACTTTATGTAGAACGCGAATGTCCGTTTTACAGTGTGTCTTTGACAAACGAAATTAATATTAAACATAAAAATTGTCGTAACTGATGTATTTTATATAAATTTTGTTGAGTGTGAATATGTATCGAACTGTTTTAGATAAAATTTGTAACTTTATTTTCGTTTTTACATCATAAACCTTATAAAACCTCTTTTTTGAACATTTTTATCAAATCAACTCGGCCACTGTTTAGCCATTGACGGTGAAAACGCATCCGCCAAAGTGCCACCCTGAGTTTCGTGATTTACAATTCGAAGCATGACATGACAACCATGGACGCCTCTGCGTTCACAACTTTGGCACAGATCATAATCACAGCAAAACATGCACTTGAATCGTGTGCCCATGATCGGTTTCATGCCACACGAATCACAGGATACTTTTGCGTGGCGAAACAGATATGGCGCAGGCAGTTCGTCATCGTTCAGTTTTGAGGCTTCTGTGATCACTTCCATCATAACATTTTGTGGTAGTTGAGTGAAAGCTGGGGTCAAAACAAGTTCAGGATAACGATTGTAGTAGTCAATACACTTCGTTTGAAGGTTCTTTTCGGAGAACTCATAAGCATAGGCAGTGATTCCGTGGCAGTTGTCGTGGTTTAGGGTTCTTTCAAAGTATTCGGCTAGTCTTTTCTAAAGTTATTGGTTGAAAATTGGAATTTTTATATAAAGCATTTGTAATTACATACTCGGATCAGCAAAATGCCATACTTGTCAGCAAACCTCAACACCCCCAACAACTGGAAGCTCGTTTTATCGCACAAATCCTTCCCATAGCAATAATCAATAGCGTTTTTTGCGTCCTCGAACGTGAAATCAGTGATGTTAACTTCGCCTGTCTTTGCCTCGATGGTGTCATGAGTAAACATGGCCAAAAAGACGGGCGAGATCAGGGAGAGATAGCTTTTGTGGATCTGAAACACGTTTAAAACCATATTTGCCATTTGAAAGCTGGCAAAAACTCACAGGAATCGACTTCCCATCAACAATAATCTTCCCATCGGTTGTAGCATCGACATTGCTTTTGATCAGCTCAAAAATAGGAAAAGCAAGTATATTTGTCATCGTGGAACGCACTGACTGCGGCGAAGGTGAAAAATTGGTTGTTCCTTTGGGTGTTATCAGTGAGATGAACCATGGTTACAAAATTGAGGGTATCTATTTTGGGTTGAGATGGTGTTAGCTAGGTTTTTGTTATCGTTGTATTTTGTGTTTCGAGCACTTTGAGATTGTATTGATTAGAGAAATTTGAATGCTTCCCGCAGTTTTATTTATGCAATTATCATTTCATGATTTTTAGATTCAGTTCAACTTTAAACTTCATTTACCAAGGGCTCGAAATCGGAAGTTCAACTTTCGGAATCTTGATCGGAAGCTTATCCGTCAAATCGCCAAGAATGCCGCCTTCATCCGGGGTGGCATTGCTTGCATTGTTCGCGGCACTCGTCAATTGATTTGCGACTCCGATGGCATTGTTTCCAGCATTGATAGTGTCAACCAGCAGTGTCATGTTGTAAGTTTGCAAGAGCTTAGCGAAATCTTGGACCGTGACGCCGGAGAAGACATCCTTGATCTTTTTGAATTCCTCTTCGGCCGCATCGACAGCGAGCTCACCGCCCTTCTTCAAAAGGTCGTCCAAACTTGGCATACGTTTTAGTTGGTCGAAGGCTTTCTTGATGCCATCGACAACTTCATCAATCTTCTTGGAGATTTCTTCCGGGTTGAGGTATTTGGCGATATCCGGGACGTCGAAGAGGGACTTGATGGCTTTGACGTAGCCGTCGAGGGGGACTTCGAGGCCGATCTATGAAGTTGTTGATGAAATGGAAAGTTGGTAAAGTTGAAAACTTACATTGCAATTGTAATGAAAATCGAAACCGATCTCATCTTCATCCATCTTCGCGGCGGCATAGCCGAGGATAAGCAAAGTCAACAGGAGGAACTTCATTCTCGGAAGATCGGAGCAGTCGGCGAAGTGCTGATGCTGATGAGCTGATGGAAAACAGGCATCTGAGCTGGGCTTTTAAAGCATCTCATTTGCATGTTTTAAGGTAACATCCGCTTCGATCAACGTGAATCTATGATATTAGCCATAATTTCCGGATGTGACTATCATTTTTGATTTTGCTCGAATCCATCCGGAAACGCAAACCATCAACCCAAAAAGGCATGAATCACATCAAACCTTTCACATTCAACAAACTTATAAAACCCTCTCCAACACAAAAAACACCTCCATTTGCATGTTTCGTGCAACCATGGCCTCGTCATTGCTGAAACTCGTCTTCATTACAGCTTTTATTGCTGTCGCTGCTGAGAATATTTGCGACGACTTCTTTAAGCTTCCGAAGATAGACATCAACTTTACGGACGATATCATTGCTACCGCTGACAAACACTGCGAGGTATGCTTTTACTTTTTTATCTTCAAACGAAATTGTATTGTCTCATTTTCAGAAACGCGTCGATGTCCCGATGAAACCACTGATAGAGGCAATCGAAACAGTGTTGGAAATGCCAGGTTTTCTTCGGAAAATCAAGATTGAAGAGATCGAGAAGCAACTCGGCGGTACTATGCACTCCATTAAAGAAGCTATAAGAAAAGTTACTGACTGATGTTTGAGTTTTTGTGAATTGATGCAATAAATTTGACTTCCCGCAAAAAGTTGAAATAAATGTTCGGTTTTAAATTGACAAAAAAAGTGAAAAAACAGCAAAAAAATGATTTGTTTGTTTTTTTTTGTTTCTAGTTGTACATAAAGCACACAAACTTTAACTTTTCAATTTTTTTAAGAACCTGAATAAATTTCTTTATTGTTAAATCAAATTGGTTACAATTTCTTTGGATAAACGAAGGCGACTAACACATTAGTGAGAATTCAAAACTTTGAAGATTCACAGATTAGTAGCAAACATTGAGATTCAAAGCTAATGCCATCAGTCATATTTCCACCTGAAATGACCCAGTCACTTTTGTACTTTTCATGACTTTAATGTTAAAATAAGGAAATCCGGAAACGAACCGTCTTTCAACACCAAAAAGAATTCGAATCGTCGTTATTTCCGAGAAAATGCATCACTTCCTGATTGAATCGGCTAGAATTCCACGTTTTGAATCACATAAATACAAGCATAGACGATGCAAAACTACCCAACCCGACAATGCGGTTGTTATTGTGCCTTGCCGTGATCGGCATAGCATGTGTTTGTGCTACTGATACCGATGAAACATCGCCGAGTCCGACAAAAGTCGGCGCTGTTGCTACTTTGAAAGGTGGCGTAAGTTAAATGCTTTTGGTCAAGTTTAAGAGAGATGTTAAGATTTAAACTTTGTAGGCCGGTGCCACGATGCCACTGGCAGCGTACATCCGAACTGTCAAAAGCGGATTCGAAATCAAGCAGTTGATCGACCAATTTGACATCAACAAGATCACGGACAAGTTCAACAAGTTTAAGACCTTCTTGGAGCAGTTTAAGAAGGACGTGGACAAGTTGAAGGGGGTGAAGAAGATTTCGATTGAAGCTTTGGTAGAGAAGGCTAAGAGGTTCATTCCGGTTACTATACCTACTATACCCGTCACTGTTCCAACACTTCCAATCACATTCACAACTCCTAAGATTTTCACCGTTCCCCGATGCACAAAATGGTGGTGTCCTTAAAGACTAACTTCTGACATGCTTCCCGCAACAAATAAAGCAATCAAAACACATTGTTAGCTATTACATACGCAGAATAACACATCATAAACAAAAATGAATTGCAGAATCCTCGCAACGACAGATAAATACTTGCTTGATCCAAAAGTGGCAAAAAGTATACATTCAAAACTGATCAATAATGTGCTCATAGAAATCAATGTTTACGTTTAATAGTAAGCACCTCGCCAACTCTAACCACATGATAAGCTGGCATACACTGGGCTACTAGGTTTGCAATACACACGTAAAACGATGGTCGCATCGCTGGACACCGAAGTAAACGCACTCTAAAAAGAGGTTTTTTCAATATTAACGAAATCGGCGTTGAATACATACGTAATACTGTTTTTTGTAATAGAAGCATGGAAATTCCTAAAGTAATAGAAATTCCACGTCTTTAGAAGTTGCCTCAACCCTTCATATGATTGCATTGCATTGGAGTCCATCATTTCCCAAATACGCAAGTCGGGATAAATAAAATTTCGAATTTCAAGAGTTGTGTAACTATCTTCTGCAAATATGACGTGTTTGTACGTTTTCACAGCTAATGACCATAGTTTCTCGTTGTCGGGGTTGGTGTCGAGTCGAAAACCAAGTACGTTTTTTACATATATGTGTTTGTATGTTATAGCCTGGTCGCGGGTTAGGTAGCGAGCATTTCGAGGGTCAATGTTTTTGAAATAGTTATCAGTTGAGTTGGTTTCATAATTAGTGATGAATAGTGATCGGGCGAAGTATCCACGGCGTGATGTAAGGTTGGAGATGCTGTGTCCGGTTTGGCGAAGATTAAACAGAGTAGGGGGTGGTGTTAGATCGACTAGGCGGCATTGAAAAGAGTACGGTAGGGTTGAAAAGTCGATAGATTCTATTTTTGACTTTATATTTTGGAATGACATTTTAAGTATGACAGATTTAGCAAGGAAACAACAAACGATGTGTTGGCAAAACAGAGCAAAGAAAAAGCCTGCGCAAAACCGCAACCGATCAATACAACTCAACACTGAACAAACTTGATATATCATTTCAGAACTGCGACGAGTTTTTACGTTTAACAGTAAAAATATTATTTTCCATCGACACACGATAAGCTGGACGGTCTTTCTCCACAATAGTTCGAAAAGCATACCAAAACTGAGGTGGGATCACGTCCGGATAGGCCTTGAAACTGAAAACCGCCTTATTAGCCTTCTTAAAAACACACAAAACACCTACATCGTCATTTTATTATCCCGAGTCAACTGCAAAACACCTTGAAAAAGTTCAAGCATTGACTCTTTGCTATGCACGACAGCAGGGTCCTTTAATTCCCAAGATGTCAGCTTAGGATGAATGAATTCAATCATTTCAGACATTTCGTAACCGCATTTGAAGCACATGTTTTTATACATTGGTAGAATTAATGATCTTAAATTTTTGTTGGACATGTAAAACGAAAACTCAATAGTGTCCGAAACATATATACGTTTTAATGTTAACGCCTTGGCAACACTCAAAATGCGATGTTCAGCATAGTTGTGGACCGAATATGGTATCCCTTGCTTAATTATTAACGAACGAGCGAAGTATCCGCGACGTGATGTAAGTTTAGATATGGTATGTCCGGTTCGGCGAAGATTCCACAAAGCTCGGGGAGGTGTCAGTTGGGTTAGACGGCATTGGAAGGAATATGGCAAAGTTGAAAAGTCGATGGATTTTATTTTTTGGGGTGGCATGATATATGAGACAAGCTTAGAAGATTGGAAGTAACAAGCGACGACGCTCAAAAGACGCACAAAACAACCGCGCAGAGACGCTTGCGCGATCAAAACAACTCAATACAACTCGACAATTTGGAATCTTTATATAAGGTTGTTCTAAATCTTTTTATATTTGACAATGAAAATTCCATTTTTAAACAACACATGGTATAACGGACGTTCCCGTTCTACAATAGTTTTTATTTCATGGCAAAACTGTAGAGGTATGGAGTCAAGGGTTGCCCTAAATCTGAAATCAAATGAAATAACATTTTGAAAACATTTCCATAAGTACTTACATTGTACGCTTCTTGGTTTGAGTAAACCACAATATAACTTTTACAAATGCATCCATTGCTTGCTTTGTTTTCAAAACACTACTGTCGGACAGCTGGAACACAAACAATCCAGGATGAAGATACTTGATAATGTCCGACATTGCAAGACCGCGTACAAACACCGCGTCCGTATAAGTTCGTACGAGTAAAAATCTCAGCCTTTCATTTGCCGTCTTTAGAACAAAATCTATTTTGGTCCGTACATATATATGTTTTAATTTTAAAGCCTCGTCCAGGGTTAATATGCGACATCCATATGCTTTAATGTTTTCCAAACGATTAATTAAACCTTGAAATGGTATAATCTGTGTAATGAACAACGAACGAGCAAAATATCCTCGAAGTGAAGTGAGTTTAGAGATGGTATGTCCGGTTCGACGAAGGTAGTGCAAATTATGGGGTCGTGTTAGGTCGATTAGACGGGATTGGAAGGAGTACGGTAAGGTTGAGAAGTCGATGGATTTTATAGTTGATTTTATTTGGTGGCGTGACATAGTGAAAACTGCATAAATTAGACACAAAAAAAAACACCAACACAAATCGAATTAACCATAAAAAAAGCGTGCGCAAAGAAGCTTGCGCGATCGAAAGAAGTCGTACAACTCGACAAACTGCAATGAATCCTTATATTTTTCCGTTGTGAAGTAACTTATGTTTGACATTAACAATGCCATCTTTTAACACCACGTGATGAGATGGACGTTCACGCTCGACAATAGCTATCAATTCATGGTAAACCTGTGGCGGTATCGCGTTAACATCGGCCCTAAATCTGTAATAAAAATCAAGTTATAATTTAAAACTACCGCCATAAATACTCACATTGCACGTTCACTTTTTGCAATATACGATAATATAGCCTTATAAAACGCATCAATCTCCTGCTTTGTTATCAAAAGAGTCTGGTCCAACAACTGGAATGCACTCACTCTGGGATGAACATACTGAACAATTTCTCTCATTGTGAGACCACGTGCAAACACCAAGTCAAAATACATTGGTACCAATTTTCTTTTCAGTATTATCGCTGCAAGTGGCTTCAAAAGACAAAAAGTTATCCTTCTTCGTACATATAAGTGTTTGAATTTCATAGTGTCGACTGTGGTTAATACGCGAGATCCATATCTTTCTGATCTTTCCAATTCGACATAATAACGGTCAAGGGGGTAATACTGACTAATCACTAACATATGAGCGAAAAATCCTCGACTTGATGTAAGTTTGAAGATGGTGTGTCCGGTTCGGCGAAGCTTCCACAAAGTATGGGGTGGTGTTAGATCTATTAGACGGGTTTGGAAGGAGTACGGCAGGGTTGAAAAGTCAAGGGATTTTATTTTAGTTTTTATTGGCTTGCGTGACATAGTGAACACTAGACAGGATATAAAAACAAGCAGAAACACAGTGAGAATTAAGCACAGAAAAAGCGCGCAGACGCTTGCGCGATCGAAACAACTCATTGCAACTCGACAAACTGCACGCTTTATATATAATAGTGTTGAAAAACTTTTTATGCTCAACAGTAAAGCATAACAACATACATCAAAGTTAAAAAAACGCACAGAAAAGTCTGCGCAGTCAGAACAAATAAGCACAGCTGGACAAACTGCATGTTTTATACTTCGATTTTCATAAGTCTTTTATGTTTGACAGTAACGATTCCACGTTTCCACATTATACGGTAAGATGGTCGTTCACTTTCGACGATTGCCTTCAATTCAAGGTAAAACTGTGGTGATATGACGTTAGTAAATGTTTTAACTCTAAAAAAAATAGTAAATAAAAAAGCTGAGTTGAAAAATTGAACACTCACACTGGACCCCTAGTGGTAAACTGTAACACAGTTTGAATAAATTGATCTTTTGCCTGCCTTGTTGCCAATATATTCGGGTCGGATAATTGGAACCCAATTAGGTTAGGATGGAAAAACTTGGTAACATCGGAAATTGTGAAACCGCGCATGAAGATTATGTTTACATATGTTGGTACGAGTAAAGGTTTTAGTGTTTGGCCTTGCTGTGGCGTAAGAGACACAACTAGGTGAGTCTGTACATATATATGTTTGAATTTCAAAGCCTCGATTAGACTTAACGAGCGAGCTCCATTGAATTTACTATTTTCCAGAAAAGTAATATGTTTCTGTCTGGCCAGTTGGTTCCACGAAGTAATAGTTACTATACGGGCAAAGTAGCCTCGGCGTGATGTGATGTTGTGAATTGAGTGACCGGTTTGGCGAAGGTTGAACAAAGTTTTGGGGGGTGTGAGATCGATTAGACGGTTTTGGAAGGAATACGGTAGGGTTGAAAAGTCGATGGATTTTAGTTTAGATTTTATTGGCTTGCGTGACATGGTGAAAAGAGCATAAACTAGGCTGGGAATACAATTAGCAGCAACGCACAGAGAAAGTATGCGCGAAAAAGCTTGCGCAATCGAAAAAAATCAATACAACACGACAAACTGCAATGCATTTTTGATTCTCTCTCGACACACTGAAAGCTTTAAAAAACATTCCTTAAAATCTTTTTATACTTAACAATGACGCCTCCATTTTTAAAAAACATATGGTATAATGGACGTTCGCGTTCAATAATAGTTTGTAATTCATCGCAAAATTGTGGAGACAACACATTAGGATTGGCAGTAAATCTAAAAACAAATCATTATATTTTGAAAATAACATCATGAACACTTACACCGTACGCTTCTTGTTTTGAGTAAACCACAATAAAGTTCTAACCAATGAATCCATTGCTTGCTTTGTTTTTAAAATACTACGATCGACCAGTTGGAACACACGTAGTGCAGGATGGAGAAACTTGATAATGTCTGGCATTGTGAGACCGTGTTTAAACACCACGTTTGTGTATGTTCGTACGAGTAAAGATCGTAGTTTTTCATTTGCAGCCATAAGAAAGAAGGTTAATGTGCGCCGTACATATATACGTTTCAGTTTTAAAGCCGCGTTAAAGGGTAAAATGCGAAATCCATATATTTTTTTCTTTTCCAAAGGAGCAATAAAGAATTGAAGTGGTCCAACTTGTGTTATAAGTAATGAATCTGCGAAATATCCACGGCGTGATGTGAGTTTATGAATACTGTGTCCGGTTCGGCGAAGGTTATGCAAAGCATGGGGTGGTGTTAGGTCAATTAGACGGCATTGGAAGGAGTACGGTAGGGTTGAAAAGTCCATGGATTTTATGTTTGATTTTACTTTGGGGCGTGACATAACGCATAAGGGCAGCAACACAGATCGAGTTAAGTATAGAGAAAGCGTACAAAAAAGCTTGCGCGATCGAAAGAAATCAATACAACTCGACAAACTGCAAGCTTTATATATAATAGTGTTGAAAAACGTTTTATGTTCAACAGTGAAACATAACACATACATCAAAGTTTAAAAGATGCACAGAAAAGTCTGTCGGAACAAATAAAAGCTAGACAAACTACATTTTTTATACATTTATCTTGTAAAGTGACTTATGTCTGACAATTAAGCTTTCCCCTTTTAACACTACACGGTAAGATGGTCGTTCACTCTCTACGACTGTCTTCAATTCATTGTAAAACTGTGGCGGCAAAACGTGAGGGCAAATTTTAATTCTAAAAGCAAGCTAATATTTTAAATTGACTTTTAACAACAATACTTTAAACACTTACACTGCATATTTCCTATTGTGAGTAAACCGTAATACAGTTTGAACAAACTGATCCATTGCCTGCCTTGTTGTCAATATATTTCGGTCAGCCAATTGGAACATAATTAGTCTACGATGAAGAAACGTAACGACATCGGACATCGTGAGGCCGTGTTTAAACATTATGGTTGCATACATTGGTACGAGTGAAGATTTTAGTATTTTGCTTTGCTGTGTTGTAAGAGATAAAATTAGGCGATTTTGTACATATATGTGTTTGATTTTCAAAGCCTCGTCTAGGGGTATGTAGCGTAATCCATATAGTTTATTATTAAAATAAATACTTTCTGTCTGTTTTGTTAGTTGTGTCCAATTATTAATAAATAATGAACGGGCGAAGTAACCCCGACGTGATGTTAGTTTCTGAATTGAGTGACCGGTTTGGCGAAGGTTAAACAGAGTAGAGGGTGGTGTTAGGTCGATTAGACGGTTTTGGAAGGAATACGGTAGGGTTGAGAAGTCGATGGATTTTGTTTTTGACTTTATTTTTTCGGGGAGCATTTGTTATATCTGATTTAGTTAGCAAAGTTGGATATAACAAGCAGGGCGTTGACAAAACAGAGCAAAGAAAAAGCCTGCGCAGAGACCCTTGCTCAATCGACACAACTCGATGCAACTCGACAAACTGCAAGCTTTATATATATATTAGTGTTGAAAAACTTTTTATGTTAAACAGTGAAACATAACAACATACAGCAAAGTTTAAAAGATGCACAGAAATGTCTGCACTGTCTGAAGAAACCAGCACAGCTGGACGAACTGCATGTTTTATACTTCGATTTTCATAAGTGCTTTATGTTTGACAGTAACGATTCCACTTTTCCACATTATACGGTAAGATGGTCGTTCACTTTCGACGATTGCCTTCAATTCATTGTAAAACTGTGGAGATATAACGTTAGCAAATGCTTTAACTCTAAAAAATAGTAAATAAAAAAAGCTAAGTTAAAAAAACAATATATTGAACACTCACACAGCACATTCCCTGGTGGTAAACTGTAATACAGTTTGAACAAATTGATCTTTTGCCTGCCTTGTTGTCAATATACTCGGGTGAGACAATTGGAACCCAATTAGATTAGGATGGAAAAACTTAGGAACGTCGGAAATTGTGAAACCGCGCATGAAGATTATGTTTACATATGTTGGTACGAGTGAGGGTTTTAGTGTTTGGCCTTGCTGTGGTGTAAGAGACACAACTAGGTGAGTCTGTACATATATATGTTTGAATTTCAAAGCCTCGATTAGACTTAACGAGCGAGCTCCATTGAATTTACTATTTTCCAGAAAAGTAATATGTTTCTGACTGGCAATTTGATTCCACGTAGTAACAGTTACTATACGGGCAAAATATCCACGATGTGATGTGAGGTTATAAATTGTGTGACCGGTTTGGCGAAGGTTGAACAGAGTATGGGGTGGTGTTAGATCGATTAGACGGTTTTGGAAGGAATACGGTAGGGTTGAGAAGTCGATGGATTTTGTTTTTGACTTTATTTGATGGCGTGACATAATGAATACAACATAAACTAGATTGAAATTAGCAGCAACACGCACAGAAAAAGTCTGCGCGAAAAAGCTTGCGCAATCGAAAAAAATCAATACAACACGACAAACTGCAATGCATTTTTATATTCGTGATTTGACACACTGGAAGCTTTAAAAAACATTCCTCAAAATCTTTTTATACTTAATAATAACGCCTCCATTTTTAAAAAACATATGGTATAATGGACGTTCGCGTTCAATAATAGTTTTCAACTCATCGCAAAACTGTAAAGACAACACATTAGGATTGGCAGTAAATCTAAAAACAAATCATTCCATTTTGAAAATAACATCATGAACACTTACACCGTACGCTTCTTGTTTTGAGTAAACCACAATAAAGTTTTTACCAATGAATCCATTGCTTGCTTTGTTTCCAAAACTTTACGGTCGACCAGTTGGAACACACGTAGAGCAGGATGGAGAAACTTGATAATGTCTGGCATTGTGAGACCGTGTTTAAACACCACGTTTGTGTATGTTCGTACGAGTAAAGTTCGTAGTTTTTCATTTGCAGTCATCAGAAAAAAGGTTAATGTGCGGCGTACATATATACGTTTCAGTTTTAAAGCCGCGTTAAAGGGTAAAATGCGAAATCCATATATTTTTTTCTTTTCCAAAGGAGTGGTAAAGAATTGAAGTGGTCCAACTTCTGTTATAAGTAATGAATCTGCGAAATATCCACGACATGATGCGAGTTTATGAATAGTGTGTCCGGTTCGGCGAAGGTTATGCAAAGTATGGGGTGGTGTTAGATCGATTAGACGGGTTTGGAAGGAATACGGTAGGTTTGAAAAGTTGATGGATTTTATGTTTGATTTTATTTGTCGGCGTGACATAGTTCATAAGGGCAGCAACACAGATCTAATCAAGCACAGAAAAAGCGTACAAAAAAGCTTGCGCAATCGAAAAAAATCAATACAACACGACAAACTGCAAGCTTTATATATAAAAGTGTTGAAAAACGTTTTATGTTCAACATTAAAGCATAACAACATACAGCAATGTTTAAAAGATGCACAGAAAAGTCTGTCGGAACAAATAAAAGCTGGACAAACTGCACGTTTTATACATTTATCTTGTAAAGTGACTTATGTCTGACAATTACGCTTTCCCCTTTTAACACTACACGGTAAGATGGTCGTTCACTCTCTAAGATTGTCTTCAATTCATTGAAAAACTGTGGCGGCAAAACGTGAGGACAAATTTTAATTCTAAAAGCAAATAATAAAAATGGAATTTTAACAACAATACTTTAAACACTTACACTGCATATTTCCTATTGTGAGTAAACCGTAATACAGTTTGAACAAACTGATCCATTGCCTGCCTTGTTGTCAATATATTTCGGTCAGCCAATTGGAACATAATTAGTCTACGATGAAGAAACGTAACGACATCGGACATCGTGAGGCCGTGTTTAAACATTATGGTTGCATACATTGGTACGAGTGAAGATTTTAGAATTTTGCTTTGCTGCGTTGTTAGAGATAAAATTAGGCGATTTTGTACATATATGTGTTTGATTTTCAAAGCCTCGTCTAGGGGTAAGTAGCGTAATCCATATAGTTTATTATTAAAATAAATACTTTCGTTCTGTCTCGCCAGTTGTGTCCAATTATTAATAAATAATGAACGGGCAAAATAACCCCGACGTGATGTTAGTTTCTGAATTAAGTGACCGGTTTGGCGAAGGTTAAACAGAGTAGAGGGTGGTGTTAGGTCGATTAGACGGTTTTGGAAGGAATACGGTAGGGTTGAGAAGTCGATAGATTTTGTTTTTGACTTTATTTTTTCGGGGAGCATTTGTTATATCTGATTTAGTTAGCAAAGTTGGATATAACAAGCAGGGCGTTGACAAAACAGAGCAAAGAAAAAGCCTGCGCAGAGACCCTTGCTCAATCGACACAACTCGATGCAACTCGACAAACTGCAAGCTTTATATACATATTAGTGTTGAAAAACTTTTAATGTTAAACAGTGAAACATAACAACATACAGCAAAGTTTAAAAGATGCACAGAAATGTCTGCACTGTCTGAAGAAACCAGCACAGCTGGACGAACTGCATGTTTTATACTTCGATTTTCATAAGTGCTTTATGTTTGACAGTAACGATTCCACTTTTCCACATTATACGATAAGATGGTCGTTCACTTTCGATGATTGCCTTCAATTCATTGTAAAACTGTGGAGATATAACGTTAGCAAATGCTTTAACTCTAAAAAATAGTAAATAAAAAAGCTAAGTTAAAAAAACAATATATTGAACACTCACACAGCACATTGCCTGGTGGTAAACTGTAATACAGTTTGAACAAATTGATCTTTTGCCTGCCTTGTTGTCAATATACTCGGGTGAGACAATTGGAACCCAATTAGTCTAGGATGGATAAACTTAATAACATCAGGCATTGTGAGACCGCGCATAAATATTATGTTTACATATATTGGTACGAGTAAAGGTTTTAGTGTTTGGCCTTGCTGTGGTGTAAGAGATATAACTAGGTGATTCTGTACATATAAGTGTTTGCATTTCAAGGCCTCGACTAGAGTTAACAAGCGAGATCCATACATTTTATTATTTTCCAGAAAAACAATATGTTTCTGTCTCTCCAGTTGATTCCACGTAGTAACAATTAATATACTGGCGAAATATCCACGACGTGATGTAAGTTTATGAATTGAGTGACCGGTTTGGCGAAGGTTGAACAAAGTTTTGGGTGGTGTTAGTTCGATTAGACGGTTTTGGAAGGAATACGGTAGGGTTGAGAAGTCGATGGATTCTATTTTAGACTTCATTTGCTAGCGTGACATGGATATAGCATAAACTCGATTGGAAATACAATTAGCAGCAACACGGAGTATACCAAGCACAGAGAAAGCCTGCGCGAAAAAGCTTGCGCAATCGGAGAAAAGTAAAACAACACGACAAACTGCAACGTTGTATCGTCGTTTATTGCCTGTTTTCTTTTAAAATATTGAGGCAGGGGTGCAAAATCTCCTGGTAAAAATATTTTTCGGGGATTTTTTGGAGATTTCAACCGAGACCCAACACAATGTTAAAAGAAGATGTTCTAACAGTGATAATATTAATCAGCGTAAAATTTTGATTACAATCTTTTTTTTTTGAACCTTTTAGCTTAAAGTTGAAGAATTTTGGCATTTTGAAAATACTGGTAAAGCTAAACACTTTACCAAATTAAATAATTTTATCATTACCATAACTAATAAATTTAGTTAAACACATTACACACCATGCGGACTCGAACTTGCGCCACGAAGTGTGATAGCTTGACGCACTAACCACTCGTCTACGAACCCCTGGAGAAAACGGTACAGCGCGAGCACATGTTGCGCGTCGCGCGAGTCTGGATAAGGATTGATAAAGGCACTCAATGACAAAACAATCACTCTCGATCAAATCCATGGCGACCGGCAACAACAACCACGACCTCATTGGTGATAATTTCCTCCAGGGTGCCCTTCAAGTTCCGTGGTTCGCTCAATGCTTCCCAGATTTCGAGAACGTGCCCAACGTCAACCAGCTCGAAGCCCCACCCGTAGCCGCCGAACACGCTGAAGCTGAAGACGCCGCCGCCGAACTCGAAGCGAACCAAGACGATGACGGTCTCGATGGCTACCTGGTCGACCCTGAAGACGAAGACTTCCAGCCCAACCTCCTGGAGCTGTTCGAACACCTCTCCAGTGACGACGAAGTCCGTGACGATGATGTTGTCCGCGAAGGCGACGAACTCGAAGCAGCCGTCGACCACGAAATACCTGTCGCCGATGTCGAACCCCTCGCTCCCGTCGTCCGTGAACCCGCTGCCGTTGAAGTTCCCGTCGAAGCAGATGCCATCAGCCCGGAACCCCTCGTCGATGATGATGTGTTCGATGCCGAAGTCGAATCCGACGCTGAAGCCCCTGCTGCTGAAGCCGAATCCGACGCCGACGCACCTGCCGCTGAACCCATCGCTGAAGCGCTCGATGCCGAAGCCGATCCCCTCGTCGACGCACCTGCTGCCGAAGCCGATCTCATCGTCGACGCACCTGCTCTCGAAACCGATGTCATCGCCGAAGCACCTGTAGCGGCCGCCTCGAGCAATCGGCCTCCTCAAAATGGCCCCAAAGGCACCGGAAAGGGCGGCCCCAAACAGAGCGGCGCCAAAAGGCGGCGGCGTCCTCAGAAGCCAACAATCGAGGGCATCACCAAGCCGGCCATCCGGCGTCTCGCTCGTCGTGGCGGTGTCAAGCGCATCAGTGGCCTCATCTACGCCGAGACCCGAAGCGTCCTCAAGGTCTTCCTGGAAAACATCATCCGCGACTCCGTCACCTATTGCGAGCACGCCAAGCGCAAGACCGTCACCGCCATGGATGTCATCTACGCTCTCAAGCGCCAAGGCAAGACCCTCTACGGTTTCGGCGGTTAAGCCTCCGGTCGTCTTCGTCATCATGATTTTGATTTGTTTTATTTTTATCCCCAACGGCCCTCTTTAGGGCCACAAAAAATTGAATCAGTCTTTGGAGGAAAAAAAATGTTTGGTCTTTTGTATTACTGTAGTTTTTATCAATTTATTGAATCATTGAACAAGCAAGACATCACAATGCTGAATGACACCCGAATTGCCGATCCCAATCTAAATAAGATTCAAGTTCCGTCTGTAAAACTGTAGGCTTCACCGTAGACAGGACCATCTTGAAGTCAGCAAAGGACACAGGTCGGATGTTCTCCTCCGGAATAGTTTCAATCTCATCCATGACTTCGCGCAGTGGACAGAACGCGGCTTCCTTGACAAAGTTGTAAATGTCTGCACCGGAGAAGCCGACTGTCATCTCGCCGAGATCCTTGAATTCCTGTTTGGTGATGGAATGGCGCTCTGTTGCCAGCAGTTTTTCGATCATGAGTTGACGGGCATTCGTTTCCGGAAGAGCAATGTAGAGGCGTTTGGGGAAGCGTCGACGGGCGGCTTCATCGATCTCTTCGGGTCTGAAAGGGTGTTGTTGAAGATTGAAAGCGAAAAAGAAAGAAGGATAAGTCGACTCACTTGTTAGTAGCACCAAGTACGAGCAGTCTTTCATCGGAACTGGTGGCGATGCCGTCCATTTGGATGAGGAATTCGGTCTTCATACGTCTCGAGGATTCGTGTTCGCCGTCTTTTCGCGCTGATAAGAGGGAGTCAATCTGCAAATGATAGGGAAATTAGTCAATAAATCAATAGCCAATCGATAATCAATCAATAATCAATCGATAAACTAGTCAATCAATCAATAATGAATCGATAAACTTGTCAATCAATCAATAATCAATCAATAAACAGATCAATCAATCGATAAAACACCAAAAACCAACCTCATCAATGAAAATAATGCTCGGAAGTTTTAACCTAGCAATTTGAAACAACGCTCGAACCAGCTTCTCGCCCTCACCGACCCATTTGGAAGTCATCGTACTGACGCTCACATTGAAGAAAGTCGCCTTCGCTTGATGGGCCACACATCGCGCAATCATAGTTTTGCCGGTTCCAGGCGGTCCAAACAGCAAAACACCCTTTGATGGCGCTCGAATCCCTCGGAAAAGGTCCTGTCGCAGAAACGGCCACACAACGATCTCCCTGAGGGTCTTCTTGGCCTGTTCCAGCCCGGCTACAGAATCCCAGGTCACATTGTTGCTGGTCAAAAGAATTTCGGCCTGGATATGGTCGATGAGATGGCCTTCGAAGTTCTTCAGGGCTTCATGGTTCTTCAAATCGTTCGGATCAGTCGATTTTGACGTCGATGACTCAGGGGATGGGGTGGAAACTGCCTTTGGGGTGGTCTTTTTGTCGGATGTGGAGGGTTTGGGGTCGCCCTGAAGGGTCATAGTTGTGAAAACTGTCAAAAAAGTTGAAAAAACTGACTTTGTAATTCGGCACGACATGCTGAAACGGCTTATTGTTGTCCAAAGCGCCACTGGCACACTGGAAACCGGGGTAGGTCTTGTTCTCGAGATCGATCAGCTTGTTTGAGAGCGAGCCACTTCCATCCTTGCTGACGGAAGCCAGCTTTTGCACCTTCTGCAAGCCATATGTTGCTGCCATGGCGGCTTTGTTGAAATTCTTCTCCTTCTGTGGCTTCGGTGGGGCGGCTGGCTTCTTGGAATGGTCAAAAATGTTGAATAGCGACGTTGTGACCTTCTTTTTCGGCGGTTTTTCTGTCATTTCGGTGGATTCGGTCGGTTTTGGCGCTTCTTGGGGTGGCGTTGCCGGCGGCGGTGGCGGTAAAGTGGCCTTCGGCGGCGAAATTACGGGCTTGGGGCGTCGCTTGACCGGTTCAGGAGTCTCGGAAAGGATCATGATCTCGTCGCTGTCGGATTGATTGGGCTGAAATGGATTTTTGTCTTTTCAATCTGTCAAATTTTATAAAAGAACCCACTTTATAAGAATCCGCGATGGACTTGATCTGATCATCGATCTCGAACCGGAATTCCGTGATGCCTGACCGGGAGGGTGGAAGGGCCGAGCTGTGCTTGCGTTTGCCATTGCCTGGAATGAACGGGGATATATAAATTGCATCGAGAAAGTCGAAATTGAAACCAACCTCGATACATTGGACACAGAACCCGTCTTCGGTGGAGTAGAACACAAAATATGCAGGTAAACCGGCCAGGAGGGCTTCAGAAGGCAAGATGGGGGCACTGGGATGGAAGAGATTAGCTGGATATGTGATTTGACGGCCGGAAACGAGGAAAGCGTGGATTTCACGGCCACAGGCAAAGACGGATTGACACTTTGAAGAAATGAAAATGCGCGCACACAATGTTTGTACGGATTTCAAACGCTTTAATTTTTTATTTCACTTGAAAAAAGATCAAAAATGTTAAGATTCAATTCATAAAATAAGACATTTACACTTACTAACAATTGGAAAAACAAAATTTGCATAAACAATGTAATAAGCGTGAAACTTGTAAAACAATAAAGCAAAATGTGGACGGACATTTTTCCACACGGTTAATTGTGCACATTTGCATTGCGGGCATTTTGCCAAAAGGGGCGGGTATTATCGTTTTACTCACAAATTTGTTAAAATATAAACTTTTGGCATAGATTGGCATTATTTTTGTTTTTCCAATGGTTTTAATCAACTTTTTGTCATCTATATAGAAGACGAAATTCTGTCAACTTAATTTTTTCATTATGTTTTCACAAATTGAATATTTCAAAAGCTAACAAATTCGAATTTTTAGATCAAAAACATCTTTATCTGATATCATTTGTGCGCAATATACTCGTATAAAAACTTTTTGAAACAAAATAACAAATAGGTTCAAAATACTGTCAACAATATGTACAATTTTGTTAAGAGTTAGTTAAATTTAGGTTAGTTTTACGTTGTTCGTCGCCTCGAAGGTAAGGAATAGGCCGTAACGGAAGCTTCAACGTTTTTCCGGCGTGAAGAAGGCGTCGAGAGTTTGCTGGCCTTGGTTTGGGGTGCTTCTGAAACCTGGAAGTAGGATTGGTGAACCGCCCTCGAAACTTACATTTTAGCTGGCGTGAGGCGTGCACGCTTATCAACGACGTTTTCATCGTTGCACTTCCGTTTGTAGTTGACCTTTATCGGCGTCGAATTTACCTGGACTGGGGGGTCGGCTTTCAATGGCTCGGCTTCTCCTTCTGTGTACAGTACTTTCAGCGGTTTCGCGTAGCCATTTGGACGGCGTGCCAGTTTGGGGTTGATTCGGACTCGGAGATAGGGTTCTGGCCGGTTTGGCAGTCTCGTGATGAATGACCCATTAGCGTAATTGACTTGTTTGGAGTCCCAATCGATGGGTAAACGGGTAAATTCTTCCCTAACTGGCCAATGGTAGTCCCAAATGGTTAGGGAGTTGACAGTCAGGGTCGAGATGTAGCGACCATCGGCGGACCAGTCTACCGTAGTCGGCTCGTGCTGTTCAAAGTTGGAGAAATAGAACTTCGGCTCGGTTGGGATGGGCTCAGGGTAGGTGGCATCGTTGAAATGGAGGACTTCTCTGTGGATATCGTAGACTTTGGCACCGTATCCGCCGACAAGAAGATGGTCGCTAATAGGGGAGGCTCGAGCGGTCGTGACGAATTCGGAGGCAGTTTTGAGGCGGGGGTATTTTAGTCTTCTGCCTGAAAGGGGCAAATTCTACTTATTTAGCCAAAAATTAGGGCCAGATCTGAGCTTTTTTAAAAAGGGGGCCAAAAAAGTCAAAATTACGGTAACCACGCCCCTTTTTGGTCGTTTTCTGCGTAAAAAACCCACAAAATTAACAAATTTGAAACTTTTTAGATACCATGGCTATTCCTTGGAATCAGCCTTGCTAAAACTTTAAAAATAGAGTGCAAAAATGATACCAAAATCGAAAAACATCGAAAAAAAGGCAAAATTCCACCAAAACCACCAAAAAAATCAACTCACTCGGCCCATTTTGTTCAATATCATTGCAATAAGGCCTCCACGGCTTCACATGATGCTTCTCATAATGCTCGGATAGTGCCTTCTGATCGATGTAATGATACTCCAGAATCTCTTCATTCGACATGACAGCATAGATCTCCCGCCCTGTTCGACTTGTTTCGAGTGCCATGACACGGCCATTATCTGGGAGGAGTTTCCGGAACATTGGCTTGTTAACTTTCTGATAGCGCAAATCCCAGAATCGAAGGCCACTATTCGAAACCGAGCCGGTTACGATGATTTTTTCGCTGACGAATTTGAGGGATGTGACGTCGGGGATGTGGGTTCGGCCGGCTGGAGGGACGTTATTTCACTTTGAGTAAACAAAAAGTGCAAAATAAGCTTACTTGTAGGCTGATGAGCGCCTCGGATGGACATTTTGGGGGTGTCTGACCGTAAATCCCAGACATGGATGTCGCCGTCTTTGCCGCAAGTCGCTACCATGGCTGTAAAAGTTGACTTTTATATATATTTTTTTCAAAAATCTATCTCAAAAACTCACTCGAGTTGTCTTTATGCATCCCAACCTGCCGAATCGTCCTCGTATGCCCGCCAATGTACCGAATCCGCGTATTTGTCTTCAAATCCATCGAGTCCAAGACCCCCTCGGCGCACCCAATCACAGCAAGCTTGCATTCATCCGCCGGAAAAGCCACATCTGTAATCATGTGACTCACACCGAGCGGCGGCGAATATATTTTAGCATTTTCATGGCTGCCATCGGCCGGGACTGTCACGATTTCGTTGCCATCGCTGCCCAAAAACAGCAAATGCTCCATGCCTTTGTAGGGGAAGAACTTCGCGATGGCAATGTTGTTGTTCTCGTCGATGAGCCAGTGTCCTCCGAAGCTCTGAAAGTCAATTTTAAGCATTATAGATTAAAAATTATATATAAACATACCCCATTTTCATATCGTGTGCCCAAAAACTTCAGAATATAATCATCTGGCACTCGGGGGTTGAGAAATCGTTGTCGAGAAGAGAAGTTCCAGTTCCGGATCATGTTGGTTAGTTAGTAGTGCCAGAGGCAAGGTTAGGTGGTTAGGAGAAGCCTGGCAAAAAGGTCGATAGACAGGTGAGGCATTCGAAGACGAATACAAAACTCGCGCGCAAAAAGGGCGGAAGGGGAAGTAAGTCGACCCGAAAGACACATAGCAAACGTCCAATATCTTGCCAAAACTGTTATCATTCTAGTTTTTCTCAAGCAGGACCCCTTCAATAATAGTAAAACTTAATATGGCAAAATTTCAGTTAAAAAAATAAACAAAAATGTATAGAAAGGGCACAAAATGAAACACAGTTAGATGGACGCACTTTATTCCACGTGGTGTGAAAAAAGGTCCACTCAAGGTGTACTCGTTCATTAGAAAGAGCGACATTTTGGGATTTATTTGAAGATTATTTTCGATTAGATGGATGAAGTATGACGGATTTTGGTTTTAATATAGTGCTAATGTATGTTTTGGTAGAGCTGTATAATAATGGATTGAAGGTTTAACTGCATATAGTTGCTTTAGTCAAGATTAAAGGTGATTTTCGAGGGGGAAGTTGGGTTATGCTTGGGGTTGTCAGTCGTTTTTTGCAGCTTTGAGTTTTGACGTCTTTTTTGGCCAGCGGCTAATTTGGAAAAGCCTTTTGGTGGCTGTTTTGAGGCTTATAATGTCGATGCGAGGGTTGTGTTGGCTTTTATGTTTGGCAGTTTTTGTCTATACCGGCGACAAAGCTGGAAGATAGATTTTTTCACTTCACAATGTGTTTCAAACATGTTTTTTCTCCCTTTTTTGCAAAAAACCAACCTTTTCAAGTGACCTTCACTCTCGCCAATCCCCCTCTCTCGCGTGTTTTCACCCATTTTTTGTTGTTGAGTAGTCAGCGTGCAGCCAGCCGAGAGCGAGCGCCGCCCCTCGTTCCCGTCCAGCGTGTCCTCGAGGGCCAGCCAACTCGCAGCGTTCCCCTTTGCTCTTCCTTCCCGTCTCCGGCCTGGCTGGCTACTGAACGCCCCAATCACCATCAAACCGATCTCATCTGCACTCGGTTTACATTACATTAGTCATCACAATCAATTGGTCTCCTTTCCTGCCAGCTAGGTGGTTGTTTTTGGCTTTCATTAGGCTGTTTCATCCATTTCAATGGTGATTTTCGACGTTTTTGCTTGCCACGCTGACAATAACCGCGTTTGTTTTTCGATTTCCGTCCAAAAATCACCCTTTCGAAGCATTTCCCACCAACCCAAACAAACCCCCAATCATCTCAAGAATGCAATCGTTCCTCGACCCTCGCGTCAGATTTACGACGAACTTCCTGTTTATGGGCTTTTCCGCCCGCTGCCATGAGCTACTTTTTCGAGAGCGACGCGAGTTCACTATCATCCAGACGGCTTCCCCGTTCACCACAAGTACTCTGTTCTTTTGTGTCCATGCTAAATTTTTTCGAGCGCTTTTTCACTCCCAACTTTGGTCTGGCAGCCATTTTTGACGCTTATCACCAAAACGGTGGCTTTTTTATATATTTTTTTGGCTAGTCTCTGCTTAATTTGAACTTCCGAACACTTTTTCAATATTGGTGGGCCAGCGGACAGCCATTTTTGACGCTTATCATCAAAATCGACCAAAACGGTGGCCATTTTTTATATAATTTCCCCGCCTAATCAGTCTTACATCATGCTTAATCTCGACAGGTGCCAGTGCCAAGTCTCTTATCGATGACAGACAGTCTAATTCAATCATTTTTTGACAAATTGGATATGACTAACCGCCACAAAGTCTGTAGACACCCTTTTTTTGATGCTGGAGAGCCTCTTTCGACATGATGACGCCGCTTTGACCCTTAAAAACTCCGTCTTTTATCAGCTACTGGTTTATTATATCATTTTTCCACCCCGGGAGCCCATAAAACATGACAATTCCATGTTCGCGCCACATTCCAACGCTATTTTCTGATAAGTAAGGCGATTTAGCTTATCAATTTGGCCTTCAAGGTTGAGGTTTTCAACTTTTTGAAAGCATAAATTCCTCAAATCGCGTAATCCCCCGCTTCTGGACCCATGCCAGCATTGTCTTTCCATCTTTAGGCTGGAAAATGTCGTCATCTTGGTTATCGCTGATTGTACTTTTGCTACCTTTACCTTTGCGTTCGTTCATTGCCTTCGCCGTGACCCTATAAGCCGTCCTTTGTCTGAAATCTATATAAACTTCGCATTGTTTCAGAGGACTAATCCGTGTGGTCAGTGCTCTGTCTTGCATTCATTGCGCCTATCAGCTGCTGATAAGCGTCGAACTCGACCAGACAGTGTGTGCTTTTTGCTAGGCTGAATTCTGAACGACTTTATTCATGGCTTTGAAAGCGTAGGTCTTTTTGAGAAATGCTTTTTGAATGTAATTTGATTGAGGTTTTTTCAGTGCCACTCGGCTCCTTCTCGGCGAGAGCATCAAGGATGCCGTCTTCGACTCGGTGGTCCTGGTCACTCACAGTGCTGCTGTTGTTGATCAGTTTGAACCGTTGAAGGGCTTGTTGCCAGCGGTTCAGTCATATGCGAAGGTTCGGTTTTTTTTGGCATTTTTAAAGTTCAAAGTGCCATTTTTGAATTCCAGCTCAATGAAGCCATCGACAAAGGCGCCGCCAACCTCATCGCCACCGATGCCGTCTCCTCGTCCAGACTAATCTACTCCTCCACTGGCTCTGTCACGGCCGACTTTGACGATGTTAGAAAGTACAGTAAAGCCGCCACAACCGGTATCGAGCAAGCCATCAAGGCCGGCTCCAAGTTGCCTCTGCTCGTCGTCATCCCGCACCCCCGATTCCCCGAAGCCGAACTCGTCGCGGCCACTGGCGCCCTCCATGCAGCCTACGTGCCGTACAATGTCCGATCTGAAGACACCAAGCCGCTCAAGATCGAAGCCTTGGGACTGTTCCCATTGAGCGACCGTCACAGCGATACCAAGTTCCAGAATCTCGTCGCTGCCGTGGAGCGGGCCTTCATTGCCTGCCGTGACGTTGGTGATGGTGATCCGCAGCGGATGTCCCCGACCCGGGTGGCTGAGTACGTCGAGACCCTCTTTGAAGGTTCCAACATCAAAGTGACGATTGAAAGCGATGTGGCTACCATCGAGAAGGAGTACCCTCTGCTTGCTGCCGTCAATCGTGCCGCTAACAACGTCCCGGAGCATCAGGCTCGCGTCGTCTGGCTGGAATACGTCTCTGAGGAGCCCTCTGAGACCGGCAAGGAATTCGAAACCATCATGCTCGTCGGAAAGGGCGTCACCATCGACACTGGCGGAGTTGACGTCAAAGTCGGTGGCGGTATGCTCGGTATGTGCCGTGACAAGTATGGTGCCGCCGTCGTGGTCGGTTTCTTCGAGGCATTGAATCAGCTCCAGCCCAAGGGCATCAAAGTCAAGGCTGCGTTGTCGTTGTGTCGGAACAGCATTGGCTCCAATTCCTACACTTGTGATGAGATCATTGTGGTATGTCTTCGCCCTTTTTGAACCTTCTAAAGACCTTCTTTCAGTCCCGCTCCAAGCAGCGCATCCACATCATCAACACGGACGCCGAAGGCCGTCTCGCCATGCTGGACCCTCTGACCAAATTCACCGAAGAAGCCGTCAACGAGAAGAACCCCCATCTCTACACGGTCGCCACCCTGACTGGTCATGAAGTCATCACCTATGGCTACCACGCCGCCATCATGGACAATGGTCCAGCCCGAGCCGCCGGCCATGGCCTTGCCCTTCAAGCGACGTCCGACGTCTATGGCCAAGCCATGGAGATTTCCCGCATCCACCACGAGGATCTCGAATTCAATGACGCTGAAACCCCAGCCGCTGACCTGCGTCAAGGCAATAACAAGCCGTCCGTGGCCACCCTGCGCGGTCACATGTCCCCTGCCGGCTTCCTCATTCGTGGTTCTGGCCTGGACAAACATGGTCTCGACTCGGATAGCCCCATCAAGTACACCCATGTCGATATGGGCGCTGCCATGGGCGAGGCGCCGAAGCCGTCCTACCCGAATCCGTTGTTGGCTCTGATCGGATTGTAAGTTTGGATTCCTCTTTTTGGTATTATTGGTTAAATTTGTGCCATTTTAGCCACATCCTGCCCCGTCTCTGAAGAAACCCAGTGATTTGTCGCCTCTCGCAGAGCTTCCGAAACTACTAATCGGTTTTAACTCTTTTCATATTCCTTGTGACTTCCCCTTGAATGCCTAACCAATGTCCTAAAGTTTATTTCGTGTGCATATCTAAGCAATTATAAACGGTTTTTAACTAGTACGTGGTCTATTTGGATACGTTTTGAGCCCTTTATCTGTTGATGTCAAAGACCAGCGTCGGTCAAAGCATGGCCGTAGCGTTTTCATTAATACTGTATAATAGCTGCTGTGTGTCAAGGTGTATTGATTTGTGTCAATCGCGCAAGCGTCATCATTTAGACTTCTTCGCGTTTTGATAGAACAGCGTTGTGCTTGTTTTGTGTCTCCAACATTGTGCATAACTGAGTATGTCAGCCCAAAAAGTAGAATCCATCGACTTTTCAATCCTACCGTACTCCTTTCAATGCCGCCTAGTCGACCTAACACCACCCCATACTCTGCTCGACCTTCACCAAACCTGTCATACAATCTCTAAACTGACTTCCCGTCGTGGATACATCGCCCGATCGCTATTCATTACCAATTACAAAACTAACTTGGCAGACAACTATTTCAACAACATTGACGATCGAAATGCTCGCTATCTAACCCGCGACCAGGCTGTAACATACAAGCGCATTTATGTAAAGAACGTACTAGGTTTTCGCCTCGACACCAACCCCGACAACGCAAAACTATGGTCATTAGCTGTGAAAACGTACAAACACGTCATATTTGCAGAAGATGCTTATTCAACTCTTGAAATTCAGAATTTTATCTACCCTGACTTGCACATTTGGGAAATGATAGACTCCAACGCAATGCAATCAATTGAAGGATTGGGACAACTTTTAAAAACGTGGAATTTTTATTATTTCCGGAATTTTTGTGCTTCTATTTCAAACGAGAAGAATGTAACGTATGTATTTAATGACGATTTTGTTAATGTTGACATCACATCTTTTCAGATGGCGTTTACGACGTTGTCCAGCCCTACGACCTTCATTTTACAAATTTATTGAAACTGTTTTGCCCCAGATCATGCCAGACTACCATGTGGTTACAGTTGGCGAACTTGTTACTGTTAAACGTAAACATTGATTTTTTTTTACGAAAAAAGGCGTTTTTTGAAACGAAAATTTCATCGACTTTTTAATGCCGTTTGACTAAATTAAATTTCTTCTAAAACTTTGTTAATTTTTTCTCGAACGCGAAGTCAGAAAATCAAATTTAGCAGTTATCTTGAACTGTTTATTGACAAAAAATAGTTACTCAGGGCCATCAAAGGGTCACATTTCAAACATGATGCAAATACGTATCTCAGAAAAATGAACGGTTTTTAACTTGAAAGCGATTTATTTGCTGTAATAAACAGCCACTGCGGAATACAGTTCAGTCTTATGTTCTTCGGTCCCCCAACAAAGCACTGCCATCACAAGGCTCGGGTCGTGGTTATGGTTGATCGACGTGCAAATTTTCCAAAGGTTCAGCAATGTGTAATAGCCACAGTTCATCATGACGGTTTCATTCGAATAGGTCAACCCGAACGTGGCGCAGATGTTAAAGTTGTCCTCGGTGACCGGTTTTACGAAGTGTTTGAGGAGGAGTTTCTAAAATATGTATGTTACAGTACACCATCTCGAAACAGTTACAAAAACTTACCCGAGCATCTTCGATGTCGTACTTGTCAACGAATTTATATATGTCAAAGACCTCCTGATGCGTGTAGTCGATCAAAGCTGTGCCGTAGATCCAGACGATGGCTTTTTTCACGGTTTTCGACGTGTAATTAGTGATCTGGACTTGACCAGTTTGGGCTTCCTTGGTGTTATGTTCGAACATTGCCTTGAAAATGGGCGAGAAGGACGACAAGTAGCTTTTGTGGGCCTGTAAAAGCGACGATTAGACGGTTTTGAGCTTATTGGAAAGGGATGTAACTTGCGTGGATGTGACAGTCTTCAACGATGAGGACGACATCCGGGGCAGGTTGGTCATTGGTAGTGGACATGGCCTGGGGCGTCGAAGGGGTGCTCGTAGACATGGTGCCGGTTTTCTGAAATATACGGTTATTGCAAAAAATATATAAAAGACAGTTCAAAATAGGTTTTCGAGCAAGCAAATTGCATGCGACGATTGAAATCAATGAAAACAGAACACAGTAACAAACTTTATGACAATACAAATTCAAAACATAATGACTAAATTCGTTGCGAAGGAATATAATTGACAAAAAATGGGGCGGGTCGGCCATCTTTTGGCCTAGTTGAAGCGACATCAGCGACATCAGACGCCTTTCGAAGCAGTTCCAAAATCAGCCGTCCATCCAGTTCGTTGAAGTCCTTCGTAATCGCCAGTTCACTATGTGATGCCAAGAAAGCGACACACTTTTTCAAAATGTGCTCCTTGGAATACGTCCACGCGAACTTGGCAATGGTGCAGAAGTTGGTATTAGTGATTTCTTGCTCGAAGCTGGGCGCCAGGCGTTTCTGAAATTTGACAGCTAACTTCTTTATATAAAATATATAAAGTAAAAGTGCCGAAACTCACACGTGCAGCCGTAATGTCGTACTTGTCGGCAAATTTATAAACTTCGAAGAGCTCTTTGATGGTAACATACGGCAGCATCTCGCCATAGACGTAAAAGAGGGCATTTTGCCATGCTTTGGCTGTGAAATCAGTGATGATGACGCGTCCGGTCTTGGCTTCAGCGGTATCGCCTTCGAGCATGGCTTTGAAAACGGGGGAGATGAGAGACAGGTAGTGCCGATGGGCCTGGAATGAAACAGTTAGCGTTTTTGCAATGCAATGTCAAAAACATACGGAAAACTCTTTGTTTTCAACAACAAAAGTCACATCAGCTTCGACGCTGTCATTTCCGGTGATCAGATTCAACATTGAGGGCGGCGTATTCGTAATCATGTCGCAGTAGTGGTGGATGGAAATGATGCCTGAAAAACAGATGTATAACGATTGAAACAGCGATGAAAACATCTAATTCTGAACATTTTTGCGGGTGCTGTCTTCATTTTTAAGAACAGCCGACACGCAAAATATTCCCATCGAGACACGGCACGCGACAGAGCGAAAAAACCCATTTTCAAATGTGTTTGATGGTGTATAAGCGGTTTATTATGCTTTTTAAAAATAAAAATCGTAACGTAACAAAAAACAGTCAGTCAGTTTGAAATTTGTGATCTATTTCGGAAGGTTATGTTTACGAAGAACGGCAGCAATTACTGAGATTCGGAGTTTCCTTTCAACGATGACGGTCGTGCGTTGAAGCAATTCCATGATCAGCGACTGACCGAGATCTTGGAACTTCGACGTGAAGACTAGATCCTTCGAAATCTCTAAGTAGTCGACACAATTCGACATGATGGCTTCATTCGAATAGGTCCAGGCGAACTTGGCGTTGACGAAAAAGGTGTCGTAGTTGACCGGTTCTTGGAAGCATTTGGCAAGGAGCTTCTAAAAAGTAAAAAAGTTACAGTATACACTCCAAACCAGTTTCAAAAACTCACCCGAGCGGCATCAATGTCGTACTTGTCAACGAATCGGTAGATGTCAAAGACCTCCTGGTGGCTGGCGTCGGTCAAAGCTTGGCCGTAGAGGTAGTCGATGGCTTTCTGCACGGTCTTGGACAAGAAATCAGTGACGTGGACTTGACCGGTTTCGGCTTCCTTGGTGGGATGTTCGAACATTGCCTTAAAAACGGGCGAGACGAGCGACAAGTAGCTTTTGTGGGCCTGTAAAGTAGACAATTAGACGGTAATTGGCCATTTGGAAAGGTTTGTAACTTGCGTTGATCCGACTGTCTCCAACAAAGAGGGTGACATCCGGGACAGCTTGGTCATTGGAGTTGAACATTGCCAGGGGCGTCGGAGGGGTGTTCCAGGACATGTTGTAGGTTTTCTGAAGTATACGGTAAAAAGTTAGAACTAAAATATATATATAGTAAGCCAAAAAGTATAACAGGTTTTTGACATGCAATAACCATAATTCGTCCCGATGGCAAATAGAGCATAAAAACAAACACATTTACTTTTACGAAATATCTAGTCACAGAAAATGATCTCAACGTGCCATCACTCTCTACAAATATTTGGTCAGTACATGACCCTGCGGCATAAGAACTCGAATGGCCATTTTCTTTTCTAGGGAAGGATGCCCAGCATATTGAACAAGGTTTGGAGCCTCAGGCGAAATCCCTGCCGCCTTTCGAAGCAATTCCATCACGAGACGTTGATCCAGCTGGACGAAATCCGTCGTAACCGTCAGGAAGCTATGTTGTGCCAGGAAAGCTGCGCATCGATCCAACATGTGATTTGCGAACATCCACGCAAACTTCGCAATGATGCAAAAGCTGGTGTTAGTAATTTCTTGCTCGAAAGTCGGTAGCAGTTGTAACTAAAAAAGTAAAAATATATATAATAAATACAACGTTTGTATGAGGAAACCCACTCGAGCAGCCTCAATATTGTACTTTTCGACGAATTGGTAGACATCGAACATATCCTCGAGCGAAATGTTACCCAACGGCACGCCGTAAATGTATTTGATGGCAGCGTTTGCTGTTTTGAACGTGAAATCAGTGATGGCCACGCGTCCGGTCTTGGCTTCAGCGGTGTCGGCTTCGAACATGGCTTTGAAAACGGGGGAGATGAGAGACAGGTAGTGCCGATGGGCCTGGAATGGAATATTGAGCGTTTCAACAATGTGTTTTGAACTTACGGAAAGCTCCTTCTTCTCAACGATGAAAGCCACATCGGGCTTGACACGGCTGTTCCCGGCGATCAGCTGCCATGTCGTCGGTGGAGCATTCATGGCGAAGTTGCGCTGGAAGTAATCAATGAAAAGCGGGAGGGAAACGCTCAATTTTCGAAATTAACTCGCAGTGTTTTGCGTTTCACGAAACAGCCGGCACGCAGACTATTCCCGTCGAGACACGCACACGATGGAGGAAAAAAAGGTTTCAGTCTTTCCGCTTCCTGGGAAAAGCAGTTTTATTCGAACTGACAAACAACAAAGATGTTTACTTTTTTTGTTTGTAATTTATTCAAATCGTCAACATTGGTCATCAAAGTTTTACAAAATTAAAAGAACACGGTTAGTTATTTTTAGGAATAGAATAAAAGTACATCTCAACAGGAACAGATGATTGCTTAGCTGCTTTGTGGAACAATTTAAGAAGCTGATCTAACTCAATGAAGTCGCTCGTATTAATTGTCCGCAAAAAGATCATAACGTCGAGTGGGGGGAATGTATTTGATTGGTGTTGGATTATTTGAAGCGACATCACACGCCTTTCGAAGCAGTTCCAAAATAAGACGTCCGTCCAGTTTGTTGAAGTCCTTTGTAAGCGTCAGATTGCTATGTGATGCCAGGTAAGCAACACATTTTTTCAAAATGTGCTCATTGGAATACGTCCACGCGAACTTGGCAATGGTGCAGAAGTTGGTTTTGTTGATTTCTTCCTCGAAACATTTAGTAAGTTGTTTCTGAAAAGTAAAATTAAACCAATAAACCTTTTGACTTCAATTTGTAACGAAGAAACCCACGCGAGCTGCATTGATGTCGTACTTGTCGACAAACCTGTAGACATCCAAGATTTTGTCGATAGAATCATCGCCCAAAGGAACGCCGTAGATGTAGTCAATGGCGGCCTTCACGACATCGTAAGAAAAGTCAGTGACGGTAACGCGTCCGGTTTTGGCTTCAGTGGTGGGATGATCGAACATTGCTTTGAAAACGGGAGAGATGAGCGACAAGTAGCTTTTGTGGACCTGAATCAACATTATCTCAAAATGACAAATTTATAAAGTATTGGAACTTACGGCAACATCCTTGTTTTCAACAATCAACACAGCATCTGAGGTCGCGTGGCTGTTGTCGTCAATCAACGCATTAGGAGTAGGAGGGGTTTTCCAGGACATGATAGCGCCTGAAATAGTTAAATGAATAGATTATTGGAAACACGCGCCGCGCCGAACAGGGTAATGTTCAAATTTCGAAATTACCTCGCTGTGTTTTGCGTTTTACGAAACAGCCGACACGCAGACTATTCCCTGCGAGACAAGGCACGCGACAGATTTGCAAAACTGTTTTCGATTGCTTGTCTTTCTCGATTCAAATCAATTTTACTTTGCAAAAATAGTAGAAACAAAAACAAAACAAGGTTTTTATTTTACAACAGAGTTTTGTCCGAATCTTTTTGGCATATTAGAAGCGACAAATGTCGCCCTCTGAAGCAACTTCATAATCAGGCATTGATCCAGTTCAATGAAGCCCTTGGTAAGCGTCAGATTGCTGTGCGATGCCAGAAAAGTAATGCACTTCTGCAAAATCTGTTCGTTTACATGCGTCCACGCAAACTTGACAATGGTGCAAAAGTTGGACTCGTTGACCTCCTCCTCGAAGTACTTGATCAGGTGCTTCTGAAAGTTACCAATCAAGTCTTACTACCATTTCTTGCGACAAAAAACTTACCCGAGCGGCATCGACGTCGTACTTGTCGACAAACTTGTAAACCTCGACGACTTTTTCGATACAATCATCGCCCAGAGGAACACCGTAGATGTAGTCGATGGCAGCCTTCCCGACCTCGTATGAAAAGTCGGTGACGTTCACAATTCCGGCTTTGGATGCCATAGTGGATGCATTGAACAGTGCTTTGAAAACGGGCGAGACGAGCGACAAATAGCTTTTGTGGGCCTGTAACAATGTTTTAGGAATATCAGATTGGCAAAGACTTGCAACTCACGCGAATGGTTTGGCCGTCCAGAAGCAGCACAGCATCTGTGGTTACTTGGGTTATCAGTGTTTCAGGCGTGGGAGGGAGTTTCCAGGACATGACAGTGCCTAAAAAACGAAAAAGTAAATGATAGCTGTATCGAAAACACGAGTTGTTCGAGCACGGGCAAACTTCCTAAAAGACGAATGATGACACGAAAAACTTTTTTCATGTCAGCCACAAAGTTGTGAAATCGTATAATGTTTAAAGTTTGGTTGCTAGACTTTCTTGTTGAGACAGCATTGACACAAATCAAATAGTTTTCAAGTTCGATTTTGAATCAGTTTTTTTAAACAGTTTTTATAGTTTTCAATGCCACAAGCCAGTCATTTTTTGGTTTTTTGAAGTTTATTTATTGGTTGTCTTCTGTGAGGTCTCTTGTGTTCGACTAAATTGGCGACAAAACTTTTGATGCGTCCAAAAGGCACAAATCAACATTTCACAAATAAAACCCGGAAAATAACAGAAAAATTGCAAAATAATCGAGACAAAGAAACTTAAACAAAATCCACAACAAATTTTTCAATGCAGCGATTTCTAATCGAGATAAACTGCAGAGCGACATCGACCTCTTTTGCACTTTAAACCACATTCAGCACACCTTCTTTGAATTGGAGCTGGGTAAAAATGATCATTTGAAACCTCTGGTGCAATAGCGGACGCCTTTTGAAGCAATTCCATAATCAGGCGCTGATCGAGATTGACAAAACCCTTGGTAACGGCGATTTCTTTGTGCGAGGCCAGGAAAGAAATACACTTCTTCAAAACATTTTCTTTGGCGAACATCCAAGCAAACTTTGTAATCGTAAGGAAATTGTTGTTAGTGATGTCGCGCTCGAAGAATGGTATCAGTTGTTTCTGAAAACTATCAATTAGTGCAAACCAGGCACATTGAAAATTGCGACAAGACACGCTACAGATTTGAAACACATAATTGTCAACTTTCATGGTTCGATTTTTAAACATTTAAATTTTTTTATTCCATTATTGTTTTTTTTTGTTTTCAACTTTTGTTGTAGTTTTATATGCTAAAGCTGCAAAAAAGCGTATACACAAATCCCTCCCTCTTCTCAAGCATGTAAACTTATGGAAAGGAAACAAGTCTACAGCTTTTGTCGTCCACACATGCTGCCAAAAACGGCAAAATAAAGCTCGCAAAATGGCCTCCGGCAGTGAAAGCGCAAAGCCGTCGGCTCGTGAACCCGAAAGTTTTGATGTTATTGACCTGGATGACGACGATGATGATGAATCCATCATCCTTGAAGATAAAGATGGTATTTATTACTTAAACTTGTGGTTTTAGTCTGTTTTATTTCTTTCTAGAGCAACTCAAAGCCCGAATTTTGGAAGTATTCCGAGTTTTCGACCAAAGTGGCGACAACACAATCGATGCGTCAGACATTGGCAACGTTTGTCGATGTTTATTGATGAACATTTCACAAGTACAGCTGGAAGAAATCGAGGCACAGGTGAGTTTTATATACATTTGTAATCGTAAAGTGGTCAATAAGGGCATTGTATAGAAAAAGTGTTGTTTTCATGATAAATATTTATGAAACTTGTTAATATTAGTGCTTCTCATATTCATCGCCATCACCATCAACCTGAACATGCCTCGGCACGGTGGTCTGATCATTTACCTGCCGAAGCATGGCGTGTTCAGCGTGAACACCGGTCTTTTCGCACTTTTGGCACAGATCAAAATCGTCGCAGATTATACAAGTATAGCGAATACCAATCACTGGATGTCGACAAACGTCACAGGACACTCCACAATGATAGTAGTTTGGCAGTGGCGCCGCTGATGGGGTCGGAATTTTGATGTTGATATCAGGGCGCTTGATGGCGGACAGAATAGGCTGGAGAAGCGGCATTTTGGAGGCGAAAAACTAACAAAAACAAGAATTGAAGCTTCTTTTATATAGCTCTGCAGTCCAATGCCTCGAAATCAACAGACAATGACGTGCAACAGTGAAAACAGCTGATGCCCTAGGGCGATGTGTGTTGTTTTTTTGATCTTTTTGTGGTCCTGGGCTTGGGGTGGGTGGGATCAACTAATGTTTAGACTACCCGTGACCATGATCGAGCTACTCGAGAGTGAGGGCGTTAAATCAATGTTGACAGATCGGTCTGATCTTAATAGCCGCAGCTGTGGTTTTTGATCAGTTCACACAAAACGCATCTCACTTTCACGTCATAATTAATTGCCACCTTTTTGATTTTTAAACTTTTTTAGCTCCCAAAATCCGCCGGAAATGCAGTTTCATGTGATCTCCTCATGCCAAGGCTGCTGTCCATGCTTCAATCCAACGACGAAAAACTAAAATTGCCTTCGGATGAGCTGCTCGAGGCAGCTTTTCACGCTCTAATCGCTGCCGATGGCGGTGCCACGCAGTCGAGCGTTCAAAACAGCAAAGAAGCTGCGGGCAACGATGCATTGACGAAAGAAAAGTTTGTGTCTTTGATGACTACACATGGCGAGGTATTGAGCGAGAATGAAGTCAATGAAATGCTATCACACTTGTCCATCCGGAAGAATGGTATTATTGACTGGCGAGCGTATATCAGAGATGTCAGGCTGGCTATTGATGAACGGAAAAAGTGTGAAAAGTCAAAGGATGGAAGTAGTGCTTGAGTGAAAGGCTAGCTGGAGCTGTGTGACGCATTGATGTAAGCATTGCGCAGGCTTTTTTGCTACTTTGGTTGTTCCATTTTGCTTCTCATTGATGTTTCCATCTTGTCTAATTTGCTTAAATCATGTCATGTGAACGTCAAAAGGTAGAATTAATCGATTTTTCGACCCTACCGTACTCCTTCCAATGTCGTCTAATCAATCTAACTCCCCCAAAAACACTTTTCAACCTTCGCCAAACCGGACATCAAATTCATAAACTCACCTCCCGCCGAGGCTACTTTGCCCGTGCATTATATGTCTCCCAATCAAAAGAAACTCATGAAGCTGCTCTCAATTGTAAAACATTCAAAAAATATGGATGTCGAATCATAAATCTCGCTGAAGCTATAACCCACAAAAAGCTATTTGTAAAAAGTCAATTAGTATTTGCACTTAGTTCCGACAACATAGAACTGCAATCTCTATGCGTACCAATGTACAACAGTGTAGCTTTTATGCTCGGTTACACCATGCCGGAAATGGTCAAGTTCATTCACCCCGGAATAGCTAAATGGCGGATAACGGACTGGAAAGTGTTGAAAACAACCACGTCAGAGCAAGTATTTCTTCAAACAATCTTGCGGTTTACTCAGAATGATGATGCAATGTAAAAATTATTAATATGGTTTTAAGATGATGTTTGTATTTCAGATTTATGGCAAAGCGTGGCATTCTGTCAAATCAGTTTTGTGGCGTTTTTAAAACTATTGTGGAAAAAGAACGTCCATCTTACCAAGTGTATGTTGAAAATGGTGCCGTTACAGTTAAACGTAAATTGTGATTCAGTTAAGGAAAAAAGATGCTTGTAATGACAATGTTTACATTCGTTTGACTTAGAAAAATATATATAAACTTTGCTGGAAGTCGACTTGTATTGATTGGTTTTGATCGCGCAAGCATTTTCGCGCAGGTTTTTTTGTGTGTGTGTCTCGCTTATATATACTTTTTTTAAATTTTGTGTGCTTGCCGTATTCATTATGTCACACCCAAAAATAAAATCAAAAATAAAATCTCTCGATTTTTCGACCTTACCGTATTCCTTCCAATGCCGTCTAATCGATCTAACACCTCCTAATACTTTGTGGAATCTTCGTCGCACCGGACACACCATCTCTAAACTCACGTCACACCGTGGATATTTCGCTGTTGGGCTACTGATTTCCCAGTATGAACACCCAGAATATTATGTTCCCGACCACTTTACATCAATCAAAAAATATAGATTTCGCTACCTACATCTCAACGACGCTTTAACATATAAAAAGTTTTACGTCAAGGGTAATCTAACATTTATACTTAAAGGAAACATCGAAAAACTAAAGTCTTTAATCGTACCGATATATAAAATAATTCACTTTTTCGGTGGTTACACTATGTCTGAAATCGTCAAATTTATTCATCCTGAACTGATACATTGGAATTTATGCTGTCGCTCTGTTTTGAAAACAGAGGAAGATTTTCGCTTACTTATTCGAGGTGTTTTAAAGTTTACTAAGAACAGAAAAGATGCAAAGTAAGTTGATATGATTAATTTTTGAAAGTAAAGGTTATTTTAAGGTTCACGGCTTATTCTAATACCATGCTACCTCAGCTTTTCCCCTATTTTAAAACTATTGTGGAGCGTGATCGTCCGGTTTACCGCGTGTCCTGGGAAGAAAACAATGTCGTTGTTGTTAAACGGAAATGATGATTCACAACGAGCGTTAAAGATGAATTATATATAAACTTAGTTGAGCTTCGAGTTGTATTGATTAGTTCCGATTGCGCAGGCTTTCTGTGGGTGTTTTGAGCCGTGTTGTGGCTTTGTCGTTTTGAGTTGTGCAAAGTTCTCTTTTTCTCAATGTCACGCCGAAACATAAAATCCATCAACTTTTCAACTTTACCATATTCCTTTCAATGTCGATTAGTCGATCTAACTCCCCCCAATGCTTTGTGGAATCTTCGCCACACCGGACGTACAATCTCTAAACTTACGTCACGTCGTGGATATTTCGCTCGTTCACTATCCATTTCCCGTTACAATAAAAACGAATTGGATACTCATTATGAAGTTGATAACTCTCCCATTCGCTATGTAACTCTTGACAAAGCTTTAACATTTAAAAACATATTTGTAACGAACATGTTGGAATTTCGTATCGACGTAGACACCGAAGAAGCTGACAAACAAAAGCTAAAGTCGCTTGTTGTACCAATGTATACCGTCGTCGCATTTGCTGATGATTGCTACTCATTAAGAGAAATGGTCATGTTTATTCATCCGAAACTGCTAGTTTGGGATTTGCTCGACTCTGCTTTGTTGCAAACAAGAGAGAATTTGCGTAAACTTCTTTTTGCCATTTCGTTTTTTATTAGAACCCGAAAAAATACATGTTTATATAATGGTGTAGAGTAAGTATCTTTATGAGTCCATATGGTATCACTGCTTACATTTTTATAGATTTTCTACACTCCGCTGCCCTGCATTACACCCTGAGTTTTATACAGAAATTGAAAATGTTGTTGCGCGGTTTCGACCAGCATACTACGTGGTTAGAACAGGCGAAGATTTTAAAATTATACGTAAACCTCCAGTTCGCTCTATGCAAGAAACATCATGGCCCTGATTATTGGCATCCGCGAGTTCACTTGTCAAATTGTACTCATAAAAGCTAGCACGATAATTGCAATTAGAAATATGAGGTTTTTTATTCTTTTTATTGTAAAAGTAAGTGAAACAGTTTAAATAATTTGTGACTCAATTAACGATAAAAGATGCTTATAATAATGATGTTTACATGTGTTGCACATGACAAAAAATATATATATACTTTGTTGAGTGTCGAGTTGTATAGATTTCTGCCGATCGCGCAGGCTTTTTCTGCGTTTTTTGTTTGACAGTGTCGCGGCTTTTTGTTATTTCCAATCCTGTGCATTCTACTTATTCACCATGTCACATCAAAACCCAAAATCTAATATTAAATCCATCGACTTTTCAAGCTTACCGTACTCTTTTCAATGCCGTCTAATCGATCTGACGCCACCCGAACCTTTGGTCAACCTCCGTCGAACTGGACACAGCATCTCTAACCTTACATCACGTCGTGGTTACTTCGCCCATTCGTTACTTATTACACAATTTATACCATTTCACAACTACATTGCTCGTTTGGAGAAGTCAAAACATTATGGAATGCGCGTTTTAACCCTTCCCGCCGCTTTAAAATTCAAACACATATACGTACAGAACGGGATACAGCTTAATCTTTACAAAAAGAACGACAAATTGAAATCTTTACTCGTACGAATCTATAACCATTTAGCGTTCGTAAGGGGCTTTACATTGTCTGAAACTACTGCGTTTTTTCATCGTAAATTGGCTGTGATAACATTGTCGGGCATTGATACTTTAAAAACAAGACAGGAAATGGATTTAGTTGTTAAGATGGTATTGTGGTTAACTGGTGAAAAGGAAAATGGTTAAAACAGAAAAGGTGCATTGTAAGTGCTCAATCGGACCATTGCTTTTGAAATAAATATTGTTTTTTTCAGATTTAGAGTTCGTTCTGACATTTTATCGCCACAGTTTTACCACGAATTGGAAACTCTTATAGAGCGTGACCGTCCAGCTTATCGTGTGGTGACAAAAAATGGATACGTGAATGTTATAGGTAAAGCAATTTTAAAGAAAAATGAACGCCGTTTGTAGTTTGTCGGGTTGCGTTTCGATCACGCGTCAAACTTAATGAAATATATATAAACTTGTCTGAGTGTCGAGTTATATTGATTAGTTCCGACTGCGCAGGTTTTTTCTGTGCGTCATCGCTGCTTGTTGTTCTTTACAATTTTGCAAAACTTGTCTTTTTCTCAATGTCACGCCAAAAAATAAAACCAAAAACTGAATCCATCGACTTTTCAACTTTACCGTACTCTTTCCAATGCCGTCTAATCGATCTAACTCCCCCGATTACTCTGTGGAATCTTCGCAGAACCGGACATACAATCTCTAAACTTACTTCACGCCGTGGATATTTCGCTCGTTCACTATGCATTTCTCGTTTTAATTGTAAAGATGAATTGAACGCTTATTACCAATGTGATGACTTTCTTTTTCGCCATTTAGCTTTCCATAAAGCTTTAACATTTAAACACATATATGTAAAAAACACTATGGGAATTCGTATCGACGTAAACGCTGAAGAGACTGACAAACAAAAACTGAGGTCGCTTATTATACCGATGTACACTCACATTGTGTTTGCTGACGATTGTTACACGTTAAGAGAAATGGTCATGTTTATTCATCCTAAACTGTTAGTTTGGCATTTGGTCGACTCTGTTTTGTTGCAAACAAGGGAAAATTTGCGTAAACTGCTTTTTGCAATTTCGTTTTTTATTAGAACTAGAGAAAATAAAAGTTGTTGCAATGGTGTAGAGTAAGTGTTTTTATCAGTCCATCTGTTATCATTGCTTACTTTTTTATAGGTTTGGTACACTCCGTTGCCCAGTATTACATCCTGAATTTTACAAAGACATTGAAAATGTTGTCGCACGGTTTCGGCCTGCTTACGACTTGGTTAGAACAGGCGACGACTTTGTTATTGTACGTAAACAACCAGCTCTTTTTATGCAAAATGATAGGTTGCCTTGATATACCCAATTTCACCAGTCATCCTGTACTTTTTTTAATGCGATAATTGCAATCGGAAATATAAACTTTTTTGTTTTTTATTGTTAAAGTAAGTGAAACAGTTCATTAAATAAAATAAAAGATAACTGCGACTGAGTTATTAAAAATAGAGAAATAACAAAAAAAAATTTGCTGGACTTAACAAAAAAAAGTGATCCAGTTAAGCGGGCTGGTTCAATTCATATGCAAGCTTCAAAGTCCCATGAAAAGTTTCAGCGGGAAGATTGTAAAAGGCTTTTAGCTTCATGACTTCGATCAAATTGGAATGGACAAAAGTGGCACAATCGTTTTGAAGATCAACTCGCTTTGATTCCCAAGCGTACTCGATAGTGTCACAGATTTCATGAATGGTTATTGTCGAACGAAGAATGTTTTCCAGATAAGTCTGAAATATTACGGTTAGGACAAGTTTGAATTTGAGATAGAATAAACTCACAACGATCGGTTTCATTGTACCGAGAGCATGACGAAGAACGTCATAAGTGGTCTTCAAATTGTAGGCGGATTTCCACAGATGAATGATAATTGAAGGAGGAACACCTGCAGCCTTCATCGCGCGGTTGACACCATACGAATCACGCTTCAAAAACTTGACACATTCAGCGAAAAGTGAATCCTTGGAGTCATTATGAGCGTACTCCAGAATAGTGGCCAAGTTTTCAATTGACAAGTTAGAATAGGGAAGCGATTCCAATGGAGCCTAAAAATGTGAATGTATACTCTTAGTGTGGCAAAACTGACTTACAGTGACAGCTTTGATGTTGTACTTTTCGGCAAAACAAATGATACCAATGTAATCTTCAAGAGCCAATTCATCCAAACCACGTCCGTAACAGTAGCCAATGGCATTGTTGACAGTTTTGAAGTCGAAATCAGCAATTTTGACTTCGTTGGAGTTGCTCTCATCTGAATCAGAAAACATGTCGGCAAAGTCCTTCGACAGCAGGGAAAGATAGCTTTTGTGGACCTGTAAAGATTGTGAAAAGTAAAATAAACATAACACAATGTTCAAAATGTTACCTTTAATCGTTCCGAATCCACAACGAGGTCAACGTCTAGAGGGACGTGGTCAGAATTTTCAAGCAAATGCAAGACCGTCGGAACAAACGGCACAAAAATGTCAAATTCAACGTCACATTTGATCCGAACAATGCCATCAACGAATAATGGCCAAAGCGTTTCATGAGACGCAAAATTTTGAACACCTTCGTGTGTCAAACTACCGATGTCTGACTCGCCTTCGGCTTAAAAAGAAACAAACTTCAACAAGTTAGAAAAATGCATGGAAAAGGCTTACCCTGAATATCGGAGTTCAACAATACAAACTTAAATTTTGTTTTCACGTGCTCTCCCTCAGCGACATTGATCTTCAAGCGAACGCTGACATTGTGATGGTTAAAGAAACCCGCAGGAAAGTATTCGACACGCCATTTCAGATTATTTGACTGCGGAATGTTGCGTTCCTCAGTAACGAACATCCGGATACGTCTTGTGGCTGGCACGTCCATTTTCAAGATACGAAACGTAATGGTATCTTTGACTTTGTGGAGAATCCGTAACTGAAATGTTGACATTGTTTAAGGTTTTGCTGACAAAACACTTACGTTAGGCATTGGGAGGGCAACTTGTCAAAAATGGAGATGGGAATAACTAGAAAAAGAACAAATTTAAACCAAAAATGATAAAAAAAAAGACACTGCAATGCTAAAACGATCAAAAACCACTTAGGCCAACTGTACAGAAAGACAAGGAATTCGTGGCAAGAACCAAAACTTTATTATTTAAAAAACCTTAAAATACCCTCCTGTGCGTTGAGAGTGAAATCTGTCACAGCGAGTCACACCGTGTCACTGATCACTTTTTTGAAAACTCTCCTATTCGGCCTGTGGCGGATAAGTTTTGATAAATTTTTGATTGAAGGTGTGACTCGCCAGGGGCTATCGATAGAGACCAGAAGCGCCGAGATCGGTATCGGAATAGCCGAGAAAACGCCATCCGAAGTTAGGGATCAAACACCATCGGCTTGGCAAAGTGTCAGCAATGTCCAAATCCGCGCCTGATTTTCGTAAATCCGCTTTGTTTGATCCGTTTTTTCATTCAAAAAGTTGCTTAGCCAGTCAAGAGTCATGATGGAAGTGAGAAAACGCCAAGAAAATGGCGGAAAATTAGAGATTTTAACGGATTCAGGTTGGACCAGGGCCACACGCAGCGGACAATCGGCCAAATCCGAACGTCAGTTTTGGCACCTTTATTGTTTCTTTTTCGTCCTTTCGTTGCTTTCCAATGTTGCCTTTACAGTGACAAACGTCTAGGAACGATGAAACCAACTTTTTATAACAAACTAAAGAAGTTAATTTTCGACGATCTTTGATCCCTTACTTTGGATGGCATTTTCTCGGCTATTCCGATACCGATCTCGGCGCTTCTGGTCTCTATCGATAGCTCCCGGCGAGTCACACCTTTAATCAAAAATTTTTCAAAACTTATCCGCCACAGGCCGAATAGGAGAGTTTTCAAAAAAGTGATCAGTGACACGGTGTGACTCGCTGTGACAGATTTCACTCTCAACGCACAGGAGGGTAATTTGAAAACCAAATCAAAACGTTTAAACCATAAAAAGTAAAAACAGCTTTATCGCTTGCTGTATTTCAGCTCATACTCCCGCGTCCAAACCAATAAAACGGCCTTTGTTGGAAGACTGTAGAATTCGTCGCGTTTCATAACTTCGATAAGATTGTTGAGAATAAAAGTGACACATCGTTCTTTGAGTTCATCGCGATCATTATCCCAAGCATATTTGAAAACTTGGCAGACTTCTGTGAGATACAATGTGTTGAAAAGCGACTGCTCCAAGTAAATCTAAAAAGGCAACATTGTCTCAAAGGAACTGTTTGAAAGTTGGTTAACTTACGGTAACAAACTGCATTTGGTTATGGTAGGCAAAAAGGAAGACTTCAAAGTCGGATTTCAAAAAAGCAAAGACAGCCTTCAACAGACGGACGACAATGGCAGGGTGGAGTTTCGAAAAGTTCTCCGTAGTCTTGATGGTCTTAACATTTAGTTTGAAAAAGATAACACAGCGATCGAAGAGGTCATCTTTCGAGTATTCGTATGCGTAATTCAGAATGATGGGAAAGTTTTCAGTCGATAGGCTGGATTGAGGGATTGTTTCCATCTGGGCCTGAAAGATTGAGATGGAAATTACAAAAAAAGATATATAAACTATGAAAACTCACACTGATAGCTTTCATGTCATACTTATCGGCAAAACGGAGGATATCAACACAATTTTCGACCGTCATAGCCTCCGAGACACGACCGTAACAGAAATCGACGGCGCTTTTCACGGTTTTGGGATCAAAATCGACGATTTTGACTTTGCTGGACCGGGCTTCGATAGTATCGTGTAAAAACATGGCGTGGAACACTGGTGATAACAGGGAAAGGAGACTTTTGTGGACCTGGAATCATCACATTACAAACCAAGATAAGCAATTTCAAAACCTAAACTTACCGACACCCGTTCCGACCCCATAATAAGCTCACAGTCAGTTGGAACGTGATCACAATACTCAAACAAACGTGGCGCTGATGGAACGAATGGCACGGGAACGTCAAATTCGACCTCGCATGTAAACGTAACTTTGCCATCGCGATAGTGAAAGTGCTTGTCGTATCGGCATTCGGGCAAACATTGAAAGTTCGAGCCACTTGTAATCTTGAATGTTCGGGGCAGCCATTTGTTGACGCGAAAGTTGATTTTTGTAATTGGACCTTCGGATTTCCATGCAATCCACCATTTCACGCCATCCGAATACGGAACGTCACGTTTGGGGAGACAGACATCGGGTTCGGTTCTCGTTTTTGTCGCCTCGGCTTCGGTGATGGAGAATGTGAGGGAGTCTTTGACTTTGCGGGCAACTCTGATCTAAAATGTTTGATTTTAAACGTATTTCGCTACTAACAAATGGCAATAAAAGGACTTACGTCAGACATGTGCTACCGGAAAACAGTAAAAATGCAAATTGCGAAACAGTGCTGGTTGGACTTTGGCAGTAGAAATTGGCAAAAGGCAGGGCAGCAGCAAAACGGAAAATGGTCAATGATGTGCACGCAGTCGACTAGCAGATCGATCGATAGTCGCTCAATTGTCGCTGTTCATGCGCCTCTTTCGTCATTTGACTGGCCATTTCGCACACTGTTTTATGCCGCCCGGCTGGCGGTGGCATGCCACCAACCAGTTGTATTGTACTTTTTCTTATGTTCCATAATTACTGCCATCAAAAACGGGAATTTTTTTCTTCATTTTTTTGTCAAAGTAAATAAATAAGATAAATTAATAAAAAAAAGATAACTGAGACTTGGGTATTGTCGTTGGAGTGATATCAAAGTAGATTAGCTTGACTTTTCATATACTTCAAACACATTTTATGATGTCGCAGCAGCAACAACAGGGTAGCACAGATTGCCTTGACCACATTCATAGCCGTTGGAGCATTCGCCGTTATCGCACGTGTTCAGAACCGACGTACTTCCGATGGCACAGCAATAATCGTTCGTGTTGCAAGCGTATCCGGCAGGGCAAAGACCATTGACACAGGGGCCTGAAGAGGAACCACTGCTGCATCGGCAACAGTAGTTCTGGTTGGAGCAGAAGTAGCCCTGACCACAGAGGTTGTTGATGCAGCCGGCTACGGCGGCGTCACCGCTACAGGCGGCTGAAAAGGTGAAAACGTATTGATAAATTGGATGGTAGTGTGGGATGTCATACTTTCGAGAGTGACCTGATTGGTCGTGCAGCAGCAGCCATTGTTACAACTGGAGTTAATCTTGTAGGTTTGGCACTGGGAAGTGCTGGAACAACCGGCGGCAAAGCAGTTCGAGGGGCAGTTCCATTGGCGCTTGACACGGGTCGAGTTGGAAGCGAATTGGAGGGCATTGACGAAGAGGGCGGAGTTGATAAGGACTGCGAGGATGGTTGCTCTGAGCAGCATTTTGGGGGTCTATTTGGCTTAAATGACGTCATCTTTTAACTTTTTACACAAAAAATGGCTTTCTTAAGTTAAAAAAGTCAAATGCGCGATGAGAAAGGAGTAATATTTTAATTTCATAACATTTTTGATTAAAACAAAAAGTTTAAAAACTGCCAGCTACACGTTTAATTAACCTTTTCCCTTCACATCAACCCATCTATCTATCTCGAAAATACCTAACTTGACCAAACTGACGCAGGCAAACGCCCGTCCACTCCCACTTTGACGCTTCAATTTGCTGCTTGCTAAAGCGTCGACGACCTCGACACGAGTTGCACGGAAGCGAAGAAGTAACCAACTGATTGGCAACCAAAGCTAAGCTCTAGCATTCGGACTTAGACCGCCTAAGTCGGTAAAGTACCCATCACCATCACCGGTACCCCCGGTGGCAGTAGCTTGCCTGTTGACTGACTTTCGTCCTCCTCGGCGGCGGCGCTGACAAACAATACACGTCCTTTGGTGGTCATCATCATCTCAACTTCATTGGGTTGGTTGATTGGCGACGGTATTTGGGTGGGTTGATGAAATGAAATGCGGAAATGGGTTACATAAGGCGGATTGAAATTAGTTAATACTTTGTTTTGCATAAACTTCAAAAAGTTTGAAATAAAAATATTACAAAAAAGTTTCGAATTGCCAACTCTGACAACATTACAATCATCAAAGTCACACTTCAAACCGAAACTACACTCTTTATGTGAGCATTGTATTTACCGTACCACGCTTCCGGTCATTACACCCATGCAAAAGTTTGTACATCTCGTGCAACTGTACCGAAACGTGAGATGTGAGGCGTTTCCGGCTTTAATTTTAGCCTTATTTGAAGTTCTTTCAATTTGCAGTTTTTCATTTTCAAAAATTTGTCAGTCTTGTCCATCTTTTTGGTCAAAAATCAAAACCCATGTTTTCAACACCTAACCCCCACCTGTAATCCAATCTGCCCCCAGCTTCCATAATTATGACTTCTAATTTGTTTACCCACCCTCGACGGACTTGCTGACCACCACATTTAATTCAAGCGGCTTTGTCTCCTTCGCCACCGTTTAGTGTCCCATCGCGTGAGACGACACTTGAAAGCGCATCTTCTTCAGTCAGTTAAGCCAAGTCAGGTCACATTTCGATGAAAAACGACAAAAAGCTCATCGGGAGCGCCTTCTGAAGTGGTTTCGAGCTATTTTTGGCTTGGATTTTATACTTTAATGGGACTGAATCCGCTTTTTCATGATCCTGATTGACTGGACAGCGGACAATGCTCCCCTTTTTGTATCGAAATTCTTTGTTTTATAATTCCTAAGCATCTCAAGTGCAGTGGCCGACCGACCGATCGCCGGTACTCCACAAATCCGCAAAGAACAAACAAATTATAGATCTTTCTTTATGGATTGTTTAATTTTCATACTACACTTTGTTCTGGATGGTGAAAATGAAAAAACACAGTTTAAGAAAGACAACGGGATAATAACATTCAGGAACGGTTAGTCATCAATAACTTATCAAAGAATGGGCAATGTTCTGAATCTGAATATTTTATGATAAAAACTGATAGCGGAAACAGTGATCATGGTCCATACAGGACTTGTGCTTGCTCCAATTATTACAGATAATAGATAGATGTAATTAGAATACGGTAAAACGCAACTAGAACGAATGGGCGCCAACGGTGGGGACGTCCTCCAAATACCCGGGAGGACGAGCGCTGGGCACGGATGGGATCGATCATGTGAAGCGAGATGGGGGTGGCACTTAGCCGGAGCTGGCAGTCTGGTAGCACAGGTTGCCGGCGCCGCAGGTGTAGCCAGTGGGGCAGAGGCCGTTGACGCAGACATCGAGGGCGGCCGAGGAGCCGATGGGGCAGCAGTAGTCGTTCGTGTTGCAGGCATAGCCGGCCGGGCAGTAGCCATTGACGCAGGGGCCGACGGAGCTACCGGACTGGCAACGGCAGCAGTAGTTCTTGGCGGAGCAGAAGTAGCCCTGGCCGCAGAGACCGTTGAGGCAGCCGGCAACGGCGGCGTCTCCGTCACAGGCGGCTGAAATGGACATTTAGAATTCGATAAGATAGATTACGGTAGCGGGGACTCACTGGAGATGTTGGTCGAAGTGCAGCAGCAACCCTTAACACAGCTCGATCTCATGTTGTAACGCTTGCATTGGTAGTTGTTGCTGCAGGTGCTGAAGCAGTTGCTCGGACATCCGTATTGACGCTTAACTCGGCTGATAGTGCCATCATGGTGCTCGCCTTCGACGTGCTCAGGGGCCTCAGTGGTGGCAATGGTTTCAGGCGCGGCTTCGGTCGTCGTTTCCTCGGCGACGGAGAGGACTGCCATCGCGACGGAGGCGAAGAAGGCAAGGGCCAACATTTTTTTGAAGCGGGTCAACTGCATGTCTGAACTAGGGGGGCTGTGGGGCTGGCAAGGGGTACCTGGAGAACAAAAATGTCAAAATAAGAACCAAAAAGATAAAACAAAAGTGTACAATCGCGAAAGGCAAGCTTAATCAAGCGCAAGACCGCTCATGGGTGGATGTCAAGTCCATGTGGTGCGCTACTGATGACCGAGCTTGGATGTTTCGAAGATTTTATACAGCGACCGAACGCCCGACACGATCCCGCAGGCCAAGCCTCCTCCTGGAAGACGGCCTGGCCAGCGCCTCAGGGGGCGCAGACGAACACCGCACCCACCCCTCTCATGCGACGAGATCCGAGTTAGTTAAAAAGGTCTTTTTTTGGGAGACCTCGTAGGGCTTGAGGTTTCCCAACATCTACAGAGGGGCCCCAAGACGAAGGGGGACACAACAGTTGGTCGGGAGGAGCCTTGTTTGTCGGCGTCGAGATCGTCCGACGCCTAAGAGCATTACCGAGTCACGGCTGGCGCTTCTTCTTCACTCGCTGACGCTGTGCGGCCTCCTCAAACCCTTCGAGTGGTCACTCCCTGACCAGCAAGCCAGGTAGGTACCAGCAGTGGTCAAGTCAGTCGCCAGCCGATGGCGTTCGTGCGCACTCGTTACAAGCAAATCGTCGTCGATTAAGCACGCTCATCGCAATCTCGGCTTGCCTTGCTTCGCTACCATCATCACAAGGCCATTACCATCAACACTAAACAGACCCCCTAAAGCCAACCCGAGGGACAAGCAAGCATAAATCAGACTTGGAATAACCATCACCACCGCTCAGCCCCCGCTTATATAGGTACCGTTCCCACAGTTCGCGATCGCTATCGGGTTTGAAGCAATCCGCTGGCGATCAGCCAAGCCTCCTACTCCAGAACTAGCTTTGTTTCCGGATCGACTTCAGCTCGCCGCCCCCGACAATCCACTTCCTAAATTCTTACAATTAGACGATTTTATGAGGTTCCGCGAAGTTGAAGAAGTTGAAGTCCCGAGGACAATGGGTCGAAACCAGAGACACGATCAGGGTAACATCCGGGGCCAGTTTCCGGAAGAGGGAATCCAGCTGCGCGGGTTTTTTAAAGTTAAGAATGATCGAGGATTGCGATATCTTCAAGGAAGTTTATTTTTTTAGTCGCTTTACTTGGAAGGACTATTGTATACTCATTTTTGAAAACAGGAAATCTTGAAGTTATGTAGTCAGAAAGAGGGTCATTATGCGGGTTTTGAGGGAAACAAAAAGCATGAAAGATTTGTCGATAGCTGTTTGTTTTAAAACAAAAAGTTGTAATTATTGCAGTTTTCAACGTTAATCATAGTAAATGTGAATACTAAAAGTATAAAAATTAAAAATTTCGAGCCAGACGTAAGAATTAAAAAGTCATGGAATCTCCACTATTAACCAATATCAATTTAAACACGTTTCGAAAGCACCGAAAACCGCACCAACTTGCTTCGAACACCAGGCCCTTTCAAAATGAACACCAAAACAGCTTTCTTAGTTAGCTGCCTAATCGCATTCCTCATCCGTGATCGTTGTGCCAGTTACCAAGTGCTTGCAAACAGATTAGTGGTTAGGCTTATTTGGGTTTTTCGCACCTAAGGTTGTCGGCTTTTACCTTACTTGACCAATTTAGTTTTTCAACGCTCAAGTTCACTTTCACTACAAACCCCAAACTTCACTAAAGAACACCTTACAGACCAGCACCACATATAGTTACACTTAATTTTAACAATCTCCGACCATCCTACGTTTCCGGCTTTCAACTCAACTCACGTATCTACGTGTCTATCATGACCATTTTAGTATGCTTACTTACATTAGTAAGCTCATAATTGTCCAAACTTTTCAAAAACTGTCTGTTTCCTTCGTCGGTGCATTTTATTCTTCTCAAAGTACATTTTAAAACGGTTAACTTCAACATTACAGTTTACAGAACTTTTTAAAATACATTACATTTAAACTATTTAGTTACAAAAGTGAAATTTTTACTGTTAAATATGTCCTTAAAGTGAGTGCGGTCCGGTGCAAGAATATGGTAAAAATTTGGTGAAATTTGGAATTGCATTACTTCAAAATAGTATGATCGTGGTGGTGGTGAAAGTATCAAAAACACGTGCTGAATTATTATTAGAGTTAATGAAAATCAGTTTTTAATGCAAATTCTGTCCGTTGTTTAGGCCTTGGAGCCAATCTTGAGATTCTTCATGCTGTCGAGGGTCTTCTTTTCGTCGAGCTTCTTCACTTCCTGAACGGTGTTCTTCTTCTTGGCCGCGATGATGCTGCACTTGGCTGCTTCTTGCTGGCGTCCGACGTACTCGTTGTACTCCGTCTGGAATTTTGCTCTTTTTTAAGCGATCATGTTTTTGAACCCAGTTTTTTATGTGCATTTTCGATAGTTTTTTAAAGTTGTCTGTCTAGCTAATGACCCTAAAGCGCAATCTCAAGGATTCTACTTTGTTCTTTTTAGTCAAAGTGAACTCGGATTCGATTCGACACTGTCATCGGATTACAACCCCGATGACGAATGTCTTCATGGGAGCCGCCGACGGGTGCGCATTGTCTACCGTCAAATTAATCACATCACAGCGCTTTGCTTTGAAGCCTGCGAACAAACGAAACAACGAAGCACCATCGCAGTGGACGATCTCAAGAGCGTCCTGGAATGCGTACCTAGCTCGCTCCTCATTAAGAAGTGCGTTCGCATCTCGTCGCCAAAGATAGCGTTCCCCCAGACACATTTAGCCTTCGGGAATGGATTTTCGTCGCGCTCAATGTGCGCTTACATTAGGTAATCGCGGCGATACCATTCCCAGGCAGGGATGACAATGACGAAAAATAGCTCGAGACGGTCTTAAGGAGCTATGGTACTTAGAGGGCTTGTTTTAACTCCCAATAGGGCTTCTGTTTTGTTTGCGGAGCGAAATTGGGGACAGTTTTGATCAAAGACAGAAATTTAGAAATTGCGTTGGTCTTACCTGGAAAAAGTTGCCAGCGACGACCCCCAGAACGGCATATTTGCGCAAAAAGTCCTTCGTGGAGAACTGTTTACGCTCGATGGGGAGGTCCTCATCGTCACTGCTGGGCATCTTCTCGAAGGATGACGTCGAACCGCGAGTTGAAACGCTAGGGGCTTTGGCCGCGGCCACAGGTGACTTGCCGGCTACAGTAACCGGGGTGCCGTTGCCGCCGGTTTTGTTGGTTTCTTTCTTGTCAGCGGTCTTCGAGGGTGCGGTGGTAGCCGTTTTGGAGGAAGATGTAGTCGTACTCGACTTTGGGGTTGGTGTTCCGGAAGTCTTGGGAACCGCCGGCTTCGGATCGGGCAAAATCGTGATCGGACGAGTCTGCTCAATCAGCAGAAACACGTAGCGATGGAGGCCGGTGCCGAGGTTTGGGAGCGGCGGCTTGTAGGGCACGATCTCCTCGCCTTTGCCGATGTTGTTCTCCGTGATGTTGAGGACCAGCCAGTGGAGGTGTTCGCGGTCCGTGGGCATTGCGCGGTTGGGGACATCGGGGTCTGAAAGCCCAAATTCAGCTTTTAGAAACCACAAAAAGCGTTCAAAATGGCCTACCAGTCATGATAAGCGTGTAAAAACGCTTCGGATCACAGTTATCGAAGGAGATACACGGCTTGTAACGGAGCTAAACCACAAATTTCACACAAAGTTAGTAAAGATTAGCAACTCACATCCTCCGGGGTCAACAGATTCCCCATCCCAATACTATTATCATCGCCAAATGTCACTCCCAGAGTCTCGCACGGACTCTTATCAATCACATCCGGCACGACCAGATTGGCCACGAACCCATCGCTGACCTCTTCATCGTTCGTCGGAATACTGTAGGCGGTCTCCCGTGCCGATGGCTTCGCACTTCCGACGCTCTTTTCGCGGCTTTCACCACCATCCCCGCCGGCGACAACCTTGTTAGCCGCCGACAGTGACGGCTTAGACGAGCTGTTGGTCGACGATGAGTGGGGCATTTTCTCACTGGACTTCAAATCTGGCCAAGACAAAACAACTTGCCGAAGCGCTTAAAAATAAGAATAATGGCCATAAAGCTCTCAATTGTCCCTATTTATACGGACTTGGACCCTGAGGGTAGGCAGACACATCAGAGACAAGGCGAATCTGAAGGCACACCTAAGAATTCTCCGCCCTTTTAGTTGTGCCGTCACGTGCCATTAGAGGGACCGAACTTCCGGAAGCTGGTTGCTACCTAGCTAGGGGGACCGTCGCCGACCGGAAACCCACCGTCTTCGAAGAGGGCTTCGAGCAAATTCAACGGCCTCGCGAGCATCGTGACCACTGTTCATAACCAAAGAATAGGCTTGCGACAGTGTGGAAAAAGCTTGCGCACAGGGTAATTAGCTCATTGCGGTTATAATTGCCAGACAGATTTAGAAATAGTAAAAAGCGGGATAAGCTGGTTATGAAGTGCAGGGGTTTTGTAAAGATAAATTTACACAAATTGGGTTGAACATTGGTAAAACGCACTTCTACTCGGGTATTTTGTAGTTTAGAAATAATTGGGTTTTCAAAATTGTGCATCTGTACTCAAGTTAACAAAATACGATTACATTTTTCAAGTTTCTGTGGCACAGTTCTGTCGATGACAATCTTGGTGCAAAATCAGATCATTCTCAGTTTTGCGCGATTGGCCTAGTGGTTAAAGGCGGATCGATACCAAAAAATTGCACATGGTTCGAATACAGTAACCTTGGATTCCTTTTCATTGTAATTAAAATGTGTTTAAACCACTCGTACTTTCATTTGTGAACAATTACAACACTTAAAATGCAAGTCCAACAATCAAAGTACGCTACAACAACCCTCCCCCACTCAAACTTGCACACACTTCAGTTCGACACAAGTTGTCATCAAAGAACGAAATTTTGGAGACTGGGATTATCTTTTTGGTGACAAATGTAACTAATTGAATTGTCTTGTCACACTTTTTATGAAAACACAAACTTTCTATTTGCAAAGTCAGCAGGACCCTGACTCACTACTTCCGACATTGACCAGGTTGGTCGGGTTCTATAAATGAAAACTGATAAGATCCTCAGAAAATCCCTTCAAAATCACCATGAATCTTTCCAACCCCACCCAGGTCGAATATGGCATTCGCACTCGCGACGGTCCCCGCCCCAAGTCCGGAAGTTGCAGTGCCCCGTGACTAGGATACCTCACGATCGGCACTATCACAGGTGCCAGATCCTGTCAAACTCGACATTCAACAACGCAATCTTACTGCCAGTGCGAAGATGCGACGGGAAAAGGTGAATTCATTTTCTGGAATTCCAAATTTTCAAAAAATTCTACATAAAATGCCGTTTAAATCCATTTTTGCCAATGAAAAATGTAGAACTTTAGACACCACGCCGAAGTCGCGTTTCCAACTCGACCGGACCACGACGCCGAAAATCAGAACGTCGCATCAGGCACGATGATGATAACCTCGCGGCGGAGGCCGTCAAAGCGAGAATGATACGGTCGTCCAAGGCGGCGACGAATAACAACGTGGGCCAAGCCAAGAATCGGTCATGTGACGAAAATGAAACTGAAAGTAGGCGACTCGAGTAGAGTAGCATCGGTCTTCACCGTCAATTAATTAGGAGTCGGCGTTACAGAGACGGAAACGGTCCATCAAAACGTGAAAAGCGTCGTGGATCGGGATAGGCCGATCTCGCCACTCCAAAAGCAACGATTCGAAGATTTCACCCGGGATGCGGTTAATAAAGGCGTACAAGGCATACTGGAGGAATATCAAATCCATTTAAAACCGTACGTACCCGTCGGAATCACGAAAAAGGCATTTGACGCGAATCCGAAGAAAAATCGATACGCTGACGTCGTGTGTATTGATGGCACGCGAGTAGTACTAAAAAATCACACAACTGACTATATTCATGCGAATTTTGTGAGAGGAGAACCACTAATGAACGGCTTTATTTGTACACAAGGGCCAATGATGGATACGGTGAAGGATTTTTGGTTGGTTTCGTGCGGGCTTTTGGGGAATGATTATTCGATGGTGTTTTAGGAAGATGGTCTCTCAAGAACATGTTGGTAATATTATTATGTTGTGCGATACTGTCGAGCAAGGGAAGGAAAAGTGAGTTTTTTGAGTTTGGAGGGTCAAATTTGGTGAAAAACTGTTTTTCGTGTCGGGACCAATTATGGGGCACATTCGTGTTTTGTCGCGTAAACATACTTAAAAGGCATTTTAAAGGTTCCATTGTGTCCACAAATCATCTAGACGGTAGTTAGAAACCAACATTCAACTTTTTGAAACTTTCGTGTCGGGACCAATTTTGGGGCACATTTGTGTCGATCTCCAAACATACACCAAAACGTGTTTTGGGGTTTCCATAATGTCCACAAACCATCTAGATAGTAATTAGAACTCAAATATCAACTTTTGGAAACTTTCGTGTCGGGACCAAAATTGGGGCATTTTTGTGGCAAGACTCAAATTGAGGTTTCATGCACTTTGTTTTTGTTTCTACTTATGTACAAAACTGATTGTTATACTGTTTGCAACATTTTGGAATTAGGACCATATTTGAGAAAACTTTCGTGTCGGGACCAAATTTGCCAAAATTTCAATTTTCTGCTTATTTTTTCATTCCACTCACTTACCCTCCTTCAGATGTAATCAATATTGGCCCCGAGAAGAAGGCTGCACAGTCGAATGGCAAGGCATCCAAGTACGCAACATCAAAGTCGACAATTCCGACTCTACAACCGTCGTATCCACACTCGAACTAGTATACGATAGAAAAGACAAAATCGTCATAAAACACCATCATTGGCGAACATGGCCCGATAAATCCGTGCCACAATCCGTACTGGCACCTTTTCGACTACTCCGAAATGTACGGCATTCACAAAGACCGACGGTAGTGCACTGTAGTGCCGGTATCGGTCGAACAGGCAGTGTGGTGGCCCTCGAAATGTGCTATCAACAGCTTCTGGCCGAGAACAAACTGAATGTGTTGGACATAGTCAAACTACTTCGACGTGAGTTGATATTTGTAATGGAAACTGATATGATTTTACGGTATGTTGTGGTTTCAGATATGCGAATGCACGCAGTTCAAACAGATTTGCAATACTTATACCTATTCAAATGTTTATTGACCTTTTCACAGAAGCATAAGACGATCCCTGGGGATTGTTCGAGTAAATTGGAGCAATTTGATCGCGACTATCAGGTCCTGATCGACGCAAAGATGGCCGAGGAAAAGCCGGAGGCGTATGCGCCGCTTCAACCTTTGAAATTGGGAAAATTTGCACCCATTCCTTGACTTTTGTTTTTATATTCGGTTTTGGGGAATGTATAAAGGTTATTACTTTTTGGTGGGTTGGGTGATAAGACTGATAAGGGCAAAAAAGTCGAAAAATTATTACAAAAAAACTTTTTTTTAGTTTTTTGTGTCAAATTTGGAAACTGATCCATTGAAAAGGGTAAATAAACAAAATTCATCGATAAAAATTGTCAAAAAAACGAAAACGTTCGTCGATCGGTGCTCTTTTTCCATTCAAAAAAGCCAGAAATCAGTGACTGCGCTTGGGTCTGGCTGGCAGTCATCCAAGCCCCCTCCCGTCTGTGACGCGGGCTCTGCCAGAGGCGATGACTCACAGAACGTTACAGAGTGAATTGAATGTTCGCGTGTTTACACGTGAAACTGGCCGCCGGTCGTGATCCATCAGCCGCTGGGCCTCGGGCGAACACGGAGACGGACAACCCTGGGTGCATGTCCGCTTGGATTGGGAAAGGAAGCATTGATTACTTGTATGCGCGATCGTGGAGTTGTGGTGACCGTTTGAAGGATAACTGGGCTTTGATAGCGGCTTTTCGGGGCTAGGAAAGGAGTGCTTTTGCTGCTTCGAACAAGCATGAGTTTGTTGCAGCAAGTTGCGTGAGGGTAAATACGGTGGAGGGGTCATGGGGGCGACATGTGTTGGGTTGTTTTGTTTATGTTTGAGTTGAAATGGTTTTGGGAGTTTTTAGTAATTTGAAATTTCCTTTTGCTATTTCACGAAACATACATAGTTTGTTTATATGTAAAAAATTAAGCAGATCGACGACGTTACCATTTGTGAAACTTATGATTTCTCCATTTTATGAAACGTCGCACTTTTCCCTCTCCCATACACTACAAACTGTTCCCCGTCCCTTTCTTTTCGCACACAGTGTTCCCCGCGAGCTCAGCTGTTTTCCTTTGCGCTAAATCGTTGCCCAGCCCTTCGAAGCTCGCTTTACCCCCCTCAACTACCCTTATTTCTCCCCTTATATAACCAAAACCCTTTACAGAAACATGGAAATCACTGGTATATCACGAGAAACCCCATCCGAACCCGTCAAAGTCTACGCTGGCACGGCGAAACCAACGGCCATCATCGAGATTTCGAATCGCACTTTTGGGTTGATCGCTGGACTTTTGGTAGGTCTTTATATGTTAATTTATGTCTTATTACCTTGAGGAATATATATACTTCAGCATGAATACGACAAAGAAGATCTATGCTTCAAACCGAGCGATATTTCCCGAGCCAAGTTGTCGACACTGAAGTCCTCCTTTGGAAGCATCGTCGCCCTCACAGAAGCCGGCGATGTCCTTATCAACACTTCTAAGGATGCTGTGGACCTTGTCGGGGTTACGCTGGTCAAGAAACATAGGGATAGTTGTCCTCATGGGGTGAAATTTGACGATTTTAAGTGGGTTTTTCAAGTTTTTAGTCGGATTTTAGAAGTTTTTATATATCCAAAATCTTCAGCGATGCCGGAATGATCGATGCCGACAGCACAGAATCAGCTGTCTTCACTGTGGATTCCGATGGGAGGTGTTGGATATTTCCAAGGAGCTCCGATCTTTCAAATGGGTCCGTTTTGGTGTCGATTGTGCCGTTTCCGAAGAAGGTTTTACGGGTCTTCTGTGGCCGGGCTCACATGATAGCGCTGTGTGAGAATCAAGCTTATGAGCGGAATACGAGTCTTCTCGATGAATCCAGCGAATCGTTATTGTCGCCAGTGCCGTCCCTTGGAAGAAAGGCGTCTCCAGTGAGTAGTGGCGACCCAATGTTGAACGAAAAATGCGATGAATGCATGTCCGACAGCTCTCTTCGGCTTTCTGTGTTGATGGAACAGGCAGAATCCCGTGCAAGTAATGTCACCCCGCCATCGCCGATTCTGATTGAATCTGAAACAACTACACCGACGACGAAAACAGCTGCAGCGAGAGCGAAATCGAAATTGGCCAAATTCCGGTCCCACTTTTTCGGAAGCACACCGAAAAAGGAGCGAAAACCGAAGGAAAACAGCGTCTGGCATGCTACTGACTTGCCTTCCAGTGCTTCTTTGGGGAACTTTTCGAGATCCCGAGATCGCCAGAGACACGAAAGCGAAAATGGCGACGTCGAGATGAGCCATTTCACGTCTTCACGAGGTGATCCATTGACGCCGGTGCCCAATATGATGTCGGCGGCTTCGACGGATCTTACTGGGATCCGGCATTTCAGTTTTGTCGAACTCAATCGATTTGTACAGAATCCAGAAGGCTCATCGACGACAACCACCACTCCCCGACCGAGTCTTTCAACCCTATCTGGCAGTTTTGATGGAACTGGCTCGTCCAATTCGCCAGCCACTGCCCCAAAAGTCCACCCGAATGAGATGCCATTAATCGGAGAACTGTATTCCTGGGGGCAGAATGGACAAGGCCAGTTAGGACATTCTGATACGATCACGAGACGAGAGCCGACGAAGATTCGCGGTATTCCGACGACTTTGACGAAAGTTTGCGTCGGCGCCGAACACAACGTCGTCCTCGCTGCCACTGGAGAAGCCTATGTTTGGGGATCGAATGAACAAGGGCAGCTGAAAGTTGTCAATCAGGCATGTTTGCTGAGTCCGACACTGCTGAAATTGGGTGCCGGATCGTCCATCGTCGATGTTGCGGCAGGGAGTGCTTTTACGGTGGCAATCGTGGCGGGTCAGTCGAGGAAGACTGATTCAGTGCCGTTGGTTTATGTGTTCGGAAGGGGTGGAAATGTTGAGAAGCCGGCGACTACTGTTTGTAATGGGGTTGAGAAGGTATGGCCATTTTTGGATGAAATTTGTAAAGTTTGGGATGTTTCAGCTCGGCTATCCTGTCAGCCTTTTGGCAACCTTGCCATCGAGCCCAATTTGGATTGGGTATCTCCTGAAATCCAACCCCGAAGCTTCTAATGCCTTCATTCGGCTCCAATCAGTTCTAAAGGCTGCCAAATTCGCGAAACTGATCAGCAATCTAGCCGAAAAGCTGCCCTTCAGTCCAACTTCCACCGATACCAACTCGCTCCTTCGCCGACTGTCATTAACGACCTCCGCCTGGGCTCTGACCCTTGCCAGATACTCCACAGCGTGCCAGAGAAGCCTTTGCATCCATGGTGATCCCACTCTAGCCCACGGCACTGCGGCACTTTGCCGTTTTCGCGAAATCCTTCGAGCCTTTTTGGAATATCACTTTGCTGTCGTCGATGTTGTCTCTTTCCGAGCCTTTTATGACATCCTACTCGAGTAAGTTCACTCTTAAAATCGATCTTGTTACCGTAATCTTCCCAGATTCGACGCCCAAGCCCTCGTCGAAAAGCTCTGCCTGGACTACGGCATCGAAAACTCCGCTCAACACAACAACCTTCGCCAACTTTTCGAACTTCCAATTCGTCACTTTGTCGAGATTCGCGGTGTCATGGATGCGATTAAGGTTAGTTTTGACACGTTTTTGCTGGGGACATTAATCAAAAACCAAAAAAAGATACAATCTTTACTCCTCTGCGGGACAACTCCACAGTTTTCTCGATCTAAGTTTAACCAGATCACGGTTCTGTTTCTGTTTTTTTACCCCGCAATTTTCTCACTGCCTTCCCATGTCTGTTTCAAGGCATATTGATACACGCCAGACAGCTCGGGAACCCAGACAGTTGATTGTTGATCGGATTGACAAATTAGTGAATTCTATCTGACCTAATAGAAGTTTCCTAAAGGACAAAATGAGTGTTTTTCTTCCCTTTTTTTTGATAGGACTACGTCTAGTTGTTGTCTAGATGCCAGAAGACAACAAAATCGCAACATTTTGAGTTAAACTTTTAATTTGACAAGTTGGGCGTTGTCAATACGCCCTTTAAACTGCCTCAATTTCGAGGAAACAGCTTTATTGTATTGAAGTTTTTTACTTCCTCGAAAATTTCAAGGTTGTTTTAAAGCATTGAAACATGTGACGTCGGCAATATCAAATCGAGTCAGTAGTGGTTAAATTTCCAAAAAAACCCAAATTAAACTTTGATTTGAAATTGATGGTTGTGCAATCATCTGAAGTTTTAAGAGTTCCCTTCACTTTAGTCGTTATTCGAAAGAAACATATGATTTTCGAAAGTTGAAAACTTGTGTTACTCTTTGGGGTTCTTAAGAGGTGTATTTTGATGCAAACATAAGTACATCATGAAAAGCGAGTGAATTGGCACTTGTCCTCGATTTGTTTGGACATTTGAAGATGAAGAATCGCCTGTCCGGGTACAGGGAAACAACATCAAGTTGTACTTTGACGTTTTTTCTGTGTTTTTAATGTAGTCTTTGTGCATGCAGCATAATAAGGCGATAATAGTTCATATTTGAAGTGTTTTTTTGTCGAATCTAATAGAAAAACAAAACAGTTGACGCGTTTTAGTCAGTCGAGATGTGTCTACAGTATACCCAGACTGACCTTCTCCTTATCATCGAATATTTTGTTCATTCCACGCCGGTGAAGATAGATTAGGCTGGTTAGGCTGGTCACATCATAAAAAATAGGCGAACAATGGTGCGATTTTTCCAATAGTTAGTAACTTCACAGGTCTGAAGTCAAGAAAATGTCGGACTCGCTCGCCACAGTAACAACCAACGCCTAGACCAGGTCAGCCCGCAATCAATGATAGGTCGTCCATCGGTCGGTCGTGATAAATAGTTAGGTGTTTCGGCGCGTCTCAAATGAGCGATGACTTTGGTATGTAATGTGTCTTTGAACGGCTATCTTTCGGTTCAGTTGGAATGGTTCAGGTACAGTCACCGGTCGATCGTCGAGCCAATTCCTTTTTCTCGTTGTCGCCGAAGTACTGGTATTTGACTGATCTTCAGTTTTTTACCGCTCAATTGTTTTCGATGCTTCGGGAGTGCCTTTAGGAATGTGTTGTTTCAACATTTTTTATACATGTCAACGAAAACAGCGTTCGTTCGCATAAACAACAATGACAAATGAACATCTAAGTTAAGAAAAGATGAAATTCTTTCTTTGCGGTAAGTCAAAAACAACAATGTACAACAACCAGATATGTTTTGAATTGAAATTGAGTTTCATGCGGTATATATAGCATTGTGACAAACAAGTATACAAACAGTAAATAATACAGTACAGTTCAAATTTACAATAGGAACAGCAACCAGTGCTGAAGTGAATTTTTTTGGATTTTTTACCGACGGCCAATTTGCGGATAAAGAACAGTGTGCGTAGTTGGTTTGAGAAACTGCACACGATGGTGTAGGGCTTTTGGACTATTAAAGAAGGGACCCGTGGAAAATATTAAGATAACAATGAATGTACAGAATTAGGGGTTTAGGCAGCTCTGGGAGCCGTCGGAACTTGCGAAATGAATCTTGACTAAATGATTGGGTTTTTTGGTTTTTGAGGCTTTCTACGTCGCTACTTGTTGTTGAAAGATAGGAATCTTAGTTGACGACTGTCTCGTAGCCTTGCTTGAATCCTCGGCTGTGCGAGATTTCGTTCATGAAGTCAGCTGAGCAGTCGCAGCAGATTGTGCAGACCATGCCGACGGGGTAGCCGCGGTTGTTGACGCAGCCATTCAGGGGCACGAATGTTTGGTGGCAGGCCTTGTTGGGGCTGTTGACCTTGTCGTTGGAAATGAAGATGTCACCATCGTTAGCGACGGGGCCGTCGCAGCCGAGCATCTTGCAGGATGAGGGCTTCAGGTTTTCGAGGTTGGCACCTTCCAAGTAGAAAGCGGCAGGGTTGGAAACGGCAACGCTGTCTTCGACGTCTTCCTTGGCGTCAGCGGCGGAGGGGAATTCAACGCCCTTCAAGAAGCTGCCTGTGAACTTAGGGACGACGGAATCGGCGGGAGCCTGGAATTGCGGGGCAGCCTGCTGTTCCATGGGCTGGTTGATGACGAAAGCGTCAGGCTTAGGGTTGACGGAGGGGTCAGCTTCGAAGTGGACATCATCAGGGAAGACATGGGCAGCAAAGTCCTCGTCTGTGTTGATGACGGCTTCGGCGGCGACCTTAGGCTGGACATCGTCGGATTTGGCTTCAGATGAGCTTACTGGTACATAGGCAGCACCAAAGTCTGAAAAAACATTCATTAAACGATGTTCAAATCATAGATAAGTGTAACTCACCATAAACATCAGCCGAAGGATAGTAAGCTTCAAATGATCCCAGCTTAGAATGTTGTTGCCGAGACGGAAGGCTGGGTGCCGCAAGGGCAACGGCAGCGATTGTGTAAAGAGCGAATACGGACAGAGCCATTGTGAAAGTGAAGAGTGTGTGGTTTGATAGGGTTTCTGAAGGCGTACGGGTAACTTTATATCGGGGCGTCAAGAGGAGAAAAACGGGTGGGTCACAATCACGAAAAAAAAGAAGGTAGTCGATACCCCTATCACGCTGGGTGTATTTCCACGCCCAATTGGGAGTTATTTATAGCGAGTAATCGGTCTTGGGGTGGACAAGGGGAAAGAAGCCGTGAAAAATAGAAAATAGGAATAGTCTTCGTCATAGTTATTCTTAGAATGGCGCAATCTTTGTTCAATGGTGTCGCCACTGAACAAAGATTCACGCCACGCTGGATTTGATAGAGCAGCTGCTGGTCATCAGAAGCTTGTGCTCTGAAGTCTTCTGAGAATAGAAGAGAATGTGCTGGTGAGGACCGTTGAAAGTTGATTTTATATTCGACTCAATTTCGATCAAAGTAGTCAGAGGGCTCCGCCTTTTTGGGCTGTGTCTTCCCCCCTCCTTCAGAAAACACAGGCATCGGTTAGTGGAGAGTGGACGTCCGCCTACCCCCCTGTAACGACTAGAGGTCATTCCATTGCCCTGCCTGCCCACGTCGAGAACTTCTCGTGGACGGAATTTTGTTTTTCAACTCTTTGAGATCACCAGGGCGTTGTCATGTATGCCGTTCTACGAAAACAGAACACAGATAGTCATCGCGTGATGAACGCAGATTGAAAACAATAGAAAGTAAAGGAAAACAAAAACTTTCCTTTGTCTTGAAAGGCATACGACATGTTTTTTATTTTACCTTTACCTGTGAATGTTAAGATGACAGCGACACTGCTAGAGTACAGTCGTCGTTTTTATCCATCTATGCGAAATGCGAATCCGAACACTTAAGGTATGAAACAATTAATTATGGCATGTCACATGACCCCAAAAAGGACTTTGGAATGCAAACATATCTCGCTCGTGAAATCACTTCACGGTGGTCTTTGGCGCCAAGCAAGATTCATCAAGACGACGGCTTCGGGTTAAAAAACGGTTGCGCTCTCCCCTCGAGTTGATGTTATCCGGGTTTGTGGGGTGATAGCACCACCTAACGCGTGCCTTTCCTTGAAACATTTTTTTACACATATTTCGGTCAGTGAGAAAAAATATGCACTTCTGAGCATTATCACACGTTTAGATCAGATTTGAAGCGGTACTGTAGCACCTAGAAATCGATCACGATCAGAGTTTTTCATAGTTCCATAGTATGTACGTGAAAAATCCATGGAAAAGCCGTCAGTTTGGGTGGGGTCCGTTCGTTTTCCCACGGCTATTTTGCTTTGAGTTTAATTGCGGTTGCTCGATCAATTGCGGCTTAGTATCGGTCGCCCTGGTTGTTTACCATCGTTAATCAACTTAATGAGTAATTTAATTGAAAGCTCTGTCGTCAATCGATGGGGGGCGAGGGATTGTTTCTTTGTTGTTCCAGCTTGATTACCGTTCTGATAGACTAGACTTTATAGGGCTTTGTTTTGTGGCAAGTTTTGTCCGACTTGCCACGTAACAACGTTTTAGATAACCGGCTTTGAGCCGTAATTGCATAATGACGCATCTCGTCAGGAGGAATAGGACTAGCCTGTTAGTAGTTTGAATGCGTCTGCAGTTCAACTTAGTGTTTATCTACCCCATTGCGGGTATCATTTGCACTGATCCGTGTGCTAATAGTGTTCTTCACGCTCGGTGAGCATTAGCTTCGGTAGATAGATGTCGATGTACAAGGAATGTACCAATACGGAAGGAAATTCCCCCGAACTCGATGCCTGATTTGCCTAAGCAAGCTCGATTGACTTCTCGATTCTCCCCTCGACTGACCATCAATTGTTAACGAAGGTCAGCCGAGGGATGAATGTTCTCTCCCAACAGGTACATTGGTCTGTCATTGTTTCATGCTATACTACTACGACGCCACAACTCGTGTTGTCCGAAATTGTGGCGCCCGACGACGACGAGCGTCTCACATGAGACACAACATTCCGCAGAAGCTGACGACGACGACTGAAGTTTCCCCGATTCTTTGGTCGCTCTCCCCTGGTGGTTCCCTGTTTGGGCGGACGTCGACGAACGACGCTAAATATAGAATCGGTCAGTATTTCAGTATTTCGGACGCCGTGAACTGGCTAGGGAAGAATCTGTTGTCGATGTCTAGAGCGCTTTTTCAAGTAATGATGGAAAGAAACGTGTCCTAGAATCTGATTGTGAGTTGACGTGAAGTGCGAACACTCAACGTCGGCCACGCTGGCAGGCATGGTAGCTCAGCTCATGTTCACCGTGACAATGATCAGAATTCGTTTCGTTTGCGTCCACTCGCACCCCCCTAGAAGGAACGTTGGGCTGATTGATGCTATTTACGACATTGTGACTGGTGATGATCACTTCACTTCGCACCCTGTCCCCCGTTGATAGACGCACTCTGAAACCACAGGCTCGAAGGACCGAAAAAGAAGCGAGCGACATCTATAAATGGGAACATTGACGCACAATCTTTTCTCGAATAAAAAAGTTGAAAACAATTGATGAAGGAGAAGCGAGAAGTCTTCGTGGTTTCGCTCACAAGTAGCGTAGTCAGAGTCAGTCAGACTCTTGAACTGGAAATCAGTGATGGCGTCGCGTCGTCCTCGGGAGTGGGCTGCGACGAGTAAAAAAAAGTCTTGGCGCCGTCTACCGTCGTCTCTTGGCGCCACATGATGGATAGCTGTCAGGCGTCGATTCGATTGCCGTAAACAACTGTCGTGATCGGCGGACTCCGAAGAATCGTCCATCGTCGACGGACTTTAGTTTTTTTTCGCTCCGTGGTTGACACCTTCGGGGGACAGCTCCTTTGTGTCAGGGGTGGCGGCGTGAGATTCATAATGGATGGTTGTGATCGTTGATAACCCTAAAAATGGGTACGCTTACTTTCAAGTAGTCAGTAGTCAGTCAGTCGTTAGGCATATTGTTTTGATGATCTGATTAAGAGAGGGTTTCTGCTTGTTTTTTTGACCGCAGGAGCGGACCCGCGTTCCTTTCCCACTTTTTATACATTTGGGCGTCGGCGATCGACGACGTGTAGTTTCTCCTTACTTAGTTACTAATGATCCTGATTACAACTACCCCTTAGAACGACCATGTTGCGTGCATTTTGCGTTTTAGTAGTCGAGATTTTAGTTAGTCCATCGATCATGTTATCGGCTACCGGAGGAGGCGCCCGGCATCGGTTTTATCACCGTTCGGGAATGGAAAAGCATAATTAATTGCTAGTCTACATTCCTTTGTCTGAAGTTCTGAAGTTAGGTATCTGAACCTATTTTTTTAATGCGTAGGTTTCGAGGCCACCAGCACAGACGCCCGATTGTTATCACCCACGTTATTAATTGACGAAAACCATGACCATGCGACCTCTAGATGCGGCGTAAATCATGATAACTGCGTTCATTTTGAAAAACGCGCTTTGTTTTTTTACGACGATTTCGCGCATCTTCTATTGCCCCGTTTTATGCGAATTTTATGGGGTCTGGTCAATTACACAATGTGATTGGAAACTTCCTTGTCACAAAGCAGGCTTAATCACGAGAATCGACTTTGTTGTTGAAACAAATTTTAGTTCAAACTAAATGTCTTGTTGTTGAAACAAATTTTATATCAAGTTGAATTACTTTGTTTTTGAAGAACCGAAAACAAGTGTAGTCCAAATTGTCTAATTCCAAAGTGCATTCGGCGTCCACCTATTATCAGCCTGTTCGAGTTCGGTACATTACAAAAACACCGAACGGACTATGCCCTTCCAAATTCCAACTTGTTTTGACTTCTCAATGTGTCTTCTCATTGTCATGGCTTTTCGGGCGTCGTTCGGGTAGCGTTTTACGGCTTTGATGAACGACTACTCTTTTTCAAAGTCGGGTACGATACCCGCTATTTTTAGTTCCACGTTGTTTGCTCATTTCGGTATAGCGTTGGCAGAACTCCAGAGAACTGCATTAAGAAGAACTTTTAAGAAGGACATTAAACGCAAGGAGCAACTTCTATGGGTACTTTGTATTAAAGATCGGTGACAAAAATGAAACCTTTGGGGGTATTTCGTAGCGCCAGGTTGTAATAATAACGCTTTTTGTGGACGATGGACGGATTTTCAAAGTTGGAAAGTAGGTTGAAAGGGTTGTAAACCTACATGGCCTCGGGGATCACGAGGGATGAGCATTGGAATTCGAGGGTTTTAAGCATAAAGATGGGGAGATGGAGATAAGAAGGACAAAGTGAGGTTATTTTTGGATTTATGAGGTCGAAAAGTGCAACTGGGGGTACTGTAGTTCTGGAAGTTATGGTTTTGCTTTGCAATAGAGATAGTGTTTTGCTGTTTTCGATGCTTTAGTTCCGTATTTTCCCACAATAGACCATCAACATTGCCTTAACGACTCTCCAGCGACTGTACTTTACATTATGTAACGGACTAACCAATGATCGGGACCTCTTTGGGTAATTCAAACTATCATAAATTACACTTTTTATCAAACTTCATTAATCAATATGCGACTTAACAAATACCAGACGGGAGGCCTTGTGATTTGTCGAGTCGATTTTCATGAATCCTCATGCCAGACATGTGTATTCTCAAGTCAGCATTTCGGCCATTCCTACGTTCTTGTATTTTTGATTAACTGATAGTAATACCGGTTTATTAGAGCGAACCCACACCTAATAAGTTTAAGTGCACGTAATCAGAGTTAACGCATTAGGTGATCATAGTTCGGTTACAGACACGCTTTTCTTGGGGTTTGTCAAAGTTTCACTCAGTTTCACAAGGTTTTTGTTAGTTCAAACACGTGCCTGTCATGATACGGCTTTGTAGTCGTGTGTAAATCGAGATCGACGCAGTGGTTAGTTAGTCAGTGCTAATTGGTGTGAAGGTCGATAATGACGATGATGGTGTTAGGTTGATTCGTGTTTATTGAAATAGATTGTCGATCGCTTTCTGGTGTCGGGGTAGGGTAGAGAGATAGATCAAGTATCATTGAATTGATGTTATCGTACTTGGATGCATGCTTTCGAATGTACGTACGTCAGTAGTGACCAGGTCGGTGGGGAGATGATTCTGCTGTTCAAATGCTCTTGCGGTCAACGCCTAATGTTCGATAGGTGGAAATGGAAATAGAAACAAGTCCTGTTTGAAGCAAAGATAGTTTTAATTACGTCAACTGATCTGGGGAAAGTGTAATTAAAAGGAAGTTAGTCATGTGTGAAAAACAAAAAGCATATCCGTGTTGTTGATTGGGGCTGTTTTAAACGACTTTAATTGTGTCAACTAAGCATTTGGCTTTGATTTTTCAATGCCTAAAGCACAAAAAACTATCTCGGCACCGTGTCAAAGACAAAAGTTGAGTAACCTTGTCCTTTCCGCCAAAAGTGCACGACAGCCAACAATGACTGACCAGAATTAAACAATGATACCCCAAGTGTCACGTTTTTTTCATTGGTTTTTGGTTTAAAACCCATATCACACACTGAGAATGACAAAAAAACCAAACCATGATCACTTGCTTGCTTTTTCGGCATTAAACGCTTTGACTTTGATAATGCGATTCACGCTCCAATGAACTAACTCATCGCTGTCCGCTTCTTCACGCACGTATGCGCGCGCAAACTTGACAGACACTCTTTTCGGCACAAGTTTTTAACGTGTACTTTTTTGACCCGTCAAATTCGATGAAACTCACACCAGTGTGATCGCCAACCACTACCGTAATCAAAGAAAATAGTTATTATGGGACAAGTGTTGACATTTATCAATCCATATTGAAAAAAGTCGTTTCAATGTTTCGGTATACGGTAGATTGCACCTTCTGATAGCAGTGTCAATGTGCAAAACATAAATTACCAGCCATGAAAAAGGTTCCTCGTTTTCGGCGTTCAAAGTGGTGGGAAAACAAGCGCTTTTTGACTTATTACTGGCCATTTGTCTTTTGCTTTATAATGGACTTTTACCTTTTTGGGAACCAAATCAAGATCACGCATATATACTGATACGTGTTTTTGACCATTCTTATTTTTGAATAACATGATGAAAGAAAGAAGGAACATAGGAATGTTAATGAAAAATGTTTAGTGACAGCCGTCTTTTCACTATGTCAAACTTTTTGGAGTTTTAGTAACAACATTGGCGCCATCAAAAACACAGTTAATTGACACGGTCGGTAGGAACGTACATTCCGTGAAGTTTTTTGGTTTTTTGACATTTTCGTCGGGGGGCTATTTTTGACTGACCGCCAAATGCGCCCTAATCGTGTTATCACAATCAAAACAACCGATCATTCAAACCAAAGTTTTTATATCACGAGACGAGGGTGCTCCGAGATGCGTTCCTGAAGGCGCCAGGCGGCTTTAGTTCGTTTATTAACCCGAATTCGAATTTATGCATGTCCAGTGCTCGGAATGCATGTTGTTTCAGTAACTTCGTGAAAGATGAAAGAAAGAAGGAACCGAAGAAACACCAAGAATGTCGTCCTGGTTGGCGGGAGTTGTTGAGCCATACAAAAAACACAGAGGGTGATGTCTTTCTCGCCGTCTTTCGTGACTTCAGAAGGGTTTCGTCTTCGACAGCGTTTTTTTCGCCTATCTTCGTTCGTTCGACTTGGGTTTTGACTTTGGTTTTTTTCGCTCTCGACGCATTCCGAAGTTCTGTTGGCGACAACATGTCGCCATTCCCGAAACATGACAAGGTTGGAGGCCGCCGAGAAACATAGGTCGTCAAATCAGACGCATTCGGAATGCCCGCAATGTAACCCAGCGAGTCGGAGTCGATTTTGATGAGTTTATCGCTCGCTTCAGAACGGCAGAGGCAGACGGCCTCGCCGCTTCGAAAGCTCCTCGGGAATGCGGAAAGAGGATCACAAATGAGAAAGATCGAAGTTTTTTCTTGCAAAAGGAAGGGAAATTTTTTGCAAACTTTATGAGGGGGGTTGTAAATCAGGAATTTCCATGTTGTGAGGAATGCAATTACAAGGGATTTTATGGCACGAACAGTGTGGTAGAGTACAGCTATTAAAAGTCTCATCTTAAATCAGATAGTTTAGACAAGAATGGAACGTAAAATGGTGCAATTTCAGGGCGAGGCATCGTTGGCAGCCAACTTCTGGAAGTATTTCGATCGAACGATTGAACGGAATTCGAATTTCGCCAAGCAAACATGTCGGGAGATTATTGAATTGCAGAAGTTTGTGACAGAGGATGTAAGAAAATTGCAAAAGTGGCATTTTTAAAAGAAAATATTTTTAGATCCAACTTTCAAAGCCATCTAGACTTGTTATATGGTCCAGTACATCAAATCCAAATGGCACAGGGTTGAAAATCAAGGAATCCGATGCCGGCGCAGCGTACTTCCCATGGAGAAATGTCCTCGGGGCGACTTCATCTGGGGTCGTTTTGGCAGTTTTTTCCGATGCTATTGCGGTTCTTTTGAAGAATCAGGCTTTCGTTCTTGATACTCCGTTGGTCTGGGTCCAGAATGTTGCTGCCACGGCTTTAGCTGAGAGTGCTGATGATGCTGAGAAGGCTGGAAATGATCTAATTGTGAAGCTGATAGCGCCGGAACACGAATTTCTCGTCGAATTCCCGGTGATAGAGATGAAAAACGACCTATTGGCAGCATTTTCGTCGAGTTTAATCTACTACAAAGAGAAAAACGATCTCTGCATCTTTGACGATCAACCAAGACTGAATGGAGTCCCAGTGAAGCGGACTGGGATGTATGAATTCTCGACGGCACATCCAGTCTACAAGGGAGCGAAATATCAGGGCGAATGGAAGAATGGCAAGCCTCATGGAGAGGGTTTGATGATTTTTACCGATGGGAAGGAGTATAAGGGCAGTTTTGTGCATGGAGAGATTCATGGGTAGGTCTTTTGGTGTTTTTTTAGCTTGTAGAGTTTAAAAATTGGGTTTTGTTTCAGCCACGGTGAAATGACAGTCCCGGAAGACCGCAAATCAGTCAGCCCGATGGCCTCAGTCTTCTACACCCCAGCCATTTCCGATCGAGTCCATCACTTTAAAGGCCGCTGGAAATCTGGTAAACTGAACGGTTTGGCAGTGATTTTGTATGTCAATGGCGACAAATATGAGGGCTACTGCGTCAATGGGAAGCCTCATGGACATGGTGTTCATAGGTCGGTTGATTCGGCTGGTGCACTGGCGATTTATGTTGGTGGATGGTCGAATGGGCAGAGACATGGTTATGGGGTCTACAGTGTCTCCAGTAGGTTTAGATTTACCTTTTTTCAATCTTTATGATGGAAGTTTGTGTTTAAGAAGACCGCTATCTCGGAATGTGGAACAATGGCCAACGCCACGATCGCGGCTGCCACATCACTATCGATGGGGTGTTCCATGAAGGCATTTTCGATCGCGATCGCTTCACCCGCGGCCGATTGGTGACAGATTCCTCCCCAAGAATCTCCTTTGAAGGCGATTTTGAAAAGCTCGGGTACGCTGCTGGAAAGGGTAAACTAAAATTGACCCCAGATGTCGTTATCGATGGCACAATGAATGGTCAAATCTTGTCGGATTCGCTCAACATCACCCATGCCGTCTGTAAAAGGACCCCTCAACAAGAACGGGATTCTCACGGCGGGGTGAATACGGCAATGGCTGAATCTATGCTTATCGAGTGAGTTTTGAACAGTTTTTTCGATAAGTTTTGTTTAAAAATGCAATATTTTTCCTGGGGTCAATTAGTTGAACAAACATTACTGTAAAACATATTGAAATCACAAAGAATGGGAGTTCTGATTAAAACTTTTGCGACGCTAATGACCGTTGGCACCGTCTTGATCGGAAGGACTCGGCCTTGTTTTTGCCCTCTTCTTCCCAGTCGTAGGGGTCGTCGAGATTCGCTCTCGCGTTGATTGCGGCCTGAAACGCACTTACTTATGCTTTAAATAGTCACTAAAACCCACCAATGCCATTAACTCATATATGAAGTTATAATCAACCCGATCACTGTACTCCAGCCTGTCTACATACTGTAGAATCTTGACAAATTCCGTTTTTACCAGCGGCAAATCGCTCAAAAACCGCTTCAAGCCCTTCTCAGATCGAATCTCCTCCTTGCTCGACATGACGTCGTTCTTGTCACTGAGCTTCCTCCACGGTAGCCCGCTCGGACAGCTCAAATCAATGAGCAGATAGTACCAGCTTTCGCAGTCGTCCTTCGGGCCCATCTCCTTGTTGTGATGGCAAGCTAATGACGCGAATCGCACGGTCCCCTTGAAACCGACCTGTGCCCTGGGTGTTTTCAGCTCATTGTCGTCATTGGTGATGCGTCGAGCGATGCCGAAATCGAGCAGGAAGACGATTCGCCGTTCCTTGCCAAGACCGCATGCGTAATTGGCTGGCTTGAGATCGCGATGGATGTAGCCGCATTTATGCATGGCCGCGACGGCTTCGAGACATTGGATGGAGCCGCCGATCGCTGTCGCCATTGTGAATACTCGGTTTGGTCGTTCGCGTTTCAGGTCGTCCAGGGATTTCCCGACCAGGGTCATGCACTGGAATTTTGACCATTTTTAGCGAATTAAAAGTCAAGTTTGAACCAAAAATTCAAAATTAACTCAAAAAAGCCAAAATTAGAAAAGCTTACAATGAAAAAGTACTTTTCCTTCTTGCCCCGATCCACAATATTCGTAAAATGCTTGGCGTATTCAGGCTTTCCGTTCATTTCTTTTAATATTGCCACCTCCATCTTTAGTTTACTGTGCTTTCGTTTTTCGAGCTTCTTTTCGACCTTCATCGCGTATTCTTGGGTTTTATCGCCGCTGTCGTGGACTTTATAGACGGCACCAAAACCTCCTTAAACCATTTTTCAAATTTTGCAAGTTTATCGAAATGCTAAAAGTACCGTACCTTCACCAAGTAGCTTTACGACGACCCAGTTGTACTTGCCACTTGTAATTATCGCGCCCTAGAAAACTTTTTTGTTAAAAATTTGGAGTTTTTTGAAATTTTGTTGCTTACCGGCTTGATACCAATATCATCCTCCTGTTCACTGGCTCCCATGATGTCGTCGTTGTTGGGGCTTCAAAGTGTTTCGGGTTTTTGGATCCGTGAAAGTTCGGCAAGGGCCCAATGCCGTGCCTGGAGACGGCACCTACGCGAATGCAGGCAGGTACCTGCGTGGCGCCGACAGAAAGAGTGGATCTTTTTGAGAATTTTGACCGATTTTATGCTAATTGGGGGCCTTTTAGGACATGACTAAGTTTTGTCATTTAAAAAGTCAAAAATTTTATTAAATTTCAGCGACTACCCCACCCTGGGCACCTGGGCCGTCCATCCTGACCTCAAATGGAAGGAAATCTTTGACCACATTTTCCACAATGTCCTCGGCTTCGATACTGTATCCACAGCCGAGGTTGCTGACACGAAACGGGCTTGGGAGCGACTATCTTCCATTGTTGATCGGATTAAGACCGTCCATGGGGTCACTGTCGATGATGCCCTTGAAAAAGTGCCCGATTTTGAGGCGGATTGGTCGTTGGCTTATTACAAGACTGTCAAGCGGTATTGGGATTTGGTGGGTTTTGAAATCTTTATGAATTTTGTTGAAAATGGGTTTTTCAGTTCCTCAAAACCGACCATCACCCAATCCAAGGCCTCTTCAACGGATTGATCGAAATATTCTGCAACAGTTACAACAATCTCGGCATCCACGAAGTCATGTTTGACTCTGCTGTTTTGGAGCTAACTTCTTTCATCGAACGGACTTATGATGTCATCGGGTATCTGTTTCCATCACTGCCATCGAAGGACGACATGTATCAAGCTATCCCGGAAGTTAGCGAAGAAGGAGAAAGCCCTGTGACGCCGGAACAGGAAAACTTCAACGTGCCGACACCGGCCTGTGAGTTCGTGTTGGAATCGCTGTTTTCAAAGTGCTATGCGGATCTGTTCACGATGTACACCATCAAATCGCAGGAACTTGACCAACGCTACTGGTACTGTGTTAGTGCGCTGAATTCTGTGACAGATGTGCGGCTTTTGAAGCATTTTGGGGTCGATCAGTGAGTTTGAAGTGGATTCTGAGATTTGGATTGAACATTCATTGAGGTTTAGATCACTCTGGCCAATGTTCACTTCATCTGGATCCGATGAATTGCAATTTGCCATCAGTTCGAGGCGAAAGTTCTACGAAAGTGCCGTCGTTACACTTCAAAGCATCGGGTGCAAGTTTACGCCTTCTGATAAGCTGAGGATTCTGACGAAAACCTTTTCCGACATTAACGAGGTTGGTTTTGGCTTTTTATTTGAACATTTTTGGAAGTTACAAAACTTTGCCATTGCGGAAGTCGTAACATTTTGGTCCCCCCACACCCTTCTCTGACTCGACATTTACTAAGTGTATTTTCGTCTGACGAGACGAGACTGGCTGCCCAGCCAGCTAGTAATGCAGTTGTTTTCATCTGCGACGAGAGTCGTAGTAGTTTTTTGCGTCGCTGCCAAGACTGGCTAACATAAAGCTTTCCCAAGAACAGCGCCACGGAGACACGTCTACTCTTAGAGTGAGACAAACCGCTGCCCGGACGGAACCGAACGCATTTCGTACCCGTTGACGACGACGCTTGTTCGTTTTTTGGAGCCCGCCAGCCAGCTAGCACGCGACAGTAGTTTTTTGCTTGCTTTTCTCTTCTTTTTTTCATATTTTCTCACGACGAGGGAGGCCTGCTTCTATTTTGAAGGCTCTGTTGACAGCCAGGCAATGGCAATGGCATCAAACCGGTCCGTCTGGTCTCTCGTGGGACGCGGGATGCTTTTCGCCAACACAATAGCCCATGCCATCGTTCGATTCAGGGCATAATAATACGCCTCGAATAATACGCAAAGCAAGGCAAGAGACAGCAAAAACATAATATATAATTCCGTTTTTGTTTGTGAAAAGTTGGAAGTAGTCGCAAAGCAGAAAGATCACTTTTCTCGGAAATCACCTGCATACTTTATGTAGTATCACTTCGCCAGAGATGAGAAAACGGTTAAATTTTGTGGTGTTTAATGCTTTATCAGGTAATTTGATCAAAAAGTGTGTGGAACTGAACCCAAGGTCAAACCAGTTTCTTGAAACAAAAATGAAACTTTTGCGCTTTTAGTTTTTACGTAATGACTTTGACCTTTAATAGGGCTTCTTTGGAACGTGTTAAGCTACATGAGTAGAGGAATTCCGAAAAAAGTGTGTTCGTATTAGAATTAGAATTGCAAACAAGTAGTAATTAGTTTGTGATAAAGATACTAAACTGATTATCTGGATGACTGTATTGAGATTACATTCTTATGTTATTACTTTTCTGCTTATGTGTGTTCTGTAATAGGAATTAGTCGTCGCATGGCTATTAGCCGTTACGGTAGATGTGTACTTTACGGCTTGTGTGAAAGTGAAACTGTCTGTGTGTATAATTTCATTGGTGTATGTTTTTAATGGGCGTTCGTATTTGTCCGGGCAGGAAACTGGCATAATAATTCCAAGTAGTCTACAGAACTTCCTTTTTTTGTTTATCGTTGTGCACTTTTTCGAACTCTGGACTGTCTGGTCCATCTCTCTGTGTGACGGAGGACGTCCCCGGCTTATCCCCGACGTTCGTTCTCGTTCCCTCGTGTTGTCTCAATGCGCTTGGATAAATTGAATTTTGACATTTGTTCGAATGCGAATGCGAACGCAGAGGAAAAACAGCTAGAACAGGACAGGACAGGGCACACATTTGTTGTTGTCTGTTGTTCCTCGTTCGATTCCCTGTATGAGATGCCACATGCACCGTACTACCAACAATGAACGAACGCCACTTTTTTGCATTCTTCATATAATTGAGCCGCATTCGACGCTCAAACTCGAAAAAGAGGTCCCAGACGATTTGATGATGAACTTCGGGGGTCCCATGATGTCGCTCAACCAACCGTCTGTTTGTGTTGTGACGACGACGACTATCCTCAGCGCTGCCCCTGTCGACCCATATTTTCAAAGTAGTTGTTTTTCGTTCACACTACAGCTTGCTACTGACTGCACTGCCTACAGCTGTAAGTACCGACATTGGAAAAACAACCACACATGAACGTCCTTTCCACTATACTCAGGACAATGACGTCCTAAATAAGTCTGTCGGGATCGTGAAAAGTAGAAAAGTAGTTGTTTTTGCTTTTGGCAGTTATGTTAAACCGATGTCATTAGTCCATGTGAAAGACATGCAAAAGAAAAGCAAAGAACATTTATTTTCCAATATCAATTCACATAACATAAAAACAATTTTCATTGAAATTACGACAGTTTCAAAGTCTAAACAAAGTAACGTAATACAAGGAAAGCTCTTTTTGGCCCGGTTTCAAGCTACTTCAGAGCTTCTAAAAACAACAGGGATCAAACAGTATGCACTTCAAAATCTCTTCAAAGCAAGTTCAATCAATGTGTTCTCCAATGACTTAATTGACAGGTTTCTATACACATATCCGAAGTAATGTTATGGGTTTGAGGTAGGATAATCGAGTGCCTGGGATGTCTAGCATGAATGTAAGCTCTGTCAATTAATTATTTGATAACTTTCTCTACACGATGATTGCTAGTCTCTTTTGAAGAGAGCGGACAGGGGAACAAGTTTGTTTGGAGGTTAATGTGTTTCACCGATAATTTACAATATTTACACATGGATCCCTTTTTTCGAAGGTAAATTTGGTTACAATTAGTCCTTGTTGGAAAAGGAGCGTATGTACAACATCAATCGATGTTCCTGAGGCCGAGGGTTTTTACAAGTGACAATTTACAAAAAAGTTTGAGTTTTAAGCAAAAAGGTAATATCGCCAACGATTTTGAATCTATAGAGATCATAATCTGAGAATGCCGGCGTAAATTTGGCACGCGGGATTGGAAAAAGTGTGAAATTTGAACGAGTTAAGGTTTTGTGGAAGAATTTGCTATTGTAAAGACAACGACTAGAGGGTGCCATTTGGGACCGTTTTGGACAATTCAGGCCTGAGTCGCGTTGTAGTTTTTCTCGATCAGCACGACGACGTCGGATAATTTGACGCCGGCAATCGGCTTCCGGTCAGACTTTGGCGGATCAACGGCGACTACATCGATTTCGGGCTCTTCACGTTCGGGCGTGTTTTCACGCGAGTCATCCCAGACGGGTCGGAAGCGTTTGTCGTGACTGACCTTTTTACGTGCAGCCAGGGCTTCCGGATCGTTGCTCATGGCGTTCATGAGATAGATTGCTGCCATCTGTTCGAGCAGGAGATTAGCGCCGGATGGGGGTTCCATCTAAAAGCCATTTGATAAGAAAACTTGTCAAATTTTTAAATAGGCTTACATTATCCGGGTGATGACGGTTCACAGGGTTCGCAATATCGGCAGTAGAGTATTTCTTGGGAAGATTCTGTTTCACCTTTTGAGCAATGGCCCTCGTTTTGACGCCATCGGGACAGGTAAAGGCACGAGAGCGCATGGAATCCGTGTTGTTGCTAATTGGCGAGTGGGTTTGAGACCGAGCGGTGGAATCGTCATTGTGGTGCCTACGCTTTCGGCAGCCATTAGAATTCTCGGAATCTGAGCCCGGGGAGGCCGAGGGTCTCATTGGAGTTGCCAGAGATGACGTCGATGAGGAAGCGGATGGCGCTGCTGGCTGAAATCAACTTCTTTAGAACTTTGTAATCATCGTTAGTCATCAGCTTTCAGAAGGACATTTGCATTTCATCCTTCGAAACCGAGCCAAAACATGGTCGCACTTTTGTTTTTCCCCTTTGAACTTTCGTCCAAGTTCGCTCATGCAGAATGTCACGATCGTCGGAATCAAAAGCAAAAGTGCAATAGATAGTATACTTTAAAAACATACCGCAGCATTGGAGAACGTGCGTTGTGGCAACATTGGCGCCGACGATACCATTGCCGCCAAAAGTTGAGCGTTATTCAGTTGGGCATTTTGACTAGCGATGCCATTCATAGCCAGCAATGGGTTCCCCACCGTCATGGCACTAGTGTCAAATGGGTTCGGATACAGTGGCAAACTAGGGGCACTGATCGCTGGAGTGTTTAGCATTAGCGCCAATAGGGCTGGATTGAGGGTACTTTGCGGGCTGCAGAGATACTGTGACATTGCCAGTTGATCCAAAAAGTTAGAAGGTGTCGAGGAAGTCGGTGGCGTACTGCTGGTCGATGTTGCCGCCAGGCTTTGGAAGTAGGTTTGCATGGTGGCTTGAATCTGAGCGGCATCCATGTTGAGGTAGAAGGCAGAGTTTGCAATATGGGTTGATTTTTGAGATGATGGGTTCACAGTTCAATCAACAGGAGAGTAGTTAGAGGTAGGTTGAACGCAACTTACCCTGAAAAAAGATAGATGTGAACGTTGAAGCAGATTCTAGCAAGATTGGGCGTTCCCATATTGCAACATTGGTGATAAGAAGTCCGCGTGGAACGCACGTTATTGCTCGAGTACACGGGTAAAAAGGAAGTGAATGTTTGTAGTGATCATTATTCAAAGTTGTAAAAAGTTGGCCCGAGAGGTCAAAGCCATTCGGGAAGGAAAATATTTTCGCTTCTCCTCCTCTCCCAATGCCAGGGTTCAGACAGAACGTTACTACTTGTCACGGACGGCATCGGGCAAGCTAGACGGAGGCGCAGTCGAGCGAACGGCGCCCCGGCACATAAAAGGAGGGGTTTCGGAGCTTCCCCTCGAAGTTAGCCGGCTAGCTGTTTTTGTCAATGACACAGACAAACCGTATAGACGAGAGACACGAACAAATATGCACTGCCAAGACGACGACATACTAAAGTGGGAGGGCACTGAATTGGCAAAGTTAAGAAATTTTTTTTAACAGACGACGTGTGTGTAGTTTTTTGCGTGCTCTTAAAAGACAGCGTCCCTAGAAGCTCTGGACTCGGACTCTGGGTATGGCACGTCGTTTGCCTCTGTTTTTTTATGTTAGTTTGAGAAAAAAAGGGCCGCCCGAGGCTGGGGGGAAGTCACGGACCACCCCCGCCTCTCACGGAACAAACGTGTCTCGCCCGGCCTGGGGTGCAAAAAAATAGAAGTAAGGTAGAAAAAAATAAAGGGTTGGAGAAAAACATAGGGCTAAATTGACCGCAAGTACAACACAATTCACATGATCTCCGCAGTTCACAGTACTCACAGAGGTCAATCACACAAATAAAGAGCTCCGCCCCGGCTTTACATAAATAAATGACGAGTACGGTATTAAAGGGGAAAAAATGAGGCTTTGCGTATGAGTTTCATTAAATTTAATTATCCTACGAAATGATAAATCCGAAATCTGACAAAATAGCAACACAAAGTATAAGCCTTTTTTTGGCACAGCTGTTTTTCACATGTTTCTACATTTGGAAAGTAGAAATGCATAGTATCATACTGATAAAAGTGCGCGCCACGGTTAACCTTGTACTCTGGAACCCCTGGAAATGGGTAAAACAGCTACATGAGATGGAAATATTTGGAACTAGTTTTTTTTCGCTCTCGATTTTGGTTCAGTTCAATCGGAGTAAAATTGGTTGGTCTTCGCTACCGGCAGGGGTGCCGAGGCTCCGGTTAATAGGGTTTCTCAAGGACAAGTTGGGTTTTCTATTATACATTACTAAGTTAGTTCGTGGTGAGATCCATCTACTCCGGGGTTTTCATTGGGTCACCAACGATGTGAAATGGTTAAAATGTAGAGTAGATGGAATGCAACTGCTCGACGTCTTTAAAGTCACCTATCGGCTGGTCTGAGCTATGACGGAGATCAGATTTTTTTCTTTGTTACGTATTGCACGAAAGTAGAACTAGGTTTTTGTCAAAACTTGCATTGCAACATAGGCATAAGCAGGTTGGCTGGCGATTGACAACGCCTTTTAGCGTGGGTAAATTGAATCTGATTGTTATCAGAATCGAATTGGTAGTGGGAAACACGTATAGGTTGAACTTGGCACAGAATAAGTACAAACTAAGGACAAATTCATAATCGAAAAAATGTACGGTGTAGTTAGATTTGATTTATGAGCCAAAATTGGTAGTGTTGGAGAGTTCGAAGTAGTGACTACGCGAGGTTAAACGGTAAAGGTCGTCGAAAAACGTGTTTAAAGACGGTTTTTTTATCGGAGTAGATAAAATCAGAAAAATAGCTATTAGAAGGTATCAAATCCGTCGCTAGAGTATATTCCCATTGTTCGCGACACCCAAAAACTTTGAATTTCACAAAAAATCATGGTACGCGTAGACACCGGTCGTCCGACGTATTTGGCTGCTGAGAGCCCCGACGAACCGGAGGAAGTGAAGAAGGAACGCCGCCATCGGTCGCCAAAAAACGTGGGATGCAACGAGCTCGCAGCCTATAGAGGCGGTTTTTTGTCGTCGTCGTCGTCCGACGGACGCCTGGTTGGCGACATCTCACGGTGACGGACATTCGGTCATCGCCGGCCGGCCGACTGCCCGAGATGCCGCCGACCGCCCAGACGACGACGAAGTTGAAGGATGAAAATAGCTCCCCACCATCCCCGAAATTTGTCGTCTTGCTTGTCGGTTGCTCCGACTGGACCCCGGGGGCAGCCTCCTGTGTTTTTTTTGTCATTCGGAGATAGATGCAGGGTGGCTGCTGTCTGCACCCAGCACTTTACTGATAGATACACGTGATTGTATCTCCATCTCGACGACAATGTGAAAAAAAAGATTGACAGGAGGAACCGCAGACGATCCGTGCCTTTTAACGTTGATTTGATGCAGCGTGTAAGTTGACTAGCTCAACTGAGCTGATTTGAAGAATGCTCAACTTCCTGGCTTCAAATTAAGGTCGTTAGAGTCAGAAGTAGCCGCGCTTTTTAGACATAGGAACTATTTTTGTCAAAGAAATGAATGGGTACGTCATAAAAAGTGATTCATAGCACACTTTGGAACATTGTAGGGCAAGGGCAGCCTTTTGGCTAAGGACATGCGTTCTTTCTGCCTTTGAATGTAGTTCGTCTTTTACACGTTCGTTTTTTTGGCCACGCTTCACGTGCAGGAAAACAGTGTGCGGCTGGCTTGGCTTGGCTTGTTTTGCGACGAGGAACGTCATCAGGATGGCTTTGTCTACGCTAGTTTTATCCAGAAATCGCGATTTTGGAAAAAAATGAGCCATTTTTGATGGAAATCGGAACTAAAGTACAATGTCAATCCATCCACGTGTAATAGTAAAACATGGAAATGTAACATGAACTCTTACGGCTAGAATTCACACACTTCGCAAAAGATTTGCACATGGCGCGGCTGTAATGACGACAACTACGCTGGCTGGTAATGTCAAAACAGTTGACGAATCTAAGTCCTTTTAATCGGAGTAGGAGCACTGACGAAGTATTTTAGTAGTGTTGACGAATCGGTGGCTCCAGCAGCAAGGGTGCGAGCAAGTGCAAATCGACTATGAAAAGCGATTGACATTAAGGGGGGAAGAGGGCAAATGTACGTTTTTTTGCTGCTCCTTCTTACATTAACCACCACCGCCAACGACGACATTTTTACATTAGATTGTGTGTCCTTCGACCACACCTGGCAATCGAATCAACAACAATTTTGAATGAACAATTATTTGAGTCGAAATCAACAAAGCGCGAGCGTACATCAACTGCATCTGATGTGAGCGTTTTGAATCGACCTTTAAATGGGTTTCAAACTGATGAAAAAGTGAAAACCGACCAAACGCATGTCAGTAGAAAGTTACATCTGTCTGATACAGATGGCTGCACATGCATAGTTGCAATAATGCAACATTGCGGAAGTATATCTATCAATCACCATGAACAACCCCAAAAAAGGGATTCTGTCTGATCCAGACGACTGATGCGATGCAATGATGAAAAAACAACAATGTTCGAAAGAGGAATCGCAGTGGGCGGAGCCTGTTCTGCGTTAAAAGTGCGATTATTCACGTATTTGTACTTTTTTAGTCGCGGTGCTCCTGGCGGCTCGCGCTATTTTTTCGACGCCCAATGAATGTGCATGTTGTTTTTGTTTGATACGATTCTCGGACGAGGGCACGGGTTCGAGCCGATGCAGGCGCAAACGCAGGCGCGGCTGATGTAATGCAATTTAATCAACTAATAGGTGAACTTGTGAACAATGTTCGAAGCGGGTAGGCGGTGATATGTTTTTAGCTTGGATTGACATGAGTTTGATTGCGCTTCGGAGACGATTAGAAGCAGGACTTCAAATTGGGGCACAACAGAACAACAACTAGTCTGGCAGATGGTTGAAGTAGTCCTTTTTGGGGACTGGGATGGCCGCAGGAAATATTTGAGACAAAAAAAAACACATGTGAAAGACTGGCTTTTGCAGGATGGATGGAAATCGCGCCTGGTACGAGCTGCGGACACCGCCATCCTCGTGTTTTTATTCCTTGCTATGCGATATTGCAAAAAACGAAGCCGGTGGCGGTTGTCTGACGGTGACGACTATAGGAAGAGGGGTGGAAAAGTGGATGCTACGGGCAATGACGACGATGATGATGACACGGGGGGATGGGGAAGAGTGACAAAAAACAACAACAACCAATTTGAAGGACTCGCTGGCTGGACGGAACTGAACTGAGCTGAGAAGTCTAATGTCCGTCGTAGACTGGCTTGCAATGGCTTTACTTTGGTTTGGCGGTATGCCCACAGGCAATGTGATTGGAGATGGATAGGCTAGGGTAGGGATAGGCGAAATCAAAAGCAAGCATCACTTCCCTCAAGGCCGTTTTCGAAAAACAAGCCTTGACGGCGGTTAGGCCTAGCTAGACCGAGTGACACACTTTCGGTTTGCTTCGGAGGCTTTCCACGATATTTTTGCACTACTACACTATCGGAAACGAACGACAACCAAGTCCGAGAGGCAAAAAGGGGGCTGTACTTTACGGCCAGCCTTCTTTCCTCCTCCCTTTTTTCTATTTCGTTTCGTTTTTCTCTCTTTTTTGCACTCTTGGACACCACTTTCAATTTCGTTTCAAAGTGCGTGTCCTCTTACGCCGAGCGAGCGAGCCCGAGGCCGCCCCGAGGATCGACGCCACCACGCCGCCGGGAAGGTCTTAAAGTTCACAGATGAACGCATCGCATCCGCGGTCGGATAGCCTACCGAGCGGGCTAAAAGGGCAAACAACCCTGAATGATGTTGTTTTGATGAGCTACTTCCTTCCCATCTCCATCGTGCCCCCCTCCGGGCTGCTGTAAAGGACACCCGGTGGTGGTGTCAAAGCGATGCACGCTGACTGCATGACGATTGATTCACGCCAAAAGTGCACTTCTTGTCGGTCGACGATGAGGGCGATCACTGTCACAAAATAAAGAAACAAAAGCACTTAATCATGCCAATAAGTATGCATGCATATATGCACAGGCTAAATTAGCGATTCTGGAAATCTGTTCATTGCATTTTACTTACATTAGTCAACTTCCGGGAGTCAAACCTCGGTCAATGTCAATGTCAAGCGCCTTGATATTTTCTCATAATCTTTAGTTCTATGCTTTTCTTTGCGTTGGCTGGCCGGCGAGTTTTCGGAATGCGACAATTTTTTTTGCTTCCTTTGCCCTTATCCGATTTGTGATATTATTTTTTTCACCACCACCGGCAAAACGTGCCCTTTAAGGTGAACGCACGAACGACCGAACGAACGACTTAAAAATGTGTACTTTTGGGAGCACTTTTTGTGGGAGCAAATCTTATTTAGAAGAAAAGTTTTTCGAACGCATGCGTAAGAAGGACGACTGAGCCACCGTCTTACATGTTAGGCACATCATTAGCGGCCACAAAATAGGACTTATTTGGTGTGATTGAACGGAAAAAGGGCAAATATTATGCCATGGAAGCTGGCATCATTGAATTTTTTACTACAAGGTCAAAGCAGTAGTTTGTCATGTCAATTCGCTCACTTTGATGATAACTTTTGGCGACACTAGTACTCCACTCCGGGGTGAACTAATTGGGCGATGTCGTCTTCTTTTTCTTCATGATGGATGCACGATTGGCCTCGTTTCACTTTCTGTTTGACTAATTTGGCCAGCAAGTGATTGACAATGTCAAGGAAGATTAAGCAAGCACATGGCGAAAGCTAACAATTGCAATTGAACTTTAACCCTGACCCTCAGAGTGTCAAATACCCTACTCTTGTCCGTTTGATTTATTAATGCCGAGCTAAGTCGAATTTCATCTCTCTCGGACAGCTGTGGACTAACTACGTTCTATGTTTACTCCCCCCAAAGTTTTTAAATACATTGAAACAAAAATAGTACGTCCTTTTCGCTATAAATGTTTTCCAAACACTTTTTATAAAAAGGCTTACGTAGGCAAGGCAAACTTGAAACGTTTTTTGTGTGAACAGCCAAGTTTGGACACATTTTTTTCCAATGTAAAGTGTCTTATTACAAATTTAGTTTGCTCTCAATAATCGGGTTTATTATTAGTGCACTAGGCTGTTAAAACAAAAAACAAATATTTAATTTAGAATTTTTTTAAAGCGTTCTGAGCGTAGTAAATAAGCTTAAAGAAAGCCTGAGCTTACATTAAGGTTATACTTAATCTAGACTTAATGGAAACCAATCAAAAGAATTTGGACGGCTACAAATATTTTCTAAGACAAGGGTCACGCACTTTTGGGTGTAATGTGGGGGTCGCAACGTTAGCGTAAAAGTCTGTCTCAGTGTACAAAAAAGTGCAAGCTCCTACCTTTGTGCCCTTTTACAGGGGTTGGTTTACTTCCATGACAATGTCAAAAGAAATTAGTTTTTGTTCTTTGATACTATTTAGACTGACGTGGGGGTATTTTTAGATGATAGTGTCTACACTTTTTTAAATAGCAATTTAAACGGCACCTATTTCTTCATTTTTTAAAGATCCCTCAAAAAATATGTGTAATGTTGACAAAAAACTGCTTAAGGAAAGGCGATAGATATCCGGTCGAATTAGGAAAGCAAAAAAAGCAAAGATTGGGCTTTCCAAACCCGAGCAACTGTCTTGTAGTTTGCAAAATTCTTGCTTTTCGTCTTCATTTTGTTGGTTGTCGGTTTGTCAGGCTTAGAAACGCAAATTCGAATGTCCAAACAGCTTTGGGGACAGACGAGGAAAGCGAGAATAATATTTATTGGAACGCTGTTCGGAAAGTCCGCTGGGACTTCCGAAAAAGGTAAAAGTTAGTATTTTTACATGTTTGGCGTTCGTTTTGACATTACTGATTTGTTCGTAATGAGTGGCACGGCATGGCACAATGTTTAGTTTGTTTTATATTAGGTTTGGAAGTGCTTTTAACAATGCTAAAAGTTGTTTAAAAGGGGGAACAAGCAAAATTTTGACGTAAAATGCATTCTTTTCGATTGTCTACAAAGTCTAGTTTAACAAAAGAAAAGGATTTTACGTCGAGAAACACGACAAAACAACAGTTTTTTATTTGCTTTTGTCGACTCTCGATTCGAAACATGTTTTGAGCGTTTTTATTGAAAATAGTTAGATTCGTAGTTTCGCTCACTTGACCTGTATCGTTATTTCGTTGCTATTCTGAGCGTCTGAGCATCGAGCATAGTTAATTTCGGTATATTTTCCTTTCCTGCAAACAGTACACTCTCGAATAGGTAGCCTTTCGAGACAGGAACAGCCCTCGTAAAAAAACAGATTACACTATAATGGTATTAGGGAACTTTGTTTGTTATCTCTGTTTTCGGAGGGGAAAAATGCAAAGGGGTTTTGTCTGTTCTAGTGGAGCGGGAGAGGAGCTAAACTAAACGGAAAACAAGTGTCGTTTAGTTTTATTTTCGCTTCACTGATGACGAATGACGAACGACAATAATTTTTCAAAAGCATCATCCCAAATATGGAGAGATGACTTTATGTTGTTGTCATGCAAAGTGTACGTGACCTTAAGGGTCCTCTCTCTCCGGTACAAGACGGATTATTTCATTTCACATTTTGCAAATAATACATTCAGATAGACATTTTTCATCTTTTCATGGTTTGAGAAAGAATCTTCACGTATTTTGTTTGTTCGTTTACAGCTTTTTGAGGGCATTGCACGTAGAGACGTTTTGGTATGGTGATTACAGACTAGAAGCAGCCACGTAACAATAGGAAGGGGGACTGAGGAACTGGAAAAGGCTTCATTGTGCTCTTGGAACAATGACAAGAGTGGCGTTGTCCTTTAAAGGTGTGTCTATGCATTTTTTGGATCTTTGGGGGAGCGTAAAATTACGTACGGAAAATCACAAGTGCAACTGATAAGCTAAGCAAAAGTGGTAGAAGCCCTGCAAAAAGGACTTTTAAATTGCACTTTTGTTTTTGAAATTAAAACGATGAATCACCAAAACAGCAAATTCGTCATCTTTAGTACAGCTGATAGGCCTCTTTCGATCGCATTGATCAAACACAGTTTTTCTCCACCTTTCAGTACATTCAGAACGACAGTTCCCCTCCACCGACGACGACGACCTGTTTATTTGTTTTTACTAAAAGTAAACAGTTAAAAATACCCCTTGTTTATCTGTTTTTGTACACAGGTTCCTACAAAGGTAGCGCTCTGCAAATTTTACGTGTACAGAAAATAGGGGGCTTCTTTGGTCATATTATTTTGATAAATCATCTTCAAAAAACGCAATTGAACATCTTTGTAATAAGTATTTTTCCCCAAAGAGTGCAAAGTGTGTGTAATAGTAATTGTTGTTGTTTTGTGTGTGTCAGTTCATTACAAAGTGAAAGCGTCCTTTGTCCAGTTTGTCGAATTTAGAATGAGAGTGAATTTGATGTTATCACGAACGTCATGTCGGTTCGGTTCAGTTTTGTTGTTTTGCATGGCATGACACACTGACTGACAATCACTCCCCTGTACTTTTGTCTTGTGCGCCTAGCTTGTTTGTCTCTGTCTGGGATTACACAAATCTGATCGTTTTTACGTACTGGTGGGGTTGACACGGATGTCGACGTAAAGCAAAAACATACAATTGAAGCCGTTTTTTTCGAAACTGAACGTCGAACAAGTTTTTTAGAGGCGTCGAGGGACTTTCAAATTTCAAAATACAAAACAAAAAGTCAAAATGGTAGTTTAGTTAAACGCAGTATACACACAGTGGGATATAAACAGGTTCAGTTTACAGGGAGAGGGAACGCGAATGTATTCACAGAAGTGTAACAAAAACGAATTGAACCTTTCTTTTTTTGTTTTTGCTGGGCTTGCAAACTAAATTTAAGTTTAAAGTACACTTATTATTAACAATAATGATACTTTGGACGTCATAAAAGGTCAACAAGTTCAAATTAGGTAAAGTTACAGTAAACTTCAAAAAAACGGTTAAAATAGAACGCGCAACTGATCAAAACTACCGTAAACATCAAAACATCAAACCCCAGCTCGTTTTAAACATGGTTATCCACAGTAATTTTGCTATTTACTGTTATGGTAATGCTTAAATACAGCTTAAAAGTGCATTCCGTTGGTTTTTTTACTTTTTAGGGCTATGCTTAGTAGGATAATTCAGCTTTGAAACATAAAATTTACTAATTGTTTACAGTAGTTGCGATTTTAAGCTTAGTAATTTCGTCATATTATTAACTAAATTTAACTTTTGCACATTTTTTAAATCTGGAAATTGGAACTTAATGTTTAATCAAATTGGTCTTTTATGCGAATTTCGTGCTTTCCACGTTGTGGTTTTGTCGTCATTACGCTAAAACCTTAATTATATACATACTACATAGGTATAAAACAAGGTTGTTTGATAGTTTGTACTTGCGTTTACGTTCGGCTACGTACGTGCAATGTTCAATTGGGTTTACATTACATTAGTCAGCTTATGGAAGCTGTTTTAAACTGAAGGTTAGAAAGGGCATGAATGGCATAGATGGCTTGCAAATGTTTGACGTTTTGAGTTGAGTTATTTTGGATTTCTGATGTGATAAGAGATCATTTTGCTATGACGAGCATAGATAGGACGACGTAATTTCGGGTAGTTTCGACGACAGGCACGCCGTGGCACGAACTTCACGTCCGAAACTTAACCAAACCACTCAAGAATACAAATAGCAACATTTACTTTGCCCCGGTGTTTGTGTTCTACAATTTGCAAAAGGAACGACGACAGCTTTCTTTTGTTTTTGTATCGCGTGTGTGGAATACGGTTGTTGTAACCTTTATCAAACATTTTTATTTTGTTTCTTTTCATGAACGGCATAGGTATAGACTGATGCCATGGATGTGGAAAAAGTTTGTAGCATGGCAACACGCGAGGAATTAATCAGGATTGAAATTGGGACCGGTTTAGCAATCGCAAAAAGTTACAGTAAACCGATAGATAAAAAATATAAAATGGCATGACTTTTTCGTTTGAAAAAAGCGCACAGGATCATGAATCGTGCAAGCCAATGTCAACGCATGATGCACTTTGTGATCTTGTTTTTAGTGCAAACGTGTGGTGGGTTTATTGCTTTGCCCTGGGCCGGGGGCCTCGGGAGGGTCTTCCAATTCTCCACAAAAACATGCCCGTCAAATTGAATCTGCACCAAGCGCACGAAAGCAGGAGATGCCGTCCGTTTGTTTAGAAGCGCCCTGCACTTTTGGCGGGTGGTGGCTTCATTTTGCGAGATGTACTTTTGTTTTTTTTCTCAAATATCTATCGTTCGTCTGCATCCCCTTTTCAAATGGTTAGTCGACAACGGCAAAAACTCTGCACTTTTATAGCGCCACCGTGGAACGAACGAACGGACGCATGAAAATAGTTCAAATTGGGCCAGCCAGCTGTCGGCGTAAATATTACTGCACTGAAGTGAAGATAGGATACGGTAGTCCCGTCGGTCGTCGACTGACGGCATTTTTTCGTTAATGCGACTATTCAAAGAGAGTTGGAATACATAATGGTGTCCAGTTTTGTTTTTCAAAAAAGTGGGGGGTTTAACAAAGGCCAGGGCCGGCTTAAAATATAAAGCGAACTGAAAAAATTTACGTTTTTAGTCAGTGTACTGTAGGAAAGTACAAAAAACAAAGGCCTTTCGCATTGATCAAATTGGGTGGACTTGTCGCGCTTTGTTTTTGGCAATGCGCATTGAGTACTTTGGGAAAAACAGACGTATGCACGATGCCGAAAATGGGCATGGGGCATCAGTTCGTGCAAAAACAGCATTAAAAATAGAAGATAGGAGATAGGGACGCTTCAATTTATGGGTGCACTTTTGGGGCTTGGAAACCGTCTGAAAACAGCAACTTTGGGGTTGTTTTTGGCTTTTCTGTAAATTTAGGTATTAAAATGGGGGACCAATTTGGTAAAATTGATAAAATTTTGAATAAAAGGTTGATAAATGCTCTAATTTCAGTGTGTAAGCCAATTCTCAAGTGCCGGTCCTACCCACATGTGGTCAGGCGATGACCTACTCCCTGCCTTTATGTATGTCGTCGTTCGTGCCCAACTTCGCAATCTCGGGGCTGAGATCCGGCTGATTTCTGATTTCTCGCCGGGGTTGAGATCTTCTGGTCAGTTATCGCTGATGTTTACAATGTTGTGCGCCAGTTATATTCAAATTATCAAGGAACAACAGATCCCTTCCTAACGGGTTGATTTTAACGGTGCTCAGTGCTGATTTTTGAAGGGTTAAAGTGTACAGTATACAGTATGTAAATAAAGAGATCTTAAGTTGGTTTTTTGTCACATTTATACTTCCATCACTATCGTCAATCTAAATCACATCTAATCTAAGCCTAAGACGACTTCGGATAGAACTCATCAAAGGCCTGCTCAATGTAGTTCGCGCCAAAGCCGCTACTGCCCGCGACACCGCATTGGGTACGGTAGACGCCATCTTCGGAGCGCGACAAGTAGCTCACATCACACATCTTACAGCCTTGTTCGCCTTCGATCGAGCCCTTGTTGTAGCAGCCATGACCGCCGCATTCCGGAGCACAACGACGGCATTCCTTGTTCATCCATTCGTAGAAGCCCTTAGGGCATACGGTAGCGCAGGTGTGGAGATTGAAGGTGGTGAGACGCAGCCCGCGGCACGCATTGCACGTGAAGGTGGTCAGATCCTTACAGCCTTCTTTGCAATCAGCACTGCAGGGGAGATAACGCTTTTTGCCGCCGATATTGGTTTCGTAGACGTTGCTGGAAGAGTTTTATTAAATGGGTTAAGAAAGATGAGAACAAAAAACTTACTGTTCAGGCTTCAAAACATCACAGAAGGTCGTGATCCGGTTGGCACGCAAGAACGAAGTGACAAGTACTTTCGTGGCCATTCTGCAGCCTTGGGTACAGAAGTAGGGCGCGATACACTTGCCGTCATTACATCCATCGGAACTATGGCAATTTTGCATCAAAGTGTCCCGATTGGGAAGGGCCGGCACGTACATCTGCTTACTGGTTGCAATCTTAAGATTATCCATTTGCCTGCCACCGGCAGTGTTGGCCACGGCAGCAACACGTTGAGCTTGGGCAGCCTTGGCATTCGCCCCCTCACCCGTGTAGACGGGGAGATCTATCGAGGCCAGGACTATCTTCTCTACTTGTAGACCGATCCTAAAATAGGATAGGCAGGTCCAAAATTTGTCAGATGAGCCTACCATGCGGTTTCAAGCAGCTGCAAGATGGTAGCCGGAACAAAGACATCGTGAATCTGGACCCGACCGGTCACCTTAAGGACCCCCGACATGAGGAAAAGTTGCTGCGGCGGAATCCAACGCTGTCCAGGTCCGGGATGATAAAGGACAATATTGCCATTGATGAAATTGCAATGCCCAGTGGCGCCCTCTGTGTTCGTTTCTTTGTAGGTGCGCATGCCGCCTTTCTCAGGATTCAGATAGAATTCACGGAATTGGAGCCGCGTCAAGGGCAGCATGAACCCAGTGTAGCAGGTTCGGCGACAGTAGCCGAACTGGTTCGTGCCAGGATTGAAGGAGAGCTCGCATGGCTTGCACTTGGCGATGCCATTGGTGAAAACGGGGTCGAGCTCGGTGCCGTCGGGACAGGCATAGTAGCAGCCGTCATTGTACTCCATCATGCCCTTGGGGCAGACTGAACCGATGCAGAATCCGGCGAGGTGTTTGTTGGGGCACTTGGCACAGCCGGTCGGGGTTGTGTAGCCTTTGCCGGGAGGGCAGATCTGGAAGTTAAAGTGGTTTTTAGACAGTTAAGAAAAAGGCTCAGCTCACCTCGATGGCCCCAGCCGGCGAATTAGCCAACGCAGCACACGCGCCCTTCTCAACCCGGAAATTCTTCCCAAAGATAATGTACGGCATGACATTGGCACTCCCTGGCAAGCCCAACATGGACTTAAAGAAGTTCTGTGCCTCAGCACACTTCCGCGGATCCAGCGTCGCCTTCAGAAGCCCAGCCAAGCTGATCTTGCCCTGAACAATGCGCAAACTCGGAAGCTCCACATCAAAGGTGCCCTTGTTGTTGTTCTTATCATACGACATGAACGGCTTTCCCTCAATAATGACCGCAGCACCCGCATGTTGTCCACTCCCGAGTTCTCGACCGAGCACATACTGCAAATTCGGAAGTTTGACCTTCGTCGTCCCCGGATTCGAAATGTGAAGATAGCCAGTAACGATCTTGATGGAATCAAACGTGTCGCTCTCGGCCAAATCGGTCAAAACGAGATTGCCCACAACGACTTCGCAATTGGCATAATGGAGATTGGCACTCTGGCCCTCGTGGACGGTGCCATAACCATGATTGACGGAATCGGTCGCGATGACGGTGGAGAAGCCGTAGCAGAATTTTGTGTAGGGACCGCCGGGGACTTCAGTGTTGGTCACGTCGAACACTGTTACCGAAGGAGCGACGATAGCTGTCAAGACGGCGAACAGGGTCCATAGGAATATGGACCATTTCGATCCTGGAAGGGGTGAAAAGTTGTAAACGGGTCAAAGATGGCAAGTTTGGCCCACCTTGGTTCATCGCGGACTGCGACGGAGCGACCTGACGCGCGAAGTCCGTGAAAACCGAATGATTCTGGAGGGGGAATGGCATAGGGAGGGGGGTTGGCATTGAATGAGGGGGAAATTTGCATGTTTTGGGCACTTTTTTGGAAAATGGCTTATTTGGGTATACTGTAGTTTCGAAGTTTTTCAATTTTTTTACTTTTATGTTTTTTCAACACATTGAAATTTGTCGAACTCGATCCCTGGAAATATTCTTGTCCCAACTTTCCATTTTCGACCCCTTTGGCTCAATACCGACCAAAAATTGTTTCAAAACACGTTTCCATGAATCGACCTTGTCCTTTCTCCCCTTCTGATTACCAGCCCATCACCCTTCATGTCGCGCATCGTTTTTCTATCTGTACTCGGCCATTATTCAATGACAACAAATCAAAGTCTACCAGCCTTCATTGCATTGCCTAGTCTGCTGCCTTGATGCTTTCCCTGTCTATTTACCGCAAAATCGCTATGTACCAAGTATCGGTATACATACCCACTTTGTGATTACAATGTTTGCAAAGACCAAAAAATGGGAGTGTTTAACGGTCAATAACATCCATCCATCTCGGCAGTGTTTGCTTTTTTACAGTTTTTCGATTTCTTATCGTTATCAGTTGACTGGGGGTCTGTGTTGTGTTTACTTTGATTTGATGGTGGCCGTGGTTTTCGATAGTTTAGGTTGGGTTACGTCGATAAGTGGATGTGCTGGAGGGTCCCAAGGGCCCAAAATGATAACACCGTTCCATTGGTGACAGGTGTTGTTGACGCAGGACCGAGCTTATGAGATCAGCGGCCATCACATGTGCGACTTTTGGTCAGTTGGATGTTCGATCTGGAGTGGATTTTAGCAGAAATCGATCTGGATGGTCGTTGGGTTGGAAGTCTAAGTCGGCTTTGGCACGCCCAATTCATCTAACTGGTATAAAGCTGTTTCAATATCGATAAAGTAGATGTGGATCGCCGCCATGCCATTATTCGGCCCTCATCGACCGAGCAGAGGAACAAGCTTCCTTCCGTCTTGGCGATAGTTCTTTGAACTCAGACCAACTCAACTCTAAATAACTGGCCCCTTCTGCTTCCTTCAACACGCACATTACATTAGGCCGATTGCAACAACTATAGCCCCCGAGGCTGTCTTGTCTTGTCTTCCTTTGGCTGGATGGACCTCGAGGTCCCAGTCTACTCGATTTCGCATCACATTTTTACCCCTTCTCGTTGCCGTGATCACAGTCTACCACCACGCCGGCCGATCGTTCTTTGCTCACCGACTTCTAGCTGACGGTTCACTTGTCTCTCTCTCCCATCCAACCCCTCCGACCTGCCCTAGGCACGTGCTTCCTGCACGTAAATGCATATCTCTCGCTAATCTATTCGCTGCAATAGGCAAGGCGCTTCAATTGATGCCCGCTATTCCCTGCAATGGCACTCTCTTGTTCGAGAGTGCCATTGCAGGGCTCCGTTCCAACATGACTAGCCTGTGTTCTCTATGTTTCTGGTTGGTCCGCGGAGGCATATATGTAGTAGTCAGGCCCCATGAATACAAACCCCCTGCTAAAGGCGTTATTTCGGTTTGGAACGCCTTTAGCAGAAAAAAAACCAACTGCAACGAGGCCTACTTCGCTTCCCGATGTCGACGACAGCTAGCTATGCTCAGCAGGCACCACGAGGCACTTGCCTTTAAGTTTAAAAGGTTGCCCAAACGCTTTTTGGAGTTGGAACAAATGCCAATTGCTTTTTCCTAACAGTGTTTGTATACATATTTACTAAACTTTGACTTTAGTTGGTAGCCACGCGGAAGTCGGAGCTTTGAACCATTTTAAACTAGTTTGAAATGGCTGAAATCCAGTTTTTCTTAACTTTAAACTGAATCTTTGCCCTTTCAAGGCAATTAATTAGCCAAAGAATCAGTTTTATCACTTTTAAAGGTCAGCCGCACCATAAAAACTGGTCTTTCAACCAGGTAGCCGCGTGAAGTCCACGTGCTCGCCAGCGGTAACGCGGGTAAAAAACATCGATTCTATCTTTCCGTGCAATAAAAAAAAGCGCAAAACAAACTCTTCCGTCTTTTTGCGCTTTTTTGCCTGCGGACTGCACAGTTCTGTCACTTCCACAAGACCAGGGCAAGGCAAAGGCCCTCCTTGAGTTCACTTGTTCGGGGGTCAGATGATGCTTCGGGGGCGCCTTTTCTGTCAATAAGTGATTTTTTTTATATTTTCGGGTGGCGTCAAGACTTGAGAATTGAAAAAGACGTTTGTTGACGCAAATTTCGATCAATTTTTTAAGTTGAAAAAATGGCAAAAAATTGGGGGCTAATTTCGATCAATTTTTGAGTTAAAAAAATGGCAAAAAACTGGGGGCTAATTTCGATCAATTTTTATTTGAGCAAAAAAATAGCAAAAATTTTTTTTTCAATTTTCAGTTTAGTGTCCAAAAATGGCCAAAAAAGGTCAGTTTAGAGAATAGGCATTGATAAGAGAAAACGTTTTTATAAAAACTCAGAAAACAATCAATTCTCGATTGTCCCATTGGATCAAAATCAACTTCCCTAGACTTGACAGATGAACCATAGGATGCCGCAGAGTGTTCTTTGCTTCACGGCTTATCAGTGTCTGTTTTTGTTGATGGAAGGCGACTGGCTGGAAAAACGCGCGACAGGCGGGTTGGGCAAAAAGGGGTTTGCTTTCCTGCGTTTGGATGGGCAATGACCAAGACAATGAGCGCCTCGTCCGTGAAGACGCACGTGTGTCCACGCCGTCCAGCCAGCCGCATACAAACGGACATTCGTTTTTGACGGTGGCGGCGGTCGAGTAGTCGTGGAGGGTGCTAATCGGGGTCCTCGTTTTTGCGACGAGACATCCATTTTGTTTCATTTCACTTTTTGCACGCGCGCAGTTCATCGGTGTTTTTGGCTGGCCTGCGTGAACTTCTGTCATCAATTCGCGTCCATCTAGCTGATTTGATGCCACTTTTAGCCACCTCCAAGATGTCTCAAGCGATGCTAGCATCCCCTGGCCGAGTGCTCCTGCACCGGAAGGTGTTCGACATGGTCAGACATAAGAGCTATCAGAGCAAGGAATTCAACAAGGTAAGCCTTTCTCACTTTTTGTCAAAACGCCCACGCAATCCCCCCTCTTCCAGGTTCTCGTAGCCAACAGAGGCGAAATTGCCATCCGCGTCTTCCGTGCCCTGACCGAGCTCAACAAAACCTCCGTGGCCATCTACAGCGAGCAGGACAAGTTCAGCATGCATCGCCAGAAGGCCGATGAAGCCTATCTCGTCGGCAAGGGCCTCCCACCCGTCGCTGCCTACCTCAACATTGATCAGATCATCGAGCTTGCCCTCAAGCATGACATTGAAGCCATCCATCCCGGTTATGGCTTCCTCTCCGAGCGATCCGACTTCGCCAAGGCCTGCGACGATGCCGGAATCGTGTTCATCGGTCCCTCGCACGATGTCATGCGACGAATGGGTGACAAAGTCGCTGCCCGTGAAGCCGCTATCGCCGCTGGTGTCCAGGTCGTTCCGGGTTCCGATGGGCCGGTTACTAGCGTGGAAGAAGTCCAGCAATTCGTGAAGGATCACGGCTGCCCCATCATCGTCAAAGCTGCCTTCGGTGGTGGTGGACGTGGTATGCGTCGGGTTGATGATCCCGCTGATGTAGGTTTTTTTAGGGGGATTTTGAGATTTTCGTGGCGGGACCCAAATTGGAGGCAGTTTAGTGGGTGGACCATTTTGCCGAATTTTTTAAACTTTTAATGATGGTTGATCATTTTGTTAAAGAAAGGAACACTAAATTAGGTGTTTTAAGGGGATTTTAGAACTTTCGTGGCGGGACCCAAATTGGGATCATTTTCGTGGTGGGACTATTTTGGGGATTTCTTGAATTTTAATGACGCTTGATTGTTTTGTTAAAGAAAAGTAGACTTAATTAGGTGTTTTGGAAGGTTTTTGGAACTTTCGTGGCGGGACCAAAAATGGGACACTTTCGTGTCGGGACAGTTTTGGCAAATTTTCATAAATTTTAATGACGTTTGATTATTTCGTCAATGAAAATAACACGAATTAGGTGTTTTAAGGGGATTTTTGGAACTTTCGTGGCGGGACCCAAATTGGGCCAATTTCGTGCCAGGACCATTTTGACGAGTTTTTTCAATTTTAATAACGGTTGATCGTTTCCCATCTCATCGACATCCTCCTTTCAGGTCGAAAACGCCTTCAACCGCGCAACCTCAGAAGCCCTGGCCGCCTTCGGTGACGGATCCCTCTTCGTCGAAAAGTTCATCGAACGCCCACGCCACATCGAGGTCCAAATCATCGGTGATCACTATGGTCAGATGGTCCACCTCTACGAGCGTGATTGCTCCGTCCAGCGTCGTCATCAGAAGGTCGTCGAACTTGCGCCCGCGCCAGCCTTGGACGAGGAAGTCCGTCAACGCATCTTGGCCGATGCCTTGAAGCTGTGCGGCTCTGTCGGCTACCAAAACGTTGGAACAGTCGAATTCTTGCTCGATAGCAATGGCAAGCACTACTTCATGGAGGTCAATGCCCGTCTCCAGGTCGAGCACACTGTCACAGAAGAGATTACTGGGTGAGTTTTGGGGGGTTTGAGGGTTTTCGTGGCGGGACCCAAATTGGGGGGATTTTCGTGGTGGGATCATTTTGACGACTTTTTATGAATTTTAATGACGTTTGATAGTTTTACCAGTGATTGGGCTACTCAATTAGGTGTTTTTGAGCATTTTTGGGACTTTCGTGGCGGGACCCAAATTAGGGGCATTTTCGTGGTGGGATCATTTTTGACGAATTTCCTTGAATTACGATCATATTTTATCATTTTGTCATAAAGGAGACCCTGGGATAAGTGCTTTAGACGTTTTTGGGACTTTCGTGTCTGGACCAAAATGGGGGCACTTTCGTTGCGGAACCATTTTAATGGTTTTTCTTCAATTTGAATCACATTTGCCCATTTCAGTGTCGATCTCGTGCAAGCCCAGATCCGCGTCGCTGAAGGCAAGTCCCTTGAGGAGCTCAAACTCACCCAGGACAACATCCACATCCATGGCACAGCCATTCAATGCCGTGTCACCACCGAGGACCCCGCCCTCGGCTTCCAGCCCGATTCCGGTCGTATCGAAGTCTTCCGCAGCGGTGAAGGCATGGGTATCCGCCTCGACTCTGCTAGTGCTTATGCCGGCTCCATCATTTCGCCCCATTACGACAGCTTGCTCGTCAAAGTCATCGCCCACGCCCGTAACCACCCCAACACTGTGGCTAAGATGGTCCGTGCCCTCAAGGAATTCCGTATCCGTGGCGTCAAGACCAACATCCCGTTCCATTTGAACGTGCTTCAACAGCCAAAGTTCATCGATGGCTCCGTTGACACGTACTTTATCGACGAGCATCCGGATCTCTTCCAATTCAAGGGCAGCCAGAACCGTGCCAGCAAGCTCATCCGCTACCTCGGTGAGCTCGATGTCAATGGCCCGCAGACCCCGCTTGCCACCGACCTTCTCCCGAAGAACGTCGAACCCCCGATCCCATCCATCCCGGCCAAGCAGGCGCCCCCAGCCGGCTGGAAGGACGTCCTCACCCGAGATGGCCCCTCCGCCTTCGCCAAGGCTATCCGCAACCACAAGGGCTGCCTCATCACCGATACCACCTTCCGTGATGCCCATCAATCGCTCCTCGCTACCCGTGTCCGAACCCATGATCTGGCTGCCATCGCGCCCTATGTGTCGCACAACTTCAGCGGCTTGGCTTCGCTAGAGAACTGGGGCGGTGCCACCTTCGATGTAGCTATGCGGTTCTTGCATGAATGCCCGTGGGAGCGTCTGGAGACCTTGAGGGCTCTGGTGCCGAACATTCCGTTCCAGATGCTACTCCGTGGTGCCAATGCGGTCGGGTACAAGAACTACCCGGATAATGTGGTCCACAAGTTTGCCGACTTGGCCGTCAAGAGTGGCATGGACATCTTCCGTGTCTTTGATTCATTGAACTATGTTCCGAACATGGTTGTCGGTATGGATGCTGTTGGTAATGCGGGTGGTGTCATTGAAGCGGTAAGTTGGGGTTTTGGGGCCTTTAAGCAGCATAGGCATACTGTATTTGGTCGTTTAAAGGTAGCAAGGACACTTCAAAGGACCTTATACAGTATGCTTAGCCTGTTTGAAGTTAATTTGAAGTTGTTTAATGTCTAATTTGATGGATTCTTCAGGCCATCAGCTACACCGGCGACGTCTCCGACCCGAAACGCACCAAGTACGACCTCAACTACTACGTCAATCTTGCCGATGAGCTCGTCAAGGCCGGCACCCACATCCTCGGCATCAAGGACATGGCTGGCCTTCTCAAGCCCGAAGCCGCCAAGCTTCTCATCACTGCCATTCGTGACCGTCATCCGGACGTCCCGATCCACATCCACACCCACGACACCTCCGGAGCCGGTGTTGCTTCCATGCTTGAGTGTGCCCGTGCTGGCGCCGATATCGTCGATGCTGCCGTCGATTCCATGAGTGGCATGACCTCCCAGCCGTCCATGGGTGCTATCGTCGCCTCTCTGGAACGCACACCCTTCGACACTGGCCTCAAGCTCGATGCCATCTCCAAGTACGGTAGCTATTGGGAGACGTGCCGTCAGCTGTACCAGCCCTTCGAATGCACGACGACCATGCGCTCTGGCAATGCTGACGTCTACCAGCACGAGATCCCGGGTGGTCAGTACACCAACTTGCAGTTCCAGGCCTTCTCGCTCGGCCTTGGCGAGAAGTTCAATGACGTCAAGAAGATGTATGCCGAAGCCAATGAGGTCCTCGGCGACATCATCAAGGTCACGCCCTCCTCCAAGATTGTCGGCGATCTCGCCCAATTCATGGTCCAGAACAACTTGAACAAGGAAACCGTCGTCGAACGCGCTGAAGAGCTCTCCTTCCCGACATCCGTGGTCGAATTCCTGCAGGGCCAGATTGGCCAGCCACCGTATGGCTTCCCTGAGCCGTTGCGCACCAAGGTCCTTCGTGGCAAGCCCAAGATTGAGAACCGCCCTGGAGAAGATCTTCCTTCGCTTGATTTCGCTAAGCTTCAAGCCGATCTGGAAGACAAGCATGGCCGAAAGCTCCGTGAAGTTGATGTCATGTCGTCTGCCATGTTCCCCAAGGAGTTCGACGAGTTCGAGACCTTCCGCCAGCTCAATGGCCCCGTCGACAAGTTGAACACGCGTATCTTCTTGACTGGTTTGGATGTTGCTGAGACTACTGATGTGAGTTTTGCTTGAGCCAAAATTGCGGATTCTGGATAGGCCTTCTGAAGCCGTTTTTTAATGCTTCATAACGCGCTTCAAAAAGTCGTTAGAGACGTGAAAATTTTATTACAAGGGTTTAATAGGACGGTGAAGCGAATGGCAATTTCAGTTTTTTGTAAAATTTTAAAAATTATCGATTTTTGGAAAAACAAAATTTCAATCGATCACAACTTTTTTACTAAGAACTGATCATTTCCGCTGACGATATCAGTTTGTAGCCCATTTTCTACAGTATTTTAACAAACCGCGACACGCAGTAAATCATGGCTTTTTAATTAAGTTTTTGCGTGTGCACGCAATAATTGTTCAGTGCGCGGGGGCATTTTGGGTGCGCGGAGTGTGCGCACAACTTTTTCGTCAGCAATCGAAAAATCGGCTTATAAAATGTTTCTAAATGCAAATTCAAGATGAGAAAAGAACGAAAAATTGCGTATAAACAGTAAAATAGCAAAAAATATATATAAAAACTGAACAAATCTCGTTTTTCAGGTCGAAATCGAAAAGGGCAAGACCATCGCCATCACCCTCCTGGCCCACGGCAAGCTCAACAAGAACGGTGAACGCGAAGTCTTCTTCGAGCTCAACGGCCAAGTCCGATCCATCTTCGTTCGCGATGTCGAAGCCTCCAAGGATCTCGTCGTCCGCCCCAAGGCCATCCCCGGCAACCGTGGCAGCGTTGGCGCCCCCATGCCCGGTGAAATCCTCGAGGTTAAGGTCAAGGAAGGCGACAAGGTCGACAAGAAGACGACCCTCTTCGTCCTGAGCGCCATGAAGATGGAAATGAACATTGAAGCCCCGATCACTGGCACCGTCAAGCGCGTCTATCTCGCCGCCGGCACCAAAGTCAGTCCTGGCGACCTCATCGTCGAGATTGACCCTTGAACATTGTGCTGTGCCCCTGTAGCGTAATCTAGGTTCCCGTCGTCGTCGGCAGCTTCACTTGTCACGTATTTAAGTAACTTAAGTTTCTTTCCCCTCCGAAATTACCACTATTTTTGGCGCGAGCGATGCGTCCCCGAAAGCTGTATAATTTGTCGTAGTTTTTGTCAGTTTGCCAATTATTATTGAAATTTGCGTTGCTTTTGCCATGTTGCGCCCTTAACGTGCCTGTTAACTGTTGATAAGTGCCTTTTTAAGCAGCTTTTCGTAGATCTGTGAATGTATAAAATGAATTTGAAATAAAATTAAGAAAACCATATATATTTTTACCTACTTTGGCATCTGTAGACATCTTAAATCGTTGAGCGTCATCTCCTTGACGTTTTCGAGTAAAAAAGTATATATAAATAATAAATTTTAGGCCTAATAATGTCGAAATTGAAAAGTCACTATTTTCAAAATGAAATGAAGAAAATCATATATGTTTTTTACAATTTTTCATTATTTGGCAGTCCTAAATTGTTGAACGTCATGTTGTTGACGTTTTCGAGTGAAAAAATATATATAAAAAACGAACTTTGAACCCAATAATGTCGAAATAAAAAAAATCACGTTTTCACCGAGCGCGTGCGCGTTTTCCCCTTCGAATCCGAGCCGTTTGGGTACTCTCATAACGAACAGTCGACTTGGGTACTGTGTGCATTTTCGTTCGTTCGCGCGCGTTCTCTCGCAGTTGCGTGACTGATTTTGTCTTTCCCCTCCGGCGTTTTTCCGCGCTATTTTCATCGTTTTTTCTTTCCAAACTTTTCAAGAATCACCTGATAAAGCTCAATTCCCTTTCAGCCACCTCTTACTTGTAATCATGTCTGAGATGGAAGGTGTGGAAGCTCCGGCCGATCTCAAGACCCTCGAGCCGTCGCAGATGAGCAGTCGCGACTACTACTTCGACTCGTACGCTCATTATGGCATTCACGAGGTTTGTGGACCTTTCCTATCCTTATTTGCAGCAGGAGTTACCTGTTTTTGTTGTAGGAAATGCTCAAGGATGAGGTTCGCACGAAGACGTACCGCAACTCCATCTACCACAACAAGCACCTCTTCAAGGACAAGGTTGTCATGGATGTCGGTTCAGGCACGGGTATTTTATCCATGTTCGCGGCCCAGGCTGGTGCTAAGCGTGTTTTCGCCGTGGAGTATTCCAGCATGGCCAAGCAATCCATGCAAATCATCAAGGACAACAAGTTGGACCATATTGTGACGGTGCTACACTCGAAGATGGAGGACATTACCGAGCTTCCCGATGGTATTGAAAAGGTCGATGTTATTATCTCTGAATGGATGGGCTATGCGCTGCTGTATGAGTCCATGTTGAACACGGTTATCTATGCCCGTGACAAGTGGCTCGCTCCCGATGGCGTCCTCATGCCCGACAAAGCTCGCCTTTACATCACGGCCATTGAGGATCGCCAGTACAAGGAGGACAAGATCAACTGGTGGGACAGTGTCTACGGCTTCAACATGAGCTGCATTCGGCATGTCGCTATCCAGGAGCCCTTGGTTGACACGGTCGATCAGAACCAGGTTAACACGACTTCTCACATGATCAAGGTTGGTTCTTTTATATATATTTTTCCCTTCTATCAATGTCTAAACGTAATTCTTTACAGGACATCGACCTCTACACCATCACCGTCGAAGAACTCAACTTCTCATCCGACTTTGAACTCCATGTCAACCGCAATGACTACATCCACGCCTTCGTCGTCTATTTCATCGTTGAGTTCAGCAAGTGCCACAAGCGCACCGGCTTCTCCACCTCCCCCGACAGCCAGTACACTCATTGGAAGCAGACCGTCTTCTACCTCAAGGAAGCCATCACCGCCAAGCGCAACGAAGTTGTCCATGGTCATATAAAGTGCGCCCCGAATGCCCGTAATCCGCGTGATCTCGATTTCTCAATCGACGTCAAATTCCACGGTGAAATTTGCGATCTCGAAGAGGTTAACGAATACAAAATGCATTAGCATTGTGCTATTTTGTTAAACCGCCCTTGACTGTTGTTTTTTGTATCTCGCCTCTATCGTAAATTGCTTATACGATTTACACTTGTTATTTCTTTAGTTTGTCAAGTTTTAACTTTGTCAATAAACATAATATAAAATGTCGGTTTGGAGGTTGGGATCTAGGTTAATTGGCCTTGTAATGTTCTGGGGAGGTAATTTGAGGTTATTTTGATGAGGTTTTCAGATGTCCGACGATCAACAGCGAGGACGTCCGTCGGGTGGACGCGGGCGTGGCCGTGGACGGGATCAGCGGTTCTTGAACAACTTGCAGGCGCAAATGGGTGGAATGTCTCTTGGCGGCAATCGGCGACAGCAGCGAGGACGATCGGCGCCATTGAGAGATGATTTACCGACGTCGTTGGAAGACTTCCTTGAAAGAGTGAGAACGCCGAAGCCGCATGAAAGCCTGACCGATCTCGCCGTCTACTACAGAGAGAACTACGCTAATTGGGACGACGCGGAAGTCACAAAGGTCGCGGAAGCCGTGTTCAACTTCAGCTATAACTCCGATTCGATGTATGATAGCGTCGGCTTTTTGAATATCGCCTTCGCCGATGAACGCTTCCAGAATATCTTCACGAAGGAGTTTGTTATCATGGCGGCGATATTGCTGGATGAATCTGATCCGGATATAAGCCAATATGAGCGGCTTGGCGGCTTCATTGGACACATGCTGAAAACCAAGTTCAATCGCCCCTTCCATCTCATCGTGGACTACTCGAACAAGCTCCTCGTCGCTGTGATGAACGTCCTGATGGGTATTCTCAACGACATCCCCGAAGCCCTCGGCATTGACGAAGGCCCACATGTGCCGGATGCCGCCGACAACGTGGAGGAGGAAGAAGAACCCGCTCCCGCCGTCCCCCAACTCACCGACGAAGATCTCAGCCTCCTCAAATGCAAGGCCACCGTGCTCGTCTGTGTCGTCCGAGTCATGAATCGACGGCTCTTCTTGGACCACTTTGATTTGAACGATCACGTCTACAAGGTGCTGCGGATCCTTCTCTGCGATACGGACGGCCTGGCTCTGGGGAAGGACCTCCGTCGGATGATTCTGACTGCGATCATCGACATTGAGAAGTTCTCCGTCGTGGGCGCCAAGAATTCGACGACGAGTGTTTTGACGCAGACTCCACAGTCCCGTGATTCTTTCCGACCGATGTAAAGTTTTTGATACGCATTTTGAATTGTCTTTTGTATTTATGAAGTTGACATATTCGTATTTTTTGGTTGTGATCTCTTGCGATTGCGTGTAATTGGCAAATGATATAAATGATTCGAGTTTTTAAAGTTCTGCTTGAAAAACAAAAAAGCCAGATTTGAAAATTAAAAAATCGGCCGGAGATGCACGTGCACTTGGTGCGTAAAGTTTAAGCTCTTACTTCGCATGGTACCATACTGATTGTTGAACTTCAACAAAAACTTCATGAGATGGAAAGATACGTAAAGAAGCATATTTTTGGTCGCAAATATTCGGCGGCAATCGTACTGTCAAAGCTTGGTTCAGTTCGTCGCAAAAAGTTTGAAAGTTGGCAGCATTTTCGGTCAGCATTAAGATCTTTAACCTAAATGTTTCTTCTCTTCTCTGTTTCTGAAACCAAATTTGTTACTATAATACGAAATATTTTAAACCTTACCTTTATAAAGTTTGTTAGGTCGTCGATGTTGACAGATTTAAAATGTTCGATAGTTGAATTAAATTCAAGATATTCCAACTTGTGTTGAGTAATACCTTCAATGTCGGCCATCCAAGTCTTAGCAAATGGAGTATCGTATAAACATAAGTTTATGACATGAGGAAAGGCAGTCAGTACATCAGATAGATTTAAAGTGTAGTTGCGATTCGTGTTGCCCTTAACCTCAATACTTTTAACATTCAAAAAGGCATCTGTTTCGGTCAATTTTTGAAAAAAGGTTGCAGTCTATTAAGTATAATCTTCTTACAGCGTAAAAGTGATCACAGTAGGATAGGTCATTCAGATGTTGCAAGCTGGCTTGTTCAAACGTGAACATTAAGTCATAAATAACCAAATTATTTTTTACAAAGTCAATACGTTCTAATATTCCATAAGACGTGTTGATTTTGTAAACCGTTCCATCAATAAAGTAAAACTCTAAATACGATTTATAGCCTTTTGAGTATTGAAGCGGTGGACAAATGGAAGGTTTGCCAGCGGCAATTTGGAGACGAAACCGTTCAACTGGGGTAGCGAGTTCATGGAGGCGGCATCGGAGGCCGTAGGCTAGCTTGGCGATGCATGAATAAATACACAAATCACGGTTAACAAGGATGCAAGCACAGCAAGAATGACACAATGGTGCCTTACATGATTGGGCTTGGCGCAACATTACCAAAGGTGCGTTTGTATGTCGCACTGTATTGTGCTCTAGTATAATCAATATGTAAAAAAGGATTTTACGACGGTGTGATGTCCTTTTGCCCCCAAATAAGACCGACCGATGGTTTTTACCGTTAAAAATGCAACACGACCCCCGATGAAAAGCAAGTGTTGAAAAGTGTGACAGATTATAAGAGAGTCAAAACAACTTTGTTTACAAAATAAAGCTTTAAAAGTTATCAAAGTAAAATTTCATTTTATACAAATAGTGACAGGTATGCTTTTTTCAATATGATAAAAAAATATATGCCAAATTAAGAGTGCATTTTCGATTCAATTATGAATAAAGATGTCATTAAAATGACGCATCCGAGACACGATTCTTTCAAATGGAGGTAACCGTCCACAGAAAAAAATGCGACAGTTTGCAAGATGGGGCTGTTTACTTACATCATGAAAATCAGCAGAAAAAATCATGCAATAGAAACATTGTTTTAAAAATGAGTGAATCATAGTATTATCTTGTGTTCATTAAAAACTTTTACAGCTTTAAAACGTATGTTGGTTGAAATTTATAAATACAGCCGTTATAAAATTGTCGCGCAAATGCAACCCCGAATCTCTAAATCGTTTCCGTCTGCGCACACTTTGCCAAGGGGCCACAAAAATGATGACAATCCGAGAGGACCCTTCGGCGTCCACTCCGCGCTCACCAGATTTGCATTTTTCGGCTTTCCTCCGTGCCATTTTCACTTTATCTTTCCTTTTTTCACCCCATTTGACTGACGTTACCTCCTCATTTCAGCGATGGGACAAAATCAGTCGTTCAACAACCGTCGTGGCGGCGATAATGGTGGTGGCGATGCTGACAAGGACAAGCAGGTTTGTTTTGGCTTTCTTCGGCTGTTGAAACTTGTAAAAATGGACTAATTTCCAGGAGAAGAAGCGCAAGTACGAAGCCCCGATCCCGTCGCGGATTGGCAAGCGCAAGAAGGGTGGTCGCGGTCCGGATACGGCTAGCAAGCTTCCGACAAGTAAGCTTTTAAAGTTTTGGAGTGGTTTATATATAATTTGGCCTTTCAGTCACCCCGCATACCCGTTGCCGTCTGAAGGTGCTCAAGATGGAGCGCACCAAGGATTACCTGCTCATGGAGGAGGAATTCATCCGCAACCAGGAGCGTCTGAAGCCGCAGGAGGAGCGCCAGGAGGAGGAACGCGCCAAGGTCGACGATATCCGTGGCACCCCCATGGCTGTGGGCTCGTTGGAGGAGATTATCGATGATCAGCATGCTATTGTTTCGACTGTGAGTTTATTTTTTGGTTTTAATATATAATTTGGCGATTTTTGCTCGATTTTTTAAAATTTATATATATTTTAACAATTTTTGCTTCAATTTTTATATATAATTTGTGCTTTCAGAACGTCGGCAGCGAGCACTACGTGACGATCATGTCCTTCGTCGACAAGGAACAACTCGAACCCGGCTGCAGCGTCCTGCTCAACCACAAGAACCACGCCGTCATCGGAGTCTTGTCCGACGATACTGACCCCATGGTGTCCGTGATGAAGCTCGAAAAAGCCCCTCAGGAGACCTATGCCGATGTGGGTGGGCTCGACCAGCAGATCCAGGAGATCAAGGAAGCCGTCGAGTTGCCGTTGACGCATCCGGAGTACTACGAGGAGATGGGCATCAAGCCGCCGAAGGGTGTCATCCTCTACGGCCCTCCGGGTACTGGCAAGACGCTTTTGGCTAAAGCTGTCGCGAACCAGACCAGCGCGACTTTCTTGAGGGTTGTCGGCTCCGAGCTGATCCAGAAGTACCTTGGTGATGGCCCCAAGATGGTTCGGGAGCTGTTCCGTGTCGCTGAAGAACATGCACCTGTAAGTTTTGCTTTTTGAAGTTATTTTGACGGTTTTTTGATGGCTTTTTTCCAGTCAATCGTCTTCATCGACGAAATCGACGCCGTCGGCACCAAGCGTTACGACTCCAACTCCGGCGGTGAACGCGAAATCCAACGCACCATGCTGGAGCTCCTCAACCAGCTCGACGGTTTCGATTCCCGTGGCGATGTCAAGGTGCTCATGGCGACAAATCGCATCGAATCCCTCGATCCTGCCCTCATCCGTCCCGGCCGTATCGACCGTAAGATCGAATTCCCGCTGCCCGATGAACGCACGAAGCGCCGCATCTTCGGCATCCACACGGCCCGCATGCAACTCGCGCCCGATGTCAACGTCGAGGAATTTGTCGAAGCCAAGGACGACCTCTCCGGGGCCGACATCAAAGCCATGTGCACGGAAGCCGGCCTTTTGGCGCTCCGTGAACGTCGCATGCGTGTGACGATAGAGGATTTCCGTAAGTCCAAAGAAAATGTCCTCTACCGTAAGAAGGACAATGCGCCGGAAGCCCTTTATATGTAAACTTGACTGTCTTTGACGACTTCCTTCATGTACCATTCTTTTGGCTTGTTGTATTTTCCCTAATTATTTATAACTCTTTTTTTGGCGAATAAATGTTGATCCAAATTCCAAATTTTAAAAACTAAGGATGTTTTTTTGTTTAGATTTAGTCTTGAAAGGGGGCGCCAGGCGACAAATGAATGGTCGCTTGGCAGTGGGTAGGGAGCACCTTTAGCCCCGCCCACATTTCGGGGTGGTGATGTAAGCAGTGTCTGTCGGCGCCTCAGGGGTTAAGGAACAGTTTTTGGTGCCTCAAAGAAGGCTTTGCTTTGTTTATCCGTCCGTTTTTTTGGCAATTGGAGCCTGTCTTGAGACACAGACAGTCGTTGGGTAAGCAAGGCGACTGCCACTTCCGTCATAGTTGGCTATGATGATCTGACTTGTCCTCTGTGGCCTTATTTTGCTGTTTTTCCGTCATATTGAAATCGGGTCTTTTGAAATTTTGTCTAAAAATGACGCTCTGCCGAGTTATTTCACTTTTTATTGCTACCGTAATCTTATCAACTCAAATTGATGCCATTGTCTTCCGTCGGCATCGGAGTTTTGCTGGAATTTCGTTTTCTAAACACATGGCTTTCGACAATTTGTCCCTATCTCTGGAAAATGTCGAATCAGCCTCCCTAGACGCAGCGCGACGTGAAGCCGAACTCGCCCTCGAAATATCAGCCCGAAACGCCGCTGGCAACCTCAAAATGGACGTCCTCATGGTCGCTGATCACACGTTATTCGAGGCCTTTTTCGAGCTCCAGCACGGCCATCACGACAAGGGCTATTTCGCGGCGAGTGCCTATCTGGAGGCGACCTTCCAACAGATGGAGCACATCTTTGCCAAACAACAGTTCTTTGGAAAACACAAGATTGATCTGCGGTACAGTGGGGCCCTGGTGATTCAGGAAGCGAGGGACTGTCCGCTAAAGCATGTGTTCTATGGGGAAGCTGGTCAGATCATTGGAAATTCTACTTTTGATGATATTGGGGATGGTGGTAGTGATTCGCGGTGAGTTTTTACGATTTTTGATTTGCAAAATACGTGAAAAAACGTGTTTGTTGTTGGTTTTTGGCGATATTTTTGCCATGACGCACAGTTTTCGGGTGAGAAGTGATACAGTTTTTGACCCATGACAGTTTGGCGATCTTTCGAGAGAAATTTTTTCGGGCAATGTTTTTCAAAACTATGTGTAAGCTTCAAAAAACAACCACAGGGGCTCGGGGTTTGTTATCTGGGTGCATCTGAAGTACTTATCGATGGATTGGTTTGAACTTTTTAGCCATAAATTAGGCCTTTTTTAAAAGCCAACTTTCCACTACTAATTAATTACCCTCCACCAAGCCCTGATTGTCATTAACCCACAAGTTCATGCTCATCCATCTTGTGGTAGCCCGTCACCCCGGGATCCAACCCTGATAATGTTAGTTTAACGTCTGTCAAACATGCTGACTGACATTTGGAACTTATGTTGGCCCGTAAAATTGAGAAAAGTCCTCTCCCACAAAATATAGGTACCTTTCTTCCTTTTATTCGATCAAAAGCGTCTCCAATTTGATCAGTATTTTTGAGCTGAAAGATTGTTACGAGCCCATCCATCCAGCGAAAAGGGGAAGGGACGCATTGTCGATTGTCGATTGCAATTGTGACATGCTTCCAGATGCGATTTATCACATTGACAAATTGATAGTCCGTTCTGGCTGGGGCTTACGAGTGTTGTCCGTCAATGTGACTGGCAGGCTTCGGGCATGGACAGCCAGCGATTGGGAGCTCATTGTTTCAAATGTGAAGGATAGAGATTGGATGTGGGGAGTACTTAATGGCACGGTCATGGTTTTTTGGGTGGAATTGTTAAAAAAACCAAAAAATTGCCAAAAGACCATAACTTTTCAAAATACAAAAATATATTTTCTGCACTACTCTGTCATTTGATAACCAAAAAAAGATGTTTTAATTGTTTAAGATAGTTTTCCAGTGCTTTTTAAAAATTTTAGCAAAATTAGCAAAAAAAAACAGAACCGAGCTTTTCATGAAGAAAAATGTATGTTCAGCTAGTTGCTCTCAGGTTGAAAACAAGAAAATCAGTTTAAAATGTTTGTAAAACGATAAAAATCGCAAAAACATGGCTTCACACCAGCTGTTTGATAAAACTCGCTGATAACCAATTCTAAAAAACACGAAAAACTTGGCATCGAACACAGATCAAACTCCACTTGACCCGTCTTATCACCCCAAATCCAACCCAATTCCAGCCTATTCTGGTCCATCAACGCCACCAAGGCCCTGAATTCCCTCATCCATTGGCGCCGGCTCCACATGGATGTCCTCCCAAAACACGACCATATCGTCTTCATCACCAAATTCGACCTAATAGCAGACAACGGCGATTCCGGCACCCAAGGCCTTGCCTATGTCGCCAATGCCTGTGGACTTGCGCCAATCAGTGTCGTCGAAGATGTTGGAGGTCTCACAACGGCTAAAATTGCCTGCCATGAGATCGGCCACAACCTTGGGGCCCCCCACGACGGCGAATTCGATGATTGCGACCCAAGAGAAAACTTCATGATGGCCCCCTCGGCTTCGGCGACGACGAATAGCCGTGTTTTTGCCAATGGATTCACCTTCAGTGAGTGTAGCATCCATTACATTGAAAAGTATCTGAGTCGGACGAATTCGTCGTGTTTGACGGCCCACGTGAAGAAAACGCCTCCAGAAAAACGGCACATTTATCGATCTCCCTATACACAGGAGCCGGTTAGGAAGCTGAAGTTGGGGGAACAATTTGGTATTTCGAAACAGTGCCAAATCGCGTTTGCTCCACATTATGGCGAGTGTACGGTAGGTTTTCGTGGCGGGACCAAAAGTGCCGATTAAAGTCGATTTTTTTAGCACAGTGGCTATACTTTTATATCGCCAGATCCGTGCCGTCGGCTGTGGTGCAAGAATAGGCTATTAGGCCGTAGAGCTTTATGTGAAACGAAAAGCTACATCCCGATGGCCGATGGCACTGAATGCGCGAAAGGAAAGTGGTGTCTTGCTGGAGCTTGTGTTGCCAATCCTTATTACGATCCTGAAGAAGGTAAACTACCTCCTTTCATCTTTTTCACCTTTTAATTTCAACTTTTCAGGCTGCGAAGACATCAACGACCACTACTGCCGCGAAAAGTACTCACCTTCCACCATGAAAATCTTCTGCGCACGGAAGAGCTTCGCTGCCATCTGCTGTCGCCAATGCAAAAAGTACAACCAATACATTTATGACAAGTATCGTGACGCGGAGAAGCGCTTCCGGAAGAAGAAAGTCCCGCCACGAATGATTAAACCCGTGCCGACTTACAGGGTAGCCGATGACAACCTCACAAATACGACCTTCTTTGACGAGTTTTGACTTTACTTTTGGATGTTTTTGCTAAATTATTATTCCATCATGCTTGTATTCTTTAAATTTGCAAATATGATTACACTGCCTGCCATATTGACAGTCATTTTGGGTCTTTCATTGTTGACTTTTCAGTGTTTTTGAAAAGTTTAATAAACTTTACCATTCGATTTTTTAGTGAAAATAATCAATCGGCCTTATTTTGAGGTGATCATTTGACCAAAATTGACGACATCGACGAATATGAGCCATAGAAACGCGTCCACTTTGGGTTGTTGGGGGCCGAGGGAATGTCACTGTCTAGACCCAATATCAACGAGCGTGTTACGCTTTTAGTGATGAAAATAGTCGATCAGTCATAAATGGTCAAGGATAAGCCACACAGTCGTAAATCCCATAACATTATATTGATTTTTGTTGAAGCACAGTACAGTGCGACGCACAAACGTATTTTTTGGGTATTTACGAACGATGTAAAGCATATTAACCGCATTTGCGCTGTGTTTGCATAACCTCTGACGGTCACTTGCGTTTTCTTTCATATATTTCCACTATTTTTACCAAGCCATGCCGTATCCCATCGTCAAACTACCCTACGGCCTCCGATGCCGTCTCCACAAACTCGCAACTCCCGCAGAACGGTATCGTCTCCAAATTGCCGCTGGCAACCCTTCTATTTGTCCTCCACGACAAATCTCGATGGGCTATAAGTCATTTTTAGAGTTTCACTTTATTGATGGAACGGTATACATCAAGAAATCTTATGGAATATTGGAACGTATTGATTTTGTAAAAAACAATATGGTTTATTGTAATATTCTTTTCACATTTAAAGAAGCCGACTTCCAAGATCTAATTAATTCATCTTACAGTGATTATTGTTACACAGTTTCGAGGCTATACTTAAATAACTGCAACCTTTCGTTGCCCTTTTTTCAAAAGTTGGCAGAAACAGAAGCCCTTTTAAATGTAAAAAGTATTGAAATTAACGGTAACGCTAACGGTAACAACATTCTTAATCTTTCTGATGTGCTAACGGCCTTTCCGCGTGTCAATACTTTATGCTTACACGACACTCCATTTGCTGAGACTTGGATGGCAGACATTCAAAACATCAGCCAACACAAGTTGGTACATCTTGAATTTAATTCAACTATCAAGCAGTTCAAATTGATTAACGTTGATTCTCTTGTTATGTTTTTAAAAGTTGGGTTTTTTCAACGTACTTCATATTGATGGTACATTAAAATTTCAGGCAGAGAGACGAAAAGAAACATTTAGGTTGTTCATCGGAATGCCGACGGAAAACGCTGCCAACTTTAAGTTTTTTTGTATCGAACTAAATAAACTTTTAAGTGCACGGTTGTCGCCGTGTAATGATGACCAAAAATATGCTTTACTATATATCTATCCATTTCATGAAGTCTTTGTAAAGACTCGACAGTCAGTATCGTACAATATTTAAAAAGTTGCAAAGTACATGCTTACACTTTTTGAACGGCATGTCATAAATACTTTTCTGTTTGCTAACGTTCAAGTTGTAAGATACGAAACTTTCTTAAATAATAATAAAAATCATTATTAAGCAGCAGCGTGTGAGCGTATCAGATTAGGTGCCGTCAGTGAATTGATTCAACTGTCAAGTTTCTGTTTTGTAAAGGATCTTTTAATTTTTTTTCCCGTTTAATGTTGACTTTATGCAAATTTACCGTTATTGACCTCTGTGTTGTTCAATCAGATATAATTCATTTTTACGCGACAGCCTTAGGGGGGGAGGTCGTTGTCTGTGACTAACCACTGATTTGCCACCGACGGGGCTACTGATACCAACCAAGTTTTGAAATGAAGCGGAGTTTTGATTCTTCGAAACCGGAGTCGACGTCAACAAACAACGCAGGGACATTTAAGCTGCTTTCATCTAACACGAATCCGTCTAAAATAAGAAAGGTGGAAGAACCCAAGCTAAGCCCTCGAAGCGCAAACTTTTTCAATTCTGTTAAGACTCCCGTATCGGTGACACAAACGACAATAACAGAATATGTTACGAATCCTGAAAAATTCACTTGCCAGATAGACCTGATCCATCCAGTATATTTAGATGATAAAAGGTAATCGACATAAATTAGTTTTAAAATAGCAAGTTTGTTGCAGAAATTTCTTTCCAAAGCCGTATGTTGTGCTAAAAGGTTCTGGTTGGCGCCGAAAGATGGAAATCATGTCTGACGAGGCCCCGGAAGAGACTACACCGCCGAAGTCACTACTGGAAGTTCTATTTCGCATTAAGCCGTCGAATGTCGAAACTTTTTACGCATCAAAGTCCTTGGATGTCTGTGGGGGTCAACGCAACTTCCCTGAAAACTTCAAAATCCCAAATGTGAACGCTATTAAAGTTTTGGTTTCCATCAATTTCCATAATTTCAACCGCAAATGCCGCCAACACGTTGGGGTATTCCACTCCCCAGACGTTACCGTTTCCTCAAAGCCGTCAGCAGGCATCACGGATGGATCAACTGTGTCCGTTTTTACGCGTCCAACGACTATGAAAAATTCGTCTTCCCTCTACTTTGATGCCGATAAAAGCATGTTCCACTGTGATAAGGACAAATTCAACCCCCTCATCATCAAAATGAGTGAGTTTCTAGCCTGAAGGTATAAGGTAACCAAGTTTAATCAGCTGTTTTCAGGCCACAATACCAATCACCACGCCGCCGAAAAAACTGCCTCTAAAATCTATTATGGGAGTACGATTCAACTTGTTGACACCTCTAGCGGCAAAACGCTTCAAGAACTACGTATTGTGCCGCTTAATAATAGCAATAGAATCTGTACCTTCAATCCATACGACATGGAGCCATTGGGCGAGTACGAGCGGATCGCCTTTCAAATGATAACTAACCCCACCAAGTATCTTTGCTTTCACGACAAAGTATATTATGGCAGCGTTAGGGTACGTTTATGTTTCAAAAAGGAACTACCTGTATCACACGCGTATACGATTTTTTTATAGGATCCTGTAACTTTACCCCAAGACGCCGTATGGAGCGTTGTGTCGGTGGCAAAAACCACATGGAAGTTCGCTGAAGTCACGGGTGCCGTAAAAGAAGATGTTTCTCCGGTCCCGAAGGTCGTAACAATGTCATTAACAGCTGCCAACTCCATATTGCGTATCACCGGGTGTGATTTCAACCCGAAAATGGAGGTTTGGCTAGGACGCCACCGTCTAAACGCCGTTTCCAGGTATATACTACATTGCTGGTTTAACAAATCATTAAACTACTTACAGCTCGGAAACAAACATCGTCTGCTCCGTCGACAACATAGACATGATGATTGACATACACCGCAATCTGCCGAACTGTGCCAAAGATGACGGTTCCGTCGACATCCCCCTTATCATCGCCAGAGATGACGGACTGGTGTACCCCACCGAGTTCATTTTAAACGCTAAGAGTGCCGACGGAAAGTGCGACTTGAAAATTCGCCAAGAGCATGAATTCAAAGTGTAATGAAACCAAAGTGACAAAATAAAAAAGTTGTGGCACACGTTTGAAGTCTTCCGAGATCTTTTCCGCAACACTTATGAGTCAAAAAGTTAGCAAAAATGGACATTTCGGCGTTTAGAAGCGACTTTTTTTAAAAACTAATGGCACCATTCGATACGGAATGAAGTGAAACAGCCAAATCCATTAGAAAGTTATTAAAATTCGACAAAAAAATTGTACAGTACCCCCAGGGAACACTTTGCACCTATAGAAGGTTTCGTTGCCTGTCGGTCCCTACAGTCACCATTAAAAATTTTTATTTAGTAAAAAAATTTTGGTTTATGGTGACTTTTTGTTTACGTTTGAACATGCTAACCTGCAAGATTTAGATAAGGTATCTTACTGTGATTTCATTTTTTTCTGTTACCAAACTATATCTAACAAAATGCAGTCTATCGGTAGGCTTCTTTCAAAAATTAGCAGCCAAAGAAACTTCTAAATGTGGAAAATATTACAATTGATAACAACACGAATCGCAAACACATTTTAAACTTTTCTGATATATTGACTGTCTTCCCGAAGTTCTCAATTTATTTTGCAAATATGATTACACTGCCAGCCATATTGACAGCTACTTGGGGTCTTTCATTGTTGACTTTGCAGTGTTTTTGAAAAGTGTAATAAACTTTAACGTTCAGTTTAAAAAAAACAATGAATCGGCTTTATCTTGAGGCAATAATTAGACCAAAATTGACGACATCGACGAATATGAGCCATAGAAACGCGTCCACTTTGGGCCCCCATGTCGGGGCCGAAGGAATGTCCCTGTCTTGACCCAATTTCGACGGGCCTATTACGGTATTAGTGGTAACAATCGTCGATCAGTTATAAATGGGGCATGGATAAGCCACACAGTCGTAAATCCCATAACATTGTATTGATTTTTGTTGAAGCACAGTACAGTGCGACGCACAAACGTGTCTCTTGGGTACTTACGAACGATGTAAAGCATATTTGCAGCATTTGCGCTGTGTTGGCGTCCCCGCTGACGGTCATCTGCGCTTTTTACCCATATATTTTCATCAGTTTCACCAAGTCATGCCGTATCCCATCGCCAAACTAGCCTACGGCCTCCGATGCCGTCTCCATGAACTCGCTACCCCTGTTGAACGGCTACGGATTCAACTAGCCGCTGGCGATGCTTCGATTTGTCCACCACGTCAACTCTCAAAAGGCTTTGAGACATATTTACAGGTTTACTTTGTCAATAGAACGACTTATATCATTACTTCTTCCGGAATGTTGGAATGTCGTGATTTTGAAAAAAATGATCCGGTTTATTGTGACGCGTTTGTTTTTATTCAAGAAACCAACTTGCAAGATCTGAATAATCTATCCTACAGTGATCATTTTTACGCAATTTCAAGATTATATTTGACAGACTGCAACCTTTCAGTAGCTTTTTTTCAAAAGTTGACAGAAACAGAAGCCTTTTTGAATGTGGAAAATATTGAAATACGCAACAACGCTAATGAGAACTACACTTTAAATCTTTCTGATGTACTGACCGCCTTTTCGCGTATCACTGTTTTATGTTTACATAATACTCCATTTGCTGAGACTTGGATGACAGATATTCAAAACATTAATCAGCACAATTTGGAATATCTTGGACTTAATTCAACTATCGAAGCGTTTGATAAGATTAACATTGACGACCTTGTGAACTTTATGAAGGTTGGTTTTTATAAACTTTCTATTAATGATTAAATTGATTTCAGACACAGAAAAGAAAAAAGGGCTTTATGTTGTATATTGTAATGCCAACCGAACCCGCCGGCAAGTTTAGCATCTTTTGCAACAGACTGAATGAAACGTTGAGAGAACGGTTGCCGCCGTACAGTGGCGACCAAAAATATGCTTCTTTAGATATTGTTCCATCTTGTGAAGAGTTCAAACAAGTTCAACAATACGTGTCGTACAAAATATAAAAAGGTCATAAGAATATTTATACGCTGTTTTAACTGTCAATAAACAAGCTTTTTCCATTGTAGTTGATTTATAAAAAAAGTGTCAGTTTGTCAATTAAGTGCCGTCAATCAAATAATTTAAGTCTTCAATGAACAAAAAATAAAAAAAAAAATGATGTTTATTGTCAGTATGTTATATAATAAAAAAGGTAAAAAATTGACCGTCAGCGGGGATGCAAACACTGCGCCAAGGTTTCGTTGGGGTTTTTCTTGTAGTCCTAGGCACAGATTGTACTGTGTTGTGTTAGCTCAGCTACAGTGCAACGCACTCAACAGCAAAGACAATTTTTTCGCCGAAAACGCTGAACCACATTGAGCAAAAAACATTTGCGCAGTGTTTGCATCCTCTCTGACGATCATTTGCGTTTTTACTTCGACATTTTCACCAGTTCCAAAAAGTCATGCCGTATCCCATCGCCAAGCTACCCTACGGCCTCCGATGCCGCCTCCACGAACTTGCTACCCCCGCTAAACGATTTCGTCTTCAAATTGCCGCTGGCAATCCTTCAATTTGTCCACCACGTCAAATTTCAAACGGCTATGAGGTAATTTTGGACTTTAACTTTCTCGACGGAACGGTATCTATGCGGAATTATTTTGGATTATTGGAACGAATTGACTTTGTAAAAACCAATCAGGTTTATTGTCCCCGGTATTTCACATTTAAACAAGCCAACGTGCAAGAACTGAATGACCTATCCGATTTTGATTATTTTGACAGTAAAAATCTAGTTTTTGAAAACTGCGACCTTTCAAAAGCTGTTTTCAAAAGAATTGCCAAAACAGACGCTTTTTTACATGTGAAAAATATTGGAATTTTTGGTAATACTAATGACAATTACATTTTAAACTTTTCTGATGTACTGACTGCCTTTCCGCATGTCACGAGCTTACTTGTACATAATACTAATATTTCTGAGACTACTATTTTTTCTGATACTTGGATGGCAGATATTAAAAACGTCGGTCAACACAAGCTGAAACGTTTTGAATTTAGTTTAACTATCGAACAGTTTAAATTAATTAACGTTGATGATCTAGTTAACTTTTTAATAGTGGGTTTTTTAATGTTTTTAATTAAAAGTATATTTCAATTTCAGACACAAAGAAGAAATGACACGTTCAAACTGTACATTGGAATACTTACAGAAAACGCGACTGATTTAACCATCTTTTGCAACGAACTTAATGAGGCGTTAAAGGAACGGTTGCCACCAAAGTGCCACGACAACAAAACTGCTTCATTATATATCCATTCAGCTTATAAACTCTTTGAAGAGACAGATGGACAACCAATATCCTACAACGTTTAAAAAGATTCAAAGTATATTTCTACCTTTATAAACGGTTATGTCAGAAGTACGTACTTTTCTTTGTTGGCTGACGTTCAGCTAAGTTGTAATAAACCATAATTTCGATCGGAAGAATGAATAACTGACTTGCTCTATTCCAAACCTTGTTTAACAGCGAAGGTTACTTTGGGGCCAATTGAAAACAACTGCACATACTTAAATGGCTTTTGATTTGAAAATGTTTTGTTTGACCAATGTTAAATTTACTTTTGAAAGCTCGAATGTCTTCGGATTAGACACATCTAAGTACTTTGGGCCCCAAGCTAACAAGATAAGACTAATTTACATACCGAAAATTACTCTCGTCGTCTGGCGTCTAACCCCTCTTTCGCACGAAAACACTATCCCAAATAGGACGTAAGAAAAAAATCAATTTTTTCCCTCGCGCCCGTGGCTAAAAAGCTGTAGGCGGTTTCATGAACTTCGTTGAAAGTGGCGTTTAGTTCAAAGCATGTCTTAAAAGTGCCGTCGATACAAATTTTTGTATTAGCCATTGAATGATACTTTGGTATGATGAATTTTATAAGAAACCGTCCACGATCACAGTAAAATCTTTTTTCAAAAAGCCTGAAAACGCTACGAATCGCAGGTTTTACGTATTCTGTATGAATCTTATACGAATAATAGGACAGTTCTAACTCAGGCTCGGGTACTGTATGCTAGAGGGCCTTTGCTTGATTCAAATCGCGCAGGCACACTATCTCTAGGTGTCTGTGGTCTCTTAACAGTGCCATGCTTTTCGCAAATTGGGTTTAATGCGCCGCAGCACAGCCAAAAGCGTGCTTTTCCTGGGCATTCCGCGCACTAGGGCGATGATAACACCGGGTACTGTATGCTAGAGGGCCTTTGCTTGATTCAAATCGCGCAGGCACACTATCTCTAGGTGTCTGTGGTCTCTTAACAGGGCCATACTCTCGCAAATTGGGTTTAATGCGCCGCAGCACAGCCAAAAGCGTGCTTTTCCTGGGCATTACGCGCACTAGGGCGATGATAACACAGGGTACTGTATGCTGGAGGGCCTTTGCTTGATTCAAATCGCGCAGGCACACTATCTGTGGGTGTCTGTGGTCTCTTAACAGTGCCATGCTCTCGCAAATTGGGTTTAATGCGCCGCAACCCAGCCAAAAGCGTGCTTTTCCTGAGCATTCCGCGCACCTTGGCGATGATAACACAGGGTACTGTATGCTGGAGGGCCTTTGCTTGATTCAAATCGCGCAGGCACACTATCTATAGGTGTCTGTCGTCTCTTAACAGTGCAATTAGGCTAATTGCGCCGCAATTCAGCCAAAAGCGTGCTTTTCCTGGGCATTCCGCGCACTAGGGCGATGATAACACAGGGTACTGTATGCTGGAGGGCCTTTGCTTGATTCAAATCGCGCAGGCACACTATCCCTAGGTGTCTGTGGTCTCTTAACAGTGCCATGCTCCCGCAAATTAGGCTAATTGCGCAGAAAAACAACCAAAAGCGTGCTTTTCCTGGGCATTCCACGCACCAGGGCGATGATAACACAGAGTACTGTATGCTGGAGGGCCTTTGCTTGATTCACAAAGCGCAGGCACAAGGGCCGCTCAAAAGCCGCAACCCAGCACCAATTCTGAGAGCCATGCTACATTTTTAGTGGTAAAAACTATCGATCAGTCATTCATGTTAGCTAACGGACATCACACCAATGTAAACCTCTATTTATATATTGATTTTATTATTACACACTACAGCGCGACACACAGACGCACTTTATGTAATATTGCGCCAAGCCCAATCATGAAAAGCACATACCATTGTGCCATTCTCACTGTGTTTGCATATCCGCTGACGGTGGTTTGTGTTTTTATTTATATATTTCCATCATTTTTACCAAATCATGCCTTATCCCATTTCCAAACTAGCATATGGCCTCCGGTGCCGCCTCCATGAACTTGCTACCCCCGCTGAACGGCTACAGCTTCAAATTGCCGCTGGCAAACCTTTTATTTGTCCTCCGCTACAACTCGCGAAGAGTTGTTTAAATTTTTATTACCACAATGGAACAGTTATCGTTAAGAATTTTTTACAAGAAACGGAAAATATTGACTTAGAAAAAAATAATCTGGTTTATTATGACTCTCTATTCACGTTTGAACATGCTAACCTGCAAGATTTAAATGATCTATCTTACTGTGATTTCATTTTTTCTGTCTGCAAACTATATCTAACAAAATGCAGTTTATCGGTAGGCTTCTTTCAAAAACTAGCCGCCAAAGAAACATTTCTAAACGTGAAAAGTATTACAATTGATAGCAACACTAATCGCAACTACCTTTTAAACCTTTCTGATGTACTGTCTGCCTTCCCGAATGTTGTCAATTTATGTTTACACAATGCTCGAATCGAAGATTTTGACGTTGACGATCTGGCGAACGTTATAAAGGTTGGTTTTTTTAAAGGCGTTTATTTAGTAATTAGTAAATTTGAATTTCAGCAACAGAAAAGAAAAGGAGCATTTAGACTGTATATCGCAATGCCAACTGAAGAACCTGAAAATTTGAGCGAGTTTTGCCAAAAACTTGCTCAAGCGCTGAATGACGGATTACCGCCGAATACGCGTGAGCAGCCTTATTATTTGTTTGTTGTCCATCCATCCTTTGAACTCTATAGAAATTACAAACTATTCTATAATATGATAGAAGACACAACGATTTAGATTATTGTTAGCTTTTTATTGTTGAATTTTTAGTGTTTTATTGTGTAAAAAACATTTGCTTCCTCATTGTTAAATTAAGTTTATTTTAAAGCGGCAAAGACAAGTAACACAGTCAAAAATCACATTTCTGCATATTGATTTTGTCGGAACACACCACAGTGTGACACACAAACACAATCTTGGTAATAATATGCGTAGACCGGACCCCGTAAAGCTTATTTTCTGCATTTGCGCTGTGTTGGCGTCCCCGCAAACGGTCATCTGCGTTTTCACCCATATATTTTCACCAGTTCCAAAAAGTCATGCTCAAATGGCTTTGAGACATATTTGCATTTTTATTACTTTAACGAAGTTGTTACCATCAATGACTCTGTAGAGAATGTTGACTTTGATAATAATCTGGTTTATTGTAACACACGCTTCACGTTTGAACGAGCAAGCTTGCAAGATCTGAATAATCTATTCTACTGTGATCACTTTTACACAACTTCCAGCCTTGTTTTGACAAACTGCAACCTTTCGGCAGCTTTTTTTAAAAAGTTGGCAGAGTCAGAAGTCTTTTTAAAAGTGAAACATTTTGCAATTAACGGTAACACTAATGAGAACTACGTTCTGAACCTTTCCGATGTACTGACCGTTTTTCCGCATGTCAGCAATTTATCTGTGCGTGCGCCTGTTACTGAGACTTGGATGGCCGACATTCAAGGAATTAGTCAACACAAATTGGAATATGTTTTGTTTAATTCAACTATCGAACAGTTTAAAACTATTAAAATTGACGATTTAACAAATTTTTTAACAGTTAGTTTTTTGAATTATTTATATTATTTTAACACATTAATGTTTAATTTCATTTCAGACACAAAAAAGAAAAGAAACCTTTTTGTTGCATATTGTTATGGCGACCGAAAATGCTGCCAGCTTTAGCATCTTTTGCGACGAAATGAATGAAACGTTGAGAAAACGGTTACCGCTGAATAGTAGCGACAAAAAAGCAGTGTTATATATCTATCCATCTAATAACGTTTTTATGGAAACTGTAAAGACAGTATGGTTCAATATTTAAAATGAAGTACATCCTTTTTTTTTAAACTGTCAATGAACATGCATTTTTTCGGCCGTTGTTTTGTCAAATTTAAATAAATGTTAAAATCGGTAACTGGTCAATTTTGAAGCGACTTTACACCGTTTTATACATATTTGCGTATTGACTTTGTCGGAGCACATTACAGCGCGACACACAGACGCAACCTTGGTAACAACATGCGTAGCCCTAGCCATGTAAAGCAGACTTACAGCATTTGCGCTGTGTTTGCATCCCCGCTGACGGTCACTTGCGTTTTCTTTCATATATTTTTATTGTTTTTACCAAGCCATGCCATATCCCATCGCAAAGTTAGCCTACGGCCTCCGATGCCGCCTCCACGAACTCGCTACTCCTGTTGAACGGCTGCGACTACAACTGGCCGCTGGCAATCCGTCGATTTGTCCACCACGTCAAATCTTAAAAGATTCTGAAACACGTTTGGAGTTTTATTACATCAACGGAACTGCTTCCATGCATGATTCTACCAAACTATTCGAAAACATTGATTTTGTAAAAAACAATTTAGTTTATTGTGACACGGATTTTAGTCTTGAACAAGCCAACTTGCAAGATCTCAATAACTTACCCTATTTTGATTATTTTTACGGAACTTCTAGTCTTGTATTAGAGAACTGCAACCTTTCAGTTGGCTTTTTTCAAAAGTTTAAGGAAACAGCAGCCTTTTTAAATGTCGAAAGTGTTGCAATTTTTGGCAACACGAATGACAACTATACTGTTAATCTTTCTGATGTAATGACTGCCTTTCCACATGTTGTATGTTTAGAATTATATGTTCCATTTGCTGAAACTTGGATGGCAGACATTCAAAGCATCGGTCAACACAAAGTGGAACGCATTGACTTTAAATCAACTATCGAACAGTTTGAATCTATCAATATTGATGATCTTGTTAGTTTTTTGAAAGTAAGTTTTTTTTCACAGAGATTTTTATATTAATAGTATTATAATTTCAGACACAGAGAATAGAAAACACGTTTGGGTTAAACATCACAATGGAGGCCGAAACGGCTGCCAAGTTTCGAAAGTTTTGCAAGAAACTTAATAAAGCGTTGAAAGAACGGTTGCCACCAAAGTCTGAGGACGGCAAATCTGCTAAATTATTTATCGAACCATCTTATGAAGTTATAATAACAACGGATGTGTCAGTAAATATCACTATCTAAAAAAGCTTAAAAATAAACTTACCTTCTTTGAATTGTAAAAAAACATCTTTTCTCTGACTGGTGTTTGCATTGGTAAAGTCAAATAAAGTGTATTAAAAAAATCAGACCTTTCAAAATAACGATGTCGCAGAAAGTTGCAACATTTACAGAAAAAAAAATTTTCAAAAATTAACTGTAGAAAACATAAATTGCCATTGTTTTACACATTTCAACCCATCTATCATTGATTGTATAACGTTTCAGGAAAACCATGCCGACAGCCTGTCATTCCCCTTCAAATATGAGTAATTCCACGACTGAGTTGACAGGTGGGACCGATATGCGTGCAGCATTGTCACAGCCTATTTGCCCACGGTTTTCGGCAAGCTCTCTCTCTCTCAACGTGGAAATTATTTGCAGATTTCGTTCCGCAAAAGCTGCAATCGCATTTTGCTTTAATCCATTGCTAATAAATTGACTTTAATTTCAATTTCTATAATTATGCTTGTCACATTTCTTGTTCACAACTACATAGACAGACACATTTGCGCACCTTTTTGTCCAGTTTAAGCTCATCGCGCACCATCTAGTTAAGTTTGCTTTTGAAGATTCTTCTTGTTTACCCACAAAAATCTTCACTTTTTTCATTCGTCCTCATTTGACTCGTTTTTTATGTCCATCGAGAAAGGGAGAATGCGACTGGATGGACAGTGTCCAAGTTCAATGAAGCCTGAGGCGCTTGGGACAGGTGGGATTACCTGTGGCTGGAGGGTATTGTTAGTCGTTCGAGAGCTTGTTGAAGGTGGTCAGCGACGACTTTGGGAGAGAGTTATGCGCAAAGGCGACGATTAAGGACCGATGGGACGGAAATTGAAAGGTGTTAGGAAAGGGGTTTCAGGAAGAAGCGGTTTTGGAGCCATTTTTGGTTTGGAGTAGGTTGGGTGAGGTGTTTTTTGGGGGGTTGTTGTGTGAAAATGTTTAGTTTGATTGAGGTTAGCGAAATTGACTTTTTAAATCTTAAGTTTTGTCGATGTTGACACGTTTGAGTCAGGCCCCCAAGTTGGGGGCCGACTGAACGGCACTGGCCAGACTCATAAAATGAAACGTTTTTTAGCCTTTTTTTTGCTTAAAAATGTCATATTTGTCGAATGTTGATGAAATTGATCTTTTTTACATCGAATGCCATTGGTTCGGACACGCCCACTTTGGGCCCCCAAGATGGGGGCCGACTAAACTGCACTGCCTAAATCCTTAAAAAAAGGTGTCTTTGAATGTTTTATTAGCTTAAAAGTGTCTCATCTGACCAAGGTTAACAAAATTGACCTTTTGAATCACAACCGTCATCCGTTTAACCGCGTCCACCTCAGGCCCCCAGGTTGGGACCGACTGAACGTCACTGGCCAGACCAAATTTCAAGAGCCGTGTTCACTCCTATCGTCAAACACGCTTCATAGACATCCATCTGTGCTTTGCCCAAAGGCCTGCCATTCGTCACTAGCCATCTATCCAAACGTTAAGACTGCCCAATATTGAGTACTTCGAGCTCTTTGAGACAGACCCACCAAACCCATTCCTCATACTATAGTACCTACATCCGCGAGCTAACCACTAGCTAGATCCGATCCTCCGTCAAAAGCTCAACCCAGACGCATCATCCAAGTACTCTTAATGTAAGCCCAATACAATCCCAAGCTATGTCATCCACGCGATCCTCGGAACAAGCAAGCCGGCTAGCCCCCCTCGAGACGGAAGGATCTCTGCCCTGGAGCACCCAGAGGGCCTCCTGACGACAACCATCATACACGCTTTTTTACGCCTCAAAGAATGGAAAGCACAAGGTCGTTGGCGGATATCCGAGGGCTCTACAGTGGAGGGAAAGCTTGACTTGACTGATTGACTCATCCGCGCATGTCCTCGTTGACAACCAGCTTTACCCGAAAACGCTTGACCTGACTTGTCATACGTTTCACTTTGGTTGCGATTGTCGAGGTTGCGAAGCGGTTGTACTTTTTCAAATCGACGTGAATCAGGCGCAACTGTTACAGTTTACTGTTTTAGTCATCTGGTGTTCATAGGAAAACAATTATTGAAATTAGCGCACTATTTGTAAGTGTTTTTGCGCGAGTTGTCAAGAACTTCCGTTTTCGTCGTTATTGTTGACTTTGAAAACACCGTTTGTCTTTTTTCGATTGTTATTTACCTCGAGGTTTCATTTCACACTCGTAGACAATAAAAAAACGTGATTTTGGTCCCACCACGAAAGTTCCAATTTTTAATTTACGCTCATTTTTTCTCTTTTATCAACTTTATTCTTTGATTGTTGCTTTCTAACCGTATTATTACCCTCAATAAATGTACATTTGTTTGCGCAGTCCGTTTTGACAACCTTTTTTCCCTCGCTCTTTTCATACTAACACTTTTTATCCTCCTCTTGAAGTGAATGATCCACATTTAAATTGGTTCAATTGACACTAGTCTTGCAGAAACCGCGTCAATTGGCGCAGAAAAACACCTACCAATGGGATCGCTTCGGTGTCAGAGTGCAAATTGGTCCTAAAAAGATGGATCCGACGAGGGGTTTGTTGTCGATTGACGATTTCAGCGAAAACCGTTGCATTGTGGTTTTTCACACTTTTTCACAGTTTAGATAAAAGGTTAAAAAGCAATAGACAACGGGATAGGTTCAAGAGGTTGCAAATTGCAAAAATTGGTGGGGCTATTCGAGATTTGAGGTGTTGAGTTCGCGGCAGCATGGGTTTTGTTAGGTTAAACCTTCGTAGCATAGTTAGGTTCAGACGAGTTGTGTTTTGACGTAGAAATATTTGTGTTTTGTAGAAGTACGTTAGTTTTAAATTTTGCGTTAACTGTTTTACGGAAAAAAGTTTTAGAAAGAATTGAACAATGCGGACCTTGTCTACTAATGTGATATTCGTCTTATTAGTGTTTTAAAAAATGTTAAAGCTTTATTTTTGGGTCTTTTTATGAAAAAAAAAGTTTAAAAACATTTTGCACCCTAGCGGAATCGAACTCCGCTGATAGCCATGCTTGGGGTGGAAGTCCAGCGCCTTACCCGACTGCTCTATTCTCGCAATTTTTGGGAAAAAATCGCTGACCAGCGGGATTTGAACTATCGAGCTGGCCATGTTTGGGGTGGGAGTCGAGCGCCTTACCCGACTGCTCTATTCTCGCAATTTATGGGAAAAAAACCGCTGACCGGCGGGATCGAACTCCCGATGTGCCATGTTTGGGGTGGGAGTCGAGCGCCTTACCCTACTGCTCTATTCTCGCAATTTATTGGAAAAAATCGCCAAACCGGTGGGATCGAACTCGCGATGTGCCATGTTTGGCGTGGGACTCGAGCGCCTTACCCTACTGCTCTATTCTCGCTATTTTTCGTGCCAAGACCACCGCGTGCGCATTTTCACTAAAAATTGTTAGAAACAGTTTGTTTCGTAATTAAACAAAAAAGTATGGTGCAAAATGATTGCACATTTACAATTTCCATCAAAAACAAGTGTTTCAATTAATGTTATCCCCTGAGAAATTGTATACCATTAGCCCTTCCACCACTCCAAATTGACATGCGTTCCATGAGAAAGCTACCCTGTTTCCGTGTTTCTCGATGCTAGTTAGCTCTGACATAGCTGGCTTCTCATATCCGTTGCGAAAAGACCCACAAAAAACGAGATTAACCGACGACAGTGACAGTCAGCGACCTCGCCGCTACTAGCTAGATACACAGCTCAATGTGGATATCCCTTCATCGATCTAAATAGCTGACTAGCCGAGGCCGACCTGGCCAAACAGAGCACCCTCCTTTCGATCGTGGTTTTTCGAGTATTTTTTACAGTTGTAACTGCGTCATCCAGACGGCGGCCCAATATTCTCGTTGAATGATTGATATTCCAGGAGACCCCGCGCAACGAAGCCGCCATCGACCTGCTCCAAGAACAAAAGAAAGTCGATTGCGGGCAGGCTAGGCTAGCACCAGATCCGATCCCCCCTCCTTCATCTGTTAACAAAAAGTGTGTCGTCGTCGTCGAAGAACATCATGCGTGAGCTGGAGCGACGCCGCCCCTGCGAGTTGTTCGTGCCTCGCGTCAAGGAGTCTCGCCTGTGCTCCGTGTGCGGCTACAGCCTCATAGATCACGACGTTGCGCCACCTCCGGCAGCTCAGCCCTTTGCCAGCGTGAATACCACCCCATCTATCAGTCATTATCACGTCCCAGTCGCGGCCAACTTGCCAATCTCATCCTTAACAAGGCTCCAACACAGTGCGAGCACCGATACTTCTAGAGAAGCGTACAGTGGCCTTCTGATTCCACAGTATCTTCTTCCTCAAGGTTCTTCATCTTCACAGTACAATTCTGGTGCAAGTAGTCCAGCATATATGGCGACCAGGTAGACATACCGTAACCCAAAATGCCATTCTAAACCCAATTTCAGCAACTACCACCCCCTCGAATCCCAACTCGCACCTTCATCAAACTCAGCTTTTAGCGAGTATCGCCGCTGTCCAAGCAAAGATTCCATCAATATTTCGGAATTCTCAGCATCCCCATTGTCATTTAAAGGTTTGTTGTTTTGAAACTGATATGCGATATAGCCACTGGCAAGCCCAGTCAAACATCCGGAAGCGAACATTGCTCAACATTGTGTGTTGCGCGAACTTTGTTGATTCAACAATGTAGCGTAGAGCGGTTTTTTTGTACAGTAAAGTGCATGTATCGTGTGGGTTTTGAGGGGCTAAAATGAGATTTTCTTTTGATGTAAAGTTATTTTTACTAGTTTTTTGTTGGAATGTTGGGTGCGCGAAGGTGAAAAAAAGTTGCTAATACGATTTTTTTGCGACATTTCGGATATTAACTGACTCTATTTTGCCATTTGGTGTTTTCTCTAAGCTTTTTTAACGCAATAATCAAGTTCGCAAACTGATGCACAAAAGTTTTCAAGATTTTTACACTGATTCCATTTGCAAACGATAGTTTTTTGTACTGTAAACCGTATTTTGATCCCTGATAATTGGCCCCTCTCGAACACATAACCCTGCAAAAACCCATCCTGCAAACCCTTCAATGAAACAAGTATAAGTGTACCTATTGTCGCTAACTGTTGTTTTTCAAGTGCCTGATGCCTGATGACGGAAATAACGCGCACACGCGTGCAACATACGCAAATTGTTCAATTGTTTTAGCTTACATTTTGCAAGCATGCACCCCATTCAAACAATGGCCTAAATTTAACATTGAAATTTACTTTGGACAACCCCTTTTGCTTAAATGTGTTTTGACTTCTTAACTTTTTTGAGTTTTGAGTTTTTATGTTTTGATATTTTTGGAAATGGAACTCAAAAAGCAAGTATCCAAATCCCGAGCTAACTACAGTTAAAAACAAAAATATGTGTATCGAGATCGCGCAGTCCCCCAAAAAACGAAATGGAATTACTCGGAAAAACAAATAAGCTAACTGTCAACTGAACTGTGAGCTCACTCAGTTGAGAAGCTCATTTGACAGACAGGGTTGAACGGATATACGAAATCCGGGTCAGTATTTGCTATTTTCGACCTCGAGAATTGCACTGCGTCGATTATGTATTCTGTGAATTGTGATGGGTTTATTGAAACACGGCCTGTTAGTGCTGGGAGTACTGTAGTCGCGTTTAAAGATGGCATTTATGGAGGTTGGCTTATTTTGGAGATTTGAAACCAAACTACATAGACTTTGGACTGGGTAGTCAGAGTATTGCGCATAATCATAATCGGCTCAAGCTGTCCTCATCGCGATGACGATTTTGAAAAACTTAAGCCAGTTTCGAAAAAAAGTTGCTTTGTTTCGAGAGTGCGCGAAGAGCGCGCTTCCCTAAACAAAGAAACATGGCCCCCGGGCAGGCTATGACCAGTTAATTGACAGGATGCATGCTTCCCTTTTTCGATGGGGTGATGCTTGACACTTTTCGGGACCTCTGAGGGGATCGCCAAGTCGTCTTGTTGGCCTTCTTGAATCATGTTGAGGATAGTCGTTGCAGCTTCGCCCTTCCCGACCAACGAGGCACAGATTTTTGGATTGGAAAGCTCCAGTGCCGGTGGCTTACATGGAAAGCATCATCTTGGAAGTACCCATCCAATGGCACCAGTTCTGGAATCTGCAAGTGCGTCACCAAATCGGATTCTGAAGCCGAAACCGATTCCGATGCCGAGGCCGTATCTGAATCGGAACAACTTGACTGTTAATGGGGTTGAGAAGAGTGTGGATTATGATGCGGAGAGTATTAATATCGATGTATGTTTAAGTTTTAACAACTTTTGAAAGTTAAGTTCGGAAGTTTAGGACGAACCCCACACCCCAGCCCTCTTCCGACGAATTCGTCAAAAGCGGCGAGACAGAAGCGCTAGTACTCATGCTGATCGCGCAGAACGGTCCCCCGTGGCGGCTAGTACCGAAGTTTCCGTTCCAGTGGTAAAAAGTGATAATGTTGTTCGGCCGCAAAACTTTAAAGAGATTCTGAACCGATTCCAAGTTAGTTTTTTGCCAACCTTAATCACACTGTAGCCCTAAAAAAGGCCAAATAAGTCTCAATAGCCTTCAAAAACTCAAGCTAATCCACGTCAATCCACCCATTTCACCACTTTCTGTGCTCTCAAGAGCGTCAATCTTCGTCAAACAACTTCCCCTTCCCCAAAACCACGCTAAAAGATCAAAGCACTGTCGACGCTGTTTACTCGTGTTCGCTTAACTGTCTATCATTAAGCAAGCTATACCCCCCACTTGATGCACATTTGCAAAATCGTGAAGTCGCCCCCGCCTGGCGTGTTCCGAATCCTTGCACACCCGGAACCTCCCCATTCAAGTTGAACTCGAATACTGAACCATAACAACCACCTACTATCCCCATGCATGCAATAGTTCAACGTCATAACTCTTGACGTGCGCAGCTACAGCTGTTGTAGAAAAGAACTAAATGTTCAAGAGCTATTTCAAAACCACTACCTCCTTCATTTAGTTTCCATTCACTCATTCATTCATAGAAGCCTTTCCTCTTTGCAGACAGCCGCCGCAGATCCGACACCAGTTCCACCGCCACCCTTTCAGAGACATCACAGCGTTCGGCTTCCGATGACGGTCCATCAGAATCGACGATTCACCCTGGGTGGAGATCAGATGCTGGCTGACGCTAAATTGGCTATGGCTCATCCATTGATGAAGTCAGGAACGACAGGATCGGCCGGGCATCCGGAGCAGCATCAGCATTCGGCGACGATGCAGCCGCCACCGGTGGTCAGATTGAGGGCTTCGGCCGGGGATCCGGAGAATTTGCAGAGAATGAGTGTTTCGCAGGTTTGTTTTTGATGTTTTTGAGAAAAAGGGGTTGAGTTACGTTTTTTGTTACGAAAAATGGGGTGTTACGTTTGCGTTACACGTGTGTTACGGTTGCGTTACAACAGTGTTACGTTTTCGGAAAATGTGTTTCGAAGCAAAATTGTTCAAAAAAAACTGCTCAGATATTTTATTAAACTTAAAATTAACGCAAAAAGTATATAACAAACAACACGAGAGCGCAATTTGTGTAACACTTTTCAAAACGTAACCTCAACCGCTTTAGATCAACATCCGCGACAGCAAATCCCACCCCACCCCGCCCAAACGTCACACCCAAACCCTGTCTAGCGTTGTTCGTCGTGATCCTGAACCCAACCAACATCAAAACCACCATCAAGCCCGAAACCGCTGGACTAGTGGTAGCTTCATCGAAGCCAAGGCGCGAAATAGCTCGGATTCCGATGCGGAGGACGAGCCACGCTCCTCGCCCGACGAGGAGCCCCGCCGACACAGTATCATGGTGGGCGGTGGCACAATGCCCATGGTCACGGTCACGACGCAGCAGCCGCCGCTGCCGAAGAAGAGGAGCACGACATCGACACGGGTTCATGGGTCGATGGTGGTAGAAGGCGCTGATAATGAGAAACCGAAGGCTGCTAATGTGGGTTTTGTTGGGGTTAGATGGCATTTTGGGTTGATTGGATGACGTTTTAGCGTTCACAGTCGTCGACGTCAAACTCACGCAAACTGTCAACCCCATCAGCCCACTCTAGCAGCCATTCAAACAACTCCAGCATCCGCAACCTGGCCCATATCGATGAAAACAGCAATGAAGACAAGCCGAATGGTCGACGATCCAACAACGGTCAAGTTGAATACCTCAGTGGTACGTGTTTTTCGTGAAATGGTACCCTTGAAACTTTTCTCTCAATTTGTTGACACAGCCACAAATTGGTATCAAATTTCAAAGGCCCTCCCTCAAAACTTTTGTCAATAAAGCCACCTTTCACACCCCAGATCAATCAAATCTGTCTCATAGCTGTCATTCAACTCCTCATGGTTTCCTCTTTTTCAGGCGGTTCCGATTCCGGCTATCCCCGCGGGCCATGGTCCCAGGCCAACTCCACCGAAACGCCGTCATCGCTCGGAAGTCCGCGATCACCGTCCCAGCCATTGCGGTCGCCGAATCCGCTGCGTTCCAAGGCCGCCGAAGACCTGTATGCTCAGATGACAGTTCAACACACGAATACACTCGCCTTCTTGGCAGATAACTTTACAGATATTGCGCGGATTCATGGAGAGTTTAGCGAGTTTGGACAAAACTGCTTCGATGAGGTTTCCGTCGAAACTTTGGAATTCAAACAGGCGCCGCCGCTGATTGTCAAGGAAAAGATTGCTCTTTTTGATGCTACATTCATTGGGAGTCGTTACCAGGAGCATAAGGTTACTGTAATGGTGAGTAGAAGGGGTTTTTGGGTGTTTTCGTGGCGGGACCAATTTTGAGGTCCTGACACGAAAACTTAATTTTGACATTTTTGGCTTGATTTGAACATTCTGACATGAAAAAAGGTATTATCTTTGAAATGAGACCAAAAAATGAGCGTTTTCGTGTCGGGACCAATTTTGGGGTCCCGACACGAAAAACTATTTTCTTCAAATTTTGATTCATCATGATGTTCCAGCTCGCCCCCACTTGTCAATACGCCCCTCTGATGGGTCGCCACGCCGAACGCTCCGGCTTCGGACCCCCTGTCCTTGCCGAAATCGAAGAACCAGAATCCGTCGTCCACCATCTCCTGGATCAAGCCGGCCTCGAATCCCATCAACGCTCCTCGATCTATCGGGTCGTCGTGATGCCACCACTCTCCGTTTGTAGCTTCCATTCACTCGCGGCCCAGAACATGCTCCAGGAAATGAATGTCCAACGCTACGAGCACCACGTCTGCTTCATCTTGTTGCAGCTTCTGTGCGCGCTGAAAGTGCTCCAATCCGACGGTGTCGAGCATTTGTCCAACAATTTCAAAGAATTCCTGTTGACTTACCGTGCCCCTGACCTTAAACGCAGCCTCGAAGAGTTGCATCATCTGCCAAGGCTTATGTTGCTCCGGGAAACGATGGAAGAGGAGATCGTCGACGACTTCAGCAGTGACCCCAATGAAGCCACTCGTGTCGGCGTCTGTAAATACGCACTTCGAGCACTGTGCACGTTGTTGAATCATAAGATGACTTCTGGTGTGCCGCCGATTGCTGAGCGGACAGAGTATTCGAGGGCTTTGAGGAAGTGTGCCGAATTGCTTCATGCAGAGAAGTCATCGTCGTTAACTGAAGCCAAGAATCTGCTTGAATTCACATTCTTCTGTGGTCGAGTGAGTTTCGATGGTGAAATGGAAGCCAAGCTTTGGCTTGATGAACGTCGTGCTCATGAAGTCAATCGAGCTGTAAGTTATTTTTTATCGACTTTTTGACTTCAATCGATATTTTATCGGTTTTTGGTATCAATCGATAATTTATCGATTTTTGGTTTTAATCGATAATTTATCGAATTTTGGTTTCCAATCGATAATTTATTGATTTTTGGTTTTCAATCAATAAATTATTGATTTTTGGTTTCTAATCAATAATTTACCGAATTTGGTGATTTGGTCAATCAAACTTTCCTCTCAAGACCAAAATTCCAGGTCCGCCTCCTCGCCGACCGCGCTGAATGCCTTTCCGACGCTCGGGAGCGAATGTATGTCCAATTCCTGCTTTCAACAACGCCTCGATCACTGTACCAAACCTACAAGCAATCCAACACTTGCTAACCGTCCAAAACAATCGCTTCAAGACCCCCATGCCCATGTAAAACGCAAATGCCGTGCTGTAACTATAAAAACGTGGTTATTTTTGTGTAGTTTCTTTGCTTAACTTACGGTAGATAATAATTATGTTCACCAATAACGCCTTCATTCTACAGTAATCAACTTTACTTATTGCAATTTATTTTTGAGCCGTTTTGAAAGATATATGAAAAATAAATTAAATTAACAGGGGTTTTGACTGAGATTTATAAAAGTTAAGATTATAATTAGTGAAAATAAGTTGTCACACAGCAATTTTGAGATGCCGATTAATTTCAGTCTCGCCAAAGACGTCGGAATACTCGTTTTCCCAATCGTAGGAATCGCTGATGGATTTCGGGCCACTGAAGTCTCGCATTAGCTCCTGGAGGACCCGGTAGTTAGGTTCCTCTTCTGGGCCCATCATGGAGACTGCGCGTGAGAATTCACGGATACTGGATCCAAATTTGGTGCTGACGGTCCGGAAGTCGTCTTTTACCTGAAACACGCAGTTTTAACAAATGCGCACACTTGCGCGGGTGCGCGAATTTGCACACGCACGCAAACACGCAACTCACCAATTCCTCTTTCGCCGCTTTAATCTCATTGGCATCATTCATTTTGCGCCAACTCAGCTCACCATGAATCATTTCAATCAAACTGTACATAAGTGCGATCAAGTCGTCTGCGGGCCCTTGCTCTAGGCGATCGTGAACCCGTAAAGAAACGTATCGTAGAGTGCCTCGGAAGCCGGCACGTTCACGTCGCGGCCTGATTCGGCCATCGGAATTAACGTATTTCCGGACGAGACCAAAATCGACTATGATTAGTCTGTGTTTTGCGGCTTCGGATAGCCCAAAACACAAGTTTGCTGGTTTGATGTCTCGATGGAGGTAGCCGATTTGATGGATGTCGCGGATTCCTGCTATCGCCTGAAATTTGGTTTCTGATCATAGTTATTGATTTTTGACTTTAATTATTGATTAGTTATCGATTTTTTGGTGTTCAATCAATGAGTTGTTGATGTTTGCATTTTGGTCATTAAATTATAGACTTTTAAGCTTTAATTAATAAATTGTTGATTCGGTGGCTTCGATCAATAATGTATTGATTTTTGCGTTTTGATCAATACTTTATTGATTTTTTGCAAAAATTGATAGTTTCTTCTTACTTGTTGCATTATCCTGCCAGCTGTACTTTTTGAAAACCGTTTCAACGGACACTGCTTCCGAAGTTCACCAACATTGACCGATAGAAGCTGGAGTACAATGAAATTCAGGTCATGTTCGACGCCACTCCCATGCATCAGAGCTACATGAGATCGCCCTTGCAGTCGTAGAAGGACTTTTTGTTCCAAGATCATTCGTCGCACTGTTTTGTTGTTTCTTTTTGTCGGTTCAACTTTGACGGCGACGTGTTCGTTTTGACGTGTATCCAAGGCATAGTACACTTGACCATAGCCGCCGCTACCTATCATACCCTGTAGAATTCCATTGTTTAAAAATCAAAATGCCAAAATACAGTAACCCAAACCTTGATAAGCCACCGCTGACGGATCATCTCCCCAATCCCAAGCAAGGCTTTATCGTTATTTTCCCGCGAAATCCGTGGATACATCCTTCTCCGCGTTGTTAGGCTTTGAATCGGCGTCGCAGCGACTGGGTGCTGCGAATCCTTGATCGTCACGGCCGATGACGGCATGACCGCGCTCGATAGCACCGGATTCGACTGGTCCATGCCGTCCATGGCTGAGGATTGACTGATTTCGAGCAATGTGGGAAAGTTGGTTGGGTTTTGGGAAAGTAGCCCGTCTGCTTACTCTGGCCCGTCTCGTGGTCTGTTTACAGACGGAATAGGACTCATTTTGGGTTTCTGGGGGCCGGGAAAGGGCAATGCAAATCAAATCGGGATTGGGGGTTGGGAATATCGGTTGAGGGGGCGGAGTCGGTAGGGACACTTTTTTTTGTAAAACCTTAAAAAATCAAAAAATTAAAAACTGATTTTCGACTTTTAATTTCAAAACTAAAATTTTTTTGCAGGTTATTACCATCAGAACACCAATATTGCAACCCCATCCAAACCCGAAACCAAAAAACCCAAACCCAATCAATACCAATATCGATTACCCGTCCCTCACTCCCTCTCCGACCTCAAACACCAATCCTGGCCACAACTCAATCAAGTAAACAACTTTCACCGACGTACTTTTTGCTCCGTCGATGAACTCGCCGAGCTCGTGTTTGCCTTTTCCCTTTCCCGCATCACATTCCATCCAATAAGCCCTGTTTCCGGATCCCAATTACCCGTGATCCCATTTTTGTAACACCATTAATAAAAATTAGTCCAATAAAATCAAATCCTATTACCTTTGACCTTTTTATTGATGTTTTCTCATCAAAATGTGTTTATAATGCGCTGTTTTTGTTTTGCCTTTTTCATTTTGCACGCTTTTCTAATCGACTTTCGGCGGGCGAGTCGACTGGCGCTGCGTGAAATAGCAAGGGGATGCGTCAGCGACGTGTTTGGTGATCAGTGTTGTGACTATTTGGGTTGTTTATGATGGACTTTTAGGCTGGTGGGTGATGGGGATTCAATTGAGAAGGGCTCTTTGTTTCAATTGTGACGTAGTAGTGATAAATAGCAATCAGGCAGCTGGCTGGGTGATGCTTGAGTCATCATTTTTATTGGTCCGGATGGTCGAAGGGGTTGGGGGATCCGTTTGTCTTGAGGGGGACTTGATCTTGGGTTGGTTTTGAGGGGGTATATAAAGGGCCTATTGACTGAGAAAAAGTGAACTTTGTGACACTAATTTGAGCTTTGGCTTTTCGGTAGTAAATTTTTTGATCGTTTTGATGTTTCAAACTTGTTATAATCGCGATTTTTTAATGTTTCGAGGGTCTAAAACGCTATCTAATCGAATTCTTGTTACAGTAACCATGTCAATCTACACCCTTCTCCCCATCTTGCTCCTCGCCACCACTTCCATGGCTTTTGTCATCCCGGCTGACCCCTCCATCTTCACAACGGCCTCCCCCAATGAAACCGCCATCCCCCACGGCACCGAGATCGTCCCCTTCAACGCTTCCTCCGACGAACTCGCCTTCAACATCTCCGCCCTCACCGCCAACTGCCCTCAAAACGAGTTCATCCCGCCGGATTGTAACCCCATCGAGCAGACCTGTGACTTCCCCTTCCCAGCCCCCCTCAAAGGCTGCCCAAAGACCGGTGCCTGCCAATGTCTGCCCAACTTCTACCGTCACAATGGCACCTGTGTCCCGGCCAGTGAATGCCCTCAAGGGTCCAATGCCCTTCTGGAGACCCGCCAGCACCAGAATCTCGACTCCTGCAAGGCCAATGAGCAATGGTACGGCTGCGGTCGGTCGGAAACCACCTGCACTCCGAATCCGTTGGGGTCATTGTTCATTAACATGTGGTGCCAACAGCCCGGATGCTACTGTGCCCCTGGCTTTGTCCGGGACCTCGATTTGGGTTGCATCCGAAGCGCTGATTGCCCGAAGAAGATTGAAACGACTACGGCTTCGGCTTAAACTGTGATAAATGTACATTTCTATGATTAATTTTCACGAATTTGAAACCTTCTGACGAATAGCCACCTTTCATTGCCTGTTTTTTCATGTTATTTGACCACAGAATTCCTAATAAACATCTTGTAATCCAGTTTCCACTCAGAATCTTCAATTTAGATACATTTATTCCATAAAATTTACCGTATTTCATACCTATCTTACATAAATATTCCAACTTTTGAGCAATAAAAGACAAATAATTAGTTTAGTTTTTTTGTTGCCACGTACGTGTATGTTATCTAATGTCAATGAAGGCGTTAGGTTCTTTTCGAAAGATGTTGAAACGTTTGACAATACAATAGCAAGGCTTCTGGTTTAGGTTTAATTTCGGAGCAAATATACGATGTTGGTTAAGTGTGGGATGGATAAATGGAAGACACAAATGATGACAGAGAGACAGGGTGACACGTTTCAGGCACGAGGAAAGTATGGTTTACAAAACACACGAAGCAAAAAAACAGAAGAAAATAGTGTTTATGCCGGGGTCGGGGCGGCTACTGGCGCGGATTCGGCTGATTCCACGGTGGGTGCGGTTTCTGAAGGTTGATCAGAGGGGGGTTCTGGTTTTGGAGATTCTTCTTTTGTGGGTTCAGTTGTTTCGTCCGACTTTGGTTGATCTTCAGGTTTGGATTGTTCCGATTCCTCAGGTTTGGGAGGTTTTTCAGTTTTGGCTGATTCGGCGTCGTCAACTTTCGGTGGTTCTTCCGATTTGGGAGGTTCTTGATGTTCCTCAGTTTTTGGGAGTTCAGTTTCTTGAGGTTTGTCGCCACCATTTTCACCAGAAGCAGTAGATTCTTCCGATTTTGAAGTGTTTTCAGCATCAACGGATTCAGTTTTCTCTTTCGTGTTTGAAGGCTCTTCTACCTTAGGCAACTCTGATTGTTTCTCCACCTTTGGAAGGTCTTCAGCAGTCACAGCAGCTTCCGCCGGCGGCGGGGAAGCTTCTGTGCTCTCCTTACGGCGATCCTTTTTTTCCTGCATCACAACCTTATCAATAATGTTGTCCAAAAGCGTTTTGATTGAACGTTCGACGCGATTTGGGCCTGAAATTTCCATTTTTCAGTTTAAAGTTAGAAAAAAAAGGCAAAATTACCAGGATGGTGACCGCTCTTTGAAGGCGAAACAGGTCCAACATTGTCTTTTTGTGCCGGTTTCTTGTTATTTTGGCGATTGTTATGCTTATTGTCCTGAAATATGGGATCTACAGACGCAATTACGTCATTTTAAACCTACTTTAGCTGTTTTGTTCTTGTTGTTGGGTGCTTTGGGGTCTTTTGATGGTTCATTCTGACCATTTGGCTGTTTCGCCTTATTGGGCTGCTGTTTCTGTGGTTTTGCCTGCTTTTTGGCGTCCGGCTTTTCTGCTTCTGGGGTTCCATTAGCTGGGACAGCTTGCCCTGGCTGTTGTTGCGGGTTTTTGTGTTTCTGGTTTTGTCGCCGAGGTGTTTTCGGTGTTTTATCGGCATTCGGAACAGCTGGACGTTTATCTTTGTCGGCTGGCTTGTCATTGGCGTTGTTGTTGGTGTCATTTTGCCGATTTTCTGGCTGTCTACCGCCTTTTTGAGGGCCACCACCTCGTCGGCCTCCACGGCGACCAGTGCTTTCACCGGATTCTGGCTGTTCTTGACTATTAGTGACATTGGCATCACACCGATCATCATGGAAATAGCCCGGATTCCGACGCGGTCGTGGAGCACGCCCACCTCGACCTGTGCCCTGTTCACCGACGCGGAAGTACGTGTTTCCGTGATCACCTAATTCTGGAACATTCATCTTCCACTCATCGACGTTGGTCTTGCCGCGATCCCATTCACGGCTCCATTGGTTGTCCTTACCCTTGGGTTCACTTTGTTGACCCTTCCCATGGCCTCGAGGTGGTCGTTGGTGTTGATGTTGGGTGTCGGTTGGCTTTCGGGAAGGTTTCTACAACTTTTAGAGCTTAACTAACCTTAAGATAGTCGAAAAGCTACCTCAGATGTTGGTTGAACCCGCTCATGTCCACCGTTTGAGCCAGGCTTGTGCTGCTGATGCCCTCCATTTTGAGGGCCTCCGGCTTTCGGGATTCCACTCTTCTTGGCTTCCTCGGTCACAATCTAAACTACTTTCATTAACTCCATTGATTCATTGCCTTTCGCTCTTGCTCAAAAACAAACAAACCCGAAAGCGTTCTTCGATAAGTGCATTTTTTTGTCGGATCTCCTGGATGCGTCGATCAATCTCGGCCTCCTTCTCGGCGGATCGCTGTTTCTCCGCGTCCGGCATGATCCTGGCTAAACTAACATCATTTATCAAAGCTCTTTTAACCTTTATTTTTCACGTAACATGGCCACATCCAACGCAAAAGCCGCCCAATCGCATTTTCTAATCCTAACGGACAAAAACCCGTCAAATATCTAATGATTGCAATCTGCAATCTGATGGATGACACGTCGTTCGATTACTTTGTACAGCCCGAAAAACCAAATCGACCTAGCAAATTGTATACGTTGAAAAGGGGGGGGAGGAAACCGAAATCAATGAGATGGGTTGGTTTGCGGCGGGGAAAAAAGGTCCAAAAATGCGTCAATCAAAAAGTTTTTTGATAATAGCTAAAGCGGTTTAGCACGGGAGGATGAAGGAACAATGTTTTGGGTTTAGAAAATTGAGTTTTTGGGGTTTTGGTTAGGGTACTGTAGGGGTGGAACAGGAATGACAAATTACAAACAAAAAATTTATTATTAATCAAACTGCCGGTAAGGGGTTCAGCTAGATTTTTTCAAATTCGAACATAAAACCTATTTTCAACATTTGTAAAAAACAGAATTTAAAATAATTCAAAAACAACAATTCTGTTACAATTGCAACCCCCCAAAGACGTGTCGCACACTACCCCTCAAAGGACGCACCCCTCCTAAACACAAAATTCCGTCAACAATTAGTCAGTTACTCGATATTTACGACGTGTCAATGTCCAAAACAGATCGCATTGCAGCCGCCTTTCGACTTCGACACATAAAGGCTAAGGATAGGGGTAGCCCCCTGAGGGCACTGATCCGTGCGGTTTTTGCGGCAGGATCAATGGGCCGCGTAATTCGGACAATCCGGGACGGGTGGTGGCTGTCAGCAATAGTTGAAAATAACTATGTTAGAGTTACGATTTACGGGGATGGGGCAGAAAGGAGAAACACCGATAGGTGGGTATGATTGACTTACTTACACTTACGGAAAAACGGAAGTCTTTGCGGGTGTGTTGTTACACGCAGGAAATCGAAGTATGTTTTTGGTCTTTTTTGCGGAAATGGCCCTCCTGCGCAAGACGGAAACCGTTAATGAATGACCAATCTGGCGATAATCGAACTAACGACCAGAAAGAAAGGAGCAATAAAAGGTAGGTAGACGTGAGTTGGTGTACATTGTTCGTCAAAACGTAAAAAGGGGCCCAGATTTGCGCGGATTGGATTGACTAGGCCCCGAGGCAGGTCCTTACCGGCTTGATTTGCCTTGCCTTGACTTATACATCAGCCTGGCTGGCTGGTAGGAAAGGAGAACGTCGTAACGTTATGTTGTGTAAGACAAAGATCGGCTGCAAACAATGGAAATCGGGGCCCCCGACAAGCCAGCCTTTTCCTACCAGCTTTGATGGGCCTTGCTAGTGGTAGTGTGGACACGGACAGCCGGGGGCCTTAACCTCAACCTTTTACCCCCGAAAAATCACAAATAGACGAGGCAAGAACGCCTGTGGCTTGCCTAATTTCTCGACCTCAACCTTCATCTCAAATCTGCTAACTGCAAACTTTGAAGACAAAAAACACTTGCCCTGGGGTGACTGTTGTGTCCGGAAGAGGGCCATTACTCACACAGTGCCTCTCGGCTGTTCAGTGTTCTATTTCGATAAGCCAAAAGCATAAAAAATGACTGAATTCTTGCTGGCTATCTAATCGGTGTTGATTGTGAGTGACGACAGGCGTGAAAAAGGCCGTGAAAAGGAAAGACAATATTGACGGATTGCGGATTGCAAAAAAGTTGATCGCATTGAATTGTTGAATTCACAGCATAATGGCCGGAATAGACAAACAAGCGGTTTACGACTGGCCTGGGAGGGTGGAAAGTGTTCAGTTTTACGATGAAAGTGTTTTTTATGTTGGTGGGTCATCGTTAAAAGTTGGCTTGGAACAGTGAAAGCTAACGTTAAGCAACTTTTGTCAAGTACACTTGAAAAGATCACACTGATCAAGCCCTTTAGCCAGGTTAGCGGAACTTTCAAGTGGAAGTTGACCAAAAAGGCGATCCCATCCTGATCGTGTCTATCTCTGTCTGTTTCGAGATCATCGAACACCCCTCCGAAAAGCTGATCTAGGCTGTTCGATGATCGGATGATCGCAAAACGTCAACCAATCCCCTTGCAAAATGTAATAGTTTGCAAAAAAAGAACACTTTCAACACGCGTATAAGAATAGAGCTACAAATTGAACTACGGGCAAGGAACATCAGCCTGTTGTCTGTCCCTGTCACTTCTTCGATAAGGAGGACGAGCTCCGAGCTCCACCCAAAGACTGACTGACCGAAGGCAGGGGGTAGGTAGCACTGCCTGTCCGTTGGCTTCCTTTTTATGTGAAATATCGCAACAGATTACACGTTTAATGTATGCATAGCATGCTCTGTTGTTATATGTAAGCGTTAAATAAATCAATTAGGTTAGAATTTTGGCGATTATTCAAACCAGATAGCTCTGGAACAAAAACTGTTCTCGTTAACTAACATACTCAAAAAACAGGGCAAGAGAGCCAATTGAGAAAAATCAATCGTTAACCACGTAAACGAACAAACTACAATGTCAACATTGAACAAATCAAAAACCCCTTTTTGCTTTCAACGTGTTTTAGAACGGTTGTAAAAGTTAACTTTAATAAAAACTAAAAAACAGAACTAACAACCCAAATAAACACAGAAACTGACAAAAACTATAAAACTGACAACCATCAAATCACCAAAAGATAACGCTAAAGCCGTCTGACAGCAAAGTGTAACAAAAGTTGGTTCAATTGAGGTAAAGAACAATTGATAAGTGACTTCTAAGCCGAGAAAACGCGAATCCAACCTCGTTCTTCAATCAACTGGGTTCCGAATAATGTCGATAATGTTGTTGATGGTTCTGACCCACTTGATCAACTCGGCCTCACTGTCAACGCCGACCAGGAAGCGCTTGTGCTCGCAAACGTCGCTGCCTCGCGGAAACGACACCACATCCATGTAAAAACAGAAGCGTCGATCGGTCGACGTCGAAAAAATGGCCGTTTCGCGTTCAACGGTGCGGTTGCAGATGGTCGAAATGTCAATCATGAAGAGGGGCTCGTTTTCGGCGTTGGTCGTGAACGTTGGGATGGAGCTGGTGGTGCGGTTGGAGTCGTTTTGGGGGGTTTCATAGAAGTTGATAACGCCATTGACCATGCGGACCCAGAAGCGGAGGACGCTGTGGTCCGAGAGGAGGCGCTGAAACGACGATTTTCAAAACAAAAACAATGTTTATGTCGGAAAAACATACCCAAAAGCCAGTCGTAACCTCTCTCAGCGCCGCCGGCAACAAACTGCACGAAGCACTGACATCAATACTGCCTTCCAAGGGATATTCGTTCTGAAGGAGCAGGAAAGACTTGTGCCCGACCATGGATCGGTCAAGATGAGCATGCCCGGCCGGTTTGAAGTCGCAAGCATCATCATCGTCGTCGTCGATTATGCTTACGGTGTTGTTGATCGGAGGGCTGTGGCACTTTCCTGAAGCTCACCATTGAAAAAGCCGTCAAAGAGCAAAAAAAGACAAACCAATGAATTGAAAAGCCCTTTTAGCCAACTCCTTCGGCGTGTATCCCGCTTTCGACGAAATCTTTACCGAAAAAACTTCCAACTTGATCTGGAACGTCAGCGGCAAGTTGTTGAACACAATCTCCTCGTCGATTCGAATCCGTCTCGCGTGCATGCCAGATGCTTCTACCGTGTGTTGAAGCTCTGTGGCGATGACCTTTTCGTGGGAGGATAGGACGATGACAAAGGCGTAGTATTTGCCTGAAACACGTTGGATTTGACAAAACTCTCTTTTTAAGTTACAATTTTGCAAAAAGGGTGGCAGAAAGTCAGAATTAGTTTAGCCACGCCCCTTTTTGGCTGTTTCAAGAAAAGCAATAATTTATAAAACTTTTTTAGCCTGGCTATTTGAATAAGGCCCTAGAAAGATATCAAAAACCCACCACTACTGTCAGGATTGTTCTTCGTGTAGTAGTTCTTGCACAAATTGACCGTAATCGTGCCAATTTTGAAGCAGCTTAACACAGCCTTCGAAACGGGATGTGGACCGACGCTCATCCGATAGAAGGTGTGAATCCGGGTCACGAGTTCGCGATAGACATCGAGTCGGATTTGGGAGATTAGAAGCAACGCTTGAGCTGACAGTTCGTGATGGAGAAGCTTGTTGTTGCCCTCTTTGCGACGCCAATAGAGAATCGAGACACGGGCTTCGTTTATGTGGGCTTCTTCCGCGGTGATCTTGTTGGCGAGGCGCTGGAATGACGATTTTGAATTTGAAAAATGATGTGGAAGAGGCTTACCCTGAGCCCATCCCGAAAACTGCCCTCAGCCACATGCTCCATTGTCGTTTCAAAGCTCAAAAAGGAATCAAAGCTGTGCAAGGCTGGGCGATGGGGTGCCACAGTGCCTTGAGGGGTTGAAGCGGCATCGGGTTTGTAGGATAAGCGTGCCGATGGGGCTGGGAGTTCGTTGATGTGGGCTGGGAGGGACCGCCTGGAAGTGTAAAAGGTCAAAATTCTCCTCTCAAAGCCAAAAAATGGTCGAAAGGGATCAAATTGGACGCAAAAACCCAAAAAAGGGAACGAAAAAGGTCAAATTTGTTCGCGCAACGTCACAAAAAGTGTTTTTCCATCGAAATAAAGAAGAAACACACCATTTAGCATTGCCCAGCTTGAAAGACTGCGCCGAATAGGGCTCCTTTTTCTGGGAAAACACCCGTGTGCACGAGGTCGGCGTCGTGATCGCTGCCAGGCTCGTCGTGTATCGGGTCGGAGGGCCTCGCGGGGTCATGCATTCATCGTCTAGGTTGAATTTGCGCTAAAAACAAACCAAATCTCTTCAAAAAATATATAAAAATCCCAAAATTATATATAAAAACCCCCACTTACCGAGCTCGTTGGCGTGTGCCATTCCGACCTCATCTTCTCCAACTTCATCCACTCTTCCGAGATGTCAGAATCGTCGTCATCACTGTCTGATGACGAGTAATACGCGCGTTTGGCCGGTTTCAACGGGCTTCGTCGGCGTCTGCTGTTTTTCGGGGTCGAAGCCGCCGAAACTTCCAAATTTCCGATCGAACTGATTGCTGTCAGATCGTTTTCCGTCCGTTGCTCCACTTCGACGATGGCAGACCGGTCGAGGAGACGGGACTCGAAGCAGCTTACGGTCGAGAGGGCTTCTTCCTGGAAATTTAGAACTTTCAATCCAAAATGCCATTTTTAAACTAAAAAAGCCTTACCATGCTCGTAAACTTGAAAGCATCATTGATGACCTGCATGGCAGTATCATGGCTATCAGAAAGCACGTCTGGACCGGAGCCGACGGTCTCATTGTTGCGCAAGAGCTCCTCGGGCGGCGGCGGCAACGGCGATTCCATTGGGTCGTTATGGCTGCAATAAAAACGGGTGGAAATAGCAAGGGTTGCGGCGCGGATGGTCGGGGAAGTGATTGTAAACAAATTGCGGGGAAAGATGAAGCGATTGGGGGTGGAAAACGGCTGGAAAGAGCTGTCGAAATTTGAGCAAGCTGCGAGACGGCGAAATCAAACAAGCGGCTTTGATAAGCCTGAAACAATACGCTCAATAGACGTTTGATGGCGCAATGAAAGTGGCATTGTGCGACACACGGCCAAACAATACAGGAGTGTAATGTCATGTGCGTGTGTTGATTGCGAAAATGGTGAAGCAGTCGGCTTGAAAATGTCCATTGAAGGGGGTAAAGTGGTCTCGACACGAAAAAATTTAAATTGCGGAAAATTGAAGTTTAAACTTTTTTGCTGTTTTTGACGTCAAAAATTCATCTTCCTGCATGCCGCTGACAGTTTTATAAATGTTGAAAGAAATATGTAATTCAAAAACTCGAAAAAAGGCATGCATTTTCCCGTCAAATGCAAATTGCCATTCCGCCAAAACACAAAATACCAATCACACCCGATTGCGCACGGCCCCATTCACCCGTCCAACAACCAGGGGCGTGGTATTCCCAGTCAGAAACCCCGGCCGGAATGCCGTGGTTCATGAGTCGGGCCCTGTTGGGCTGGCTTTTGCTGTCCATAGTATTGAGGGTTCGCTTTTGACAACTTTACTTGCCTTATTCTACTTCAAATGACACTTCAGGATGCCCGAGCAGGTACCATCCTCCCGACAGACAAATTCCACAACCCCGAAACGAACGAAATCAATGACTTCACCACCGTCGGTCCCCTCCTTCGGGAACAAAACCTCGAGTTGGATATCACCTTCGACATTGCCACCGTCACGCTCGATCCATCCCAATTCAAGTTTTGCTTTTGTTGGAAGGGAGACTTGGCAGTGGATCCAGGACAGCCTCACGGACCTCTGTGTTCGCATACGGCTGGACGATTATGCTGGGCCAATAATCAGATTTACACTGTCAACACCTTAAGTCCATGTAAGTGATGCCCTTAAGACTTTTCAAATGTGAATAACATCTCTTTTGCCTTCAGATATTCAGCAAGCCTTTCCTGGAACCGCTACCGGTGGCAGTGGCAAACTCAATCTCAAATTCAACTTGAACAGCATACCACATAAAGTGACTATGCTTTCACAATACTTATCAGTGACCGGCAACCAGTTGGAATACGATAAATTCGACTATAGCAGACTTCAAAACCAACCCGGAGATTATATAACTTGCGGGTTTTACAGTACACATCCGGAAATGGTCAAGCTTGAGTTTGTAGGTTTTGACTTAATTTGGGTTGGGATTGTTTGATTTTTTGTATTTTAGCGGACAAATTTTAAATTGTTCGGCGGACCAGTCAGAACCTCAGCACCATCTGGAGGTGGTGGTGGTAGTGGTGTCACGTCAAAGAAAGATTCCGCCGAAGAAGAGGACGACGAAACGACGGAGGAAACCGCTGCCGCCAATGTTGCAGGCAGTAGTAAGAAGACTGTTATCATTGTGTCTATTTTGATAGCGCTTATCTTGGTCATTTTGCTATCGTGGGTTTTTTACAAATTTTATTATTGGGACCACCCACGATTTTTTTACAAATTTTATTATTGGGACCACCCACGATTTTTTACAAACTTTATTATTGGGACCACCCACGACTTTTTTACGATTTTTATTTTTGGGACCACCCCCGAGTTTTTACAAAATTTATTATTGGGACCACCCACGACTTTCAGCATGTGCATCGTGGGTGGTCTTCGCTTCTACCACGGCTACTGGTTCTGTGGCCTTTGTGGCGGGAAGCCCGAACCTGTCGTCGAAGATGACCCTCCGAATCGGCCATCCGCCTCCAAGCGCGGCGATCGGAACAGTGATGATCCACAGTCGAAGGATCACACGTCTCAGCAGACCCCGGAATCGGACAACAAGTTCGCCGTGGGTGGTCCTGCGGGCGTATTGCCGCAATCTGGAGCTGCTCCGGATTCTGCTGCCCCAGCGAGGGAGCAAGATGACAGGCCGTTGGCTCCGCCAGAACCTGCTGCGCCTGCCCAAGCGGCACAGGCTCCACCGCCGGCGGTACCTCCGCCTCCGCCAGCTCCCCCGGCGGCTGCGAAGATGTTGAAGGATAAGAAGCCGATCGTTTCTCGAGACACGAAGGAGACGAATGAAACTTCGACGGAGGGCGAATCGACGACAGCCACAGGAACCACGACGGTCGGGACGAATGCTCCGACGACGCAGCAGCAGAAGGAGCGCGCGCCGAACCTGTTGGTCGTCGGCACGAAGGACGAAAACGAAACCCCGAGTGAGCAGGGCCGTCGGAAGAACAAGATTGCCGCCAATCAGAAGGTCCCGCCCGGCACCCAGGATGTCACTCGCGATGCCACAGGGCTCGCTACCGGTCTACCTGGCATGCGGGCTCAGACTGCCATGGGCACTGCCCTTCCTGGCCAAACCGCGGTTGGTACAGCTGTCCCAGGTCAAACTGCTGTCGGCACCGCCGTACCTGGCAAAACCAATGTCGCCACTGGCGTCCGTGGTCAGACGATTGTCGCGACTGGGGTCACGAAGAACACCCTCGAAACGGGCATTCCTGGAAAGACCGCCGTCGGCACAGCGGTTCCAGGCAAGACTGCCGTCGCTACCGGTGTCCCAGGTCAAACGGCTGTCGCTACTGGTGTCGCTGGCGTCGATGTCGTCACGGGGCAAGCCAAGACCGATGATGCGGTCACTGGCGTGGCAAAGACGAATGCCATGACGGCTAAAGGTCGGACGGAGATGATGACCGGCGTGAGTAATGACCATCTGGCTACCGGGAAGGCTGGCACGATCGATGCTGCGACTGGGTTGCCGATTTCTGCGAGGACAGGTCGGCCAAGGACGGATGTGGCCACCGGCGTGGATAGGACGGCTACGAGGACTCGTGGCGCTGATGGCACTCAAAAGGGAACCACCGAAGTCATGACAGGTCGTGGCGGTACGATGGGTACAGCCGGTACGCAGGCTGAGACTGTTGGCCCTGATGGGATGTTGACCGGTGCTGCGAAGACGCCGACGAGGAGTGTGAAGGCTACTCAGGCCGGCACGAAGACTAGGACTGGCACGGCTGGGACACAGGTATGTTGAAAGCATTTTCGTGCCATCTGAATGTACTCTTTCAGCAAGCCACCAATGCCGACACCGTCATGGCTACCGGTGTCACTCAAGGTGCCCACACCTCCAATACCCAAGCCGGTGGCACTGCTACCACTCAAGACTATGGCGGCACGGTCGCCACTGGAGTCGGCACGCGTACCCGTACTCGCGGCGTCGGAACAACACAGCCAGATTCCCTCCGTGGAAATACCCGTGTCACGGCTGATGCGACGCAGATTGGCACCGGCGGCACGAAGATCACGGCGGATGGGACACAAGCGCCTAGTGAAGCGACCAAAGGCGGAACCGGCACGACCCAACGTGCCACGGCGACCCAGCGGACACAAGGCGGCACTGGACCGACGCAAGCCCAGACGGACGAAACGAAAATCATTATGGAGCGGACACAAAAGCCGTCGACAGATCGTGGCACCATGTCGACGCAAAAGCGTACCGGTGGCGATACAGCTATCAGTCGGACGAAAACCCGAGCTGCTGGCACGAATCCGACACAAGCGCCATCGAATGAGACCCGGGGTGGTACAGGGCCGACGCAAATGCCGACGGCGGAGACGGAACAGACCCAAGGTATGGCAACATACAATCAAACCGTTGATAATGGCATCTTTCAGGCGCCACAAACACCCAAGGCACGAAAGCCCGCACCAGCGCAACCCAAGCCCAAACTCGAACTCGTGGCACGGCCGATACCCAGGCAGCTACCGGTGGCGGCACTCAAGGCACACAAGCCGCAACTCGTGGCGGTACGACAGCGGGAACGGTGCCTGGAACAAGACCGACGCAAATGCCCTCTGGCGGTGATCAAGATCAAGAAGAGTAGGGATAGGATGATTATGTTTATTGATACATGTTATTTACTTTTTTGGAGAGATAAACATGGCTGTAATTTACATTTTTATATATCATAATCAGTGATGTCTCCAGTACCAAAGCTGTCATCACTTCTGGCACTTTGTATGACCTCTGACAGCCTTCATATGACTATCAATACGATTCAAATGCGGCTCAATGGTTGACAGGAGTAATAACCAGCATTGTAATCGAAAATGGTTGAGCATCCAGTCATAAAGAACGATCTTCGCTGCCGCAAAAGACATTCAAAGAAAGTTCGAGCCGTATCCGACTGACCTGCTCATAATAGATCATGCTCGGAGTTCAGTAGCTTCTACATAGTGGTACATACATTTCAAAGATAAGTGAAGCCTTCGAGATGGGGGAAATTTCATGAAAAACGAGTGTCAGAACTCGTGGAGAGGGATGTTGGGGGAAGAAACTGATTTTATAAATTTTTCGACCAACCAGCTCTCATTCGATCAATCACAGGGCTAAACAGGCTCAACATGATGCTACAGACATCTCAAAGATACTTGAAACCTGAGAGATGTGGGAAATTTCATGAAAAACGAGTAATCAAAGACTCGTCGAGGGTGATGTTCGGGGGAAGAAACTGATTTTATATATTTTTTCTTTGAAATTTTAGAAACTGATGGGTTAGTGGGGTTTAAAAAGATCACTGTAACGCTGATCGACGTGTTAGTAAGAAATGCCGATCAAAATTCGAGTATTCAAGCCTCAAATCGATCCAAATTAGCTAGGCTAAAAAGCCGAGCGCAAAGCTGAAGAAAAAAGATCGAGAAACTCACGCAGCAATCACTCGTTCGTGGTGGGAGTACTGATGTGCGCACAAAGTGTAAAAGCCGCGGATAGCTTCTAAATATGTCTTAAACTGCCAATAAATTCTTCCCTGTACATTTCATACGGTGAAGCTTGCAAATGTAAATCTAATGGAAGCTGTTTAGGTATAAAAATATATAAAAAATCACAAGTTTTTCAAAGAAGTTCAATGTGCTTTGTTCGAATATCAAAATTGTCACCGAAATTTGTTTGCAATCCTTACCATTTTCTTACACAATTCTTGGGTACAGTGATGTTATCAAACTGTAATCGAACAAATCAAAAAAGTTAACAATAAGGTGTGTTTATTGATAAGAAATGCATTCTTACACTTTGTGCACACATCAGTACTCCCACCACGAACGAGTGATTGCTGCGTGAGTTTTTCGAACTTTTCTCTTCAGCTTTGCGCTCGGCGCCTTGCTAATGTTGATCGATTTGAGGCGTGATTACTTGAATCTTGATCGGCATTTCTTACTAACACGTCGATCAGCGTTACAGTGATCTTTTAAAACCAAATTAACCCATCAGGTATTAAAATTTGAAAGAAAAAATATATAAAATCAGTTTCTTCCCCCGAACATCCCCCTCGACGAGTCTTCGATTACTTGTTTTTCATGAAATTTCTCACATCCCTGAGGCTGCACTTAACTTTGAAACGCATGCAGCATCATGTTGAAGCTGTTTAGCTCTGATCATGAAGGCTGTTAGAGGCAAATTCGAGTGCCAGAAGTGATGACAGCTCTGGTACTGGGGATATAGTCGCTGATAAAGCATTACAACGGACAAAAATAAGTCATTTATTACCATGATATGGCATTATTAAAAAACACAAAGTCAAAAAGTTAATCTCCAGTTTTTGCACTTAAAAATTATTTACGCACTTTGAAACGGCCCCTTCCAAGTCAATTCTTCAAATCTTTGTGTACTCGGCCCCCTGTATTCGACATCGAGATAGTGTGAAAGCTTGGTGGTTCCTCGTCGTTTATGAGCGACCGCCAAGTACCCGGGATGGTCACACTTGACGAATCCATTGTCCTGAAGGCATTTGAAGACAAGTTCCCTGTCCTGAAACCGACAAAATTGATCTCCGCCACCAAGACAGACCAAAAACTAACCCGAATTCTACCCATTACCATCTGACAATCCACATCCCTCACAATAAAAGTCGTCTCGCCGCTGCCATAATCCCGTTTTAAGAAAGTTTCATGCACGTCGGCAACTTCTTCCATCTTTTTGTAGCACGGGGTTCCACTGGTCTCGATCATGAGGTCTCTGGTTTCGCAGTTTGGGAAGATTTTTAACACTGATGTAAGGTTTTGGAACATTTCTTCGTTGAAACTCCATATTTGAAATTGGAAGAATAGCCGTTTTACTTGTGGGAAGGTCACTCCGGGGGTACTGTAATGACTTTTTTGAAGATTGAGGCTAAAAAAAGTGATAAACATACGCGCTTTTGAGGATGTAGGAGAGCATGTTGTTGTTTGACATGAACCTGATCTCGGATAAGGCCGGGAAACGATGAGCATTTTGGAAAAGGGAAGTTGCATCGGTAGGGCATTCAGCGAAGGTGATGGACCGCAAAGTTGAAAGGATAAAGGTGCTGGTAGTGAGCATGGTGGTGAAGAACTTGGGTTCACAGGTGAGGTCTTCGATGGGCCAGGAAGTGAAAAGCTGGGTTAAAAAGGCGTTGTTGTTGCAGATGCCTTCGATTTGGAGGGTTGTGATGGCTGGAAGGGGCTGTTTGAGATTGATTTTGAGAAAGAAATGGTTACCTTTATGCTTCAAAAGTGGGATCAGCGTCTTCAAATCGGCCCAGACATCACTTTCATTGAAGCCGACTAGCGTTTTGACAGATCGGATGGAGGGATCGTAAAGTACTTGGTGTGGACGGTACTTGCATGTGTTTTGGAGCTGGTAATAGCTGGGATTGTAGATTGGGTGGGTGGATGTTGGCGACAATGTAGTGTAGAGACCGAGTATCCCTCGTTGGAGAAGGGCGTGAACATGCTTCCTCGCGACATATTGGAAGCCAGTCAATGCGTCGCGACTTGAAAGGGCAACAGCGGTGACCGTTTGGAAGGGACAGTCATCACAGGCGTCAATATGGGACCCTCGACGAGATGGGTGTTTGAGGATTTCGGCCATGATTTCGCCTATTAGATGGGATTTGAGGGCTGCCATTGATGAATCGAGTCGAATGCCGACTGAAAGCCCAGATCAGAAACAGCCAGCGACCCAAAATGAAGAAAGGCAGGCAAATGGCAATCGCCGAGACGACAGGCAAGCTTCCGACGCGGACAGGGAAGCGTGTGTCGATGGGAAATGACAGTCGTTACGGACGGCGGAGTAGACGGAAGGAAAAAAGGCAGCCGTCGGCGGTGCGGTCACTTCAAAAAACAACGCACCCGGACTTGACTGGGCTACTTTGATCACCAATCACGGGGCAATGTGATGCCGTTCGGTTCGCTCGACGATGAATCAGACTGACTATGATGCGCTTTTACAAAAGCGAGACGAAAAATGGAGAGAGAAATCAGTTTTATGCAAAAATGTGTGTCTGTGGTCTCGAAAATTGACGGAACTGGTATGGGCTGTCATTGAAATCGTGAAAGGACGATGTAAATTTGCTTATTTTTCGATTTTGTTTTGATGATTGAACTTTTGCCAAATCAGATTATGCATCTTTTCAAAATTTGCTCCAAAAATGTCAAATTGGTCACCCAACTTCCGACCCATCCAAACCCGTCAGCTTCAATTGGCTCCGATCGCCACCGGAAAAGCATGGCCTTACTAATTCAATACAAAACAACTTATTTCTCCTCTTTTTACCATCATTCGACCTAACAACATCAATTATGAAGTTGTTTTCATTGCCCTTGGTAGCCCTCTTGCTGTCCCTAGCCATCTGCGACGACGCTAAGAAGCCTGAAGATGAAAAGTTCGAGTTTGCTTTGAATTTGAAGGGTGGCGTAAGTTTAATATCCACTTTTTGATTTCAAATTTGGTTAAATCAAATTATTAAACTACAGGTCGGCGCCAAAACTGGTCTCGAAGACCTCGTCGAAGGCTTCAAACAAAGCGCCCTCATCAAGGACTTGCTCGCTGATATGGATTTCGGTGTGATCAAGGAAACCATGCAGCACATGATGGATTTCTTGGACTTGGCGAAAGACGAAGTTAACGGCTTCTCCGACATCGAGGTCCCCACGTTTGAAAAGATCAAAGACAAGCTTTTGAAAATGCTCGGAATTCCGGTTGGAAAGTGATTTTGAGAAATTTGATGTAATGTTATAATAAAATAAGCAAACAAAATTTGATTAAAGACATTAGAGCCGTAAATATAATTGGTATGCGATCGTAAAAAACTGTAATGAAAAACTGTTTGTGTTTGATCACGAAAAACCGCTAAAAACTTAGACAAACACAATTAAATGTGGAAAGTTGTAAAATTTGTGATAAAAAAGTTATAAAAACTTATTTTGAACAAAATTCAAATCCAGTCTGACTTTGTTAAAAAATTATAAATGTGTACGCCCGGACCGATAGCAAATACTCTCGTTTGTGATTGCGGGGAAGCAGTTTATTCATTCATTCTTTCAATTCAGTTCAAAAAGACAACACTAATCAATCAAGAAGGGCATCAACAGCCTTGCGGTAAGCTTCGGCGGACTTTTGGAACTTCTTTTCGATGGCATCGATGTCAATGTTTGCAATGAAGTCTGGAACCTTCAAAACTTTCTGAATCGTCGACAAGTAGGGCTCAACTGGGATCTTGAGGTCGGTCTTAAAGGCCAGATTTATAATTTACCTTCAAAAATCAGCCAAAAAACAAACTTGACACGATTTGTCAGCCTCCACTTTGATTGAATCTCCAAAAGTGGTGTTAACTTTCGACGGAATCGAAAAGAAGCAAGTATTGGCAGCTACCAGTGCCACAAGCATGATGAAGATGAGTACTTTCAGCATCGACAAAGACATGGTTGGTTGATTGAAAGATGGAAATGAGCAGTTTTTGAAAAAGGGGTGCTTATAAAACTGATATGAATCACATAATTATGAGGCTCTTTGGTGTTCCGGAAGCTGCCCGAAGCATCTAACAAGGGAATGACCTGGTCGACTCGGCGCCGATTCGGATGAAATGAAAAACACTGATAGCTGACCATATTGTAAGAACTTTCCCAAAATATTAGCTGCAGTTTGCCCTTAGGGGCCGAGAACGGTGACGTCAAAGTCCGAAAATTACAATTTTCAATTAGAAATAACTTTTTTTCTATCTGACCGTTTGTCACGCCGTTTAAAACCAACATCAGTACGTACCATCTCTACAGTTTGTGAAAAAATAGTGTAGTTTCATAATGCCATATTTGAGAACAGTGGTACACAAATGTGTATGTTTTTAAAATCAATATTTCTAACTTTCAAAGTTTTCACACTAGTTTCAACTGTAAGAAGAAGTTATAGATAAGATGTTAACCTATTTTTTTCTTCAAACCGCGTTAAAAAAGAGGTAACCAAAAAAAAGTTATGATTTTTCAAAAAACACAAAAAAATCGAAATTTCGGACTTTGACGGCACCGTTCTCGGCCCCTAAGGGCAAACTGCAGCTAATATTTTGGGAAAGTTCTTACAATATGGTCAGCTATCAGTGTTTTTCATTTCATCCGAATCGGCGCCGAGTCGACCTGGTCATTCCCTTGTAAACATCCGGTAGCGAGCTAATATCGACGATTCAGGTTGGCTTGTGTTTTAAATTAGTCATTTTTGCTTGATAAGGGTTGACTGTACTTCCGGAATGATAAAAAATAGCTTTTGAAAACAAAATAAAAAAATTTTATGCAGTTTTTCCAACTTTTTATAAAATAAAAAATGTTCAGGAACAGCCTCGAGTCTTCAAACACGTTTCGTGGTCGCCAGCCACAAAAACGCAATAGTTACAGCGATAAAAACCATCAAAACAACAACAACCGTCAGCAAGATCAACGTTCTTCGAATTTCTGGGCGTCGATCGACAAGAGTTGTGACGGAAGTGCTTCTACTTTGGTAAGACGAATCGGCAGAAGAGATTGAACGCTGTGGTTTGGCATCTCCGCCGACTAGAACCTCCTTTTTGGCACTTTTTTTAAAGTGAAAATGTAAACTTACGAGGCAAGATATACGGTGCTGGCGGTGGATGCATGGCCAAAAGTAACTATAGTTAACTTAGTTGGAGCACTGCCAGGTCGTCAATGTTTGTGAAAATGTTAAAGAAATCAAAACAACCCCAAGAATGTGTCGACGATGGTGCCAGTGAATCAAGTCGACGGCGATAGAAAGGCTATCAGCAAACAAAAAAGCGTGCGCTGCGACGTTTCCGGAGGTTATTATGCAGAGCGGGGATTCTTTGATCGCGAACTATGCTAACGCTGTGGGTGGGGAAGGCTTTAAACCAAAACGATCATGAAAAGGTAAATATTATGAAGGGGAGGTTATGATTTTGGGGATACTGTGTTTGTTTTGCGATTTGGTGGGTTTGATTGTAACTTTCACGTGACCTTAAGGGTCCAACGAGGTGAAACTTTCCATATGAAATGAAAATGAGGTTGTAAATCAAATGAGAAGACAGATTAAAGCAAAGTTTTTTCAAAGAAAAGTTATTTGTAAATAAAAAAAAGAATGTTCTAAGCAAGGGTGGTACAAGCCTTTTTGATTGTAACTTTCACGTGAATATTAATGATCTAACTGGTTGAAATTTTTTATTTACCATAAAAGTTGCGTTGTTAATCAAATGGAAAAACAGAATCAGTTTTAGTATTGTCAAGGAGAAGTTATTTGTAAAGAAAAGGAAGAATAGCGTTCAAATGTGCAGTTTTGAAAAATGCTTGGCAAAGTGTGCGTAAACGCAAACAGCTTCTGCGTTTTCGAAACCGCTTCCAATCTGCGCTGCTTGCTTCTCCACCGCTTCCATCGCGCTTTTCACCGCTTCATAACCATGGCCGGACTTGTTGGTTACCACTACGACAGTGATGAGGAAGAGACCCGTCGGAATTCCATCGGAAATGGTCAGTTTTTCACATATTTATATATAAAACTCTCCTTCAAAACACATTTTCAGAAGAACCCCTCCAAACCGCCCAAAAAGCCGCCACCCCTGCCCCAGAAGCTTCCCACCCCATGGAGATCGACCCTCCAAGCAAGCCGGAATCCTCCCAAGAATCAGATTCTACCCGAAAGACGCCCCGAAGACAAACTCCACCGCCACCGGCCACAACGCGGGTTCCGTACACTGGCGGCTATGCCGAGCAATGGAAACGTAAAGCGACCCCAGTTCATGTTGATCAGGCTGTTGTTGTGAGTTGATTCCAGCTTCTGGTCGTGAAGAATCTTGAATTCGTTCAATTACAGGAAAAGTACGAAGAAATGTTCCGTCGCAAAGCCATGGGCGTCGATCTCAACGCGCAACTCGAAGACAGCCGAGCCCTTCGAAATCCCTGCCTCTACGACATTTTGATGGACCGATTCGACGTGGACAGCACCGGATCCAACGTGCCGAAAAGTGCGCGAGTTTTCAATTGGGACGAATTCACGAAGGCCGATTTTTACGACGATTTGCGTTAGTTTTTATATATTTTTCTAGGATTTGAGCTGTTTTTCAATGTTTACGATTTCAGTAAAACGCCAAGAAGCCACTCAACCGCCTTCTCGTCCGAAGAAACATCATTGAATGTGCTTGTTGTAAATATTTGGGTGTTTTTGTTAATAAAGTACTTCTTTCATGCTTTTGTCGGTATAAATGACCTGATTACAGTTTTTACAGAAAAAAATTTTTTATTCACCAACAGTTTTTAAACTCAATTCAATCATTTAAAAATATTTGAATTTGTTGTCACAGCCATCAGTTTTCGACAAGTGACATTTATAAGACCAGAATGCGTTGAAATTGCATCAAACATGCACTCTTTGTGCCGATACCGTAGTAAATGTGCAAAATGACATTTCACTGTGATGCTATCGGCTATTTTAAAGCTTTCTCTTTCGTTGTGCAAGTTTGCACTTTATTGTTTTTGAAGTTTTAAGATCTTTCTAAATTGCTTACTGTTTTTCAGTTTTTGCTTCAATTTTGTCAGCAATGCCAACAGTTTTGGATGTTTGGTAATCTCGGTGTCCTGCAACTCAGTTTCATTTACAGAACTTACCTAAGTTGACTACATTAATTTGTGTTTTACGAAAAGGCGATCGAAACCACAGACAGCTAAAACAACTTTATCAATATCGGTAATTCTCATTCTCAAAATCAGATTACAGCAAATTTGAAGCAAACGGTTTTAGAAACGGATGTGCTTTTTGATGCGGCCAGTTTCTGAAAGGAACCATCGATACGTGCTATAAGGCATTTGAGTGGTTTAGACTGTAAGCGAAAGAGTTGCACGGCAGTTTGACAAGTACCATTCTGAGATAAAGTCGAGAACGACACATTTTCTTATCTACTCTTTGTATCAGGTATTTAGTCTGGCGTGTAATAACGTCTGTTTAAAATAATGTGTCCTCTTTTTGAAAATTTTTGTCTTTTTGGCACACATTTCAGCATTGAGTGGTTCTTAGCACTTTTGGAAGGCAGATTTGAACTGTTCAACGACGCTCAATGCTGTTTAGCTCGTTCCATTCTACCGTCTCAAGCTCTGGCGATTCCCTTGCAATCAAAGAGGGATTCTCAAAAGTTACGGTTCTTTTCAATTGCGTTACATTCTGCCTGTCGGTCGTAACCTTTTCGGTTATAAGAAACTTCTGATGTTTGAAATACCTTCGAGAAATTAACGTCAACAATTTTGATGGAATAACTTGGAGCGTTGAACCAAGCACGATAAATTAGGCATCATTATGGAAATAATTGTCGGCGTCGATCATTGCTCGAAGAAAAAGTTACTGAAAGTGGATTTTTGAAAAGACATTGAATCAAACAACGGATATTGTAGGCTGATTCGTTTAAACACAGCGATCTGAAAAGCATCAAAAGATTAAAAAAACAGATGGGGTTGCTAGTGGCTGTTTTCTGAATAGAAATAGAGAAGATGCGTTTCTTAATAGGCACGATCATGTTCTTCTTGGCTTGTTGATTGTTTCGGTAGAGTTCCTTGGTGTAAAAAACCCAACAATTGAAGGTGGATTTGGCTAGAAAGCCGTCACGGATGCAGAGAGCACGTGGTGAATGATTAGGAAGTCATATAAACTGAGATTCGAAAGCGATGAATTATTGAACTGAAAAAATACATCCATAGGCTGTGATAGAGTTCAGTTACGATAACACAATCAAAGCGGCGACATCAATCTGGAACCTGGAGATGCGCAATTCAGTTCAATGGAAGTTGGAAGGCCCTTTTTTAATAGAAAGTATCCAATACCGTCGGGTATCAAAACGATTCAAACAACACTTTCCATGCTGATAAGTAAACTTGACATCTTCCTTCAGTTTGTCATCACACGGTGCGATTTAGATATATAACAGGACCCGTGTTAGCGGTTTCAAAGCGGTATTGCATGACGAAAGTTGTTGTTGGAGTTATAAAAATCTATGATCTACGCTGGAAGACGACCTTTTGTAGCCAGATTGACTTTGTAACAATTATGATGCAGAAGTTAGGCTTTCCTGGCAGTTTTCAATGCAAAGAAAGAATAGTTACTGATACCATTGTCGGGCCATCGATCTTTCGGATAGTATGAACAGTTTCGAGGGCAAAAATCAGTAAGAAGATGCCAGCACAGAAGCCAAGTCTGTAGTTGTAGAAATGGTCAAATGACTTATAACGAATAACGGTCTTTAGCGAAAGTTCGCTTCTTTATTCCAGTTCTGCGACATTGATGGCTTCTCTGCTGCTTATCAAGGTAAAATCGTATAAATCAGCTAAATCATACCCAGAACTTTGCCAGAAAACACAATCTCTTGTTCAGGAACTTAGAATTTAGATGGTTTCGTAATTTAAACATGGGTTTTCGTTAGAAATTGCCCAATTCTCAACGAAAAGACGCCAGGAAGCACAAATCCAAAGGCGATACGGCTAACAGATGATTCTTTCAAGGTCCTTTCTGTACAGACATGTAAATTTGATGTTCTGCTTTAGTTTCTCATCGATGTTTGCGATTCAGATATATAAAAGGACCTGTTTTGGTCGTCATACAACAGTTTTGAAGCACAGTTGTACGACGAAAGTTGATAAACCATGAAGCTCAAAGTCCAGCTCCTGGTCTGAACCAAGGCCTTCTGAAGCCTAAGAGAGAACCATGACACAGTTTCTGAGGTTCAGGGTGGTTTTACAATGTAGAGAAATAATAGTTGCCGGCACTGTTGTCGTAACATCTCGTCTTCGGGCAATCAGAGCAGCTTCATTGAAAGCAAACACGAAGTAGGAAGACGTCAGCACGGAAGCCAAGCCTGTAGCCAGCAACATTAGAATCACACAGGAAGAAGTAGTAGTCTACAGTGTCGAAATCTTGTCCAGCTCAAGGTCCTCAAGTTCAGCGATGTTGGCGGCTTTTCTACTGTTTATCAACCTTATATCTCATAAAGCATGTGTAGAATCACCCTCCAAATCGTTGATATCACCTTCTTGTCGACCCTGAATCCAGATGCTTCCTCAAAATCAAGCAAGAATCCCAATTTTCATCAGAAACTGACTATTTTTCACCAAAAAGCTACCCGTAAGCTTGTCCAAACATGGATATAAGAAAGCTGACATTGCCAAATCGTGCCGGGACCGTATTTGGTGACGGTTAGGCTCGTCGATGCGCACGTTGCTCTTGCCGGTGCCTATAAAGCCGCCTTCGGGCGGTGTCATTTAAAGTCGATGGCCTCCGGCGAGAAAAAAAGCGTTTTCACTTCTTTTTACTTGCCATAATCGTATAGCGCGGTTGTTGTTAACAACAGCATCATGGCGCCTTCCGACGTTGAGTTGGTGCGCTTAGCGCATAAGTTAGCTTCGGATAACTGGATGCTCTGCATGGAAACTCTGGAAGAGGCCGTCCACAAGCATCCCGATCTTCGCCAAGCCTTGAACGATCGGATCAATGGGATCGATCTGTGCGTTTACCTGAACGCTAATAAGGTCAACTTTCCGGAAATAGTCCAATTCTGGATTGTGAGTTGGGGATTCACTTTGATAGGGATGCCAGTTTTGTATAAATTTTGATTTTCAGGATTCCGTCCCAATATGGTGCATCAACGCCAGCAAGAAGCCGGGGCTATCCATGAAGATCCTGCTCCATGCGAAGGAGATCCAAGTCCGGACCACTGTAAGTTGACAATATGCTAATTTGGCAAAATTTTAAAATCTTGAGATTTGTGAAAACTTGTAAAAAAGCTTCTGACGTAACAATCGATAGTCTAGTATGTGGCCACACACAAACTTTACTGAACACAGACTATAGTATAACTCGAGAAAAAGTACAAAGCGGGCCAGATGTTTGATCATTTGTCACGTGGGAGGTAAAAAGAAGTATAAAAAGGAAATTACGTTTCAGGGGTACGACTACGGTTGTACCTTCGGGTTATACCGGCTCGTCTGCCTCCTACGCGATGCATCGACGGCTCGCCGCGATATGACGTGGCTCAAACAGGTCTTGGATCTGCGTAAGGGTATGTTGGACTATTGGGATTGAAGTTTGTCAAAACACTGTTATATCGAAAGTCAAAAGTGAAGGAGTACAGTATGCTGTAATTTTTGTCGAAAAGACGGTATTAAAAACAGTCAAATTTGAATTTTTTAAACTTAAAACCGACAGAAATCGAATAACGGTTCAGCTACGGCCAAACCACGCGACCATGAATGAATGCGTTTGCATACGGCTTTCCCTTTTGAGTTTTTTATTTAAACCGGCAGAGGCAGGCACAAAGCAGAAAACGTCTGTCCGTCCTTCCTGAGGGCTGCCTTTAGGGGTTGTTCTTTCATCCTTGCAGTCAGTTACCGTAATGCGGTGACATTTCCGTTGACAGCATTAAAAATAGAGCTGTTTTAACGAAGAAAATTATATAAAAACACATTTCTTCCAGCCCCTTTGAAGCTCGATGTCACCGAAACCGGATATGAGCAGGCCAAATTCCTAATCCAGTGCCAATGTGTCACCGAGTTGAAGATAACAAACTTCAACAAAGGTTTCTTCCGAGCCCTTCACTATGAGCCTCACTGCCAAACTGTGAGCATGAAGTTCAACGAGAAGTTCTCGTACATCCCGGCGGTGAAGGACGTCACTCTTGATGCCACTGAAGCCAAGGAGTTCACGATGATGACTGTGAAGTAAGCTGGTTGTGATGATGCAGATTTGTCATAATGATAGCCTTTTCTAGCAAAAACATCACGACGGCAACCGAGAATCTGCGCCTTTTGTTGCGCATTGAGTCCAACACGGAGCGGGATATGTGGAATCTGGCCGGATTTGTCATGCTGAACGTCAAAAAGGTGGCCATTGAAGTCAAGCTTGACCGAATCAACCAAGTTCATGGGTATCGTTATCCATATCTCGTCGCCCATGGCGTTGCTACCATCTTCCGCATGGTTACGAAGGTGTTCATAACCGCTTTTTCAAAGACGTGCAACATCCACGTCATCATTAACTGGACTAATCTTCGTCGTGTAGGATACAATATCAAATAAAGTCAGACAGAAGTAAATTACAATGTTTCAGGCCGGCGAAAAGCGTTTCGTCATCAAAACCTTGGAGAAGGCCGGAATCAAGTGCGACGTCACCAACAATGTTTGGAAGGACTTCCGTTTCCGCCTTCCGAGCAAGCTAGGCTGCGAATTCGAAGTCACGCTTCTGTCGCCGAAGAACATCTACTGTGAAGAGTAGACGTGGATCGAGCCAGCTCTTCACGTGATTTGAGCAACTTTTGCAACTTTCTACCTCGATTATAACTCAATTTTCCATCTTTCAAGTCTTCAAAACATCGAATATAGGTTTAAACTTCACTTCTTCGTCTTTCATCATTATGCTACAATTCGGTGTTTAAATTACTTTCTTTCAACACTAACATACTTCAGATTTTTATATATACTAACACAAAGTATCTCATATTATGTAATTTAAGCACCTATTTATTCTCGGTTTTCATATTTGTAACTTGAGTGACAGTATTCATCGAACTTTTTATAACTGCTAGCTTCTAATTAGCCCTTTTATGCTTGCATTCCATCATTCTCAACGAACATCTTCAGGTTTGTACCGATTCAGGAACACCTACCCAGGGCAGCGAACTCACTCAGTTAACTTTTCACATTCCAGTTCTGATTTGTAAGATAATAAAATTCTCGTAGCGCAAGCCATCGATGAAAGCACAATTATGCCTGTAATTTTGATATTTGGGTCCTTTTATGGTAACCGACGGCGTACAATAGTTCCTGTCAGATTCCCTGTATGCAAATCCAGAATTAAGACAGGATCTAGGCTAAAAGTTGCATAAAACGGATCCAATCAGCCCAACAAAACCAGTTTTCCATCCCATGTCGGCATGAAACACACGTGATTATCAAAAGCAAGCAGAAAACCTCTGATGATGTTTGGTCGGCATTGTTTATGAGTCGAAAACAAAGTTGTTGAAGGAAGTTTTAAATTCGTTTTCTTCAGAGCGCTTTAGTTCGTTTTAACAAAGCGCTTTGGGTAGCTGCCAGGTTTGTTTTTCAGCCAATTCGAAGCCAGCCTTCGAGAAACACGGTTGTTGTCAAGCAGTTGCATGTTGCTTTGCTGTCGTTAACTTTGTTGAATGGGATGAAAATGCGATGGGCTACCTGCCAATCCGTGACAAACATCGTTAAGACTCGGAAAAAAGGTCACGAAACAGATCAAAGATGTTTGTCGATGGCCTGAGGGCAAAAGTCAGGGATTTTATGGGTTTTGGTTGGGTTACGGTAGGTTTGGGAAAGGTTTGATCAAAAATTGTTATAAATGAAATTTGGACGTTGGATCGATATAAGGCAATGGACAGCAGTTGCCGTCGGCAGTGAGGAGAGCTAGGCCAGGCTTGGCCAACGTGGTCCACACAGGTTTCCCATCGCGAAGAAAAGCCAAGGCTGACACATCGACAGTTGTCGCGGGTGCATTAATATCGATCATTGTAATCGCATTTTCCACCGAATTGATAATGCTGATGTCAAAAGTCGATTTGGATTGAGGCTTCGGTTACCGTAATCAGATTCCGAGGCGCCTCGAAGAGGTTATGCCTGGTCTTGATGACGATGGTCAAAACCAAAACAGTTCCGTGTACGAACTGCAAAAGTGAAGCACCGTCGTTTATACGTACGTTTTTGTAACTACTTTTTGTATTTTAATCAGCAGTGGCCAGGCTAATCTCATGTTTTTACAGATGCACGTATTCTGAACGGGAATGCGCCTCACAGATGACTTTTTGACCGTGGCAAAAACCAAATAAGGATATAAAAGCCTTTGTCGGATTGCATTGTATCAGATTGAGTCGATTTAAAAAACTTCATTTCAATTCCCGCTGATAACGATGACCGCTGCCCGCAAATTCACGTTACTTCGTCAATTTGCAAGTGGTTTGTCGATTTCATGGAGAATCAGGCATTTAAAACGCTAACGGCAACCAGAAAATGAACTTGTCTTAGCCATGGATGGCAAAATGCGAATTCCTACCGTCTATTTTTGCCTTTCTGGGGATCTTTGAACTTGAACTGCCATTAAAAACGACCGTAAACAGCGCGTCAATCAAATGATTTGTCAATTTCCTGGAGAATCAGGCATTCGAAATGCTAGCGGCGACCAGAAAATGAGCTTATCTTTGCCATTTCGATGACAAAATGCAAATTTCTACCGTCTTTTTCCGCCATTTTGAGGATCTTTGAACTGCCATTGAAAACGACCGTAAACAGTTCCAAGGATCCACAATCTTGAACTGTCGGCCTCATGTCGTCACAGCAAAGCTTGTTATTGCAGAATTTGTTATATGATAGAAGCCACTACAGCATTCCACAAATCTCGTCCTTCTTGTTACCCAATGTTGTTGACAAAACCTGAGATTCTCGTAGCCAGCTGGGCACCAATGTTTCAACAAAGTTATATTTAGATTCATTTTCTCCGCCAGTTTGTTATTCAACTCTATTTTTTTGCAAAATTTGCGGTTCTCACGCAATTCGGATTGTATTTACAGGACAGCTTCAAGTTTTCCTGTCTAACCACTTGGAGACCCATCCTGGATGCTAACAGCCACGTAGGTACGACAAACGAGAGCACATAACAGCGAGCTGACGAATCGCTGGCAGGGTTGGGCTAGAATTAGGCCCTCCCAAAAAGCTTGGCCACTGGGCGCCCTCGCTTTTCGAGAAGGGAGGTCTCCGGCGTTGTTGTTTTGTTATAAATAGGATCGGGGAGGACCCTTTCACGTGGAGGGCATCCTAGTTGCTTTGTTTCATTACAACGGTCCAACATGGGTCCGGAGATGTGGGAGCGAACCTGCTCCATTGACGAATCCAGCGAGATCAAGTTCCAGGCTTATGTGAGTTTGCTTTGGGGTGGGGTTTATATAAATGGGGTGCCACCAAGTATGGTCATGGGCAGGACCCTTCTTTAAGGCTTATTGTATCGTAGCTTACCGTAATTCAAACAACCTGCCGCGTTCGAGAAGTCTGTCAAATTGCTAAAATGATGACATTTGTACACTTTTCTATAAAATAGCCACTTTTTGCTAAATTGATCACGCAACAGCTGTCAAGTCGTTTCCGGCAAAAGTTGCTTTCAGTCTTCCCTGCGATCACGTAGCATCGTTACCCAATGGTTGCAACTTTGCTGTTTGCATTTTGAAAAGAAAAAGTTGACAAAACAAAATTGATACGATAAAAATAAAGGCTACATTGAAGAATGTAATAAATAATAGTAACCATTGCAGCAACCGACCTGCTTCTTGCCTGGGCCCTGGGGCTGGATCTGCGATTGGCGCGATCACATCAAAGCCCGTCGATCCGTAAAGCATCTCAAATCTGAACTCATGGCACGCACAGGTACGTTTGAAATTGGACTATATTGGGTAACCCATTATGCGAAAAGTACGATGCGCAAATTTGAATTTTAAGAAATTACAAAATGAAGCTGGAAAGTATCTTTAAAATGCGCAAAGTAGCGAAATTTGAAACTTGAATTTGAAAAATTTGTTCAAAACTGGCATGAATTTCGAAAAATGAGGCTAAATTTTATAAAATTTTGGTCAAATACCGTGTAAAACGAAAGTAAATCACCCAAAAAATCGAAAAGAAGCACCTTTATCATCACTCACGCGACCCCGCTGACCCAGCCAACCACTCGCTATCGAGGCAGGGGCAAATAAGTGGCTGTGGCGTTTCGGGTTTTACCTGCCCAGGCTGGCTGTCCTGTCCGTCAATCCTTAAGTTTGGATGGCTCTCGGCTGGCGGCTGCATTCCACGGTTCTAAACTTTGGTTTAACGTGCAAAGTACGCATACCGTATGACGTAGATAGGTGTTTAGAGGGATCAAACATCGAAAAAGCTGCAAACTGGTGGAAATTGTGAAGAATTTTGACAAAAAGTTGATCCAAAAATGAAAGATAGATAATACAGAAGGCAATTTCAGAGCCAATCACGATCGATGCCATTGAAGCTCCTGAGGAGTTTGCGTTAGAACTGATTGACGTCAAGTGCGTCACGGCACTCAAGATGCGCCAACTCAACAAGAAATTCATTAAGAAGTTGAACAATCAAACGCACATCCAGTCGCTTCAGATTGTTTTCAATCCGAAGTACCCCAAGCTTCCGGCGATCGAAGCCTTGACAATCGATGCCACTGATTACCGTGAATTCAAGGCTAAAGATATCACGTAAGCCATTTCGCCATCTTTCAATTGAAAAAAGCTTATTTCAGTGACAACATCGCACCCGAAACCACCCGTCTTCTCGTCGCCGTCTGTTACACTTCAACCTCGCCATTTATTTTGATGCGCATCAATGAGTTCTTCCAAATCGACGTCTTCCGCCTCAACATGGTCATTGAATTCGTCCTGTACCGCGATGAGAACTGCCCGTCTTGGCTCGAAAAGGTCACTTATGACATTCTGAAGCTCCGTGAACTCGTTTGTGATGCCATTCACGCATCACCGTCAAAGGAGCAGGTGGTTGTATTGCACTTTCGGTGGTCCCAGACGGAAAGTGTAAGTCAAAGAAGTTAAAAAAGTAGTGTTAATTTGTAATTTATAGTTTACCAGCAAGAAGTTAATCGCAAGCATGCTAAAACATACTCATAAAGTTCGCTGCAACGTCTTCGACGACGACCTTGATGACTACAGGTTCTACGTAGAACTGCCAGCGCGTCATGAAATGCAACGCTGCCTCTTGGAGGTTTCTCTACAGTAGTAGACCAATGACGACACTTCAATGGAAATAGCCGTCTGTAACCACTTCTAATTTAACGCTTTTGCAACTATACCCATGCTTCTGCTTATTAACCCTCATTTCAGCAGTCTTTTTAGTTCGTCCTTCCAACCAAAACCCTTTCCAAAACTTTAGATATCTAACCGCTTCGCTTCCGCTGATTTCTGCTTTCAAACCGCTTTTAAGACAACTAACAGTAGTTCTGACTTTCTTCCACCCCATGAAATGAACTCAAACCTACTTTTCCACGTGAAAGAAAGTCAAGATTATCAGTTGTCAACCTCACATCCCGCCTATAACCCATCCCCACTGCTGCTTTCGCTCCTCAGTTAAGTTGGGAGCTTTTCATTCATTAATAACCTTCAGTACAACCGAGACCATAATGTCCAATGCACATTATCGTGTCAAGCTACCCCTCAGTGAGATCATTCTCAGGAATCAATTTCTCCATACCCAGGGACTCATTCAACCATTATTTGTCAGTCTATGTAATTGTAAAGTAGATAATAAAGCAAGTTCAAAAAGCATCAAACACAGACATCTTAACGCCCTCATTTTAAAAAGAAACAAAAAATGCTATTGTTAAAGTTAAATCTGCTAGATGATTGTTAAAACGTGATCATGATCACAAAAGTGTAAAAAAGGCCTTTACAAGTGCATGCTATTGTGACACCGACAATAGCATGTCTGGCTTTTGCACTATAAAAGTGCAAGATGAATCCATCAAACATCATTCGCTGGGACGACAGTTCTGAATCAAGTGGTACTGTCTTCCTTTACTGACATCATCTTTCTGGTAGTAAAACTCGTTTAAACTTTGGCAAAAGTTATTCATTGCCTTTTTGACTGATTGTTACGCCATCGTTGTGGATTTCGACAATTGGTAAACCAGTTTTTTTAAACAACCTGTTTGCATTCTTGCAACGTCCATCAAAAACGAAACCGCATAACTCAAAATTTTGATGCTCATCATAACAGAAATAAGCTCTATGGGCATATCTATTTCATGCAACTTGCGCAATCCTCAGAATTAGCACCTTTGGATTCTTCTCCGTGGTATCTATAACTCCTAGGGAACGCCCGCCTCCTCGCGATCACCTCTAAATCGGCATAAATGCGGAATCGTAGACCCATTCCGTACAAATACCCGGCAATATTATACATCTTTACATATTGCAGCATCTAAAAACACGATGAAAGTCATCCTAGTCACCATTTTGTTCGTAGCCTGCTTTCTCTCAGCATTTGGCAGCCCGTTTGAACGCGGTGAATGCCAGTATTGTAGCCAGAAAGTCGATTACATTCGCGGCTTTCTTCCCGATTATGATATTTGTGATGAGGATGATAGTAGTGAGTCATGTGAAGACGACGATGAAACTCCTCCAAAAATTACAAGAGATATGCTTGTATATTATCTGAGAAAATCAGATACAGCAACTCCGCCTATTCACGTTGACTGTTTACAGTTCTACAATCCATCGGTAACAGCGCTTCGTAATAAAAGTAGTTACTAACATGTTAGCTTTCAGACAATTGACAGTTTACTAACCTCCTACAGGAAGAAAGTTTCAACAAACCAAATTTGCAGTGGTTGGATCAAGTGCGCGAATATTCTGTCTTTGATTTTTTGCTAGTAGTTTTCATCATTGTTTTGATACTGTAATTGCTATTTAAATACTTTTTTGATTGACAATGTCGTAATTAAGCAAAATATGAGTCACGTCCACAAACATAAACGCATAAAATAAACCATTGGATAACGAAGAACAATGCGAAAGAAACACAACCGCGCGGACAAGACTTGTCCAAAATTATGGATGCTGGTGTGCAACCAAAGAAGAAGCATTACGGTGCGCGGAGACCAGCAGACAAGCAGAGATCGTGTGCTTGTGTGCGCGGCCGTTAGATGCGGCCTCGGGCGGGTGTGCCGGTGGAAATGGGCGTCAAAAGCCCGTTTTCCACTAGCTTTTCACCAAATTTTGCACGATTCATCCGTGAATCTTAACTATTATGATGAGGGTTGACCAGGGCTTACACCCACGGCCCCTCAGGCACTTGTCCGACCCCATCGATGACCGCCATCAGCTATGCGCGGATCAAAGATGGGGTTTTTACCCGTTTTTTGCACTTTTTTCAAATTTACGGTACAAATTAGGGGGTGCCCAGTAGGAATTTGCACGTTTTGAAGCCTTCTGGCCAGTGTGGAATCCAATTCCGATGAAAAAAGCCCGGAATTCGACAATTTTTGCACCTACCAGAATCGAAAAACGGCGAAATTCGCACGTAATTCGTTCTGGTAGTTTTGGTAATTAACAGAAGCGCTAATTCTGGTACCAATTAAGCAATATTTTTCATTTTCCCCTGTTTTAGTGATGTCAAAACACCTGTTTAAAGCTGTCTATCACCAAACTTTGGTACCTTATCGGCTTAAAAACGCCAAAAATCAACAAAAAATGACACAAATTGGCTTTCAAGTTGCCAGCCGTTCACATGGGCACGATTTGAATAGCATTTTTGAATTCTAAAGAATCTCGCGGTTCAGAAACACTTAATAAAAGTGATCTACTTCGACTTCTAACCACATCTAAAACGCAAACATGTCAAATTTTACTCGGTTTTCGGCTCTGATTTGCGTTTTGAGTGTCAGATTTGCCCCGTGTGATCGTTTTTCTTGACATGTTATGTTAGTTAGGCACAAAACAGAGGATTCTGACCGGATTCGGGCTACCAGAATCTGTGTTTAGCATGAAAAACCCGGGAATCGCACCGGTTGAACGGTGATTCCCGCAGAAGTTGGGACGAGAAACACAATTTGGGGTTATAAACACACACAAATCTTGTTGAATATCGGCATCACAAAGCGCCCGAGGGCAAAAACTAAACAATTTGCAAGGTAATGCCATCCAAAAATGGCAAAAAGCTTGCAGCAATTGGGATTCCCAGGACGTCTCCGATCCAGGTACTAACCAATCCCTACGTTGCTTAACATGCCAGATCGGACGGGATGGCGTTCATTCAACGTGGTATGACCGCAAGCGACAACTTCACGTCGTGCGTCAAAGACCCTCTGATCTTTGCATCACCACTTAATTGTGTTTTTAGCATTGCCAAAGGCATTGCGTTCCAAAATTTACTCTTTTCGCTGCCACATGAAGCAAATCATGAGCAGAACTCATACAAACCTTATGTATGGGTTTTTACACCAACGAACCATGCTCCATCTTTCAAGCTAATGCCCCGGAAAAGCATGCTTTTGGTTGTGTTTCGGCGCAATTAGCCCCCTTTGCGAGAAGCATCGCCCTGGGCAGAGCAGAGACCGCCAAACAACTAGAGATAGTGTGCTTGCGCGAGATTGCAGCCCAGCAAAGCCCTTTACTATACAGTACACGGTGTTAGCACTTGCCCAGCACTTGATTAGCACTTATTGTACTTTACAAAAACAAATCACAAACAGCGGATAAAGGACAAAAAAAGTCACAAGGTTAGCCAGTTTGGGGCTTACAAGTACTGTAAACCGGTTGATAGACGCTATTATGTGATGCCAAGTTGACTTTGGATCACATTAGTCTTAGAAACCATATAAATGAAGCTAATTGAAATCAAAATTTCATTAATTTATGCAAAATGTGAATGAAAACTGAAGAGAAAAAGCAAAAATGTACTGTAACTTTGGGCCAATTTGGCTCCTGAATTCTACCAGAACGCCAACTAGAAGCAGATGGAAGCGGTTGGGCTTTCATGCTGAGCTACTCCATGTACTCCAATTTGAAAGTTATTGAAAGCACGAGCGCATATATGCTGGGCCTATCCATGGATTGGTTCATGGCGCGAGGATCCACGAACGGTCGAGACAACGAGAGAGCCATTCTCTCGACGGTTGCACGTGTACACCCTAACACACTTTTCCTGCCCCACAGCGAATGTTGCACTCTCGAGCACGCCTACACACTTTCTCTCGCCCGCAACGAACGTTGCACACATGTAATCATCTACCCCCTCTTCTGTTCCTACTGCGAAAGTTGCACTTTCGGACACTTTGCCCGCATTTCCCTTCCTCCCAACTTCACCACCAAGCATTGGGGAACTATAAAGTCATCGTTTTTGGATTCTGGAGGGTTCAAAGTTGTTCAAACGTGACACTTTGCGGCTCATTTTGACGTAAACATGTGCAAAATCGAACACTTTTTGCACATACCGGATGCTTTTTGGACGGATGCGATGAGGCCAACGTAGATATTGGATCATTGCAAACGCGGATTCACATTATTTGAACTGGATTTCACATTGCCGCTGACAATTTAACTGATTGGCGCGTTCATGGTAGCCAGAATCCCGATTCTGGCGGGTTTGCCGGTGGAAAGAGGGGTCAAAACCCCCGATTCTGACTAGCTTTGTACAAATTTTGGTTCGGTTCATGAGTGAATCTTATCAATAACGATTCAATTGTACCCCTATGCTCCCTTTTACACTTCCCCGACCCCATCAGCCAGATTCTGATGGACAGAATCCGTGTTTTGCATGAAAAACGCGGGAATCGCACCGGTTAAACGGTAGATCCCCCAAATATTCATCTTGTTTATAAGCATTGCCAATGGCATTGCGTTCCAAAATTTATTTCATTGCCGCCACATGATTCAAATCATGAGCAGAACTCATACTAACCTTAAGTATGGGTTTTTACACCAAAGAAAACCGGTGCGCCGATCCAGGCTATGCTCGGGATAAGCATGCTTTTGGCTCAGTTTGGGCATTAAGCCTCAGAAAAGAAGAAGCATTAAGGTGCGCGGAGACCAGCAGACAAGCAGAGATCGTGTGCTTGTGTGCGCGGCCGTTAGATGCGGCCTCGGGCGGGTGTGCCGGTGGAAATGGGCGTCAAAAGCCCGTTTTCCACTAGCTTTTCACCAAATTTTGCACGATTCATCCGTGAATCTTAACTATTATGATGAGGGTTGACCAGGGCTTACACCCACGGCCCCTCAGGCACTTGTCCGACCCCATCGATGACCGCCATCAGCTATGCGCGGATCAAAGATGGGGTTTTTACCCGTTTTTTGCACTTTTTTCAAATTTACGGTACAAATTAGGGGGTGCCCAGTAGGAATTTGCACGTTTTGAAGCCTTCTGGCCAGTGTGGAATCCAATTCCGATGAAAAAAGCCCGGAATTCGACAATTTTTGCACCTACCAGAATCGAAAAACGGCGAAATTCGCACGTAATTCGTTCTGGTAGTTTTGGTAATTAACAGAAGCGCTAATTCTGGTACCAATTAAGCAATATTTTTCATTTTCCCCTGTTTTAGTGATGTCAAAACACCTGTTTAAAGCTATCTATCACCAAACTTTGGTACCTTATCGGCTTAAAAACGCCAAAAATCAACAAAAAATGACACAAATTGGCTTTCAAGTTGCCAGCCGTTCACATGGGCACGATTTGAATAGCATTTTTGAATTCTACAGAATGTCGCGGTTCAGAAACACTCATTAAAAGTGATCTAATTCGAATTCTAACCACATCTAAAACGCAAACATGTCAAAGCTTACTCGGTTTTCGGCTCTGATTTGCGTTTTGAGTGTCAGATTTCCCCCGTGTGATCGTTTTTCTTGACATGTTATGTTATTTAGGCACAAAACAGAGGATTCTGACCGGATTCGGGCTACCAGAATCTGTATTTAGCATGAAAAACCCGGGAATTGCACCGGTTGAACGGTGATTCCCGCGGAAGTTGGGACGGGAAACGACTTTTGGGGTTTAAAAACACACAAATCTTGTCCAATATCGGCACAAGAAGACGCCCGAGGGCAAAAACTAAACAATTTGCAAGGTAATGCCATCCAAAAATGGCAAAAAGCTTGCAGCAATTGGGATTCCCAGGACGTCTCCGATCCAGGTACTAACCAATCCCTACGTTGCTTAACATGCCAGATCGGACGGGATGGCGTTCATTCAACGTGGTATGACCGCAAGCGACAACTTCACGTCGTGCGTCAAAGACCCTCTGATCTTTGCATCACCACTTAATTGTGTTTTTAGCATTGCCAAAGGCATTGCGTTCCAAAATTTACTCTTTTCGCTGCCACATGAAGCAAATCATGAGCAGAACTCATACAAACCTTATGTATGGGTTTTTACACCAACGAACCATGCTCCATCTTTCAAGCTAATGCCCCGGAAAAGCATGCTTTTGGTTGTGTTTCGGCGCAATTAGCCCCCTTTGCGAGAAGCATCGCCCTGGGCAGAGCAGAGACCGCCAAACAACTAGAGATAGTGTGCTTGCGCGAGATTGCAGCCCAGCAAAGCCCTTTACTATACAGTACACGGTGTTAGCACTTGCCCAGCACTTGATTAGCACTTATTGTACTTTACAAAAACAAATCACAAACAGCGGATAAAGGACAAAAAAAGTCACAAGGTTAGCCAGTTTGGGGCTTACAAGTACTGTAAACCGGTTGATAGACGCTATTATGTGATGCCAAGTTGACTTTGGATCACATTAGTCTTAGAAACCATATAAATGAAGCTAATTGAAATCAAAATTTCATTAATTTATGCAAAATGTGAATGAAAACTGAAGAGAAAAAGCAAAAATGTACTGTAACTTTGGGCCAATTTGGCTCCTGAATTCTACCAGAACGCCAACTAGAAGCAGATGGAAGCGGTTGGGCTTTCATGCTGAGCTACTCCATGTACTCCAATTTGAAAGTTATTGAAAGCACGAGCGCATATATGCTGGGCCTATCCATGGATTGGTTCATGGCGCGAGGATCCACGAACGGTCGAGACAACGAGAGAGCCATTCTCTCGACGGTTGCACGTGTACACCCTAACACACTTTTCCTGCCCCACAGCGAATGTTGCACTCTCGAGCACGCCTACACACTTTCTCTCGCCCGCAACGAACGTTGCACACATGTAATCATCTACCCCCTCTTCTGTTCCTACTGCGAAAGTTGCACTTTCGGACACTTTGCCCGCATTTCCCTTCCTCCCAACTTCACCACCAAGCATTGGGGAACTATAAAGTCATCGTTTTTGGATTCTGGAGGGTTCAAAGTTGTTCAAACGTGACACTTTGCGGCTCATTTTGACGTAAACATGTGCAAAATCGAACACTTTTTGCACATACCGGATGCTTTTTGGACGGATGCGATGAGGCCAACGTAGATATTGGATCATTGCAAACGCGGATTCACATTATTTGAACTGGATTTCACATTGCCGCTGACAATTTAACTGATTGGCGCGTTCATGGTAGCCAGAATCCCGATTCTGGCGGGTTTGCCGGTGGAAAGAGGGGTCAAAACCCCCGATTCTGACTAGCTTTGTACAAATTTTGGTTCGGTTCATGAGTGAATCTTATCAATAACGATTCAATTGTACCCCTATGCTCCCTTTTACACTTCCCCGACCCCATCAGCCAGATTCTGATGGACAGAATCCGTGTTTTGCATGAAAAACGCGGGAATCGCACCGGTTAAACGGTAGATCCCCCAAATATTCATCTTGTTTATAAGCATTGCCAATGGCATTGCGTTCCAAAATTTATTTCATTGCCGCCACATGATTCAAATCATGAGCAGAACTCATACTAACCTTAAGTATGGGTTTTTACACCAAAGAAAACCGGTGCGCCGATCCAGGCTATGCTCGGGATAAGCATGCTTTTGGCTCAGTTTGGGCATTAAGCCTCAGAAAAGAAGAAGCATTAAGGTGCGCGGAGACCAGCAGACAAGCAGAGATCGTGTGCTTGTGTGCGCGGCCGTTAGATGCGGCCTCGGGCGGGTGTGCCGGTGGAAATGGGCGTCAAAAGCCCGTTTTCCACTAGCTTTTCACCAAATTTTGCACGATTCATCCGTGAATCTTAACTATTATGATGAGGGTTGACCAGGGCTTACACCCACGGCCCCTCAGGCACTTGTCCGACCCCATCGATGACCGCCATCAGCTATGCGCGGATCAAAGATGGGGTTTTTACCCGTTTTTTGCACTTTTTTCAAATTTACGGTACAAATTAGGGGGTGCCCAGTAGGAATTTGCACGTTTTGAAGCCTTCTGGCCAGTGTGGAATCCAATTCCGATGAAAAAAGCCCGGAATTCGACAATTTTTGCACCTACCAGAATCGAAAAACGGCGAAATTCGCACGTAATTCGTTCTGGTAGTTTTGGTAATTAACAGAAGCGCTAATTCTGGTACCAATTAAGCAATATTTTTCATTTTCCCCTGTTTTAGTGATGTCAAAACACCTGTTTAAAGCTGTCTATCACCAAACTTTGGTACCTTATCGGCTTAAAAACGCCAAAAATCAACAAAAAATGACACAAATTGGCTTTCAAGTTGCCAGCCGTTCACATGGGCACGATTTGAATAGCATTTTTGAATTCTAAAGAATCTCGCGGTTCAGAAACACTTAATAAAAGTGATCTACTTCGACTTCTAACCACATCTAAAACGCAAACATGTCAAATTTTACTCGGTTTTCGGCTCTGATTTGCGTTTTGAGTGTCAGATTTGCCCCGTGTGATCGTTTTTCTTGACATGTTATGTTAGTTAGGCACAAAACAGAGGATTCTGACCGGATTCGGGCTACCAGAATCTGTGTTTAGCATGAAAAACCCGGGAATCGCACCGGTTGAACGGTGATTCCCGCAGAAGTTGGGACGAGAAACACAATTTGGGGTTATAAACACACACAAATCTTGTTGAATATCGGCATCACAAAGCGCCCGAGGGCAAAAACTAAACAATTTGCAAGGTAATGCCATCCAAAAATGGCAAAAAGCTTGCAGCAATTGGGATTCCCAGGACGTCTCCGATCCAGGTACTAACCAATCCCTACGTTGCTTAACATGCCAGATCGGACGGGATGGCGTTCATTCAACGTGGTATGACCGCAAGCGACAACTTCACGTCGTGCGTCAAAGACCCTCTGATCTTTGCATCACCACTTAATTGTGTTTTTAGCATTGCCAAAGGCATTGCGTTCCAAAATTTACTCTTTTCGCTGCCACATGAAGCAAATCATGAGCAGAACTCATACAAACCTTATGTATGGGTTTTTACACCAACGAACCATGCTCCATCTTTCAAGCTAATGCCCCGGAAAAGCATGCTTTTGGTTGTGTTTCGGCGCAATTAGCCCCCTTTGCGAGAAGCATCGCCCTGGGCAGAGCAGAGACCGCCAAACAACTAGAGATAGTGTGCTTGCGCGAGATTGCAGCCCAGCAAAGCCCTTTACTATACAGTACACGGTGTTAGCACTTGCCCAGCACTTGATTAGCACTTATTGTACTTTACAAAAACAAATCACAAACAGCGGATAAAGGACAAAAAAAGTCACAAGGTTAGCCAGTTTGGGGCTTACAAGTACTGTAAACCGGTTGATAGACGCTATTATGTGATGCCAAGTTGACTTTGGATCACATTAGTCTTAGAAACCATATAAATGAAGCTAATTGAAATCAAAATTTCATTAATTTATGCAAAATGTGAATGAAAACTGAAGAGAAAAAGCAAAAATGTACTGTAACTTTGGGCCAATTTGGCTCCTGAATTCTACCAGAACGCCAACTAGAAGCAGATGGAAGCGGTTGGGCTTTCATGCTGAGCTACTCCATGTACTCCAATTTGAAAGTTATTGAAAGCACGAGCGCATATATGCTGGGCCTATCCATGGATTGGTTCATGGCGCGAGGATCCACGAACGGTCGAGACAACGAGAGAGCCATTCTCTCGACGGTTGCACGTGTACACCCTAACACACTTTTCCTGCCCCACAGCGAATGTTGCACTCTCGAGCACGCCTACACACTTTCTCTCGCCCGCAACGAACGTTGCACACATGTAATCATCTACCCCCTCTTCTGTTCCTACTGCGAAAGTTGCACTTTCGGACACTTTGCCCGCATTTCCCTTCCTCCCAACTTCACCACCAAGCATTGGGGAACTATAAAGTCATCGTTTTTGGATTCTGGAGGGTTCAAAGTTGTTCAAACGTGACACTTTGCGGCTCATTTTGACGTAAACATGTGCAAAATCGAACACTTTTTGCACATACCGGATGCTTTTTGGACGGATGCGATGAGGCCAACGTAGATATTGGATCATTGCAAACGCGGATTCACATTATTTGAACTGGATTTCACATTGCCGCTGACAATTTAACTGATTGGCGCGTTCATGGTAGCCAGAATCCCGATTCTGGCGGGTTTGCCGGTGGAAAGAGGGGTCAAAACCCCCGATTCTGACTAGCTTTGTACAAATTTTGGTTCGGTTCATGAGTGAATCTTATCAATAACGATTCAATTGTACCCCTATGCTCCCTTTTACACTTCCCCGACCCCATCAGCCAGATTCTGATGGACAGAATCCGTGTTTTGCATGAAAAACGCGGGAATCGCACCGGTTAAACGGTAGATCCCCCAAATATTCATCTTGTTTATAAGCATTGCCAATGGCATTGCGTTCCAAAATTTATTTCATTGCCGCCACATGATTCAAATCATGAGCAGAACTCATACTAACCTTAAGTATGGGTTTTTACACCAAAGAAAACCGGTGCGCCGATCCAGGCTATGCTCGGGATAAGCATGCTTTTGGCTCAGTTTGGGCATTAAGCCTCAGAAAAGAAGAAGCATTAAGGTGCGCGGAGACCAGCAGACAAGCAGAGATCGTGTGCTTGTGTGCGCGGCCGTTAGATGCGGCCTCGGGCGGGTGTGCCGGTGGAAATGGGCGTCAAAAGCCCGTTTTCCACTAGCTTTTCACCAAATTTTGCACGATTCATCCGTGAATCTTAACTATTATGATGAGGGTTGACCAGGGCTTACACCCACGGCCCCTCAGGCACTTGTCCGACCCCATCGATGACCGCCATCAGCTATGCGCGGATCAAAGATGGGGTTTTTACCCGTTTTTTGCACTTTTTTCAAATTTACGGTACAAATTAGGGGGTGCCCAGTAGGAATTTGCACGTTTTGAAGCCTTCTGGCCAGTGTGGAATCCAATTCCGATGAAAAAAGCCCGGAATTCGACAATTTTTGCACCTACCAGAATCGAAAAACGGCGAAATTCGCACGTAATTCGTTCTGGTAGTTTTGGTAATTAACAGAAGCGCTAATTCTGGTACCAATTAAGCAATATTTTTCATTTTCCCCTGTTTTAGTGATGTCAAAACACCTGTTTAAAGCTGTCTATCACCAAACTTTGGTACCTTATCGGCTTAAAAACGCCAAAAATCAACAAAAAATGACACAAATTGGCTTTCAAGTTGCCAGCCGTTCACATGGGCACGATTTGAATAGCATTTTTGAATTCTAAAGAATCTCGCGGTTCAGAAACACTTAATAAAAGTGATCTACTTCGACTTCTAACCACATCTAAAACGCAAACATGTCAAATTTTACTCGGTTTTCGGCTCTGATTTGCGTTTTGAGTGTCAGATTTGCCGCGTGTGATCGTTTTTCTTGACATGTTATGTTATTTAAGCACAAAACTGATGATTCTGACCGGATTCGGCGTACCAGAATCTGTATTTAGCATGAAAAACCGGGGAATCGCACCGGTTGAACGGTGATTCCCGCGGAAGTTGGGACGGGAAACGACTTTTGGGGTTTAAAAACACACAAATCTTGTTAAATGTCGGCACAAGACGGCGCCCGAGGGCAAAAACTAAACAATTTGCAAGTTAATGCCATCCAAAAATGGCAAAAAGCTTGCAGCAATTGGGATTCCCAGGACGTCTCCGATCCAGGTACTAACCAATCCCTACGTTGCTTAACATGCCAGATCGGACGGGATGGCGTTCATTCAACGTGGTATGACCGCAAGCGACAATGTTACGTCGTGCGTCAAAGACCCTCTGATCTTTGCATCACATTTACTTGTGTTTTAGCATTGCCAAAGGCATTGCGTTCCAAAATTTACTTTTTTCGCTGCCACATGAAGCAAATCATGAGCAGAACTCATACAAACCTTATGTATGGGTTTTTACACCAAAGAAAACCGGTGCGCCGATCCAGGCTATGCTCGGGATAAGCATGCTTTTGGCTCAGTTTGGGCATTAAGCCCCAAAAAAGAAGAAGCATTGAGGTGCGCGGAGATCAGCAGACAAGCAGAGATCGTATGCCTGCGTGTGCGCGGCCGTTAGATGCGGCCTCGGGCGGGTGTGCCGGTGGAAATGGGCGTCAAAAGCCCGTTTTCCACTAGCTTTTCACCAAATTTTGCACGATTCATCCGTGAATCTTAACTATCATGATGAGGGTTGATCAGGGCTTACACCCACGGCCCCTCAGGCACTTGCCCGACCCCATCGATGACCGCCATCAGCTATGCGCGGGTCAAAGATGGGGTTTTTTACCCGTTTTTTGCACTTTTTTCAAATTTACGGTACAAATTAGGGGGTGCCCAGTAGGAATTTGCACGTTTTGAAGCCTTCTGGCCAGTGTGGAATCCGATTCCGATGAAAAAAGCCCGGAATTCGACAATTTTTGCACCTACCAAAATCGAAAAACGGCAAAAATCGCACGTAATTCGTTCTGGTATTTTTGGTAATTAACAGAAGCGCTAATTTTGGTACCAATTAAGCAATATTTTTTATTTTCCCCTGTTTTGGTGATGTAAAAACATTTGTTTACAGGTATCTATCACCAAACTTTGGTACCTTCGCGAACCAAAAATGCTGAAAGTGCACAAAAATAGGCACAAATCGGCTGATAACTTGCCAGTTGTTCACATCGGCACGAAAAGTTTTTTTGATAATGGTGGTCCGACTGTTTCACTATGTCACATTTTGTGGGCGATGTGCGAGCGCTGAAAGCCAGCGCTTTAGGCAGTACCAATCGAAACATCGTGCAACGTCACTCGCGAAAAACAGTACGACGCTTTTGCGCGGGAGATACATAGTTGGTTTGTGCTTGTGCACATTTTTACATATTCATTATATTTATTTCAACAATAAAAAGACCTTTTTTTGTAATTAATCTATGAATTTGTTGCTACCAGAACATCAAAAGATAACGTTGTCAAAGTTGCCGTACGCCTTTCGAAAGCGTCTCATCACTCTTGCGCTTCTCAAAATCGTCAACGAACTAAGCAAACTTTGTCCAGATGTCAAAAAAATCGATCGCATTTATCCGGAGGTATACAGCCACATATTCATCACTGATAATAATAAAGTTTTTCGTTGGGCGTCCGAAGACACTTTTTATTTCCGCGTTTTTAAATTCCTGCATCAGCTTACAATCTTAAGATACTTCTTAGATGGAATAGGTTATACAAATCCTATGTGGGAAACCGTTGTACGTGTTAAAGACGTTAAACGTAAAGAACAGCACATCTACGTCGAAGAGACTCTTGTTTTATACTGTAAATCGATTAGTTCGTACGACTACGCGATACCAAATATTTGTGGATCATACACCCGCCTAATTTTGCATGGAAATATTAGATCGGATCAAGTTTTACGACTAATTCATCCTGGTGTAAAAAGAGTTCGTATTAATGCAAGACTTCACATATTACCACAGCATTACGACTACTTTGCGGACTTTATGGCAAGACAATTTCATGGTTTTGATTCTTGGTAAATTTGGTTTATTAAAACATTTATAACTTGCTTTTTTTTGCAGCTTCGTACTTTGCGTCACTCCAACTGTAACTTATCAATTAAGGACAAAACTTCGTGAGGCTTCTTTGCGTCATGATCGTGCATACGAGGATATCGGGGGATCAATAGGTAGAATTTTTATCCAGAATGAGTATAATGCTCATTTTTATTGGGTTACTTTATTTTTTTTAGCTTGTAGTTGTGCAGTTGTTTTTTCGATGATAACTGACTTGCTAATTAGCGTGACGTATGGAGAGTCCTGCTTTATAATAATTTTCATCGTATTGTGGCTTGCTTTTGGGGTTTCTTCATTTGTTTTGATTATATATTTATTTAATTTTCCACCTAGTACGGATGGAATACAAATTTCCAATTTGTAAATTTTTTTACTGTAATCTCATCTTATATAAAAACGGACGCAAAGAGTACCTTAAAATACTCAACTTTGCGTTATGCAAATTGAGGTTTTTGTCAAACACTGAAAGTTAAAGATACAGTCAAATTCATTCCAACAGTAAACCACCCAGGTCAGGCGGTTGGAATGTCAAAAGAGGTGTTTTCATCATTATTTTTATCTGTGTTTATTGTGGTATCCTTCCTACCAGCTCTAAGTGCTCAAGCTGACGTGTATAAAAGTGTCGACAATCAAAAAGCAAAAGCATTTGGGAACCGTGTCTGTACCAACAAAGAATGTTCGATCGTAGCTGCCAATTTAATTAATTACGGAAACGAAAAGGTAACACTTCTTGTTACAATATCAGCTAACTAGTTTCCCACTTCAGTTCGACCCCTGTAATGATTTTGCACAATTCACATGTGCCCGATACTCGTTATTTCATCGGCTAATTCCTTTGAATGAAAATGAGTGGGCTTCAAATAGAAGGCTCGAGCTACTTCTGGAAGCGCCGACTTCCCCTGAAGACAAACCCTATCACACGCTGGCGAAAGCTTTTTACCATAAATGCATTCACCAGAAAGATGAAACAACGGATAGTTTTGATTTTGAAGCTTGGTTGAACGAACTCGGTGGATGGCCCCTTCTGAACCCGCAAAACTGGATTGAGTTCGACAATTTCGAGGAATACATTGCTAATATTCAGAAAAAGGAGAACACGCCTATTCTTTTCAATGCTGAAGTAATGATAAACTATCTTAATGGCAATACGGACGATTACATGTTGCATCTCGCCCCAGCAACACCAATACAAATGCCTCCTCGGCTGTTATTAGAAGTAGTCGAGGTAATGGGCACTGACCGTTCGGAAGCAATCGCTGATATCAACAAACTGTATTCAATTGATGCAAAGCGGCAGGAGCTTTTGAACAGATTTAAAAAAACGGCTACCACGTATGGTCCGTTATACGGTATGAAGGCAGAATTACCGAATGTAAGTATTTTGAGTTGAATTTTATTTTAAAAGTAATTTTTGATTTTTAGTTCAATCTCGAGAAATATGTCCACCACCTGTTCGATGGTATTGCAGAAGTAAATCCGAATACAATTATAGCTATTACCAATATCGAGTACTTTCAAGGCATCCATACGTTGTTGACCGATAAGCGCGCTTTGGCAAATTATGCAATTACCGCACTTCTTTCAAAAAGTTATTATTCTATTAAGACGGACTCCGTGGGAAAAAAACAGGTCGATGGTGACTCTTTTTTCGATTTTTTGATATTTGGTAGGGACCTATCAGAGAGTGTTGCATGCCAAATATGAGGGTCCGGGGCGGCCTTCTGAAGGAGTTATGATTTTTCGAAAATTGGCTTCAGAAACCACCTTAAAAATACAAAGTCGGTCAGTTTTGCAGATATCGGCACGAAAATGGTTTTCCAGGGTCAACTTTCGATGCTGAATCCGATGGTGATATGCAAATTTTGTTATCACTGATAAGAAAAACTGATAAGATTTTTTCAAAAAATCGAAATTTGACCCTCTGGGCGGGGAGATCGTTTTATTGCAGAAAATCATACTACATGGATAGGAAACATATAAAAAATTTTTGCCTCCGGGAACAGAGATATAGAAAGTCATCATTATCGCCAACAAAAATGACCCGAACAAAAAAATTTGCTTGAATCCGAGAACCATTTACATTTTTGGAATCAGCGTAAAAAGTCATGATTTTTTGTGAAAAGAAAAACGTTAAATGATAAGTTTAAAATTATTTTGTTTTATTGTAAAAAAAGAAAAAAACGCGGCCAGGTGTCGAACCCTGCGCGCGCGGTGGTGGGCGACCGGAGCCACTGCGCCGCGTGCGTGGGTTCGACCCCCGGTCGCACTTTTTTCTTTTTTATGATAAAAACCATAAAATTCAAACAATTAGGTTTCAGTAATTTTAAAACTTTGTCCGTACTCATTTTTTACGCTGATTCCAAAAATGTAAATGGTTCTCAGATTCGAGCAAATTTTTTTGTTCGGGTCATTTTTGGTGGCGATGATGATGACTTTCTATATCTCCGTTCCCGGAGGCAAAAATTTTTTATATGTTTCCTATCCATGTAGTATGATTTTCTGCAATAAAACGATCTCCCCGCCCAGAGGGTCAAATTTCGATTTTTTGAAAAAATCTTATCAGTTTTTCTTATCAGTGATAACAAAATTTGCATATCACCATCGGATTCAGCATCGAAAGTTGACCCTGGAAAACCATTTTCGTGCCGATATCTGCAAAACTGACCGACTTTGTATTTTTAAGGTGGTTTCTGATGCCAATTTTTGAAAAATCATAACTCCTTCAGAAGGCCGCCCCGGACCCTCATATTTGGCATGCAACACTTTCTGATAGGTCCCTACCAAATATCAAAAAATCGAAAAAAGAGTCACCATCGACCTGTTGAGGTCCCGTTATTTTCTCACGGAGTTCGTCTTAAAAAGAATTGTATTTTTAAAACTCGCGAACTGTTTGAATATCCTGTCAGTCAGTTATACGTTAAAAACCATTTTAACCATGATGCTGTCCCAAAGGTACTTTTTTGTTTTTGATGTCCGCTTTTGCAGATGACGGCTTTTAGGTAACGGAGATGTTCAAACTTATAAAGGAGGAACTACACGAAGTAATTGAAAAAGCCGACTGGTTGGATGACTCTTCTCGAAGGAACGCATTGAAAAAGTTGGCCCACCTAAAGGCTGACATTGGTCATCCCGAAAACTTGTTTGATGACGCCTTTGTGAGTGGTGTATACAACATTGTAAGTTAAATTATGCAAGTGCTTTTTTAAAGTTAGTATTCCAGCCCCCATCTCATCCATCTGAAAACTACGGCACACTAGTCTCACGCGTTCGACGCCGCCTTCATGAGGTAGAATTGGCCAAAATAAGCAAGAAACTAGATCGCATAACTTGGGTTCCAACTACTTCCGTCGCAGCTGCAAACGCTTACAACATCCCTAATCTGAATACAATTTATATTTCTGCCGGTATACTCACACTACCCCACTTTAGTTCGAATTTGCCGGATTACGTTAATTATGCTATCGTCGGTCAGACTGTCGCCCATGAAATCATGCATGGTTACGATAACGAAGGGCGCCTTTTCGATGAAACTGGAGATCAACGAAATTGGTGGAAGGCAGAAACGGCTGATGTTTACAAGGCCAAGTCAGAATGTTTCGTGAAACAGTACGATAAAGAAGATTTTGATGGGCAACTCTCTTTGGGCGAAAACATTGCTGACAACGGTGGAATGACACTCGCTTTCAAGGCTTATAAGAAACTTATGGCTGGTCGCGGCGATGTTCCGGAACCGGCGTTGCCTGGATTTGAGGAGTTTACGCCGGAGGAATTGTTCTTTATGGCCTATGCCAACGTAAGCGAAAACAGTTTTTAAACGTAACAATTTCAAACTTTTAGACTTGGTGTAATGGTCTGAGGAATCCAAACGATGAACACCCCCCTGGAGAGACGCGATTGAAAGTTGTCTCGCAGAACATGAAAGAATTCAGTGAAACGTTTGCGTGTCCGAAAAAGGCACCGATGAATCCGGATGAAAGGTGCTCTATTTGGTAGACTGTTGCTTTTAAATGATCACACAATAATGTAATTCGCTTCCGAGCATGAATAAAAATGGAATTTTAACCACACTAATAGAACATTGAGAAGCAAACCATAGGCCCGCGGGATCATAAAAGTTCATTTAACCTAAATGTGGTTTAGAAACGGCACTTTTAAACCATGCTCAAACGTCATCAGAACATGCTATTGATCCACGTATCAGAATGTATGCTTGACAAATTTATATTAGACAAAACGATTGAACTTTCACAAATTGATAATCGCGTTGAAACCTTCTATTGAGAAAAGCGCAAAAGAAAGCAAAATTGAGTTGCACGGTGGTCGACGGCGCGGTTATCTTGGGGGATTGTCGTAGCGATGGATTCTGTGCCGCTGGCCATCTGAAAACATCTGACTGATTGACTACATAACTTAAAAACCGATGGCATACCAGATGAAATAAAAAAATAAGACGACACCTGGCCGAAATAAATACTATTCCAGCGCCGATGGCTATTCGAAATGCGTGCAGATTAAAATTTGGTAGCGCCTGTAGATTATGTACACCTGCAATCAGTAGATATTTTATGTAATGTTAGGTACGGTTCACGTTACTTACTCCTACAATACGCAGAGTGAGAGTCGTAGTGTAACCAGTAAATAAGGCGATCTGGAAAGCGCACATTGTTGAGATCCATATTTGACAGTTGACACACATGCATTTTCCAGATGCGATCAGAAGATCATATACGGCTCTGTTGTCGTCCGCACGCACAGTTTTGGAATCAGGGATTTCGACTACATCTAACTTGAGGGCATTGAAATGAAGCTTTTCCTTGGCAGAAGAGTAAATCGTTTGTCTGATCCTGTAAATGACGATAAACAATTGAATAAGTTAACTAGTATCAGAAACTTACACTGCTGTCAACACTGCGGCTAACAGAAGGGCTGCTATCTGAATACAGAGGAGTACGTCGGTCATTTCGGCTACGTGTCGGGGTCGAGATCAAAACTACTAATGGGATTAATTTCATTGTCAATCGGAGCCATAGCGTTGTCTTCAATTTAAAATTTGCATATATTGTGTAATTCAAATTTCTGTAAATTTTTAAAAGTGGACTTTGTCAATGAATATAAAACACTTTTTTTGTTGTGATACAGTATATTTTGCATTGATCATGGCATTCTTTTTGCCGTAGCTGAAACAAAACTTCGCCATGTGCTCGATTTCACATGAATGTCAACTTTAGCCCCAGACCAACATTGTTTACCGTTTTGAGCATAGATCTGTGGTTAGATAGATAAGACTAATATTAACGCCAAACCTTGTCAAACATATAAAAAAACAACGTCAATCAAACCTATGAAAGCCGTCAATCAAAGTTAATGTTATCAAAACGTATAAAAGCCTATCCTGCAACCCATTTGCATCAGCTTTACGGTTCAGCAATACTATTGACGATGAAAACCGCTCTTCTGGTCGCTGTTTTCCTCCTCTCAACCTTAACCATAATCAATGCCGATGGCGAGTGTGACTATTGCATCCAGAAGATTGATTACGTTCGAAGCCAGTTGCCAAACAATGGCACCACGGTCAGTCAAGCTGATCTCGTCAGTGCCCTGAAACAAGCCAATTCGCAGGACCAGCCCTACAACGCTGACTGTTTTGATTACTACGACCCCTCGGTAAGAATCTAGTTTGAAATTAGTGATAAAAACGTGTCAGTCTTTCAGAAGACCCAAGATGTGTTGTCTTACTTTCACCAAAACGCTCCGTCAACCAGTATTTGCAGTTCGTACATCCCGTGCGTGAAGGTTTTGGCTTTGATTTTCTGTTAATTTTTAAGTCGGACTTGGGCACTGTTAACAGTTTATGCACTTTTGTCGTTCCTAATCAGCGTTTTTATTATCAATAAACCTAGGCATTTACATAAGATCGGCACCACCACTAAAAAGCTCGCGATGAAAAGTTCAAAGAACTCGTCGCCTGAATGTCAACCAAGGGCGCTACAGTATTCTGCACCCCAAAAGCCTTCAAAACTAAATCCACTGTGAAGCTTCTCGTAAACTTCCGGAAAGGACTAATGCAAAAAATTGTCAGACAAACATTGACATTCGAATAACACCCAACCCAGATCATGCTTATCTCCGGTTGCCATCTCGGCATTGGCAATTGGAATGTGACTTGATAAACGAGCATGAGCATCGGAATCGCAAGAAATGCCAATGGCATGGTCGCCTGAAAAGTTTAAATGCCCTTAAAAAGCACTTTAAAGTTCACACGTACGCACCTGTACAATGAGCAGCCATAAAAATTGTCTTTGCATTTGTAATGTTTGCTTTGAAAAACTTGTCGCGTACTTTTTTAACATACGCATTGCGATTATAAACATTCCATAAGAGGTTGTCTGGGTGTAGATTATGGCGAGGGTTACATAAGCAATAATAAAATACCAGGCGGAAGATTTTGGATTTGCTGCCATTAGGAGGTTTTGACCGGGGATAAAGTCGATAAAAACGGAAGTTGAGTTTGGAAAAGTTAAAATAAAGTCAAAAACTTCCTAAATTACAAAAACTATGAATGGAATTTCCGTTTTTTTCATTCCTCACCTGTTCCTCATACATCAAAACATAAATAGCAACGCCAATCACACCCGGAAAGACAATCAGACATCCATACACAAAACACAAACCGCGTTTTGAACTGTAGTATTCGAAATATTTTTTGTTCGGATAAATTGTGAAAAATCGGAATTTAATTCCGTAATTTTGGCAGTAAATGATGGCGCCAATGAACGAAAAACATAAACAGACGATGATTTTACAGCCTCTGTAGCCGACGATACTGTAGCAAAACATGATAATCGGTCCTTTAATGACGCCAGCAAGTGCTGGAAACTGGAAAGTTACATTTAGGACTACACCGAGAACGAATGCAAAAAGGCCATCCAAAATCTGAAAATTGCTACTTATCACATCACAATAAAGTCAAAACATACACATAGCATATATAGACAATGCCGGAAATCACGCATTGATGATGGCATTTTGAACATGATAAGGTAGAATGCGTAGATGTTTAGAACGACTGACAGTATTGCCAGGAACAGAAGGGTGCCTTCGTAGAATGGGTTGTAAGTTAGCATGGTTTGAAATAAGTAAATACAACTGACAGTTTAAAAACTTTGAGTACACATCAACAAGTAAATAAAGTCGTTACATGGTATGTCTGAGAGTTGTGTGCTTTTCGTGATTTTGGCGGCTAGTGTTTATTGAAAAAAAACAGACGGCACATGTTTGGGTTTATATTTACTTTTCTACAGTATGTGCTGTTCTTTGACATTTGTGTCAAGTTCGAACAGGTGAATTTGAGTGTGTAAATGGTCAAACAACAATTTTTAGTAATAACAAAGTCCAAAAAATGGACTTTGTACATATTTGGCTGACTGTAACTGTAAAATGTCTGATCATGTCATTTTTAAAAACTGGTTTTCATGATTCATTTTTAACACTAATGAAAAACACAGTCAATATGCCGCTTGTCATAAATAAAACCTCTATCCGTTATGTCCGTTTGTCTAAAACATCAACTTTTGACTTGTGTCCCAACACGCTACCGAATGACTTCGAATGCGCAACTTTATCCTTTCCATAAAACGATTGTATTGAGTAACTGAGCGAAATAAAGCTATGCATATACCCACTTCTACCGTGTCTATCCGGCGGATCAAGACAAGGCGGGTGTACCGCCGCCGGCGAGTTCCGCGCAAACGCCGTTCAGTTTGGACCATCAGCAACAACACTCATACCGTGTCCGCGTCTCAATCGATTGCACTCTTGCTACAGCACCTCACAAGCCACAAAAGCACACTATTGTGTTCCACTAAAGCCGCGCGTTATTCCACTGTGTCTCCGCCAAACTCAACTATGCCGTATCCTATTCTAACCCTGCCGTACCCCTTTGCGAAGCGTCTTCCACAACTTCTAAGCCCAGTCGAACTCCAAAACCTACAAATTGCCGCTGGAAATTTTGAAAGCCCATTAAAACCGGCTATTTTGACACGCACTACCCGTTGGACTTATTTCGAAGGCGACACCTCTGACTTTATAACACTAAATAATCTCCAAGTACCCAATTTTAAGCAGTTTAAGTTTAATGCAAACAATGAAATCGTCAAAATCGCCGATAATAAACTTATTTATAACTGCAGGTATGCCATGTTTCATTCACTGTCCAAAGCGGTATTCGAAAACAGTCACTTTAATAACATCAATTATGCGGCTAAGGGTATACTTTTTGACAACTGTATACTTAACGCAAAATTTCTGAAAAAGTTTGCCAAGAAGATCGACCTTTCAAAATGCGAATATTTAAATTTTCTTGAAACAAACGTACTCTACGAATCAATTAAGTTTTCAACTATTCTCAAAATATTTCCAAATGTGAAAAAGCTAGAACTATTTAAAGCGTATTATGGTTGGATGAGAGATTTGGCGGACGCAAATACTGCAACGCAGCTACAATTTCTGCGTATCAGCAGCGAAAATCTTGAAGAATTGCTCAGCTTTGACTCTAGCGATTTTCATCATTTGCTTAGGGTAAACCGTTTTTTATGATTTTTGACAAAGTTATTCTTTAACTTTCAGAAACATCCGCGCATAGAAATGGAGATACTTTATCATGCATATGAAGATATATTACTCCTTAGCCCAGAATATTTTCTCAATCGGATTAAGACAGCCCTCGGTCTTCGTTCTCGAAAAGAATATTATGCTGACGTATATTTCTCTTTTGAAGTTGGTTTTAAAAATGGTGACGAATGGGAGTATATCTGGGAGTGGCAAAAATATGATTTATATTGATAAAAGACGATTAATCTTTTGAGTGTCGCAATAATCCAAGCTGAGTGAGGAACATGCTTATACACAATGTTCAAAAGTTCCTTAACTCGTTAAAAAAAATAATAAGTCAGTAATGTACAGTCGCGCTCAAAAGTTTAAGTGCAAACGAAGCTGATGTACCATCAGGGATGCGCATTCGCCCAGGGTTCGCCGGCGACGGCTGGCGAGGGGTTTGCGCACACACCGTCTTTTCGTGGTGAAAGCACTTTGCACGAAAATGAAAACCGACTTTTCGGCGTGTTTTTACCACTAAATTATTACTTTTTTTGCTTCAAAAAGACTCTCATGCCCGAAGGATACGTTACAATCAAAAAATATCTGCAAAAAACGACGAAAAATGACGATTTTGCTTTTTTTGACTGTGCACAGGTTCAAGAAGGGGACAACGCGCGCCTGCGAAAGGAACCCCGTCGCCGGCGAATGCGCATCCCTGTGTACCATGTGTGCTTGCACTTAAACTTTTGAGCGCCACTGTAAAAGCGTCTTGGTCCGTCGTTATGCCCAAAAAAAACAATAAAAGTGTAGTTCCTTTTAGTTATGCAAATTAAGCTTACAAACAACACACTGCAAGCTTTTTCAAAGATACAGTGAAAAGGTCATTGGAACCGTCAACCCCCAGGGCACTCGGTTGGAATGTCGAAATCGGTCAATCCTTCCATATTTTTGCCCGTATTTGTCATATTTTTTTCTCTGACCGTTCAAAGTACTCAAGCTGACGTGTATGAAAGTGTCCGTGACCCGAAAGCGAAAGCATTTGGCGACCGTGTTTGCACCAATCCGGAGTGCACCATTGTAGCTGCCAACTTGATTAATCACGGAAACGAAAAGGTAACACATTGTTCTACGTTCTAACATTACCAGTTGGCCGTTCCAGGTCAAACCCTGTGACAGTTTCGCACAATTCACATGTGACCGATATCAACTCTTCAAAAAGGATACTCCTCTATTTACAACTGACGCGACTACAAAAAAAAGACTAGAATTACTTTTAAAAGCGCCATCAACTCCAGAAGACAAACCGTACCACACGCTGATGAAGACGTTTTATGACAAATGCGTCAAACAAGACAAAAAAGCGTTAAAGCCATCCCTTTTGGCTTGGATAGATGAAATCGGCGGATGGCCCCTTCTGAACCCGCAAAACTGGATTGAGTTCGGCAATTTCGAGGAATACATTGCTAATATTCAGAAAAAGCATAACGTGCCTATTCTCTTCAATGCTCGAGTGTTCTTTAATAATAATCCTGGCAACAGTGACGAAAACTTGTTGCATTTTGCCCCCGCAACTAAAATTGAAATGCCTCCAAGGATGTTGGCAGGATATGCTCAGATATTAGGCGTCGACCAATCGTCTGCGGTCGCTGCAATCAATGAAATGCTTTCAAAAATTGACAATAAGCGGCAAGAACTTTTGGGTCAGGCAAAGCCGGAGATTTACAAGTTTGGGTCACTTGACGTTATGAAGGGAGTACTACCAGCTGTAAGCATTTGTACTTTCTGATAGTTTTAAATATTTGGTAACTTTGTTTACTTTTAGTTTGATCTGGAGAAATACGTGCACCACTTTTTTGATGGCATTGTAGAGATTAATTCTAATACACTTGTAGCAATGGACAATATCAAGTATTTTCAAGAAATCCATACGTTGTTGACCGATAAGCGTGTTTTTGCTAATTATGCAATTAGCGCATTTCTTTCAATCTTTTTTAAAACCCAAATAGATTGTTTTGATACAACCCGAGATTTGTTTGAGTATCCACTCAGCCAGTTGTATGTTAAAAACCATTTTGACCATGCTGCTGTCCCTAAAGTAAGTTTTTTTGATGTGGTAAGCTTACAGATTACCATATAACTTGCAGGTAGAGGAGATGCTCAAGCTTATGAAGGCCGAGTTACGCGAAGTCATTGAAACAGCCGACTGGTTGGATGACGCTACTCGAAGCAAGGCACTTAAAAAGTTGGCCCACCTAAAGGCTGACATTGGCTATCCGCAAAACCTGTTTGATGACGCCTTTGTGAGTGATATGTACAATATTGTAAGTTAAATCATGCACAAAACCTCGTTTTTTAAAATTAGTATTCCAGCCCCCGTCTCAGCCATCTGAAGACTACGCCACACTATTCTCACGCATCCAACGCCGCCTTCATGAGTTCCAAATACTCAAAATTAACGAAAAAAGAGATCGCAAAACTTGGAGAGGACCATTTACCGTCACAATTGCAAACGCTGCATACGTTCAAGATATGAATCAGATCTGGATTTGTGCCGGCTTCCTCACACTACCCCACTTCAGTCCGAACTTGCCTGATTACTATAATTATGGTACAATCGGTCAGCTTGTTGCCCACGAAATTGTGCATGGCTTCGATAACGCCGGATGTTGGTTTGACGAAACTGGAACTCTCATATTTTGGTGGAAGCATGAAACGGCTGATGTTTACAAGGCCAAGTCAGAGTGTTTCGTGAAACAGTACGACAAAGAAGATTATGATGGGCAACTCTCTTTGGGCGAAAACATCGCTGACAATGGTGGCATGAAACTCGCTTTCAAGGCTTACAAGAAGCTTATGGCCAGTCGCGGCGATGTTCCGGAACCGGCATTGCCTGGATTTGAGGAGTTTACGCCGGAGGAATTGTTTTTTATGGCTTATGCCAACGTAAGCGAAAAGAGTTTTGAATGTTAATTTTTATAGTTTTTAGAATTGGTGTAATGCCGGTAAAGAGGATCTTAACGACAAACACCCTCCTGGAGAGACACGGTTGAAAGTAGTTTCGCAGAACATGAAGGAATTCAGTGAAACGTTTGAGTGTCCGAAAAAAGCACCGATGAATCCGGATGAACGGTGTTCGCTTTGGTAGTTAGCAGCTTTTATATGACAGATAGATGTTTTTTTGTTTTTGAATATGTATAAAAATGGGATTTTGACCACACTAATAGAACATTGAGAAGCAAACCATAGGCCTATGGGACCTAACCATTCATAAATGCCTATCGAGTGACATCGATTGCGCAATTTTTCCATAAGCTTTCGTTTGGTGCCCGAATTAGCTCATCAATCGATCCCCCTCACCAGCAGCAAAAACACTCATACTTGTATTCCACCACAACCGCGCGTTATTCCACTCTGTCTCCGCCAACTTCCAACTATGCCATATCCAATTCTATCCCTACCGTATCCCTTTGCCAAACGTCTTCCCCAACTTCTAAGCCCTCTTGAACTTCAAAACCTACAAATTGCCGCAGGTCACTTCAAAGGTCAGCTAAAACCCAACGTATTGACCTACACTGTCTATTTTGCTTCCTTCGAAGGCGATGACCACGACGTTATAACCGTAGGAGAGCGACAAATCGTCAAAATCCCTAATACCAAAGTCCTTTATAAGTGCAATCAAACCTTTTTCGAATCATTGACCGATGCTGTCTTAAATAATGACCATTTCAACAACACCGGCTACAAATCAAAGATCGTAACTATGAAAAACTGTAAAATTAGCACCAAATTTCTGGAAAATATAGCCAAAAAGTTAACAAAATTAGAAGAATTGTACATCGAGGATGAAAACAAAGTCGATAAAGAAGTCAAGTTTCCACTGATTTTCAACCTTTTTCCTTTTTGTTATTCTCTTGCTATTACAACTGCTTATCATGGTTGGGTTAGAGACTTGATCGGTGTTAATATTTCAACGAAAATCAAGAGATTATCTATTGAACACGACGATTTGGAGGAATTGATCAGCATAGATGAGGATGAGTTGCACCGTTTTTTTGAGGTAGATGTTTTGTTTTTATATGGAATTGTTTAACTTTGAAATTTTAGCAACACTCGGACATACTCATGCGCCTGACTTACAGCGTGCCGGGTTCAATCCAAGAAAGCGAAGAATATTTTGAAAAGAGATTCAATGCAACATTCACTCTTCCAAAGAGGTTCGAGGGTTTGGTGGATATTTATTTTAAGGTGAAAAGCATGAATACAGATTTTTGCTTTGTTAACGGTTTTGTTTGATTTGTACTATTTTTAATTTGTGATTTTCTCTGATTTGAATAAAAACTTCTCACTAACAACTCCAATTTGCTTTCAATTCAATGTTGACTTTTATTAAATGCATCAAAAGCCAAAAAATCACATCAAAATCAAAAACTGTACAGAAAAATTCACAATTATGCCTCCATTTCATCGACTTCCATCTCGACAGCTGTCCTCATGCCCGCTTCGACGACCTCTTCTCCCTCCTCGTCGCCTTCATGGACCACTTGTAGGCCCGGCTCGGCGATGCAATACTGAAAAGAGCCCTTTATCACCGCCCCAATGCCAATGCCAACCTCACCTTGATGGCTTCAATGCCGGCTTTGTTCATGTTGGCCAGCTTCTTCCTCATCGCCGCTTCGGCTTCACCGTCCAGATGCTCGTCGGCATAGGCCTTGAGTCGCTCGCCCAGTTCCGCGACCACATTGCAGCTGGCTTCCCGGAGTGGACTGCATTCCAGGTGGCATGTCGCCAGAGACACAAACTTCTGAAACGCTAGACTTCAAAACCGTCAAGTTGAAGGTTCAAAACTGACCGAAACAAAGTCCGACGTCAAATGGCCGCGCTCCAGTCTCGGCAAAAACCATCGACACGCCTTCTCGAATGGCTCTGAAGTCGACGGCCGCGAGTTCTCGTCATCGGCGAACTCCGGGTTGTCGGCGGCCTTCTCCGATGCGATGCCAATGGCCAAGGCGGTGTAGACGTCGTAGATGGCCGTCCAGAGGTCTTCTTGGTCGTTGCCGGCGAGTTTCGGCATAGAATTGACGAGGATTTCGAGAATCTGGAAGTGAAAAATGTGAAAAGAGCAAGCAAAGTGGATGAAATACAGACAATGTGAAACTTCTTGGCTGCGAAGGCGTACTTCGTGAAAAAGGGCTTCCTCGGCGTCGGATTGTTCAACACCACGTGGAGGAAAGCGACGGCCTTCCGATGCCGGTCCTTCGTCTTGTCCGTGACGCCGGTAGTGGCCAGCTGGGTCATCCGTCGAGGCAGCTGCTTGTCGACGCCGACTTCCTTGGCGAAGCTGTAGAGGCCGTCTTCGACGAGATTCATGAGTTCGCCGTAGTCCCTGGCACTGGCCTGCATCACGTAGATCAGCAGATTGCCGTCGGCGAGGTCGAGTTTGGCCAGTCTGCGCATGACGACGGCCGCGGGCTCGCCCATCTCCGGTGGAAGCAGACTGTCGGCGTAGAGGGCCGATTCGGCGAGCATCGTCTGTCTGAGCTGGCCATCGAGGAGGTGTTTGATAAAGTTCTGAAACAGCTTCCAAATGGCGGCTTCGTGCTCCTTGTTCTCGTCGGTGGCGAGCTCTTTTCTCGCGGCGACGTAGAGGACGATGCAGCAGTCGAAAAGGGTCTTCAGAAGGCTGAAGTCGACGCCGGAGCGGGTTTCGTCCATGGCCGTGGCTTCGGTGGAGTCGAGGTCTCTGTTCTTGCCGATCTTGTGCTTCATGTAGACGATCAGGGACCGGATGTGGTGGACTGAAACGGCATACTGTGGGGTACTGTAGCCGTGGGGAGGGACTTACAAACATTCTGAACACTGATCAGATGGAGCGAAAAGATCTCGACATGGAAGCGCAGGGCGCCGATCCGCGACATGTGGCACAGTTCGACAATCTTTTTGGCTCGCTCCTTGCCACTGGCGGCGGATTCGGCGCAAAAGTACGGCACGAGCAGCTTGACGAAGGCCTTCTGAAGGACGTCGACGGTCTCGACCTCCAGGGCCGTCACGACTTCGACGACATTGACGACACTCTCGATGGCGACGCCGCATTTCGACGCTTCGAGCAGCATCTTGAGCGCGGCACGGCGGAGCTTGTCGACGGATTCGTTGATGCCGCTGAGGGCCACCATCTTGACGGCGTGCTGGACGACGGCCTTGGCCTGGCCACAGGCAAACAGCGCCGGCAGGGTCTGATAGATGGCCAGACGGACCTCGTTGCAGTCGTCTTTGGCGAGGGTGTCGAAGATCTGGAAGCCGATTCTTGGCCGGGGGTACGATAGGGGGCGGGACTTACGTAGGTGATGTAGTCCTTGCGATGGACGGCCTTGTAGACGGGCCACAGCTTGGCCAGATTGTCCAAGACGGCCTTGACTGCCTCGACACGGACAGCGTAGCAGTCGTCTTTCAGCATTTTGAGGATGGTTTCGTATTGGCGATGGCGCAGGTCAAAGTCGAGTTGCGCTTCGGGGCCCTCGTTCAGGGGGTACAGCTTGAAGAACACGACGGTGCCATTGAAGCGGCACTGGCCATTGGGCGCGGCGACGGCTTGCCAGAGGATGGGCGCCGATGTCCGGTACAGCATGTGGTCGACGGTCGTGGTTCGGTCGGCTGCCAGGCCCTCGATGATCTGAAAATGGCACTTTTTGGGTCGGGAAAGGCCTTCAGAAGGGACCCACATTGATGAAGCGGTCGCTCCACTTCTTCTCCGTCACAATGGCCAGGCGGAACAGCTGCTCGAAGACGTCTTGTTCGAGGCTCAGACGGCCTTTGGGAGCGTCTTCTTCGGGGCCTTCGAACTCGGCCTCGATCTTGTGCAGCTTCTTCCAGGCCATCTGGAACGTCTGACCGATGTAGTGGCAATGGAACCTGCAATTCACCCATAAAACAACATCACTGAATGGACAGACCCACCTGGACGGCTTGTGCTGCTTGATAAAGACGCGAACGGCCTCCCAGACGCGCTCGAAGCCGAGCCGAATCATGAGATCCCTCGCGATCTTGCGGCCGTCCGGCGTCGCCAGAAAGGTCTGACTCGTGACGGCCAGCAAGGCCACGGAATCGCTGCAGTCCTTGACGACGTCGTCTTTGCGGTCGGTGGCAAGCTGTTTGATCAGGGTTTTCTGCAAAAATATATATAAAAACTAAGGTTGAAAGCGAGTTTGACAAACCTGTCCCTTGGCGGTCACAAACGCCTTCTTCATGAGGTCATCGACGTCGTTGAGGACCACCTCGGCCATGGAAACGTTAACATCGTCCATGATGGGGATTCGGAAGCTGGGGGATGGGATTCGGCGGATTCAGATGAGGTCGAGAGTTGAATGAGCGTTGCGCGCGTGTGGCGCAAACAAACGAAAAGTTTGCGGGAAATCTGTGGCAATGTGTGCGCAACCGCTATTTTGAACCCAGTTTTTCAAAAATACAAAATTTACAGTAATCTTATTACAGATAATGTTAAAAATGCATTAATTATTAAAAACATGTTAATAAAAAACCAAAAAACAAGAAAAGTCAAGCAAAAACAGACAACATTGGCTACAAAAGTCAGAAAGTTTACAGATAACGGTTGCGCTTCACAATTTTGAGGACCTTGGCCGTCTGCTTCTCCATTTCGGTCATTCGCTTCGCCATCGTCACCATGGAATCAGCTAGTTTGTTCTGAGCCTCCAAATCTGCGTTGAAGACATCCATGTGTCGTGTCAGAACATCAACCATACGGTTCAATGCCTCGGCCTGGATCCTCTGAAGTTCGAGCGACGACCTCAGGGCATTAGCTTGTTCGCTGTGAAGGTCCGTGATCGACTCCAACGCCGTCAACATACGATTCGTAGCCGGATCTGGCGTCGTCTGGGCGGGGTCTTCGAAGCTGATCTGGGAATAGTGCAAGGTCGAAATGGTGGCACCGGCGTTGTTGTGGAAGCTGTATTGCTGCAATTGACACCAATTTTATTACATTTTAGGCGTAAGAATTGTAAAAACGTACCCGCTTGACAGCAGATTTGAGACAACGCTTGAAACACGTTTCATAATCGCACATCGTAACAAACGTGACCGCCTTCTTGAGATCGAGGTCCATGCCGACGGAGCCGGAAATGAGCGCGCCCGTGTAGCGAGATGGCTTGCTCAGCAGGGTGAAACGGCTGCCATCGGGGTCCATTCCCTCGGCAAAGTAGTAGTCAGCGTTTGGGTCGGTTTTGGTAAGCTCCATCGGCGGGATGGCAGCGAGATTGTCATGGATGGGCTGGGCTTCGGTCGATTCGCCAGTTGGGGAAGAAGTTCGGGGACGTTTGGCCGCGGACATGGTGTTCGACTGGCTGAAAATTGGTATAAAAAGCAAGGAAAAAGTGACAGAAAGTGGCCGAGAACACTTCCAAAGCATGCACGGACCAATTGAAAACTAATTTCACGTGCAATGGAAGAAGCAAAACGGTGAAACTGATGTTAATTTGAAGAAAAACAGCCGTCTGAATTGCGTTTCGAAAAAGTTCGAACAAGCAACTGCGTGTGTTCGGGACAGTTTGCCAAGTGCCGCGAAAAGACATTTTTGCATTTTCAAAACAATTTTCAACTTTTCGACTTCATTACTCGTTTCATTAATTGACATGCAAAAAAGTTACAATAAACCCGACAAGAAACCCAAAAACATCAAACATTCAACTTTTGCAGCGGCATTTCCGACAATTGGCCACCCTCATCGCCAATAAATAACCGTGCAGTTTCATCCTCTTCAGAAGTCAGGTTGAACGCGAATACTTTAGTCTTGTGGAAGTACATGGCCCGTTCAAGCTGGTAATCTGGTCGCCGATAGAATTCGACTTTGCCGGAAGAAAAGGCGCAGACCAAGTAGTCGCCATTGGATGTAAATGCCAATTGGGAGCATTCGACGTTCCTATAAACACAAAATTAGGATTTTCAAGAATTTGAAAGGTGACTACTTACACATAACCGGTAGTTCTTATCTTTTTTGTCAGCTCAAAGGCCCCATTTTCATAGACAAGCTCAAAGACCCGCGACATCACAGAAACAGCGATCACGAGCCGATTGTCTTCCCTGTGGGTCGTGAATCCGATGAGTTGGCAGTACTTGGGCGGAGGTTTGAACTGAAAAGACAAATTCCAACGGCATCATTGTGAAATTAGGTCAAACTTACGAGTGCAGTGACCTGTTTCGTCAAAAAGTCAAAAACAAAAATGCTCGAATCCTCAAAAGCCGCTAGAAGCCGTTTTTCAGTGGTCACCGGGCCGTCTTCAATGAGCTCCATGCACATTATCGACCCTTTGAAACTGGTTTCCTTCTTCAAAGTCGTATCGGGGTGCTGTTTTTGGAAGGAATCGAAGAGAAAGTCGGCCCCGAAGACGAGGGACTTTTCGCCGCCGTTTTCGTAGTGGATTGTGATGCCTTCGATTTCTTCGGCGCTCTGAAGGGGTCAAAATATGGTTAGAACATCAGTGAAAGGGACAGAAACTGACCTGAGACGGCAAAATGATGGCATTTTTGACATTGTCGACTAAAATATGGCAAAACCCAGGGTGCGATGTGGCCAACTTCCGAAACACAGTCAAAGTGGGCTTTTCATCGTCGGATTTGGAGTTCAATTCAAAGAGAATCACTTCTTCACCACGGAATTGGGCTGCGAAATGGAATTTGTCGTTTGTGGCAGGGACTTGAACGAGTGACAGGACTTGGGCGTCAAATTGGTGCTCTAAAAACAGACAAAATGCCATTAAAACACTTAAAATTGGTCAACTCACGATAGATTACTGTAGGCACCCCGCCCTTGACCAGTGGCAACCACTCAATAGACCCTTCCAAAGTGCCGACAATACATCCAAACACTGGGCTTTCATCGGATTCCGGCATCCGATACCGTAGGACTGCCATGGGAGCAGCTTTGAAGCCGGTGTAGACCATGCTTGGATAGATGTCCCTGACTTTTGGGGCGGTTTTCAGTGACACAGCCATCTTAATAAACTGTTTATTACAACCGATGGCAAATTTAACACAAATAATGTATTTACAACTGGTATAAGACCATTTAAACAAAAATCAATAAATAATAATTTGTCTTTTATTTTTACAATCAACAATATTGGTAAAACAAGAAAAAAAGGTAAATAAAAACACCCGCTGTGTTTACAATTACAATAGTTAGGTTTCCATCGGCGTTTCTACGACTTCTGAACTGTCATCGAGATGGGCTGCTTCGGCACTGACATGGGTATCAGCAGGTTCGAGGTTCTCGTCGACTGATTCATCGTGGGTTACCGTAGCGGCGGGTTCTTCCATCAAAACGTCGCCATCAGCCTGGTTGGTGGAAGCTTCGCCCATTTCATCGTCGTTCAGCCCGGCTTCATCGTCCGAGCGTACCTTTATCTGTTCCTCGACGCCGTGTTTCAGCCACGGCAACTCTTCGACATTGTCCTTTCGACCAGCATTGAAGAAAGCGTTGGATAGATGGTGCGCTTCTGCCCAACCCGAATCCAGCAAGACATCGCCGCCTTTTCGGCGATCCTTCTTTTCCGTTTCAGCGGCCAGCTCACTCTTGATCAGATCGATGACGCGTTTATCGATTAGGAGCTGCTGATGGGCGGGCAGGGTCGAGATGTACGATTTGAGCTTTTGGCCGAGCTTGGGATCGCGCTTCTTGTCGATGACTTCTTGGAATTGGGTCCAGGTGGTGGCGAATAGCAGGGCCTGGAAGGTCAAATTTAACAATTTCAAAGATCAAATTCAAACTCACAGCATAGGCAAAGATATCCATGGCAACAGCGCATTCCTTGAAGGTTTCCCACGCTTCCGGGCACCGATTCCAGGGCTTCTTCTCCGCGCAACTCAGCAGCGTCTTCGACAATGTCACACCGAGGGCCTTGTGCTTTTCAAACAACCGCTGGATCGAGTGGAACACAAATTGGTTGGCATTCGGCAGATTGGCGAGTTTCTCGACGGCCGCGACGATTTGATTCGATTCGTCGTAGAATTCGTTCTTCGGATCCACGATGAGGACGTCGATGTTGCTTTGGAGCAGAGTGGCTTGCTTTTTGGAGACGTTTTCGAGAGTGTGCAGCTTCTCCATGAGCTCGACCACGGTGACGGATGGCTGATGGGTTACGAGGTCTGAAAAAGTCAAATTGAGCGATTGAAAAAGGCAAAATGAAACTCACTATTTGCGCGGAGGATCTTCTTGTAAAACGTCGGCACAGACCGGTTGGCCGTCGCATTGAGGACGAATTTCGGCACGAGTTCGAGGCATTCTTCTTTCGTGAGACCGGGGATGATGGGCGCCAGTGATCGAATGTCGGAATTGTATCGCTCTTGGAGATTCTTCAACCGACGCACGACTTCTGGCGACGGATCAGCGTGATTCGTGACATTTGTAACCAATTTCGCGATCAGGGCTTCACCTCCACTTGGACAGGTGTCAATGGCACGTAGGAAGTTCTCATCGCTCTGCTCCAGTTGTTTGGAGTGCTTCTCGATGGAATTCAGGATGACCCGCTTGACGATGATGTTGCCACAATGCGCAAAGACTTCGGTCAACTTTTCAATGAGTCTCGTGTCCAGGGAGACCATGCTCATCGGTAGAATCAGCCCGGAGAGGGCGTATTGCTCGGTCCAACGGGTCTCTTCGGCTTGGCTGTTGTCAACGGCATCGACGCAACTGCTCCAGATGACTGGAGGGACGATGGATTCCTGGACGCGATCGCACATTTGATAGACGAAATCGAGGACTTCATCGTGGACGGATTCGAGCGCGAATAGCTCTTTTGTGGTCGCGATGGATTCGTGGCGGACTGTGTCGTTCTCGACGTAGGACAGTTCTAGCAGGACTTTGAGGAATTCGTGTCGCTGGGTCGTCTTTTTGATGATAAGCTCACGTAGAGTGCCAGTAGCGTAGGGGCAGCAGTCTTGGTCGAGACAGGCTTTGCGGAGGATGAGCAGAGCGCCGGGGGTGACGATGGGGGCGTCGAGGATGAGGCTGTGGAAGAGGCTGAAAAAGGACTTTCTAAAATGATAAAGTGATCACAAAACTCACGTTTCTTTGTGCGCTTTCAACGTGAACAGCTTCGTCAAACAGTCCACCAACAACGTATCATAGCGATTGTTGTTTTCATTCTCAGATAAAACGACAGACTCCTCCGAATCGGCTATACACGTCGAAACACCGTTACATTGAGCGTAGAGTTCATCGATCCACATCTTCAGCAGCTCACCCCGCTTCTTCTGATCACTGATGGCAAAGTTGAGTAGTAGGTCTTCCATTTCCGGCGTCTGAGCATTGTGGACGCGTGCGACGGCATAGACGAGCGATTTATACAGTGAAATACGCATTTTCGGATGACTCATACTGGCTTCGCTATCCAATAGTCTCTTGAAGATGTGTATTCTCAGTTCTCGTTGTTCAGCGGCCTTCAATGGCTGCGTTTCGCGGAATAAGTCCTGCTTCAAGACTGCTTTGTTCACTTTAACTGGGGCCATCGGCATTGCGAATCCGTCTTTGTCAATCTTCGGCGCCTTTGGAGCCGCTCCAGCATGTCGGAGGTCAGCCGGCGTCGGAGGAATAGCAAGACCGTCCTGTTTCGCCTTCTGCTTCGCGAAAAACAACTTCCGCTTGACTTCGGCGACGTATTCGACACCCGGGCCCTTGCCTTCGCGCATGAATTGAATGGCCATCCGTCGAGCGACATTGCGTTGCACTTCTGGGGTGACTTCCCGCGGCACTGGGAATCGACTTGCGTCATAGCCGGAGGGCTTTTCACTCGGCATTGAAACGAGATTCAGGAAAACGAGCCTTGTAACGACGCCGTGCATCCGGTCCATGATCCAATCTGTGGTTAGATCGACGGCTTCTTGATTGGCTTTGTTGGCTTCTTCTTGGTCGTCGAACACTGTTGACGCTCTTTGATCGTCGTAGTCATTGTCATCGATCCGCATCTTTTTGGCCAGAACGCCGGAAACGCCATCATGAGCCCGTTTGGCCGCGGCCTTCGCTTCGACCTGGTGCTTGAGCCATGCACTGACTTGCTGGGGCTCGGGCAAATTGCGTCGAATCTCGTTATCACTCGCGCCTAGGTCTTTCAACAAGCTTCGAACTTGGGGCGTGTGCTTTTCGAAGACGGTGTGCAGCTTCAAAAGTCGCAGCAAATGGTTCTTCATCTCCTTCTGGACGGACTTGATCTGCCCAGTGCCGAGTGTCGGTGGCAGATTGGACGACAGTGTCTCACAGGCTTGAATAACCTGTGAAATGAACTCAGGTCGGGCTCGACAGACGTGCATCGCGGCGGTTAGGGCGGAAATGAGGTGAAGCAGGCTTGTTCCATCCGATCCCAGCTGTTCCATCAAACTTTTGAACGAATGAACAGCCTCAGTTTCTAATTGGCGGTAGGAAATAAAACGATGATCCCGTGCAATCTGATTCAGCGACATTGTGACTGTCGTGAATTTGTCGTCGGAGAATTCTGACTTGTTCGTCTGGCAGATGATCAGGGTTTCAAGGAAGCGCATTACATAGACTCGGATACTGAAAAATACCCAATAAAAACATCCAAAACACATCCCAAACCTCACCCCTCATTGTTGCTTTCAACCATCTGGACAATCCTATCTTTCAACATCGTGAATCCCTGCCAAATGTCTTCCGCTTCGCTGTCGTGCTTCCTCGACGCCGCCCATTCAAGCACTTTCGGATAGATCAAAATGACTGTTACAATGATGCGTTTCTTTACTTCGGCACTCGCATTCTGATCTCGCAATGTCATGACCAACGTGGCTGTGGCCTTTTTCAGGACTGTCGGATCGACATAGCTGAAAATTATATATAAAAACATGCCAAAACCAACAATTTCAAAACTCACCAAGCCTTCTCAATAAACTTCACAATGAACCCCCTGACTTTGACGCTGGAATCTTCCATGAAAGTGAGGAACTGATCGATGAAGTTGTCGAGAACTGGGCCGACATCTTGGACGGAGAATAGTGTTTCTTGGGCCTTAAAATGACAAAATTATATATCAAAACTACGTCAAATAGGTAAAGCTAACCTTAGCAAGATGCTCCAGACGTTGGATATCGTTCCGGCCTGTGGATTTGTCGCTTTCACGGAGTTCGAAAGAAATCTGAAGAGAATTTGTATTCGTAAAAGTGAAATCGAAATAGAAAACGGGAAAACTCACTTTTTTGTAGCATTCTTTCATGTCCATGACTTGTGCCGCGACGGTACCGTTAGAATCCATGATTGGAGAAAGAATAAATATGAAAAAGGTGGGGAGATCGATTGGTGCTTCCGGAAAAGGGAGCAAAGCTAATGGAAACAAACACCGACGCGGAAATGCGCGAATTTTATTGAAAACACAGGGGGTCTGGGGTTGGGGACACTTTGCCAAGGGGGTGTGCGGGGTGGTTTTTCGAAGTTTTTGACGGTTTTTTTTGGCCGTTGTGGCACTTTTTAGGCGTTAAAATGTGTATTTAGTAACTTTGAACTTGATTTATGACATTACTATACAAAAATTTAAGGACCAATATTCGTATTCCATGTAATTACTGGCAGAATTGATACGCTTCGAGCTAATATGACTGTTTTATTAAACTTTCTTGAGCAAAATTCTGACATTTAAGATAGTTTTAAAAAAAGAAAATCAGTTATCCGGGCTCTCCGAAAAGCTAACTTTAGCCGGACGTCGCTCTTGAAGATTGTTCGTCGGATGAAGCCGATTGACATCCCCATTTCCGACAGCTCCGCCCTCGTTCTCATCCTGGTTCAGCTTCTCCATGTGCTTCTGCCACTCCTCCGAGTGCTTTGCCACAATTTCCTTCCGCATTTCAATGTTCATGACCCGATACATGATGGCCGTCTGCATCAGGGCCCTCGGCAATGCAAATTCTTCGGCGTCAAAGTTCTTCTGGTCGATCGTGTCCAGAAGGCGCTTTCCTTTGGTGTCGTGTTGGAGGAAATATCCGACGACAAGTGTAACTACGACCATGGCACCGGGCACAATGAAGGCAATGATGCGTTTATCTTCGTTTTTGAGGAGGTCGTCGTGCATGATGAGGATGCTGATAACGGTGCCAATGTGCTTTGCCGAGTGCAGACAGCCGAAAGCGATGCAACGGATTACTGTGGGGTAGCGTTGGGTCGTGACTTGGATAATGTTCATCCAGAAAGCGCTGTCATTGATCATTGCCGCGACGATGAGGGGTGCCACGACGCCGGGGGAGGTGTAAGAGCTGCCTGTGGCGACGAGGGCGATGACAGCGATGAAGCAGAGGGCCATGATGGCTGTAATTGAGCTTTTTGGAATGCGAGAAAGGGTGGAACTTACTCAAAGACCCCAAAAACTGCGATCGACGAGTGAAATTCTTAAACTTGTAATCCAAAATGATGATCAGAATCGGGATAATCAGTCTAACTACGCCATCAAGACAGACTAGCAAGATCGGGCTGATGTTTCTCACGTCAGACCAGTCCTTAATGACATAAAGGTAGCAGATGGAGACAAGTGAGTAGGTGAACATGGACAAAAGTTGCATGCAAGACTGCTTCAAAACGCGGGCATTGCTGAACAGATGGAAGAAGTTGTATTTCTTCCTGTGGGTTTCGTGCGGAATGCCTTCCAGCTGCTTTGAAGTAAAGTTAGCTTCCGTGCCATTCCACCGCCGATTCGCGATATCATTCAGCACATTGCACGCACCCGACATTCTACCAGTCGCTACTAGCCACCTGGGGGACTCATTGAACAACATGAACATCATGATGATCGGGCTGGTCACCAGATTCAGGAAAACGAAGAACAATTGCCAGTCTTTTGTGAGATAGGCGATTAGAGCAATGACAATGTTGGCGATATTGGCCTGGTAGCAGGCGTTGGGGATCATACGGAAGCTAAATAACCTTTTCAAAGACAGTAAAATTGGCAAAAACATACACATTGTTAGTATATTCCATCAAAAGCGTAATCGATTCGACCTCAATGATGCCATAAAGGATGCCGTTCAACGCCTGGACGACGATATAGCTTTGCCATGTCTGGGCTGCCGTCGTTAGACAGCTTGTGATGACAACACCGAGTTGGCAGACGTAAAAGAGGAATTGCCGACCGTACCAATCGCCCAAATGGCCTCCGATCACTGATCCGACGAGCTAAAACCATTCAATTATGCCGTTTTTCTCGAAAATGACTCACCATAGCGCAAGCCAATGAAATCTGAATCCACTCGGGTTTGTTCCGATCGTCGCAAACCATCTTAAATGATGCCACAATGGAGTTAAAATCGGTGGAATTCTTCAATGCCGTGAAAGAAGAGCACTTGTGCTGCAAAATATCGCACTTGTTGTCGGCATCTGGCTTGATGATGGCCGTTGTGCCATCTGGGTAGGTGCACAGCCATGATGGTTCGGTCGAGCCGACAATGTTGACGAAGGAGAAGTTTCCTGAAGTTGGATTCTGTCAATTTTGATGCCTTAACGTAAGAAGGACGCACCTGCCCATAGAATCTGCGCAAAAACAATACAAAAACAAGCAAAAATTTGATAAACTCCAAATGGATTGACGTTTGTCAACACATCATCGAAGGTTGTGTAGGTCTTTTCACGTTCGGCCTTCTGTTTTTCCATCTTTTTCTTGTATTCTCCAGTGGCACGAAAACGCGTTTCCGACGTTGAGCCACTAGCTTCGGGGGCCATCTGGGGGCTGAAATTGATTGATTTCATCGTTAAAATACGTTAAAACGTTAACGTCATCGATTAAACAAAGGTAAAACACGAAAAAAGTCATAAAATAAAAGCCAGCTACCACCTTGCTTCTGCTAGCTGTGTGTTGCTATCACCGAAAACTGCGACAAATTGCTTGTACATACGTAAGACGTAAGCAATAGTTCAAAAAGCAAGCGTAATGGAAACCCGGGCGTGGATCCAATTAGGCCCGGAAGGCCTTTTCCGGGTTCCACCTCCTGGAAGATGGGTGCACAGACATACAATCAATGGCGACAGGCAAGCAGCAGCTGGAATTAGGGCCCCTGATAAGAGGCGATCGTGATCATGTAGACCTGGGACAAGAAAGAAAAAAAGGGTGCTTCGTTTACTTGTCCATTTAGGGCTTAGCGTGTTCTTGTATACACTTTATTATCAGAGCATAGGGATGGTAGTTCCGGATCAATGGGGGTTAATTAGAGGGGGAAATTGGATTTGGGGGGTTTGAAACATTGTTTTCTAAACAAAAAAGTAACTCTTTTAACGATAATCTCCAGTTTCATAAAGTTTAAATATGATTTCAAAAATGCGAAATTTAAAACAAATGCGCACACTCTCAACTCCCACAACGAAATTTCATTTGCACGCTGCATGCAACATGCGGATAGATCCTAATTTACTCCATCACCATTGGTTTAGCTTTTTTGCGCACCTATTGGATATATAATCCAAGCATCAGGTTTCTCGAAAGTTGAACTTCCAAATCCCACCACCATGCCGTACCCCCTTTCAAACCTGGCATACGGTCTCCGCTGCCGTCTCCATGATACCGCCACCCCACTTGAACGCTACCGTCTTCAAATTGCCGCCGGTAATCCCTCTATTTGTCCACCGATTCAAAAACCTCAAAATATGGATGCCAATTTTCACTATTACTGCCATAACAGAACTGCCGTACTTCTTCCCACCAATCACTTACGTCCTGTCCCATTAATCATTGAAGAAAACAGCTTCTTTAAGGGTAAAACGTTTAAGTTTTCTAATATTAACGTAAAACATCTGACTTCCGACGTCTTTGATCATCTTCTGATATCACCAGAAACTTTGTCATTCTGCGATGTCGACTTCTCAAACAACTTTTTGAAAACATTGAAGCCACTAGTCCCATGGTGCACAAGCATTAATCTGACCTGTATTGACGGATTTTGTATGACGGAGTTACTGACCAACTTTCCGGAACTTAAAAAATTGACAATTAGAAATACGAAAAACTTTACATGGTTCACTAATTGTTTGCAATCCAAAGGCCAATTATCTACATTGGAGATCAGTTTTTGCAGTGATGTTTGGCGTGGTATTTCAAGTGGTAAACTTGTGGAATTTCTTAAGGTAATAATTTTTTTTATAAAATGTTTAGTTTTATCATATTTTGCAGGCTCAGACTTCCGGTTTTCGTCTATGTATTGTGGACGACAGTAAGTATGCCGAAGTGAAAAAAGGGTTGATAGGCCTATTGCCAACATTTGAAGGTGACCATAAATTGGATAAAACACATGTTAGTTTTATTTGTTACCCTAACTCTAAATACAACGTGACTTTTTGTCTACCGTAACTGCAATTATTGTTTGCATGCCATGCGTGTATTTCAAATAAACAAACTTACTATAAAATCGAGTAAAATATAGGCGCTTTTGTTGTTTTTGCAAAAATTTTTGAAGTCAGAACAATGTGCGCACTTTGCACTCCCACCACGAACCACCCGCACACATCGCACTCCATCTCCATAGCCGCTGGCTGTGATGCGCATGAGCGAGCATCGATCACGTTTCCAACTCACATTTCGCATCTGGAAGCAATGTAACACGCCCAAAACAACCTATTGATTCCGTCCCCATTGCCTGGCGGGTCGATTACATGTGTCTGGAGGCGGTTGTCGTCGACCCACTGCCATGGATGTGCATAAAAAGTTTACATTTGACGATCCCGAGGACAGCTACTGGAATGAATCGGCTTCGACCAGCTTTTTCGAGGACCCGAAGGAAGCTGCTGTAAGTTGACGGTTTTCAAAGCTTCAAAGGGGGTTGAATCGCGTGGTTTCAGTCGGCAGCTCGCCTCGCGCTGGCCAGTCTCGCCGAAAGCCGCGACAACTTCAGTGGATCGGCTCGGCCCGCGGCGGGGTCCGTTGCCAGCGGCGATGATTCGGTTTCGATCGCAGATTCGGATAAACCGATGAGTGAGATGGAGGCCGAGTTCCGGAGCAAGGTCGGAGTGACATCGACGCCGATTCGGAAGCCAAATAGGGAAGTGGTGTCGGTTTTTGGCGAAAGTGGGGGCAGTTTGACGGATTTTCGGGTATGTTTATATATATTTTATATCCGGATGAGCATGTTGGTCGTTCTAGATAAATGGAAACACTCCCAAAACCCACTTCTCAACAGCCAGCATCGTTTCCGACAACAGCATTGGGTCCTACACCAGCGAAAGCACGGTTCATCTCGACTATTCGCGACTGAAATCGGAGCATCGGAAACTTCAGCGCCATTTGGAGTTTGTCCGAGCTGAAAGGTTTAAACCGCCATCTCCGGAGGAAGCTGTGAGGCGACTATGTGCCTGTCAACCGGTGGCATTGGACTTTTATCGCTCCAGACAGGATAAAGTCGACCTGCTTGATGCCGCCTTGGTCACACTTGATCGTGATGTCATTGTTCGAGTGGTCCTCTTCCTGAAGTCATCAGTGTCCAATGCCATCTTCCGTGAAGTCCTCATCTTCAAACCCGATGCCGCTGCAGCATATCTCTCCCACCTCCGCGAATCCGGCGACACCGATGAGCTGATAGACTCGCTCTACGCCCTCGGAAGAAGCGATGAAGCCGCCATGATCGAATTCACCGCAGCAACCAAGCGTCGAGACACAGCCTCCAAAGTTCAAGCCCTCAAAAAGTGCCTTGTCTCCGGCTTCAGCGATCCGACACTATCATCCGAGGCCAATGCCGTCCGGGATTACATCAACCTCCTCGAAAGACAGATCCCCATCGATTCCACCGATGAAGACATGGCCAAATCCGGCGGGGAGACAGTCTTCAAGCAATTCCCGAAGAAGGCCACCCTCATCGGACAGCCGTTGCTGACGACCCTGTACTATTGCTGCCTCTATCACTACGATCTCCCGAAAAACAGCTACGCGAGCCCGTTGTCAATCCGAGAAGTCTTCAACATCGGCGATCGGGAGTTCCATTGGATGGCAATGTCAGCCCTGGCTCGGCATCGACGCTACAACGAAATCGAAAAAGTTATGACTTCAAAGAAACTGCTCGCCGCCACAAAGATCATCTGCCCACTTCCATGGACCGCTTTTTTCTCTCTTATCTTCAAATATGGCGCCCCTCCGAAGGAAGTCCTTGCCCGCTGGCTTCGGGCCGTGCCTGATCTCGAAGAACGGCTCAAAATCTGCGAATCGACGGCAGAAGCGAGGGAGATTCAGATCGAAACACTGATAGCCTTGAAAGATCGGCAGAAGCTCACGGCGCTGATTTCGAAGATGACGCCCCATACGGTGGAGCATAATAAGGCGCATATTGCTTTGGCTAATACGGTGGGTTACAGCAATTTTGAAAGAAAACTGAGCTAAGTCGATATTTTCAGGCATATAAATGGAAAAACTAACGCATCGAAACATCCACCACGACAACGAACTTCCCCAGTGCCAACTACAACAATGAATTCAAACTGTTTTGGGTGCTTTCAACATAATCATTATTGTTATTTTTAATTTATTCACTTTTACGTGCATTTGCTAGATTGAAATCACTTTACTGTTTTGCAGAGTTTATAAAGGTCAAATAAAAGATATTTCGTGCTTTTGGAGCCTTTTTGGGGGACTTAGGCAAAAACTGATGGCCCGTGAATAACCCCAGTACCAAAGCTGTCAGCACTTCTGGCACTTGACATGGTCAATAATCTCTTCACATGACTATCACAAGGATTTAAGGGCAGCTAAATGGTTGGCAGGGGTAAAAACCAGCATAGTAATCGAAAAAGGCTGATTATCCAACCAGGAAAATCGATCTTCGCAGCGGCAAAAGATCTTTTAAAAAGTTCAAGCCATTTTTTGGCTAATTAGCTCACATTTAAGTATTCCAAGAGCTAAACAGCTTCAACATGATGCTACAGACATCTCAAAGATAAGTGAAGTCTGAGGGATGTGGGTAATTTCATGAAAAACGAGTAATCAAAGACTCGTCGAGGGGGATGTTCGGGGGAAGAAACTGATTTTATATATTTTTTCACTTAAATTTTAGTAACTGTCGGGTTAATTTGGTTTTAAAAGATCACTGTAACGCTGATCGACGTGTTAGTAAGAAATGCCGATCAAAATTCGAGTATTCAAGCCTCAAATCGATTAAAACAAGCACGGCTAAAAAGCCGAGCGCAAAGCTGAAAAAAAGTTCGAGAAGCTCACGCAGCAATCACTCGTTCGTGGTGGGAGTACTGATGTGCACACAAAGTGTAAGAATGCATTTCTTATCAATAACACACCTTATTGTTAACTTTTTTTGAGTTGTTCAATTACAGTTTAATAACAACACTGTAAACAAGAATTGTGAAAGAGAATGGTAAAGATTGCAAACAAATTTTGGTTACATTTCTGATAATCTAACAAAGCATATTAAAGTTCTTTGACAAACTTGTGATTTTATATATATTTTTATATCAAAACAGCTTTCATTAAATTCAATTTTGCAAGCTTCAACTTATGAAATGTACAGGAAAGAGTGTTGGCAGTTTGAGACATATTTAGAAGCTATCCGCGGCGTTTACACTTTGTGCGCACATCAGTACTCCCACCACGAACGAGTGATTGCTGCGTGAGTTTTTCAAACTTTTTTTTTCAGCTTTGCGCTCGGCTTCTTAGCCGTGCTTGTTTATTATCAATCTCGAGGCTTGACTACTCGAAATTTTGTCCTTTTTTGTTCTAACACGTCGATCAGCGTTACAGTGATCTTTCAAAACCCTACTAACCCATCAGTTATCAAAATTTGAAAGAAAAAATATATAAAATCAGTTTTTTCCCCCAATATTCCCGCTCCACGAGTTCTGATTACTTGTTTTCCAAGAAAGTTCCCACATCCCTGAGGCATCACTTCTCTTTGTGATGTATGTAGCATCATGTTGAAGCTATCAACATCTGAGATTGATCAAATGTGAGCTGGTTGGTCAAGCACGGCTTGAACTTTGTAAAAGGTCTTTTGCTGCTGCGAAGGTCGATCTTTTTGGTTCGTCACCCAGCCTTTTTCGATTACAATGCTGGCTAATACTTCTGCAAGCTACTTAGCTGCTTTTGAATCTTTGTGACAGTCGCTTGAAGACTGTTTGGGGTCATGAAGTGCCAGAAGTGATGACAGCTTTGGTGCTGGGGGTTTTGTCGCTGAAGAATATATAAAAAACGTCAAATACATCCATGTTTATCTTCCCAAAGAGTATGTAACACTTATCAATATACAAAATCATCCTATTGCTACTTTTGCTGGTCCTAATGAACGTCTGATGGCATTTGCGTCGGTCACGTTCCAGGCACGGTACCGGCTGTCGTGCCGCTACGAGTTGCGGTTTGTGTTCTTTGAATACACCCATCGGTAGCTGTCTGGGGTTCTGCCGTGCCCCGAGTGCGAGTTTCAGCGCCGACAGTTTCAGCTTATGTTCCAGCCGTACCCATCGTGCCGCCGCGGCCTATTATGACTTCCGTGGTTTCTTTTTGAGTGCCATCAACTCCACGCGCCCTCGGCCGTCTTATCCACGCCGCTGGCCAGGAGATCTGTCTTTGGTCGACCTGTCCTCGCAGAAACCGGCAATCCCGTCGCAGCGTCGATCGTGCCAGTCTTCCCGGTAGCCAGATGGTCATTACAAACGCCGGTCATCATCTCCGTCCGACCCTTCGTCGTCATGGCTTTCATCCTCGGCACGCTAGTAACTGCATCGTCTGACCCATTACGACTTCGACGCCAGCGGCACCAGTTGCGTTGACCGAGGCCAGGTATGCCGTTCTTTGGGTTCGTGGATCCAGTAAAGACGATCGTCTGTCGACGGACGCACGTGACGACGTTCGTTTTGCCCAAAAACGGCGATGCCAACAGCAGTCTGACCTGGGACAGCTGTACCGACGGCGGTTTGATCCGGGAGAGCAGTGCCTATGGTAGTCTGAGCCCGCTGATCAGGTAGACCGGTAGCGAGCCCCGTGGCTAAAAACCGCAACCCATAAAGCAAGTGGCAACATTCATCTTCACACGCATTTAGTCGATAATGCATTGAATTTTGCACGCAGATGGTGGATAATTGAGACAATGCCAACTACCATAAAACAGAGAATTACCAACAGCAATTCGATCGGCAAATATGTGGAATTTCGTCCAAAACAGTGTTATCGTAATCCACAAAGTTTATAAGTGTCAAATAAAACCTATTTTATACTTTCGGTGCCTTTTTGCCCCTCTTTTTTTCTTTCGTGACTTCCGCAGAGCCTGTTGGCGATCGTGGAGCATCTTTGCCGCTCCTGCCCATGGACCGATCGAGATTCGACGAAGCGGCACTGATCTTCCGGACCTTGGACTTTTTCTTGTGCTTCTTCTTCTTCTCGCTTGTGGTCGTGCTTCCGGAACTTGTCGCACTGCTGCCACTGGTTGAAGTTTTCTTCTTCCGCCGACGAACAACGACTTTGATCGGCTTCTCCGCGTGCTTCGCCAAGTGTTCCTCGACGTAGGCGAATGTTGGCCGCGCGGCTGGATCAACGAGCCAGCACTTGTGCATCAGTTCACCGACAGCGTCCGGCGTGCCTCCGGGGACGGATAGCCGGTATCCCTGGACGACGACTTTGGCACGGACCTGCATGTTGGTCTGGCCCTGATACGGTGGATCGCCATTGGCATAGATCTCCCACATGGTGATGCCGAAGGACCAGATGTCTGTTTTGTGGGAGTAGATGCGGCGTTGCATAGTTTCTGGAAGGGGGGTACTGTAGTTTTGGCCATTTTGGAAAAATGTTGCAAAAAGCGTACGCACACACATGAAAAAGCATTGTGCGTCCGTCACGACTTACCTGGAGCAAGCCACTTAATCGGGACTTTCTTCAGCTCACTGACGGTCATTTCCGGAAGTGCCTCCGCCATGCCGAAATCACCGACCTTCACAGTCAACTGGGCCGTCATCATGCAGTTTCGAGCGGCAATATCACGATGGATAAAGCCGACCTTCTCGAGATAGGCTAACCCTTTAGCGGCTTCATAGGCGAATCGCGTCTTCCGTTCGATCGGAATCGTGTCCTACAACCACACATCGCCATACCTACCCCAATAAAACCAATTCAAACCCACTTTGAACTTCCGCAAATACGACAAAAGACACCCGCCAGTACAAAGCTCCATCGCAATAATCAGCGGAAGTGCCAGAGCGGCGACGCCAAACACCCTGACGATGTTGTTGTGTTGCAAGCTGTACATGACCCTGGCTTCCTTCAAAAATTCCAATTTATCGGCGCGCGAGTGCTTCAAATGCATCGTTTTGACCGCCATTTTGACTTTGGTGCCCTCGCGGAATTGGTACTTCGCAATGTACACCTCGCCGAAAGCGCCTTCACCCAGCTTTTTGCCGAAACTGATGTTTTTGTGGAGCAACATCCAGCGGGGGCGATAGATGGCATATGTGAGGTAAAGATCGCGACCATCGATGGGGATCTTTTGGCGGATGTGGGTCACGAGGAGTTCGGACAGGGTTTTGAACTGTAAACTTGCATTTTGTGGAATAAAGAAAGTCAGAAAGGTACAGTAACCAACTTTGTGAGCGGGTGAAATGTAAAAATAGGCATCTTTGTGATGGACTGCGAAGTTTTTGATGCCATCTTTTGCCAAGACAGACACTACAAGCCGTTTTCCATCCGGCGGGGTCTCCACATTTCGGAGCAGGAACTCCCCTGGCTTCAGAAGGAACAACGCAACTTCGTCTTTAGTAATGGAACCATAGAATAGTGCGCGTTGCCGTTTCGGGATCGCCTTCTGAGCAATCGTGGTGCTCTTCTGGCCAGTTGACGACGTCGAAGTCACAGTGACACTAGTCGACGACGGCGAAGAGGTCCTCTCTGTCGATGGGCTCTTCCCAGGGATGCCATGCTGCGGGGTCGTCGCCGTCGCCACTTTACCTTTGCCCTTTGGCGTCGCAGGCGGCGTCGGCTTCAATACCGCAAACGACTTTTTAGGAGGTTTCGCGACAGTCTAAAGGTCATTACAATCTGTCTATTTCGACCTGTATCCCCGCCCCGGATGTTTCAAAATGTCAAAAAACCCACCATTGTGCCGTGCCTTCGTCGATGATGGAGCCCCTGTCCGACGGCATCCCATTTGGGTCCCTGTGTCTAAACCTCTCTTGACATGGAAAATGGTGGGTAAAATTTACATTTTTAAATAAAATAAATCATGTTTTGGAAGGGCCCAATCCGAAATCGTTAAGCAATTTATCTCGGGGGCCTTGTTCGTGCAAAAAATGTTCCTCTTTGGTGGCATTAATCAAGTTAACCTGCCATTTTGGGGCTTTTTTAGATTTAGAATTTCTATGTGGACGGAAAAGTGGAACGGATTGTGGTTAAATTGGCCAATTTGTCACGCGCAAGGCATTTTAATGAATTTATGAAATTATGGAATTATGAGCCGTTGTTTTGTGGGGACGGAAATTGACATCTGGGCCTAAAGTTGTAAAACGGTGCTGTAAAAGTTTTCTCAGTTTCATAAACTGTCAAGTCCACGTCGACTTAGAGGCACCAGAGGGTGGAAGACGCCCTGCGCGAGGGTGTCTTGGACCTTTAGGCACTGCCGCAATGCATCGAAATGCGCTATCGGCCCATTTCCAGCTGCAGCTCCAATTCCTGCGCACCCAGCGTCTGCAAAGGGAACTGCCATCGCTGGCGCCGATAGCCTATCAGCCGACTAGTCAGTCGATGGGTGTACTGTGCGCTTCGCTTCTCCCATCGCTTGCTTTCACTGTTTTCCCATATGTTTCACAATTCACACTTCCCCTTCTGCTTGCAGGCAGCGCAGTGCCCATTAGCTGTGTTTTGGTCAGTCAGGCAGTCGTCAGTCAGAGTCATGCGGAGCGGCCCAGGTCGACTTGATTCTTGAATAGAGGGGGAATTGATCAGTTGACCGTCCTCTGCCAACACAATTGCCTCTTCATCTGAATGAATCACAACTTTATTTCTTCCGGAAATGTCTTTTTTTGCATCTATCTCTACTATGTTGCTGTTTGGGCACTCTTACCGCACCGGGTGCCCCCTCCCGCTCCGGGCGGACACAGCCCGGACGAACGGGCATGTGCCGTCCGCGCGACTCGAACCCCCGGATCGCGGACATGCTGATCAGTCCGCGCACCGCTAGGCCATACTCGCGTCAATGCTAAAGTGCGCTTGGGCAGGAAGTCAGATTGCGATTCGAAGAAGCTCGCGCAAGCCAGAAAGCAGGCGACAGTAAGGGGGGACCATTGCAATCAGCTCGCGCAAACTGAGAAGCAAGGCTGGTGGAACCGAATGAAGACGAAGATGAAGCTCAGTCAGAGAGAATTCGAATACGGGGGGCTTCGCCCCCCGTGCCCCCTAGGTTGGGACTTCGATTACGGGGGCTGCGCCCCCGTGCCCCCCTTGGTATTGGGATTCTGATTACACGGGGCTCTCATGCCCCTTAAACAATGGGGAATGGAACTCTCGACCCTTGCTTGGTTGCTCAAAGCTCAGCGTGATCAACAAACCCATATTCAGTTTCACTTTTTGGAGAATTCTGAATTTACGAGTCAAGGTATCTGAATTCATTCTTCAAGTTCAGAAGGTGCGTTCACAATCAGCCAGCACGCACCGTGGGCTAATCAACGAGCTGCGCGGCCGGCAAGCCATGCGCGCACGCACATGGCTATGCTTTTTAGAGGGGCACCCGGTGCGGTAGAAGTGCCGCTGTTTGTTTACCTTTTTTGATGTTCGCTGTAAATAGGGGTTTTCATAACTGCGCATTTCATCAATTGTGTGTTGCTTATCAGTTTTTATCAACAGAACATCAAAAACGACTGCGTTTCAATATTGTTTGGCAAGACAAAGATGTTCGTATTACAAAATAGTCAAAGTTAATCAAATTTGTGGACACGCACTTCGAACCACCCAGGTGCACCGCCCCAAAAGCGTTCCCGCACAGATTTTACTCTTCCTTTGAAACGCGTGCATGGCGGTATTTCGTGAGCTCGATCGGGACGAGTTGGGTCTTGCTTTCGTCGTTCCGGTCGTTTTATCCAACTTTGCAGTCTTTTATCGATCTGAGGTGGTTGATGATGACCTCTTGGATGCTTCTGAAGTCGATTTTGGGTTGATTATTCTTTGAAATGTTGCTTTTTGTGTTTTTTGCCTGCTTGCTTTGAGCTCTCTCGATTTGACCCGTCATCACGTCATTCCAAGCTAGCCGATCGGATAGTCCCCACCGCCCACAACGTACAAAACACCGATCCATTCGCCTGTTTTTCCACACTTTTGCCGCTGGCAACACACACATAGCGTTGCTTTCTCCGTTCTGAAAGTGGCGGCCCGCGATCGGCCGTATTTAGCCATCTGCCAACCCCCGTGACCTCGTGATGATCTCCAAAAACATCATCGTTATGGGCATTGACCCTTTAATTCGAACACAAGCCGGCGTCATTCTGTTTACGTCCCATAATCATGCCAGCGTCTTCCCATCGGCCTCAAATGTTGCCTTGCTCCGGCCCCGCGCTTCCGCGCAGTCGTTTTCTTTCCAAATTCAACAAAGATATTTTTATTTTCCCCCTCTCCCCGTTTCCCAATGAACCCAACCCGTCCTCCGTGGATCCTATGACCCCATGGTTCTCCGGCCCCTTTTGCATTGCAGTTTGCCCGATAGGTTCCTTTGTGTCCTGGTATTACGCCGGTTTTATAAGATCAGCCCAATTTCGGTCAAATTATATATCAACTTTCCGTTTTGACGGCTGCGAGGTGCGCGTTTATCAGTCATTTTATATATAATTACATTCTTATCAGGTGGTTTGTTTCAGATTGTATTGTAAATCCATATATTTTGATTTTACTACAACATGCGCCCAGAACGAATCCGAAAAGAAGCCCGAAAAGCTGGCCGGTGGGTTATTTCAAACCATAAAGGTGTTGTTAAGGAGGTCAATTTCAGCCAACTCGAGCTCACAAAGGAAGACGACGGCATCCGGCGAACGCCCGATGGCAAGATCATGTGTGCCGTGCCACTGGTCGCCTGTTCACGCGTGGGTCAACCGATTCCGACGGACATTTCGGACGGCGTCAAACTGCAATGCACCAACTCCACCTGCCGGTACACCGATAAACTGCTGCATCGGGAGTGTTTCAAGTCGTTGGAGCAGGGGTTGTTGACCATTTTGGCGAATCAAGGTGGGTACGCTTCCTTATTTGGCATTTATGCACTTTTAAACATCAAAGTTCATTGTTTTCGATTGTTATTAACGAAATAGCTACCAATTTTTGCGCGTTTAACGCTTTATTTATGAGAAATCTCCAGGCTCAGCTCGTGGCTGGACCGAAGCACAACGCCGCCACAACCTTTGGGAACGCAAGGGGCTCACCCTCGTGCAACGCAGTCTACGATGTGCCTGCGGCAAGGGCCAAGTCAAACGGGACGAGGATGCGTGGAATGCGCGAATGGTGAGTTTCAAATTGCTATTGTTGTTTGACAGTTTGATTTCTGACGTTTATGGCATTCTAGGCCATCCTCGAACCGGAAGAGAAGGTGAAACCATGCAAAAAGAAGAACAAGAAGGCGCTGCCATCGTTGAATTTCAACAAACGGACAACACCGGCTGTCGATATGTGGGTTTTTTGCAAGTTTTGAGTACTGTATTGAAGTGTCTTACTGTAATTTTGTAGGAAGAAGGTGCACGAACTGGATACACACTTTCTATCGTCCCATAGTCCACCACCAATGTCAGCGTTCGAGGTTTGTTGCTCTTTTGAAGTGTTTTGTTGAAAAATTGATTCTTCAGGAACATTATGGCACTTCTACAACTTCTGTGGCACCCAGAATACGCACGATAACAAGCGAATCGGTAGTGTCCGGGAATACAGTACGACCGTCCATACCCGTAGCCATAGCCATGACAGCGCCGACAACGACACCTCGGAGGGTGTCACCAGCGAGACCACCTGCACCTGCTGTCGTGGTCACAGGGATATCACGGACTACTGTAGGTTTTTGGAGATGTTCTGAGTTGATTGAAGTTGTTTTTTGTTGATTGCAGGTGCCAGAGCCAGCATCAAAGATAAATGCCGTCGAAAAATGGCAACAATTCCGGCAACGAACATCGAGTAATCCAACAACACCCATCACGACGGCGAGAACATCCTCCTCAGCGACGAGCATACCCACGAAAAGCGTACCCGTGTCCGCAGCTGCGGCCGTAAGCTTAACAGCAACGCCCATACCGGAAGCTATCATCGAAGCGGACCCGGTCAGTGATGCGGTAACACTGGTAGATGGCGATCAGTCGTCGATAACTTCGTTCCTGTCTGCCCGGTCGACGTGTTCACCATTACATGACAAGCCTTCTGTCACTTATGGTCGTGCTCCATCCCCACCAAGGCCATCACGGATTCTCGAGGCCTCCGCTGCTGCCCGGGCACGCTCTACATCCACCTGTCAATCCAGCAGTGATACCGCCGTCGCTGTCCCCGTCGTTGAAAAGCCGTCCAAAGAGACCCAAACAGACCTATCCCTCATGTCAGGTCCGACGGCCCTCATCATTCAAAGCCTACTCGATTCAACTGCACCAGCATCCGGCGAAGCCTTGAACGATTCCGGCGTACATTCAGTACTAGGATCACCACGGGAGAAGGTCGTGAATCCTTTAGGACCGACCGAATCCTTAGCCGTGCTCCTGGAACACTTGACACCCCAACGACGACCCATAACAACGTCATCACCGCCGGGGTTCGACGCCGAGTATCGTCGACAGGCCCAAGAACGCCGATCACCGACGGCCTCAGGCGACGACGACGGCTTCACGAGTGATGAGCATTGTAAACCGTTACCACATCCGCCGAAACGCTCCAAATACTATTGCCTTTTCGATGGACCTAATGTGGGACTCGGAGAGCGACTTGTCGATTTACTAGCGTCCGGAACGTATAATGATTTTAGATGCTAGTTGTCGCCGTAAATAAATCGCTTTTTCCCATCTTGTTGTGTTTGTTGTGGTGCTTTTTGTTGTTTCCCACGGTTTTTTGATGGTAATAATAATTTTGTAAATGATAAGTGCGGTGAAGGCGAAATAAAGATACTCCCGTTTTGAAGCTTTCGGACCCTGTCGCGATGGTCGAGTGGTTAGCATGCTTGCTTTCGACTCTGCCGGTTAATGGTTCGAATCCAATTTGCCTTCAGGTTATTTTCTAAGTTTACAATTTGCTGTGCGATCTCACTTGCCGGCTTGGGCCTATGCCCTCGATCGAAATACAGATTTCGCATAGTATAATCGGTATCATTGGGTGTGTCTGTATCGATAAGACAGGTCCTGCATGTGCTGAAGACATTTTTGCTTTTTTTTTTCCAATTTTAAAGATCACTTTTCAGTAACCATGTCAGCGCCCAATTCTGATGCCAACCCCGCCCCCTTCATCAAACCCGAAGACGCCGAGCGATTCGAGGAGATGCGTGTCAAGTTCCGGGACATCTTCGCCACTCAGCGCGAGAAGCTTGCCGCCCTCAAGAAGCAGTTTGCCACGCTCGAAGAAAAGTGCAATGAGATGCAGGCCAATGCCGCGGGCCATATGAGCGTAATCGATAAAATGGGTCGTTAAAATTTGTTTACAAAGATGATGTGATTTGGACTCAATAAAGTTTGCTCTTTGATACCACGGCTACGTTTTGCACCGAAAAAAGATGCTAAAGATACCCACAACCACCCACAAGGTTACTGATAAGGGCAAAGAGGGAGTCATTACATGATTCATTCACCTTTTCAGTCTACCTTTAGAAGCACTGACTGACCGCACTGATGTCGCTGATAAGAGCCATGTACAAAAAGAGCTTTAAAAACACAGCTGGCATCAGTGTAAGCCGCGTGTTTCTAAAGTTGCTCCTATTGCATTCCATGTTGACTTTATGCAAGCAAGTTGTTGCATTGCACTTTTTCCAAAATTGATACCAGTGCACTGACTTTTTGTTTTTTTTATCACTTAAATGTTTGTTTGAAGTGATGTCGCATACGTGAAGCGATGACTACTGATAAATCTTAAACTTTTTATCACCATTTTAGGCCCAAAATGGAAAGTCACGAAAAAAGACGAATTGCCAGCATCCAAAAACAAATCCGAGAATATAGGCAACAGATTCGTCAAATGAAACGTGCAAACAAGATGCTTAGAAGACGTGTCGCTAATCTACTCCGAAACCCTAATATTGCAGCCGCACTGGTCGCAGCGTTGGTCGCGAGTCAAGAAGAGTCTAACTGAATGCCAACTTCATACTTAAGTTCAAATACATTGTTTAATAAGTTTAAATAAGTAACTCAGTTTAAAATAAACAATTTAGTTAACAGTTGACGTAGTCGGTGTTGTTATCGTCGTTTGTGTGGTGATTGTTTGGTCCTTGGAGACGTTGGCCTTCTTCCCATTGATAAGGTCATTTGAACCGCTTTCCTTTTTGACATTTAAATGGTCATTGGAGCCACCTTCCTTTTTCAATGGGTCATTCGAGCCACCTTCTTTTTTCAATAGGTCATTCGAACCGCCTTCTTTCTTCACATTGCTCCTCATCGCCGCCGCCAGCGCATCAATGTCCATTCCGGGTGATTGGGCGACGAAATCTTCGCCCTCGAGGGTCAATTCCGTCGACTTTCCACCGCTAACATACTTTTGTTGTTGGAAGCTCGAGTCTTCATGAACACATTTGCCCAAATTTAGACTCCTCGATCGCGGCCTGTCCGAAGGTAGTGTAGGATCATGAGTTTTCCCGACATCGGCAAAGCTGACGATTATGTCAGAGGATGTCCCTCTTCCGAGGGTCTAAATTTAAGAAAATAGTCATTTTAAACGTCAAAACCACTTTTACTGATAACAAGGATCGTCAGCAAGGGTGAAAATTGAAGATGAAACTGACCGACGTTTGGCCACTAGTGGTACGACGAACAAAGGCCCGCTGTTTTGAGGCCTGATTACATTTGTAGAACGTGTAAATGACGACACCAATAATGACGAGGGTCAAGATTAGCGCAAAGACGAGAATAACGATACCGTAGACAGGGAAAGCGCTTGAAGGTGGTACTTTTGGTACGGAATCGGACATTTTGGACGATCAATGGTGAGACATGGGTGATAGGACACAGATACAAATGGTCCAAATTGAGTTTTTGGCAAATTTTAAATGCAAATTTATACACTAGTAAACTTTTAAACATGTTGTCGAACAAATTGAATTATAATTTTTTTCCATATTTATTTATCGCATATCAAAAACAATATAAAAATAATTTTTTTGTTCAGCAAAGTTTTCTTCTTTTCATGACATCGATCGAAAGACACTGCGTATGTTCGTGGTCTTCGCGAACGGAGATCACTCGAAATATAAAATCAGGCGTACCGAGGGGTACTGTTAGCAAAAATATTACACACAAACATACGAACGAACGAACCAGAATGTACAACACCGTTGACCCTTCTCACAAAGCACTTTTTACATTAATTAAACGTGAAAAAGATTAACGGGATTTGGTTTTTTGGACATGGCGGTTGTGGTGATGAGCAAAGAGCACAGGGTTGATGAAGGGGTCGAAGCGGGTGAAACGCTTCCAGACAAGATGATAGGGCTTTGGTTTAGAAGCCGATGTCACCACATGTGGACATACAGTCCGACATGGACTGGAAGTTGTTCAGATTGCCGCCACAGCCGGTGTACTCGAATGGTACGCAGGAGTTCTAGAAATCGACATTGGTAAAGATTTCAAAAAAAAGTTTAACTTACAGTTTGCCGATTGAAGGCATATCGCGTCTGTCGTCCGCTACACGCACCACGATCGATCGATAATAAGCATAGTTGTTCTAAAAGTTATTTAAATTTTAAAAAAAATTCTTCAAAATGCCAAAAAAATGATCCCAGTGCATCCGGACCCAAATCCCGTGTGATCACCATGTGGACGTTGAATCGCTAAAATATCGATTACCATAGTTTTGAAAGGTTAGTATTGATTGGAAAAAAGGATAGAAAGACGTTCCAGAGGTGAGTGCAGGGTTCAAGCGACAGAAAAACGGCAAAAAAACTGAGGATTAAATGGAAACACTCACCTCGGAAAATTAAAACAGAAAACTGATGAAAAACAAGGAAACTGATTAAATTACGCGTTATAAATAAGTAGAAAGATACACGTTGAAAAATAAAGCGGTTAAAGCAGTTTCGAAATTCGGAAAGAATGAAAACAAAAGCGGATTAGGCGACGTAGCCTTTGTCGCAGCAGATTTCGGTGCATGTTTCGAGGGATTCGAAGTTGTTTAGATTGCCGGAACAGCCGCCGAATCTGGAAATATGACTGTAATTTTTGTTTAAGATGGATGTCGGACTTACAAAAACTTCTCGCAAACTCCAGTAGACCGATTATAGTAATACCGCTTCACAGCACCCCGACATGGGCCAGATTCTCTCGGTTGAAGACAGAATGAAGCTGGATCTGGGCAGCATACAGACCGTCCCTCCTTCTTGGCGACATGGCAGACATGTCCTGGGGCACATGCTGTGTCGATCCCGCACGTTACGACGTCATGGGACTTCAACAATGGTTTCCCGTGAGGACAGTAATCCCGATAGCCAGGACAAGCGACTTCACAAGCTGCCAATGTGGCAAAGTTGTTTTCGTTCCCGGCGAGCCCGCTGTAATTAAAGGCAACACAGCGATCATCGACTTCACTGTAGTAGAAGCGGGGCAGTTCGGCATATCCGACGCCGACCATGAGCTGCTGATCACAGGGGTTGCCGCGACGTTTGCAACAGACATTGGCACGTTTGTCAGCGCCGATGTGGCAGTAGTAGTTTTGGGGACAGTCAGAGTTCGAGCGACAACGAGGGGTTTTGTCGCCGAATTTGAAGGGTTGTTCGCCGCCGAAACAGACATTCGTCACTGAAAAATTATACTATAATGACAGTTTCATCGAAAGAAAGATGCCAACTTACATGGTAAGCAAGTTTCTTCACAATTGGCCCTCGTCAGGAAGTTGTTTTCATTGCCCCTTTCGCCACGGTACACAAAACTCGTGCATTTTGAGGTGATTGGATTGTAATACCATCTTTGGAGGGTCAGTTCGCCGATGCCTTCGCTTAGGTAGGTTTCGCATTGGTCTTCTAGAAACTCATTTTTGAACATGTCAGATAGAAGACTCCCAACTTACGTGATAGCTGTTTGCAGCAGTAGTTACTATTCGGTGCATTCGTATCTCCAGCCAGGCAAAAATACCCCTTACTACACGTATCCTGTGCCATTGGCACACATTCTCTTGGTTGAGTGCCATTGAAAAGTTCAACTTCTCCAAGGCACGGGTTTTTGAAAACTAAATATGTTAAAGGTTAACAGAAAAATTAAATAAAGACAGTAAGTTTAAGTTAATGCAAGCACTGATTAAAGTTTAACTTAGAAATGTTGAAAAAAGGAAAAGCGGAAAAGTTAAGTTTGTAAAATGGTAATTTAAACGAAAAACATCCACATGGTGACACGTTTGGCGGTTTTTATCAATTTGACGTGATCTGAAATAAATTTGAGACGATGTAACCCCATGCTTACCAGGACACGTCCTTTCACACTCGGCTTGAGTGATAAAGTTGTTCTGATTGCCTCGTCGGCCGTTGTATTGGAAGGGCAGACATTGGCGATCGTCGGGGTTGTAGTACCATCGAGCAAGACCGGCATTACCGGTACCTGGGGCCAGCGGCACGCTGCAGGGGTTCGTGGGCCCGGGGCAGCATACTGTAGTTTCGGGAGTGGCTCCGAGATGGCACCAGAAGTTGACTGGGCACACGTCTTTGTTGGTAGCGGAGCAGAAGAGGGCTTGCCCTGAGGGAGTTGTGGCGTATTGGCCGATGCACGGGTTGTCGAGGGGTTGGCAAGCGAGTTGGCAGGCGCGCTGAAACCAATAAACTGTCTTTTGTGATGATTGAAAAGCGTCATACCATGGAAAGGAAGTTGTTCTGGTTGCCTTTGAGGCCGTTGTAAATGAACTGTCTGCACGTCTTCGAGCTAGAATCGAAATAGTACCGTTCGAGTTGGGCATTGCCTTCACCCGTGCTCATCGGCAAGTTACACGAATTCTGGCTGGCACCAGGGCAGCATACTGTAGTTGTCACATCAGCGCCAATGTGGCACCAATAAGTACCTGGGCAAGTGTTCATTGAAGCCGAGCAGGTCTGGACGAGTCCATTGACACCGATGAATGGTCGACCTTCCGCACACGGATTCGGTGCGCAAACTTGTTCACATGCCTCGGGGGACAGGAAACTGTTCTCATTACCCTTAAGACCGAAATAGGTGAATGGTTCACATGTGAGAGTCGCGGAGTTGTAGTACCAACGGCTGAGTTGGGCATCACCGACACCGATGGCGAGAGGGAGTTCGCACGGGTTTCCTTCTGTAATGCGGTTACTGTAAAACTGATTTTGAAAGTAGGGAAAGACGCACCGTAGGGGCAACAGAGAGTGGTTTGCGCAATGGCACCAATATGACACCAATTGTTGGCACTGCAGGTATTACTGTCAACGGAACAATATGTTGGTGGCAGAGTAATTGGCTGCTGGCATGGGTTGATGACGACTAAAAAGAGGTATTTTACCATTTTGTATTTGACAAATGAAAACTAAAGTTAACATAAGAAGCATAATAAAGAAAGAGTTACACCATTACAGTAACCAAAAACCGAAACCCCAAAGTGTTAGGTTACAGTATGCCAGTGTATACTGTACTTTCGATGTTTTGTAGTTAAGTAACAAAGGTAAAACGAAGGAAAAATCAATGTTAAGTTAGAAAAGTTGAAACTGTTAGTTAGTTGGCATACTGTATTCTACAGTATCCAGTTATAAGAAATGATGTGTTTAAATAACAAAAGCCTGCTCCGTTCTAGACAACGAAGTCAACCATAACCACCCGTAGAACCAAAAGACAGCCAGAAAACACACTTCTACCATAACCAGAAGCACCGTAACTCATAAAAGTACGTAAAATTACCAACCAGGACACGTAGCTTCGCAATCAGCTTGAGTGTAGAAGTTGTTCTGGTTACCCTTTCGGCCGTCGAATGTGAACTGCAAGCAGGTCATCGTAGCAGTATCGTAGTACCATCGCGTAACAGGCTCAAAACCAGCCGGTCCGGCAATACCGACCTGCGACGGGAGTCCTTGGCAGGCAGCGGGATTTGTGGGTTCTCCGGGGCAGCATTGGTTTTCGGATGGGGTGAGACCGAGATGGCAGAAATGGCTGGGAGCACACTCGGAGCCGTTAAACGTACAGGTGAGCGGACGGTTATCAGGGCCGTTTTCGGGTTCGCCATGGGGGCACACGTTTACGGGGACTTAAATTTGAGGGTTTTTTGATTGGGAAAGGCATTTTTTAACAAATTGGGAAACTTTTTTGATGATCGAAGTGTTAAAGATAGGGTGAAATGTGCCAATGAGGTCGACTTTTGGGGGGTAATTTGCATAATATTGGGGTCAAACATGTTTTAAAAGTTCCAGGGGACCCAACCAATCCCAAAAACCTACCACATTGCGCTTGGCACGCTTCAATGTTGAGGAAGTTGTTCTGGTTACCGTACCGTCCACGGTAGGTAAACGGCAAGCATGTTCGGCTCTGGGTGTTGTAGTAATACCGTTGAAGGGATGCCTGACCTTGACCATCGACGAGTGGCTGCTGACAAACTGATGGTGGTTCGACTGAAATAAACCAACGGGATGACCCAACCCAAATACCGTAACCAGTAAAAAAACACACCACGTCCAGGGCAGCAAAGCGTTGTCTGCGCGGCCGCACCGTAATGGCACCAATAAGATGCACCACAGGTATTAGGATTTTGGATGCTACAAAACTGGGGTTCCGTGGGGGATGCCATTTGGGGTTCTCCAAGGGCGCAAGGGTTGTCAAGTTCTGAAAATTTGGGAGCCCAAGGATGATGAAAATGATACGGTTAACATTTTTGTGACCAAATTTCGAGTTCATAAGTTCTACTTTTACAAAATATTTGCAAATTACTCACCGAAACAAGTCCGCTCACAATCCTGCTGACTCAAAAAGTTGTTCTGTGTACCCTTCTGGCCACGGTAAGTGAATTGAAGACACTTCTGGCAGCTCTGGTCCCAATACCAACGCACCAGGTTAGCATTTCCGCGTCCGCAATCCATTGGCTGTCCACACGGATCGCCGCCTGAAACCCCAATAATCAAAACTGCTCTAAACTGATCGCAACACCAATCACACAGACACACTATCAATACTACAAAAGTGGTTAGTAAAGCAAAAACAGCAGTGTTAACAGATGTTTCGGCAAAGCTGGCACTACAAAGTCATATCAAAAGCCTGCTGAAAAGGGTTTCCGAATTAATGGAAATGTCCGCTCCCATAAACCGTGCCTAAAAGAAAGTTTCCCGAGTGCGGTGGATAGGTTCGGGATGCTCACCGACGGCAGGGCAGCAATACTTGACTTCATCAGTGCCAATGTGGCAGTAATAATTGGCTGGACATGGAGCGTCACGACGGCAAAGATGAGGTTTGCCGGAGACGAGGAGGGGTTCACCGGAACGGCACGGGTTTTCGTAGACTGAAAATCGATTTTTTTTTTAAATCGATAATTTATTGATTTTTTGAAAACAATCGATAAAAATTGGTTTTTCAAATAATCAATATGGTTTAATTTTTTTTAAATGCTCACCTGGACAAGAAGTCTCACATGCTTCTCTCGACAGGAAATTATTCTGATTACCCTTTAGACCGGCGTATTCGAAAGGTTCACATTGCCTGTTGGCAGGATCGTAACTCCATCGCGTCAACTTCAAAGTGCCTTCACCCGGAATCTTGGATGGCAAAGTGCACGGGTCAGCAGCATTTGGGCAACATACTGTAGTGTCCGAAGATTGGCCAATGTGACACCAGAAACTTTGAGGACATTGTTGGGTATCGGCAGAGCAACGAACGTATTGCAGTGCCGAACTTCCGGAAGGTGAGAAAGCGTAAACATTCGGACAGGGGTCGACGAAAACGGGGCATTGGAGTTCACAGGCTTCACGGGAGACGAAGTTGTTCTAAAAATAAAGTATTGATTGGTGATAAAACTTTAAAACGGAAGAAACTTACAGCGTTACCACGAGTTCCACGATACGTGAATTCCTTGCACTGCTTAACCGTCAAATCGAAGTAGAATCTCGGCAAAACCGAGTTTCCAACACCTTCTGCCACGGCCAAGACGCAAGGATCCTGTTTTCCTGGGCAGCAAACAGTTCTCGCAGCATCGGCACCGGCATGGCACCAATGGCTATCAGGACACGTGCCGGATGCACCAGGGGTACATGGTTGAGGGCGATTGCTAGCACCGAGCACAGGATCGCCGAAGGGGCACGGATTCTGCCAAACTGGGCAAGCTTCTTCGCAGTGTTCACGAAGGAGGAAGTTGTTTTCATTTCCGGAAAGACCCTTGTACATGAACTGCTTGCATTGACGAAGCGATGGATCATAGAACCAGCGAGTCATAGCATGAGGGCCGTTGCCTGGGGCCATCAAGGCGGTACAGGGGTTCTGATGCGACTGACAACACACAGTTGTTTCATCATCGTAACCAATGTGGCAATAAAAGCCGGTTGGGCATGTTTGGCGCATTCCGCATTGAGTCGGCTTGCCATTGGCGGCGAGGAAGGGTTCGCCCTTGGAGCAGGGGTTCACCCAGACTGGGCAGAGCTCCTGGAAACCGCGCTTTGATGACACTTTCTTGCGATGGGACAACTTACTTCACAAGATTCTTTAGTCATAAAGTTGTTCGTATTTCCTTTTGTTCCGAGATAGTTGAACGGCAAACATTGCCTCTTTTCAGCATCATAATAAAAGCGAGTAAGCGCTGAGGTACCTTCGCCTTTGGCGAGGACTTCGTTGCATGGATTTGACACTGCAAGGCAAAAGCACAAGGGTCAAAGCACAAAGGGTTAGCTTTTTTAACTTTCAAACAATGCAAACTATTGTGTAATTTGAAAAAAAAGCAAACAAAACTCGTCAAACACGCGGTTTCAAATTTCAGCATGATAAAATTAGTCTCAAAAACAGGGTTACGGTAGCTTACCGAGAGCCTGGCAACAAAGTGAAGTCGCGGCATCAGCACCGACATGGCAATAGTAGCCAGCCGGGCAGACAGCTTGATTCGCGGCGGAGCACTGGACAGTAACGCCCTGGCTACGGTAGGGGAGACCGCGTTGGCAGGGGTTGACTGAAATATCGATTTATTTAAAAATCGTGATACGGTAGGCCTACTTTGGCACGAATTTTCACAATCAGCCTTCGAGATAAAGTTGTTTTCATTGCCTTGGAGGCCCTTGTAGACGCAAGGCTGGCACTGTTGGGTCAATGGATTGAAGTACCATCGCTGAAGGTTGTCATTGCCGATGCCAATGTTTAATGGCTGGCTGCAACGATCAGTATTGGTGGCCGGCTTGTTGCAACAGATGGTCGTGGCCGGAGTGGCGCCAACATGGCAGAACTGCTGTCCGGAGCATGTTTGCGACAAGACGGATCCAGGTGCGCATTGAATCGGGGTCGATGACACAGTTCCGAACGCGCATGGATTCGGGGATTCTGAAAATCGCCAATCAGAGACGCTCGAAAACTGTGAAGAGAGATGAGAACAGAGACCCTGGGAAACCAAAGATAATGATAATTTCAACAAAATTTGGTAATAATTAATTTAATAAATAAATGTTAGCACGAAAATCAAAAAGTTTGTTAATTATTTTAAATGTAAAGCTTTTAAAAGCACAACAACAAAAGATCAATACAACACCTGGACACTGTTGTCGGCACTCATCGAGCGTCTGGAAGTTGTTCCGGTTGCCGCCGCTGCCAAAGTAGGTAAACTGTTCACACAACTTAGATTCGGCATTAAAAAAGTAGCGCGGAAGCTGGAGTGAGCCGACGCCTTGTTCGCGCTCCTGGCCACACGGATCAACTAAAACAAGGCAAAAAGCACGCTTTAGTGGTCAGTTGAAACGAACTCAAATCAACTCTAAATAACATTCAGATTTTTAAATACAAAAGTGGTGTGCAAATAGTGCATTGCGGGAAGTGGGAAATCGGGATTAGTCAAACAGAAGACCAAAGACAAGGAAAAACCCAAGTAGTCAGTGCACACCTGCAGTTTGTGGAAGCCTTGTGGCCGGTCTGGCACTCGTAGTGACCACCACCGGGAAGAGTGGAGCCTGGCGTGGTGGCATTGTTTCAGGGAGTGGCTGGACATACGGTGCTTGCGGCGGGGCGATGGTAGTCGTGACGCCGATGGGCCCGATGTTGACGTTGTTCTGCCCATAGCGGAAGCCATCCCCGGAGATCCCGGCCCCGAGATGCGTCGTTTCCACCGCCGGCAACACGATATGTGGGGCTGGGCCCAGATTGCTATTGACATTGCTGTTGTCAGAGGGCGTACACGCCTTTTGGCACGCTTCAAGACTGGGGAACGTGTTACTACCGGCGGATTGGGCGAAACCCTGATAGAGGTACACCTGGCACATGCCACTTCGACGCTCATAGTACCATCGGGGCTGGTTTTGGTTCGTGCAACAGTTGGGCCGGTTGCCATTGTTCATGCCCTGGGGCACGGGCACCTGCTCCACGGTCACGGAGATGGCTGTTCCGCGATGACGGAGCCAATCGGCCGGCTGCTGCACGGACGGCTGGACTTGGAGGAAGTTTGAGCCGGGCGAGACCGTGTTGGAATTACCTAAACTCGCATTAGCTTGCAACCCGGTCAAAAAAACACTTCTGGGGGGAGTACACAAAAGCCATTTTTTGAATATGCCATGATTTTTTGACGGAAAACAGTCACGCTAAACGGCACACACCAATAAGCAAAAGAATTCCAATGCCAATCAATGAAAAATTTCCTCAACCAATAAATACATTGCAAAAAACACCCATCCCAAGTTGGATCGATCTTAATTATGTTAATTGATTGTCCTCATAAGTGCTACCATGCTCCTCCGACCAGATGATACGGTGCTTTGTGGGGGTTGGTATGGTGCACACTTTTGTATGACCTTCTTTTACAGTTCTTAAAGATGGAAAAACATACCTTCGCAGACTTGTTGACACGCTTGGAAGGTATTGAAGTTGTTGCCGTTCCCGCAACAGCCGCTCCAATAGAAAAGCTCACAACGCATACGCGCCGGATTGAAGTACCATCGGGGAATACGGTAGGGGCCGGTGCCAATCTGCTGGGGCAGATTGCAGGGGGACCCGGTTGTTGCGGTTACGCCTAAATATGGGCAATCGATATTTGAGGGTTGTCAACGTGCAGATTTTGAAACTTTTTTCAACTGTCTATCCCCCTTCGTGTAAGCCTTGCTTCTTCGCCGGTGTCTGATTTCAAGTTAGACCGTCCAAAACAGGTAAAACCAGAGAGGCGTTCGGACGTGGACACTGATCTGGTTTCCGATTTCGATGTCGCGAGACTGACCGTCTTCACCCGCGCAAACAACATTCAACGGCGCCGGTTTTCCTTTTAAAAAACTTTCTCCATCATGGTTTTGTAAACAAAAACTCCCATCCCCCCATCGGTTTTGAAACATGCAATGTTCAGACAATGCTAAACTAAACTTCGATCCAGTTAGTCCTTTTTTTGGGCTGGAACCGACTCGCTTTCATTTCAATCCAGCCAATTCAATAGCCCAGTCCGTTTTTTCAAGCAAGCCTCCAAACAAAGGCATTACTCAGTGATTTCGCGCAGCCTTAGGGGGTCGCGTGCGGGAGGAGGCCTAACTAAGCTGATGGCCAAACAGAACACAACTTTTGGAGGTTGTGATGAGAAGGCCGATGAGCCTCGTGATATTGTCATCTATCAGGCTTATCCGGGATAAGAATTTGCAAAATTTGCAAGTTTTAAGCAATTTGATTCTCGACTTACCGACAGTAAACGCCGGATACGCATTAAAAGTCATGGGTGGATCAGGATAAGCTGATTGTTCGGGTCCTGGCAAGAGCCCAGGAGTGCCATCATTGATACTTCGTGTCGTGTGATTGGTCGTTTGGTCTCCATAAATAAGTGATCGCACGGCTGATAAGAAGGAAGGCTGTTCGGAGGCACTAGTGCCGACTAATATGAGAGATGCGACCAATACCCGCAGGATCATGGCGCGTGAATATGTGAGAATAGCCTAGAAATCGTCAAAAATGAAAACAATTAACTCCAAAACTAAGAAAATGACATCACGAGCTGACCAAGCTTTGTGGAAATCCAAGGACGATCAAAGTGTGTACGGACTTTCGTTTCCCGGATTCCGACGGTTCGAGACGCTCGCCGGCGCTGACCACTTCCGGGCGGACGCTACGAGACCGTGCGCAAACACGATGGAAACCGGAATTACCGGCTCCAAAAGGCTTGAAAGCTTACTACAAGACTAAACAATTTGCACCATGTCAGGTGGGTGGACTAAATCGCGAAGCTTTGGAGGCTTGAAGCTTGAAAAAGACAGACTCGGGCAAAAGTGGACTTTTTTCAATCGTCTGCGGCAGGTAACGAGCAAAGTTGTGAGAGTAGCCAGTGGCTAGCTTATGCAAAAGCGAGGCAAGAAAAAACGAAGAGGTCTCAGGGGGTAAAAAGTTAGGATGGAGGCTTCCTCGATCGAAGTTGGCCCCTGAGGGGGTAGGCTGGTGGCCGAGCTATGAGCGGGACAGTCGAAAAAGACTTTTGAGTGCAAGTCTCGCGCAGCTATGGGCCTGGGCAGTGGCCGGAGGCGGTGTCACTGCTGACATCTAACAAAGATGAGGAAGTGCTGGTCAGCGTCCGCGGACGTCGATGACGATGGAGATGAGCATCATCACCACCGCCGCCATCGTGGCGGATACGGTATGAGACGGGATGAGTCGCCACCGACGACCGATGATAGGTGTCGGTCATTATAGCCGCCTCCGGCATGCATCAGTCTCCCGAGATCGAAGCATCGACTTCACAATGAAGCCCTAGCGCACCAAATATGGCCTCATTGGATGGGAGAAGCCGTAAAAAACGAACACACCGACGACGATCGCGATCAGCAAGGGGGAAAAGACAAAGCCCCTTTTCTGGAATGAATCCATTTGCCTGGGGGCTGGCGACGACCGAGGATGGAGGGAGTCGTCGCGGACCAAATCGGGTTAAGCCGTAAGCCGATAGGGGCCCAAGATGGATGGAGCGGGATTTGAGGGGTCGTCGTCGTTGTCAATCGGCTACGCGTTCCAGGCGGACACTTGAACCCGAGTGAAAGAGAGTGGGGACAAAAACGACGTAAGCGAAACACCTTTTCGATGCAAAATGTGTGAAAAGATGGGAAAATAGTTTAATGGGCTTAAAGGGGTATAAATACTTTGGGATATTGGGTTTCTGATCGAGGTCAAAATTGGGTTGTTCTTACTATTAGACCTTTTTTGGGTCCATTTAGCGTTCACTGCGCTCATTTTAGCCTCTAACACCCGTTTTCACACCTTGGCGCAAACGCGTTTCACACCTAGTTGACAAGGCACGTTTTCACACCTTCGCGCCAACTTTTTCAAACTACCTCAAATAACCCATTTCAAAACGTAAAACGTGCTTATAAGCAACTCCCTCAACCCTCTTGATCAGATCAAACCATCCACCGACACCGATATCCACTTTTTTGATCAATCTCAACTTGTTTGTAGTGCTTAATGTTGACCGATGTCCGGCGCGGAAGTGTCACCGAGAGTCGGATTCCCACGAGACAAGCGCTTTTTCGCGCGCAAGCTTAGCGTAAGTCCATCAGTAAAAAACTCACAAATGTGAAAAGAACACCTTTCTCCCGAAAGGGGCAGGCGTTAGGCAAGTCTTGAAGTGTGGTCAGTTTCCCCTCTCGAGAAGAAGAAAGCCCTTTTTTAATGTTTATTTCTTTCGGAGGAAAGGGACAACTTGTTTGAACAAAGAGTACTCGAATGATGTGTGGCTGATATTCAGGAAATGGACGACGAAACACAATAGGACATATCTGCGCAAAGCAAAGTAAGGCTTTGATTTTAGAATTTTCTAAAGTTAAAGGTTTGAATGGAGATAGAATTGAATTGTAAAGGCTTTTATGAAGTTAGAGTGTTATTATTTTGAAGTGAAAAGAAAAGTTCATAGCACTGGGCAGATATTGGTTTCGCTAATGTAAAGTACAGTATGGACCCGTGCAAAAAATAGATAAGTATTTCGACAGAAGCATGATGTTGAAACAATGACTGTTGGTTCTTGGGTTTGCAGGATGGATGGGATTGCTCAGAAGTTGGACACGGATTGGTAGTGGTGGTGCGACACTTGGGCGGAATTGCGTTTACTGTTGAGGGGGAGGAGGAAGGTTTCCATGGGTTCGCGGACGCCTTTGACTTTGATCTTGCCTCGGGATACTGGGAAGTAGATGTTTTTCGGGAGGGCGGCGGCCATGGCACCGGTCATCTGAAGCAGATTTCTACTTTTTTTGCATAAATTTTGAGATTGCAAGGCTTACATGGATTTTCTTGACTTCGCCATGGGAATCCATCCGACTAGCCATGTTTACCGTATTCCCCCAAATGTCATACTGTGGCTTTTGTGCGCCAATGACCCCAGCTACTAATGGCCCGAGGCTTAGCCCAATTCGAAGATTAAAGTTTTGGAAGGAATCAGAATTCAACTGGTCGAGAACAGCTGACATGGCTAACGCAAATTCAACCATGATAACCGCATTTCGTGTACCCTTAAAGCCAATTAGTGATAATAGGCTATTACAAACCAATCAAAAAACCAACATTATCAAGCGCATCCGAATCGTGCTCATTCAGCCCCGCCGCGGCCATATACGTACTCGAGACCGTCTTTATCTTCTCAATGCAGCTGAATTTGGGTTTCGACAGCAGCTGAAAGCATCATCATTGTAAAAACACTCTTCAACAACGACCTTGTAGCATCCCAGGGTCTAATGTGTCATCCATTGTCAAAAGCCTTGTCTCGCCTCCGACTTGGATGCCATCAGCACGAAAGAGAGCACTTTCCTTTGCTTCGTGTGTTTTTCTTTCTTTTTCGTTATGCTAGTTACCCTCACCTTGTCAAACTCGCAGACAATCTCGTTGAGTAGCCGCAGGCACTCGAGTTTCCGCGAGCGGTCACACTCAGACCAGTACTCCTTGAAATTCGGGATCGACGCAAACATGACTGAGACGTTTTCGTGGTCTTTCGCGTACAACTCCTATAATGAGGTAGGGTCTTGAAATGGCCTTTAAAGGATCAGTAAATGGGCTTACGTCAAGTTGTCTATCTGGATTCAAGAACTTGGCTGCCACCGTACTCGGTAAGATGTTTTCAATGAGGAGGTTGTTGATGTCCTGCATGGTTTGAACGTCTTTTTCCTCGTTTTTGAAGGCGACGTTGCAGGCGGCTTCGACTTTTCGTTCGTATTCGGTCTGAAAACCATAAATTAAAGCAAAATTTTGTTAAAAAAAGGGTACCCACAATCCACGCAATAAAAACAATAATCAAAAAGATAGCAATAATGTTGACCAAGATGATAGTCGGCTGGCAACTGATGACCTGAGCACTGCCGGTCAAGTCAGATGTTGATAACAGTGTTAATAGAATCAGAAACATGCTGCAATCAACTGCAGCCAAGAAGCATCGGAAAGGATACGGTAGATGATATAGGCTGAAAACGATGCACACATGGCAGATGCAATTGGGCAGCCATGTAATGGAGTATACTGTAGGCATGCTGGAGGCGTATGATTCAACGTCCAGGAAAGACACGAGCAGATGAGGGCCGATGCAGAGGAAAAATGAAGCCGCATAAGCGAGAAGGACCAGCAGGATTCTGACGCTGTGGCATAGCTTTTCGACGCAGCACAACAGAAGCAAGGTCAAAAGTGACGCTGTCATCTGTCCCTGGATGATTTGATGCAGTTCTGGGGCGACATTGTACTTTACTAGCATTAGATTGGCTAGAGCTATTGGAAGTGATAGTAAAAACAGGATTCGTAACTCTGTCAAATAGAATGTAGTCGGTCGCTTGCTGGAATTTCCAAAGATTTTTCCAATTTCAACTTTAAAACCCAAAAACTCACTAAAAAGGACACAACAAATAAGAACTAATCTCATAACTCCCAGTTGTACAGTGAAACATGGTCCGAAAGTTCGTCGATGACAAATTGCTCAAATTGTTCTCAATCAACGTCATCGATTGGACCGTGCTCCCATAATTCGCAGCTCTTCTGGCTTGGAATCCGTCCCCAACTTCAGCTTCACCTTCAGATGGTCGTTCTTTGCCCAAATTAGAAAACGGCGTTTCAGCGCCCCAGAACTCTGCCATTTTCGACATCTTTGCTTTCATTGAAATCCGACTTCCCGCGGTCGTGCCATCGTCGCAGATATCCATAGCTCTGCGCTTATTCCTATAAATTGATGCTGTCCTTTCAACGATTGTAGCCTTGTCAGGTAAAATGTGATAAGTTTGTTCATTCAATTCGGCGATTGTTGGATCATCAGTTATGGCGTCGACGATACAATAATCTCCGATGAGCATGTCTCTGGTTTTCTTTGTGATGTGAACGGCGCTGCAATTTATTGGGTTGACCCATATGATTTTTCCGGTTTAGTGGCGAATAGGTTACAATTTTTTTATTTTTTTCTAAGAACTCAAAGAGGGGCAATCTGAGTGGCATCCTTAACTACAACATAACTTCAATAAATGATAAAATTTTCAAAGCTTTACGTCAAACAGGAAAGAAGCAACGATGACGCAAAGTTGATGACTTCGTTTTCGAGGGCACCGTCTTTGCCAAAAGTTTTATCACACGCGCATCGTCCTAGGACCCGGCTCTGGCGCCAATTAGATAACACATGTCCTGAACTACAAAAAAAGCAGGACATGTCGGGTCAACCCGGATCCACCAAATTTTTAACAATTTTTTGGTGCTGCGCAGGGGGTGCGCGGCTGTGCGCAAACACAAAGTTGAAGCATTTCTGCGGGCTGCGGTGATCAAATTTAAAAGTTATATCACTGTGAGACTTCTAGTGTCTTACTAATTAGTATTTAAAAGTTTCTGGAACGGCTCGCAAATTTAAACCGGAAATCTGGGAAACGGTATGCTTCGAGGCTACGTAGCCTAAAACTGCCCCGATCCCGTAACCACTTCGTGTTGTGAATCCTAGTGGTCTCCTAATAAGTTTACAGTAGTAACAATATTTGAAAGCGACTCTCATGCAAATGCGGAATTATTTTTGACATGACCTCTGTGGAGTACCCTTGACTTGAGGGAGCGCAGTTCCTTTAGTATGCGTCCCCGCGCTCTAAAAATTTTTTTATACATAGCCATAATATTACTCTATAACATCCTTAAAAAGTACCATGAACTGTCTCAGCAGAAATTAGAACGATATATTTTCGTGAAAAACCGAAAAAACATATGGGTCAACCCAATATCATTTAAGACTGAAAATTTTAACAGATTTGCATACCCAGGAACACCACAAGCTTCCATGTGATTCGCCAATGTGACATCATCGCTCCAAATGTCAAATTGCCACTTTTTCAGCCCTAAAATGCCGCACAGAACGCTTCCAGTGTGAACCCCGATGCGCATGTTCACGTTGACCCCGGTGGCTACTCGTACTTGTCTGAAAGCGACCAATTAGACAAAGTTAATGACTGAAATGACGTACTTGATACGCTTAATCATCTGTAGACCCATAACAACACACATATCCGCATGATTGGGGCGATTCACGGGCATCCCGCTCACGGCGTAGTAGCAATCGCCAAGGAACTTTATTCGCATGCATTGGAGCCTCTGAAGTTACAAAGTTCTTGCAAATTGACTTATTTTAGTGCTTTAATCAAACCTGCGCATCTTCGTCGAATTTACTGTAAAGTTCATTCAATGTTCGAACTAAATCTTTGGCGCTCAGTTGGGATGCTAATACAGTAAAGTTTACAATGTCAGCAAACAAAATACTGAAAAAGTTCATCTTAGAAGAAGTTATTGCACCTTTAAAGTGCCTACCTGACGTTATCGTGAACTTGGACATGCAGTTCATGAAAAAGTTTCTGATTCTTTGTTGCAGCGACTTTCACCGCCGTCGTGTTTGCAATGATAGATTGACTGACTTTATCGGTTAAATATGCCGGGATCACAGATAAAAGCAGTTTTTCCTGGCGTGATTTCAATGTTTCAAGTTCTGTCCTTCGACGAACCGCATCACCGAGCTTTTGGGCTATGCTGGCTCGTGAACATGCGCTGTTTGAGTCACAGATTAGTCCACTGGCAGTGACGACGAGTTGGTAGAGTAATAAGGGCCATATCTAAAGGGGTTTACTGTATTGGAGCCAAAAAAGTCCAATTTAAGCTTACGGAAAACATCTGTGAAAAGTTTCCGCCATCACCATTCGCCTTATCTTCTTCGCTGGTGGCATTGTTACCGTAGAGCACCAATGTAATTAGCATAACATTAAAAAAGTTGAACGCAATACTGATAATTAGAAACAGCCGTCGATGCCGTGGTAAAACAAAAAACTGATAAAATGTTGTAATAGCGAGACTACTGTAGAGGGAACTCAGGTCAGCGACGCGTTCGGATTTGCTCTGAAGACAAATTTTAAGTTTTCAAAACTGAAAAAATAGTGTTTACCTGGCTTATCAACGGCAAGTGAATCAACCAAATAAAAATCGGAAATGCCAACGCACTGATCACCGAAAATGCCACCAACGGCAACGCAAATTTAGTATTTTCATCGCTGTACCGTATCAATACAAAGCTGGCCAACGCTATCAGTAAGAATAATAAACAGAAGATAAAATAAGCCAAATTGCTGAGATCGAGCCGATGGCACAAATAGTGAAACAAGAAAATCTGTGCCACGGCATAAACAAACAGCCACAAGTGGAAGGTGTGAAGTCGTGCTCGATCCAAACTCGTCCAATGCTTGACCAACACGGTTCGAACTTCTTCACGCTCAGTTTTCTCCTCAGATGTTTGTCCAAATGCATTGGAAACGTTGTTGTTGTTGGTGGAAGCATTGCCGGAAATGGCCGACGCTGACCGGACTTCCCGATGGCCTGGTGGCAGCGACGCCGTTGATGGCACGGCTACCCCGTTCCCACTGCCGTTCATCGGCGAACGGAGGTGGGTGAGAGGGCCGGAATGCTGCAAAAGATAGGCTGGGTTTGGGAAATGGAATACACCTGACATGGTAGAGCGAAAGAAACTTTCACGAAGGACTTTGCAGCCATGTGGAATGGAATTCGATGTTTGAAACGGACACTTTTAAACTTTGAGGTCATTACGAGGGTGTAAGTGTTAAGCGGATTAGGGAAGCTTAAACCGGATATAAGTCAACTTTCAAACTAGATGTCACTACAAAATGGCTTTCCAAGGCCATAGTTTGATAAACTTTATTACCAAAAAGGTCGTCAATGTCAACATAAAAACAAAAAAACACATTTTGATAATCTAATTTTGTCCCGAAAGTATGTTTAACTCAATTTTTGTTATTACGGGTTACTTTTTTTAAACATTACTTTCGCCAAGGCAAATAAAGCATTCACAGAATCCGTCCCGACCAACTTTGACCCCTCCCTGGTCAGTTCCAGGCATCAATTCCACGTCCGTGTCCATAGCCTCAAGGGAAGTCACGCCTTGTTTGCTGTTTGCTGTCGGCCCCAGACGCCTGTCTCATGCCAACTTATCCATCATCTCGACCTCTGTTGAGACTACATACATCGATGGACATCAGGCGGGTCCAATCAATCCGTGCCATCAGGCTGTTTTTTTGTCTTTGGATTTGGTGAAACAATTGTCCCATGACGAAGGACACTGTAAGTTACTAACATGAAGCGTAAGGCGTGTCTTTTGACTGTGCCATGCCAAAAATGGTGAGATTCCGGTTCAGTTCCTGCACTTTTCGGCCCATGCTGCCTCCTTTCCCCAAAATGAAACCCACAAAAGCTCGAGATATGTAGGGCGCTTCTGCCTTCTTTCGGCTTCTCAACAAAACTCTATCTGTGTTTGGTTTAACGCCTGTCGTGCCATGGGCTAATCTCGGCAAAAAGGCACACCGATGCGGATGGCACACGACTCTCGAAGGGAGAAAAAAGTGGAGTATGCAAACATGCGTGTATCTCGACGGAAATGAAGGGTGGGGAAGTTGACTTTGTGGTGGCGGGCCCGGTTTGCAAGCTCGTCGTCGCTATGAAATTATAATGCAAAAAAGGGGGTGGAAAAACGTGTGTCAAAAACAGATGGCATTGAACTGGGAAGTTTTTTATGATGGTTATGAAGCAGATGGTTATAGCATGTTTAAAAGTAGTGAAAGGCAAAAGATTACGTGGGATTGCAACTTTTGAAAAGGTTGAAAGAGCAGTGTAAAGTTGTTGACAAAAGTTCCAAAACGTGCGAATACCGCCTGCGCGTTCATAGATCAAATTACGGAGCGTGCGAACAGGGGATCACCGTTCATAAAAACGTGTGCAAATAGGAGGGTTTTGAAATGTGTTGAAAATAAAAAATACAAAAGCCGATTATCAACCCCAACCAAAACACGACGCTACCACTCCCCTAAGTGCACCTACAAAGAATTCCCGGCACCTCCGAGGTCCTGCCTGCGCGTCGCGAAAAACGGCGACCATTTCCCGTTTTCTTTGCCGGAGGGGCCTTTTTCCACCAAAAGTGCCTTCAATCCCGTCGGGGGCGGATATAAGTAGCTCCTATCATCCTCGCGGTCGTCTGTCGTTTCGTTTTATCCACATGGACCCGTTGAGAAGGAGAAAAAAGCGCTACGAAACTTGAGACGGCCATTGTTTGCGCAGCGTCACGTCGTCTCAGCACCACCGTTTTTCTCGACAATATCGCCACAGGGCAGGCATGGCAAAAGTCAAAATGAGGGATGTTGAGTGAAATTGGGTGGTTTTATGATGGGGTGATAATACAATAACAATGAAAAAGAGAAAGGAAAAAAGCGATTAACCGGAAGTCGGTCTTGGAAGTATGCGTGCCCTGGGGCAATTCTTGGCTACTGTTGCAAGTGTTTCGGGCTTTCTTTTAGGGGGTATTGTCGAAACGAGAAAAGGCATATTTCAGCAAAATGATATGTATGCTTTACGTGAAGAAAGGGGGAGTCAGTGCCTTCTGACGGGGGCAACTTAATGCGAAAATGCGAACAAACATTGATACATTTGAAAAGTGATGCAATGAACCGCATGGAAGGCAAGACAAAATCAGGCCTATGTAACTTCCATGACGTTAACTATTAGCCCCCTCGGGCACGGCAAAGTTGAACTTAACACCAGGAAGTGTAATGTGCACAGAAGGCAGAACACACAAAGCATGAAATCGTCATTAATTAGGGCAGCGGCAACTTTTTGATGCGCCGATCTGACATTTTACATCGCTTTCTGCCATTAAAATAAAAAAAAACGCTCATTCATGGAAATGTTACATGTGAAAACAGCAATCTGTGTCGTCGGCGTCATTCGACTTAATCAGTCAGACGTGTTTTTGGACCGCCTGGAGTGGGCATCATTGGCACGGAAGAAGTGGCCGAAAACCCCGGAGTAACCTTGCATTAAATGAGGTCGACCGCAAGACAATGCCTCGAAAAGATGGGTCTAATTGGGGGTAATATGAATGATGGACGCTTCCAGGCACGGTTGAAACCGGGTCCCTGGGGGCTACAATGACACTTTGTTGGAGAAATTTGTGGTTTAACATGGGCTCTGGGTTCGCGGAAGTGTGAATTTATGGCCAAGGTGCTGAGATAGACTTGAAGTATTTAAAATAAGATGTTTGGACTTGCAAAAATGTCTGCCTTTGCAACTTTGAGGAACTTTAGTGACCAAATTGAAGACACAAAACTACACCACTTTAAAAACCAAAATAATTGAACCTTACATGCACTCGTAAAGTGATGTATTTGAACAAATTTAGCATCATGGAAGTCAAAATTTATTTAAAAAATATAAATCAAACAAGCAGCAAGCTCTATAAATTGATACTTTTAGCTTTTGCATCTTTGTTGGGGGCGGCGTTTTGATTGATGTGAAAATCGGAAAATGTCCAAACAGATGTGCAGACAAGGCCAACTTCACCAGACACCCTCAGTGTGAAGCCGTCAAAACAAAAGGGATGCAACCGAGGGAGGCTTCGGTGAGGGCATTATGCTGGAAGGGCATTGTTTCGACGGTTTTGTTTTTTGTTGTCAACTTTTTGGTTGACTTCCGGTTGGACGGCGCGTATGCACTGTTGAGGGTTAGTAATGTCCAGTAATAATTAAAGTATTTTGTTGTTAGGAAAAGTTTACACACGATGAAAGCGCATCATAAGAGCACAACATTTTTATTTTCGACAAAAAAGGTCGAAAAAATTGTATTTTTTTTAAGTTTTCAACATTAGTTCATTAAAAAATTTAACGATATCAAAATTTGACCGTTTTCAGTTTAAATATAGTTCCACATCGCTAGTAGCACTAGTTGCGTATACGTTACGTGCAATCTAACGGCCCAACACTTCTGTGTTTAATATCGGAAATAAAGACGCTCTAAAGCAAAGTCGTTACCACTGAAATATACTAGTACACTTGCGTTCCGTGGATGGAGGTAGGCATGGGAACTTTCTACTGTATAAAAACTAGGCTTCAGTAACGCTACAATGGCTTTTTTGATTTCAGTTTGATCAGCATCGACATCAATTGTGCAAGCTAGTCGAATCATAAAATTCGTTTGTTGCCTCTGAAAACAACTTTTTTTATCTACGAAAATGTTACATTAGTTACACCTTACTTGAATAAACAGATACAGTTCATTTGCATTGAAACTGAACAACTCATCAAAGTTCTTGTGGCTTACTTCAAGGACTCGTTGGCCGATCACGTTAGCGTTGTTTAAATCGTTTAACCAGCCATTATAAGCATGAGAAATTTCCAAAATTTTTAAATTAGGGAAAGTGTCAAATATAAACGGTAGTTTAATGTCCTTATCAATCTTATTGCCGAAGATTAGTTTTACCCATTTTATTTCATGAAGAGCCGGTATCTTTGAAGTAATCATTTTCAAAAAACTAATACTAATTTTACACCGCCAGAAGTGAACTTGTTCAGCCTTGAAGTATATGTTGGTAAAACTAGACTTTCGAAATTTTGATGTTGTCAAGCCGACAAAGGAAAGAGTATTACACTTTAATAACGACGCGTTATAAGCATTACATTTACGGGTTATCCACATACTATCCGTCTTGTCCGAAAGGTGTAGCATTACTTTGGAATTTTTATAATGCAAAGACGCAGTTAGTGTCGCAACTGATTGGACTATCGGTTTTAGGTCCCGAGTTTTTGGTCCAGCGGCAAATTGCAGGTTCTGAAGTTCTTCAGGAGTCAAAAGTTGGTAAAGACGGCGAGCAAAGGGATACGGTAAAGTCAGAATGGGGTACGGCATTGTTGGTAGATTAAAAACAAAACCGAATATGAAATAACTTTGCAGATTAGGAGTGAACGCAGGCCTTGTTGGAGGTGTGCGCCCAAAACCGTCAAAAATCCAAACCAAACCGAAACAGCTGCAAACCTTTGGCGTTCCATGTCGAACATCCAACGCACTTTTCTCAACTTTTTGCAAGCTGCGCACATTTGCCAGCGGCTGTCTCCCCTCCTCCGTCCAGTTTCCCCGCTCCCCAGAATCCATCTTCAACTTCATCGTCTTCCGGAAACTTGCACATGCATGCTGACCAGCGGCAACACTTTGTTGTTCCGTGCCGTTTGCACGCGCCACAGCCTGCGGCCGTTGAATTTGCGATTTAGGTGAGAACTTTTTCCATTCAACTGTGTCGCTGCTTCACTTTAATTAATTTCCCCTCTCTAAGCCTCATTCTGACGCCACTTTCATTCTTTACAGACACAACAATGCCAGCAGCAGTGGTGATAAACAGCCGGCGACCCCATGGCATCGAAGATGGCTGGAGAAGTTCTCTCTCTACGCAATGTCGCCGTCGGTGAGCTGATTTTGACCAGTTTTATATATAATTTGATTGGTTTCAGTCCACAGCAGCATTTGATCCCATTGTCGTGAACTCCGCCTACAAGACTGACAAGGTAGATACGTCCAAATGGTCCCTGGCGTATTACGATTTCGATGCTTCGAGGATCGGCTACGTCGCAGTTGGTTCAATCGCGGCGATTTCGATTTCCAGCGGCATTGCTTGTTTTGACTATCTGTCGAATGGAAAGTTTACGCTTAGCCCTATTCTGAGATTGATGGACGATGCGACTGAGGTTTGTTTGAATGTTTTCCTTTGCCTTTTACAATTCAACTTCCGATTCCAGCTCGGCCCCTTGACCGTCGTCCCGATCACGCTCATGTTCATAGTTTCCGGCGTTCTTCTGAGGTTACATTCGATGCGAGTCTTCAGGATATACCAGTCATTTGAGGATCCTGACAAGTTTTTTGCCATTTTTCCGGGATTCTTTCGGATGTATCGTCGAGTAAGCCCATTTTCGATGTTTACTTTCCGATATAGATCTCTTCGGATTTCAGCTGGATCTCACCCGCTCCGAAATCCTTGTCCTCGATGAGCTCTACGAAAGCGACAGTTTCCACAACCTCCTTTTCTCCGGCAACACCAAACTTGGATCAAGCCCAGTACTTCTGAACATCGACGCCTTCAAAACGCCTCTTCACAAATCTTATTTCCTCAATGAAAGCGATACGTTGCCGCAGGAATTCCACAAAGCGGAGAGTCCTTCGAGGAGTTCAAGAGCGAGTAGAAGGCCGCCTTCGAGGTCAGGGTCTGATGTGCCGCCGGCTCCACCCCCATTTTAGGATTTTGTTATTGTTTTTATTGGTTTTATAGTGAGTTTTAATGATAGATAAAATAATATTTGAAGTTTTATAACATTTCAAAACCTGTTTTAGGCGAAGTAATAAGTCAGTTTAGGCAAGTCAGGTGTTACAAATCAGTCATTAACCATAAAAACAAACAATTTTTTGATTATGAAAATCAGCATAATAGTACACCGTAACTCTCAGCTTCCCTATTGAACTACCAGTTCGAAAGCGATAGCGACGCGTCATTAACTTTTTTATCTTCTTTTTCACATCTTTCAAATCACTTTCAGTAGCATTTGGATCGCATTGGACACTGATTTGCAAAAAGAAGTTAGATAATTGTTTCTAAAAAAACCTGCTTATTCTACCATTTACAGTTTTCATAACTTACTTTAATAAATTTATACAAATCGCTTGCTTTAAAACTAAATAACTCGTCGTAGTTGTTGTGGTAGATAAAAAATGCTCTCAAATCAGTTACATCTGCATTAAGCAAATCAGTCACCCATCCATTGTGAGCTCGGCCAAGGGATAAATCATTCAAGTTAGGGAACGTTTTAAACATAAACGCAAAGTTGACGTCGTCATCCAAATCGTTTTGGGCTGATAAGTTTAGCCTTCGTATTCCAATTGCGTTGATAAGGGATGCAAAGTATTTCAAATAGTTTACAGTAATATGGCACTTTTCAAAAGCTATTTGATTAGCTTTGAAGTATATATGAGAAAAGTTTGAGTCCTTGAATTGTGATTCCGTCACCTCAGTAATCATGAGGGTTTCACACTTTAGCAGTGACGGGGTATAGTTATCGACTATTTCGTCGATGTCATCTAGATATAACCAAACTTTCGACGAATCTTCAAAGAACCGAAAGTGCGGCTGTCTATCATAGAATGATGGAACGATCGGTTTTAGATTACGAATTTCGGGTCCAGCGGCAATTTGCAGGTTTTCGAGTTCTTCAGGGGTCAGAAGTTGACAGAGGCGGCGGGAGAAGGGGTGCGATAGGGTTAGAATTGGGTAGGGCATTGTTTGATGGCCGGAAACAAGATCAATGTGACAGTGTGTAGGTACAGCTGTAGAAAACTGCGCCGTTGGAGGTTTGCGCAAACGCGTGCTTTACAGTGCCACGTCCTACAGTATCGATGACGCTTGCGCGCTCGTTCAAAAAGAGCAAGCACGCTTCCTTCGATTGCCTTTTGACAGTTTTGCGAATGTAATTATATATCCAACAAGGAAATTAATATATTTTTATATATAAAAAAGTGCAGATTACAAACCAAAATTGCAGTAACACATACAAAAATATTAAAATTCTTATTAGATGTCCATTAATACGTATTATAAAAAGTAAGACACACTTGACTAGTCCCAGAATGCACGTCAATTTTATACTTCTTATTTGAAACATCAAAGTGAGGCTTCAAAAACACCATGATAACTTTGCCAATTTTAATCAGATCAGCACCGGGAACGCACGATAACGCAATGATTAACCGAAATTCTGGACTTTGTTTCTGAAAAATAAACTCTTTTTATACTTGTTAACTGAAAATTATGCTTTTAACAACTTACTTTGATAAACCCAAGCAACTCCTCCGGCCGAAAATGAAATAGTTCACTTAACTTTGTATGCTCTACAGCTAAATATTCCATCTGAACGACGTTATTCTTCAATAAATCATCCAACCAGCCTTCATAAGCTTGGGTAATTCGAAGTTTCTTTAGATTCGGAAATAGGCTAAAGATCAACGGGAACTTGATGTTTTCATCAATTCGAGTTTGAAATAACAAAAAATCGCGCACTTCTTGCTTTGCTGGAATTCGTGAAGCAATCGTATTCAAAATATCAATAGTAATGTTGCACATAGTAAAAGTGAGTTCTTCAGCTTTCAAATGTATCTTCGTCAAGTCAATATTTTTAAATGTTGAACCGATTAAGCCTTGAAACATAGCAGTTTTGCACTTCACAAGCGTTGAATCTTCGGTTGAAAATGAAAGAACTTCGACATGTCCGTTGAAATCTATACAATCGACTTTAGAATCTAGGAAACGGAAAAGTGTATCTTTGATTTCAATCGATTTTACAATTGGTTTTAGTTTATTAATTTCATGTCCTGCGGCAGTTTGGACGTTTTGGAGTTCTTCGGGGGTCAGAAGTTGGCAGAGGCGTCGAGCAAATGGAAATGGTAGGGTTAGAATTGGGTACGGCATTGTTGAGTGATTAGAGACAGAATTAAGTATGAAATAACTTTGAGGATAAGGAACAGTGAGCGCAAGCAAAGCTTAGTTGGAGGTCCGCGCTGACGATGTCCACGAAAAGCCGCAGTCTACAGTACCGACAGTGTTGCGCGCTCATTCAAACGAGAGAACACACTTTCACAAGGCAACGAAACATTGAGTTGGTCGACAGACAACTTTTATTCTATTTCATTTGACACTATTATATATTTTTTGGCATTAAAAAAGGCAAAGCATGTATGAGCGTAAGTCAAGTTAACTACCCCCGAAAACAACAAAAAATTGTCTGTTAAGGTTGAAAAAAAAGATTTTTCAAACTTAAACCGCTCACACCAAAAGATACTTCTATCTGACCAGATTTTGGAAAGAGGACAACAGTTGGCTCAACTACAGTAGGAAAACACGGTTTCAATAACGTTATAACAGCTTTTTTGATTTCATCCTGATGAGAACCTTCATCGCAAATGTAAGTAAGACGTATAAAAAAATCAGTTTGTTGCTTCTGGAAATAAAATTTAGTTCACGAAAAAAATAAAATGTAACTTACTTGGATGAAGTGGTACAAATCATCTGCGCTAAAACTAAACAGTTCGTCAAAGTTTTTGTGGAGTAATGAAAAACTTCTTTGGTTGACTACGTTAATCTCTAGTAAATCGGTTAACCAGCCATTGTAAGCACACCTAATTTCAAAAATTTTAACATTAGGAAAAGTATTAAATATAAAAGGCAGTTTTACGTCTTTGTCAATTTTACATCGGTAAACAAACTTCAACCGTGTTACATCAGAGATTTGAGAAATTCTTGACGCAATCATTTTCAAAAAATCTACAGTAATTTCGCAACCGTAAAACCACAGTTGTTCGGTGATGAAAAAAAGATGTGTGAAACATGACGTTTCGAAAAGCGATTTAGTCAACTTGAAAAAATTAAGAGTTTGGACCTTTAAAAACGGCTTTTCGTCAGTTTTGCTTCTCGTAAGCTTATGGTTGTTGCGAGTTTCCGCGAAGTATAACGTCACATTTAAATTTTGATTATTTATACCTGCAGTTTGTGTTTTAATTAACTGAATTATGGGTTTAAGATGACGAGTTTTATATCCGGCGGCAATTTGCAGATTTTCAAGTTCTTCTGGATTCAGAAGTTGGCAGAGACGTCGAGCGAAGGGATACGGTAGGGTTAGAATTGGGTAAGGCATTGTTGAGGACAGAGCTGAATGTAAAACAACTTTCCCAGTCGGTGGTGATGAAAACAAACACAACACTGCTTACTTAGTTGGAGGTTCCCGCTAATGCTGACTACAAAAAAAGCGCAGCTTACAGTATCGACTATGTTGTGCGTTTATTCGAAACAAGGACGCGTACTTTTATAAGTCAACAAAACATTAAACCGTTCTGTTCTGTTCGCTATTATTTTATTTTATGTACTTTTTCCAATAAAAAAATTAAATACTGTACACAAAAAGTAAATAGCAACACGCCAACAACCAATATTTGTCTATTAACAAGCAAAATAAATCCACTCTCCAATAAAAGCATCTCCAATATGTACATGTACATTGGAGAACACTTTTTCTACTGTATAAAACCGCGGCTTCAACAGTGTTTCAATAAAGTTTCTGGTTTCAGCTTTATCAACACTCGCATTGCATTCGTATCTTAACAATATGTAAAAATTTGTTTCTTGCTTCTGAAAGTACATTTTTTATTTATAAATAATGACAAATAAAACTCACTTCTATGAACTTAAACAGTTCGTCTGGATTAAAGCCAAACAACTTGTCAATGTTTGAGTGCATTATACAGAAGAGCGTCAGATCGGTCACGTTGAGTTCGAGCAAATCGTTTAGCCAGCCATCGTAAGCATGACAAGTATAGAGACGATTGATATTAGGGAAAAGATTGAATATTATCGGCAACTTAACATTTTCAGCAATCCGATTACGTTCCCACATCCGTACCTCGGATATTTTATGGATCGCGAACATCCTTGATGTGACCATTTTCAAAAAGTTTACACTAATTTTGCAAACTCGAAAAATCAGTGTTCTAGTTTTGAAATGCATTTGAGTAAAACAAGTATTTTTCAACTTTGATTTTTTAATAACGCTAAAATGTAGTGTATCACACTTTAAAAACGGCGGCTTAAAGGGATCAGAAGATGAGTGGCGATAGTGGTGGTCATGCAAACATAAAATCACTTTAGATCTAGTATGCGAATAGAAAAAGTGAGCGCTACTGTCATAAACAGATTGAACGATCGGCTTTAGGTGGCGAATTTCCTGTCCTGCGGCTTCTTGCAGATTTTCGAGTTCTTCGGGGGTCAGAAGTTGACGCAGGCGTCGAGCAAATGGATACGGTAGAGTCAGAATTGGGTATGGCATTGTGGGGTGATGAGAAACAGTACAAAAAAGTAACTCCGGATGAATGGTAGAGAACGCAAACAAAGCTGTGTTGGACGCCCGCTAATAGTGTGCACGAAAAAGCGCATAACCCATTATCGACAAAGTTGCGCGCTCTTACAAAGAATTAGCACTTTTTTTGTGCACAGTTTCTACAACTTTTATTAATGTAGTACACTGCAAAAAACGACTTAAACTAAAATTAATTGACACCACAAAAAACTGCAAGGAATAACGTATTGGAGTAACACTTGTCTGTTAACATTGAAAATAAACAAGCGGTCTAACAAAATCAACACCACTGAACCAAACTAGTATTTTTGGGGAAAGGTAATCAGGGGAGATCTCTACAGCACGAAAACGCGGCTCCAGTAATGTCACAACATCTTTTTTGATATTTTCTGGCCTAACATCCGGATCGCATTGGTAGTCAAGAGTTAGCAAAAAATCGCTATGTTGCCTCTGAAAATTGCTTCTACATTTTGTAAAACTGTAAAACACAACTTACTTGAACGAAATGGTATAGTTCATCCGGACGAAAACTAAACAACTCGTCAAAGTTTGTGTGCGTTACAGTAAACTGGCTCTGATCGGTCACGTTGAGTTCGAGTAGTTCACTTAGCCAGCCATTATAGGCATGAGAAATTATGAGATTTTTTATATTAGGAAAAATATTGAACATGATCGGCAGCTTCATGTCTTCATCAATCCGATTGTTGGAGTAAAAGCATACTTCGCTTATTTCACGGATTGCCGGAATCTTTGAAGCAATTATTTTTAAAAACTTTGAAGAAATATGACACATCGAAAAGTGCAGCGCTTTAGCTTTGAAATTCAAATGAGTAAAATCTGATTTTTTTAACTTTGATTTTCTCAGGTTTAAAAAACGTAGAGTATCACATTTTAGAAACGGCGCCGTGCAAACGTCAAGTTGACGAGCCGTAAACTCGTCGTCGTCCGCCTTTTTGTTTAACAAGTGTAACGTCACTTTTGAATTTGTGTAACTAAAACGTGCACTTTGTGCCTCAACTGATTGGACTATCGGTTTGAGGTCACGAATTTTTTGTCCTGCGGCAAGTTGCAGATTCTGAAGTTCTTCGGGGGTCAGTAGTTGATGAAGACGTCGAGAAAAGGGATACGGTAGGGTTAGAACAGGGTACGGCATACTTGGTGTAGAAAAGTAAAACTGAATAACTAGGTAGACCACAGATGAGCAACAAAGGCAAACAATGATGTGTTGGAGAAGATCCGCAGTAATGCAGCTCATGAAAAGCCACAACAGTATCGACAAAGTTGCGCGCTTGTTTATGTGATAGACGCACGCTCTTTCCTGCCCCCAGGAAAAAACTTGTAGCACGGCCTTGCAAAGTACAAATCAAGACAACTCTTATTTTTATAAACGTATTGCAAATGCCATTTAAAAACAGTACAAGCAGTTCAATTTTTGACAGCATGCCAAATTTTAGAAACACTGTTCAAGCAACGCTCAAACAACCAACACCTATCAGTTAAATCAACAACTGATGTATAATATCCATCACAAATTAAGCGTACTCGTATTTTTGCCAAACGATAGTCGGCTACAGTATGAAAACACGGTTCCAATAATGTCATAACTGTTTTTTTGACATCTTCTGATCTAACATCCGGATCGCATTTGTAAGAAAAAATCATCGTGAAGTCACTTTTTTGCATCTGAAAATTGCTGCTGTGTTTTATAAAACTGTAAAACACAACTTACTTTGGTAAAACGGTACCATTCATCTAGAGTAAAACTAAACAATTCATCTAAATTTGTGTGGATTAAACGGAAATGCTTCAGATTGGTCACTTTGAGTTCGAGTAATTCACTGAGCCAGCCATATTCAACTTTGCAATAAGTTTTAAGTACCGTTATATTAGGAAAGAGATTGAATATAAACGGCAAAGTTATGTTATCAAGAGTTAGATTGTCATGATCTATTATTAGCTCGCTTATTTCATGAATTGCAGGAATTCTTGAAGCAATCATTTTCAAAAATATTTTACCAATTATGCAATGCCAAAAAAACAGTGTTTTAGCTTTGAAGTATATATGAGAAAAATTTGACTTTTTAAACCTTGCTGCATTCAGTTGGTTAAAAATAAGCCAACCACACTTAAGTAAGGGTGCCACATAAACATCAAGTTGACGAAGCGTAGGAATAGAGTCTTTCATGTCAAAAAGTTGTAACCTCGCCTTTGAATTTGTAAAACCAAAATACGCCTTCTCTATTTCAACTGATTGGATAATCGGTTTGAGATGACGAGTTTCGCGACCGGCGGCAATTTGCAGATTCTGAAGTTCTTCCGGGGTCAATAGTTGATGAAGACGTCGAGAAAAGGGATACGGTAGAGTTAGAATGGGGTACGGCATGCTTTAGTGGACGATAGAAAAGCCAAACTGTAGATAGAATATAATAACTGTACAACCGATGCGCAGTAAAGACAAACAAGGCTGTGTTGGAGGCTCGCGCTTGTGCTGCCCGCAAAAAGCCACAATCCTACAGTACCCCAAAGTTGCGCGCTCTTTCAAAAACGGAGAACTGGCGCTACCTACATTTTCTGAGCTATTATATATGTTTGTGTACACTAGAATGGCAAAAAATTGTCAATTCAAACTTCATTTATCACTACCAAAATCACAAAACAGTACAATTTACCCAGCCAAAAACACAGTACCATTTACTCGTTTACTCTTTTTTCTTCATTTTTGTCATTTTTCGGCAGCAGTAACAAAAAACAATAGCCTTTTTAGCACACAATATGTAACGTAACGGTGACTAGTATGTTTCACGAGATTTCCGTCGAGCTTCATCCATGAGAGAGGTTGCGTGCCTCAACGGGCTGGGGGAAGTGATCTGCTGGAAGCTGTCGGCCAATTCATCAAGTTCATGGCTGCTCAGCTGTTCCATCCGCGGCACTTCGAGCTCGGGCACACACGCTGTCCATGTCTTTGATCCCGTAAACTTTGCCGTGACTTCGGCTTTCAACTTTGCGAAAAAGACGTCATCCAAGACGGCTTCCTCCTCAATGACCCGCAATGCCGTTAACTCTGTGATGCATTCGAAAAAGCGGAGCGCTAAAAGGGGTAAATTGAAAAGATCAGATTCAAAAAAGTCAAAAATAGCGTACTGTAAGCTGTCAAACACCCAGCCAGCTCCAACGCAGCCGGATTGAAGTTCGTCGGCGGCTTGGCACCCGCGAGAGATTGCCTTGGGAAGATGTAGGCCGTGACGAGCTGAGGCAGAGAGCGTGTTTTGTCCTCGGATCGGACTTCACCGCTGGTTCGGATCGGCTGGGCCCTCGTGAAAAACATGTTATGAGCGATGTTTTCACGTGTGAGGAAATCGGCACATTTCGCGATGTTGTCGACGAATGTGTCCAAGGCCGCGGCATTGGGGAGTTGGAAGGCAAATGCGGATATGAACCAGGCTGGACGTTCGATCACGAAGACGTTTTCGGCTATCTTTTCGAAACACTGAAATTGATTCGGTTTGGAGTTGACATTTGACAGACAAAATGTCGGAACACTTTTAAAAGTGCACTTTTGGACACAAAAGTGACAGTGTTGGGTACTGTAGCGTGCACATTTTTCCACAAAAGTAGCTAATTTGCAATTTAAACCAGTTTTTTGCAAAAAATCGTCAAACTGATCAAAATTCAGTTATCATTTTGTGTTTAAAAGTGGCCAAAAGACCAAACCCAACATACCCGATTGATCAAATCACTTTCATACGGCCAAAAAACTCCATGCATATGCAAATGATTGACGCTGGCCTGTCCCAACAAACTGTTGAAAAGTACATGGAAATTGTCGTCCTCGACAAGTAGCATTTGATCCGTCGCAATCCGCACCGCCAGAGGCGTCAGAATCTGCGGCTGACACCGATTCACTGCGGGAACGAGCAAAGTATGCCCCCTTTCGAGTGGACTCGCATTGACGACCATGAGGTGATCAACGTCGAGGGGGTCCGAGCTGTACGGCTTATCGAGGCATCGCATTTTGTAGAGAATCTCTTCGGGCCGGATTTTGGTGAAATTGAAGCGAAGATGGGAAAAGGGTTCACGAATGGATCGGAAACGGAGCGGTTTTCGGCGAAGAGTGCCACGTTCGGTGTTTAGCTGGAAATGGGGTCTGTTTTGGTACTGTAGGGGTGGAAGTGGGTGACAAACCTGTACAGAAAGCTCATAATCGCCTTCGAGGAACTTATACAGACAGTTTAAAGAGTAATTGAAAACATCATGCTTCTTTGATTCTTCCCAGGCTGTCATGATTTGCTTTTTGAACTAAAAAGGCCATTTAAACGTGGAATTCAAAATGGGTCAATAAACTCACAGATTTATCACCAAATTCCCGTTCTGGGGAAACATCTCGAAGGTTATAGACAAAGTCGGATGTTTTGTATTGAAAGTGGGCTACTGGGTGTTCATTGTCGGTCACAGTAACCGGCAACTGTAAAAACAACTTCATTTAGGTCAAAAGTGTGTCATGCCAACCTGAACCGTGGAATGTGATCTGTACGCGCGACTCATCATCGGCGCGTGTTGTTTTGGAGAATTCGAGTTCATAGTATGACGGCCATCAACACAAAGTCAACGGATTACATTTCCTAAGGGCCAACGACGACAACGACAGTGAGGCAGCAAAACTTTGATGAAGACTGCAATGCTGGGGGCCCTTCTGAAAATGGTTGGTCGTCGTCTGTCGTGTTTGTATCAAGCGTGAGTGAAACCGAGTAGAGTAGAGGCTCCACGACACACAGCCACGGACAACCAGCAACACGCCTTCCGGAAACGTGGTTGGGTTTGGACAGTGCCGCTGGGCAATGTGCTCAGTGGACTCTCGGACGGGGGGAGGAGGGTGGCTATTATTCGGTTCGTCAACGGAAGGGACGCCGAAAGACAAAAAAAACGACGACGACGCGGATTTACATGGGTAGCAAGGGCACGCGGTTCGGTTTTGGAGAGCGTAATTTGGATGTGAGCTGTGCTTAATCCGAAGGAAGAGCGCGCTTGGGATGAGTCTACGCCCACGCAGGTGGCTTTATTTGGGGACAGAGGAGGGTAGGGTTTACAAACATTGCAAAGGGTTGAATTGGATTAACGTTAAAATTTCGAAACAAACACTCAGGCGACGGCACGCTTACCACGTGATTGGGGGTTACCAATAAGCACTAAACTGTGAGGGTGCGAAAGTGTGCGCACTTCAAGTGAGAAAAACAAAGGAAAACAAAAAAGCGATTTGTTTTAATTTTAAGCACTGACAAACCAAACCAGTCTGGCTCTGGCATTTTAAAAGTTTGAAAAAAGGCAGTCTGGATCGACAGCGGTTCGGTTTCACACGGCAAACTCGAACTTTGACAGGTTCTGTCTACGCCCAAGTGATGACGTTTTTCGCACGAAAGGAAGAGATGAGCTAGGTTGGCTCAAGCAATGCGATGAATGCGCCTGTCTCTTTCTCTCACTTACTCGTTACCTCGCTTACCACACCATCGCACACTGTTGTCGCCAAGGAAGCGTTGAACTGCGCCGGGATGCTTGACACAACCAACGTACATATAATAGAAAGTAAGTAAGGAAGTCACAGCCCCTGTGGCAATGTGCCGTGTCCGCAGGGGTCGGGGGACTCGTCAAATGTTGTCCGACGGAGTGTGTTTGACTTGGTCGCCCTCAAGCAAGGCAGACAAGAAAGATGGTTTCGTCGCCTTGCCGCAGGCGAGAGCTAGGGTGGCCACAAGCGCGTCCGTCTTTAAGAGGGCCATGACCTCAGGGAAGTTGAAAGGGCGAGACCGCTGGCTATCTCGTTCGCGTGAGCGGAGTTTGATAAGTGCTCCCAGAAGGGGGTGGGAAAACATGTTTTTGATTGGCTTTGGTTGATGTACTATTATCAAATTGTTTCAATTTTGGTACCGATTTGAACAGTTTTGGGACCTGCAAAAAGTGTTCGCGCAAAGGTGTGAAAGTGTGCGCATTTCGACACATTTTGAAAAAAACGCAACTTTATATATCCCATTTTGCCAATTCCCCTCGAAAGCCTGTCCAACCTCTGCATGATGACTCGGCCGGTCTGTCATTTCCTCATTTCACTGTTTTCAATCCCGAACCTTTTCAATTTCGTCATGGTAGCGCGTAAATTGGTCCTCGCAGTGCGCAGCCGGCGGCCACCCACGAGTCTCGCTTGTCCGTTCGAAGCTTCGCGAACCCCCTTTTCAACTCTCATTTTGACCTTCCAAACCTTTCCAGCTTCACCCAAAATGACTGCCATCCCGTTAACAATCAAAAAAGGCTCCGACTTCATCTATGAGAAGAAGTTCGTCGATTCGACCGAGCTTCTCGAGTTCAAGGTACATTTTTATATATATTTTCCTCCCAAATCTCACCCAATCCACTTCCAGCAAAAGCTCGAGCTCATCACCGGCGTCCTCTCCCCCTCCATGAAGCTGGAGCTGTACGATTCCGAGGAAAAGAGCTTCATCAAAGCCCTTGAAGACGATGTCCAATCGCTCGCGGCCCTCGGCGTCAGGCCCAACAATGTCATCCGTGTAATCGAGCTCGGTGGCGGTGGAATCAAGTTTGATGAGGACGTCCCGAAGTATGTTATCAGCGAGGACAAGTATGCCCAGCGTGAGAGTGAGTTCAAACCCTTTATCGCAAAAAATATATATAAAAATCAAAAATTTCCAGACACTGGCCGAAAATTCCGCGAACAAGTCGCTTCCAACCTCAGCACGCCTTCCTCCACTGAATCTATCGAGCCCTTCATCGCCGTCGGCAACCGGGTCATCGTCCGGGTCAAGGATCAGCCGATCAAAAAGGGAACCATCCAATTCGTTGGTGAAGCCGACTTCAAACCCGGCGTCACTTGGGTTGGTGTCAATTACGATGAGCCCGTTGGCAAGAATGATGGATCCGTCGAGGGGAAGCGATACTTCACGGCTGAGCCATTGCATGGAGGCTTCGTTCGGCCATCTGCCTGTTTCCCAAATACTGAGATTGAAGAACTTTGAATTTAATTTTTAATTTTTTTGCTTTTTTGAACGCGGTGATATCAATGGCTGTTTTTCGGCTCGTCCTTTGCATCTACACGGATGTACGCTCTTGTTTGTAATGCACCTGTGCGTACACACGGCTTTAGTAACAATGGAAAGTGGCCCGGGAATCAGCCATTGATAATTTCATGCTTTGACCAGTTTTGCCTTGTCGCGATTTTTTGCCCATTCCGAGCCAATTGAAATCTCAATTTCAAATTCGTGTTGTGAACTTTTTTAATTTTTGCAAAATAAAAATGTCTTGTTATGGCATTGTTGAGGAAAACAAATAGCGGGGGAAAAAAATATTATGTACAATATTTACAATTTTGTCAGTTAGCGACACATTTGAGCGGCTTTATCAGTTAACGGCACGTAGATCACATCCATCAGAGTCTTCGTGGCAATATCAGTTTCATTGAGCCTATCGACCTGGAGGAAGCGCTGTTCCGCGACCCCGACGGGGACGACCATTCGGCCACCGATTTTGAGCTGCGAAATGAGGTCCGTCGGCATTTGAGGGGCCGCGGCTCCGACATGGATGGCATCATAAGGGGCCAATTGTGGGTATCCGACACGTCCATCGCCTTCAATGATTGTCAGACGGCCTGAGGCGAGCATATCGGAATGGTGTTTCTTGAGATTGGCAAGGCTATCGTTAACGAGTTGGCCAATGTGCTCGATTCCTACGACTTTTGAGGTTGGACCGGCCTGGATTATATATATTTTAGCCTTTTTAGACAAAATCAGTTTTCAAAAAGCTCACCATAACAGCCAAGCAAGCCGTCAAATACCCACTACCACTTCCAACGTCGAGAACACGGCATTCTTGGCCAGATTGGACCGCATTTCCGATGGTTTCTGACAGAGCCTCAAGCGCAGCCGCGTGCTAAAACCAAAAAAATATCAGTTTGAACAAAAACTTCCAAAAACAAACCATATGCGGCGCCGAAATGGTAGCCCTACACCCAATCCCCTGAGGGCTGTCTTGATAGGGGTCAATTTTTGTGAAATCGCCCCGATCCACGGCCAACATGGCTTCCCGAACGCGAGGGGATGTGAATATGCGGTTTTCTGAAGCTTCATCACATGCTTTTGCCATTCTACAACCTTTCAAAATGACTCACTTTCTAAATTTCGAACCAAATCGGCATTGGTCCTGCCATGGGATCGCCAAGCCATCTCAAGATCACCAAATGTGGTAAAAATAAACAGTAAAATCAACACAAATTGAAATAGTTTAGCCGTTTTGAAGTTGTTTCGAAAACTGTGTCGAAAAGCTGGCTTGTTTACGCTGTTTGTTGTTTTCGTGAAAAATGTGTGGTCGCTCGCTTGCACGCAAAACGCAAGTGTTGGCGAAAGTTCGCAGATGGCCATGTTCGCGCTTTCTTGCGGAAGTGTGTTGACCTTGGAGTGTTGAACGCTGTGGGTTCATTTATTCGATCGGTGCATGACATTCTTGTTCCAATGTATTGACATTTAGTTTTTACAACTGCCTTTATGGATAAATGTTGTTTTTGGAGATTGATTGGAAGCGTGTTTGGGCGTATTTTGGGGGTGGTTCACGTCCAAAGTGATGCTTTTGGCGTCTTATAAACCGTCAAAATAGTGTCTTGAAGGTTTTTTTTCAACAGTTCGTTCCCGTGCAATCATCATGACTGACCCCTGTGAGCACAATACCCGTGTTTTGTATGTTCTGCAAAGCCTCCAAGCGCCCAATTTCCGCAGGTTCATTGAACTCAGGCGACTATGGCTCCACTAGGCCTTGCTATAGTGATAAGCACCCTCCACCCTATTTAGCCCTCGGTGGTACCACAACTTTTTGTTAACTCTGTCAGTTTAAGCTGACTTGTTTCGGGTGATAAGGTTGTGCTGCTTTCATTGATATTTTGCTATTGCGTGGGCGTATTGACCCCCTTTTTGCAGTTTTCAAGTGTTTTTTGAGTTCCAGAATGTCCGAACGCTTCGACATCGTCCTCTACGGCGCATCCGGCTTCACTGGTGCCTACGTCTTGGAAGCCATCGCCAAATCGGCCGACACAAACGTCCGTTACGCCGTCGCTGGCCGTTCGGAATCCAAGTTGAAGGCGACTTTGAAGGATGTCTCCACCCGTGTCGACAAAGATCTCTCCAAGATCCCGATTATCATTGCCGATTCCGGTGATGAGAGCACCCTCGCTGCGATGGCCCGTCAAGCCAAGGTTATCATCAATGTTGTTGGACCCTACCGCCTCTATGGTGAAGCTGTGGTTAAGGCTGCCGTCGAGAATGGTGCCAGTCATGTCGATATTTCTGGCGAACCTGCTGTAAGCCTTTTAAACAGTTTTCCCTCTTAAAAGACATTTTTAAGTTCCTCGAAAAGATGCAACAAAAATACGGCGAACTCGCCGCCCAAAACAAGGTCTACATTGTCGGTGCCTGTGGCTGGGATTCCATCCCCTGCGACCTCGGTGTCAACTTTTTGAAGCAGAACTTTGGTGGTACTTTGAACTATGCCGAGACTTTTGTCCAGCTCCACACTGGCGAATCGGTGAGTTGACCAAGCCTTAGCCTTTAAATATACAGTTTACCCCAAAAATCATATCAAACATAGTAGTTAGGCGAAACCAGGGCATCAGTGAGGACCTTAAGCTGCTTCTTGCTGAAGCACCGCCGATGCTCATCCCAATTGTCTTGATGGGTCCGTCGAAACTCGCGCAACACATGCATCATTGTGTCTTTGACGGCATTTCGTCGCTTGTAATAACCGAGCTTGCACAAGGCCATGATAACGCGGGGCAGGAATTTCGGCACGGAGTACGGGAATGCGAGTAAAATAGCACCGAGGCCGAGGATTCCGGCGTGCTTTTTGTGGAAGTTTTCTTTGCGGCAGAATTGAGCCAGTTTGAAGAAGTGGTTCTGAAATTTGACAAAGTTAGTGATGTCTAAGTACTGTAAGAGCTTACAATGAAGTCCTCCGTCACTTCGATGTACCCATAATGGATGAAAGCCGATAAACACTCAGCAGCGGCATGCCGGAATTCAATTTGAGAATCCCCGATGGCAGTGTGGAGCAAACGCATCAACTTGTCACGGCGTGATGGTGTTTCGAAGACAAACAGATTTGCGAAGACGATCTGCTGCATGTAGGGGATGAGGACAGCCTTAGTTCGCCAAGATCGGGCGTGTTTGAAGGTCTGGAATACCGTAATCAGCCAATTCAACTTCTAAAAGGTCAACTCCAACCTTTTCCAACATCCAAACAACAAAATCAGCCATAGACTCCATCACAAATGCCTTTGAGAGGTACTTTTTGAAAGCATTTGAGGTGATCTTCGCCATTTCACCATCGCCATCATGCTCAAAGTGTGCCAGCAATGGGATCATGTGTGCCACGGATTTGCAGATGCATCGATACGGCGCGTCGTAGTACAGATTCAGCATTGTTACGATCGATTTCAACGCATTCAGAGCAATCTTTCTTTCGGGGCGGTCATCCTTGCTGACAGGCTCTTTGATTGAGTTCACAAAGCCCTCATCGACGTCCACGGCCTCGGCCCAGAGAAGCCGCAATTTTGGGGCGAAGGCGCCAATGATGATGGACATTGTTATGTGGCTGTAGCTCGGAGAGATTGTGAAGTCTTTGGTGAATCCGGGGATGTCGAGAGCTAGGGCTTCGTTGAACAGTCTACAAAATAGCACTTTAAAGGCAGTTTTAAACAAAGTAATGCTTACTGTGCCGTGTGTTGCCGCACAGTGAAATACGGCGTGTACATCATGGGCTTCGCGATGATCAGCGCATTGTTGTGAATCGTCGTGCCTCGCCAGCCCGTGTAGCTGATGATCGTCGTCAGCAAGGTGAATCGGATCTCCGTCTGATTGACATGGGTCATCGGCTTCACGCACAGCTTCAAAACAAGCTCAATAAACCAGGCATATCTGCGTGGATCGACGTGGTAGCAGATGGCTTCACAGGCTGTGCCCCAATTTGGGAATAGCTCTGGCGTTAGTTGTTCCAATGCTGGCGTCAGCAGTGCTTCCAATCGGATCCAAAGTGGTTGGAGCTTCTGGAACGTCCATAACTTCGACCCCCGAATAATAGCAACGAAGATTTCTGGTGCAAATCGCCGTTTTGCGATGTCATCTGATGACAGGCACTGTTCGAAGACTTTTAAAAAGGGTTCGATGAGGATGTCATTGTAGTTGCGGAAGAGATACTGTAATGTTTGTTCGATTTTGACAACTTTGGCTCAAAGTCAAACTTACAAAAATCAATCGACACACAGTAATGTCAAAGTACTTTCCATCATGCTTCTGACTGAGAACCAAGTCAACGAATCGCTTCAAAAACTCTGGATCAGCGAAAGCATTGACAATGATCAGCTCTTCTTTGTGAAGTTGGTGCTTTTGGCGATTGGCTTCGAGTTGGGTGCTGTTTGCGGCGTCGATTTTGACTTCCCTACAAGTCTAAAATCACTCTAGAATCTTTAAAAGGTGCTCACTTTGGCCATTGGTAGAATCCGATAAATTGTTTGTTCACCATTGGCATCGCGTCCCATGCTTTTGCATCTCTTGGCATTTTGCCTGAATCGTATGCCAAGAACAGATTGTCCAACAGTAGGCCGAATGTTATCGGATACTGTGAACCGACAGTTCGATTTGGGAGTTGGAAGTGCTAAAACAACCTTGAATTAGCCTTCTAAAAGGGTTTAAGCTACCTTCATAGTGCTCAAAGCAGTCTTGAAAGCCGCCGGCCGGTTCGTCCTCAACCACGCCGCCAATGAATTCATCGCAATGACCCTCGTCTCGACCTTGTCATCCAACAATTGCCGTAGGAGCACTTTGATGCCAGTTTCCGAGAAGCGGTACTTCACCATATTGCTCAAAAACAACTGGCAGAATTGTTGCTGCCGCCAGTGCATCGCTTCCTGGCTCAATGAAGCCAGCTTTTCGATCAAGTCATCATAAATGGCCAGAATCTCCTTGTTCTTCTCCGCAGCGTGTTCGACACTGTTGCTCTGCTGCTCCGCGGTCAAGAATTTGCCGTTGTAGCCGGCATAGGACGTTCCTTTTGATGACATCATGATCTGTCGAGCGAAATCGGTCAACGATTCCGGGACTTTCACTGTGATGGCGGTGTCCTTCCAGCCCTGGCAACTGACGAATTCAACGACCTTCAGAAGTTCGATGATTTGAGGGTTTTCTGGGTATTTAGCCTGGACCAGAGCGGGGAGAAGCTTTGCGACGATCTTCCAGTCATTTCCGATGAAGAGCGTGCCGCAGGAGATAAGGCTCAAAATGCCTTTGAAGCTGTCTTCGCTGAGGTTTTCATTGGACAAGTTCTCGACAATTCTGTCTGTGACGAAGGAGGTCGCTTGAGGGAAGTTTTGAAGCATTGAATTGAGTACGATGGTCGCGGATGATTGGACTGAGTCATAGGAGCTCAGACCGATGAAATCAAGGAGATCTGCGATGATTTTGACGTGGGCGGCGTTGAAGCTGACTCGGGAAGTTTGGGAGAGGACGAGGCGTTGCTAAATATTACAGTTTTTGGAATGCTTTGAAGTTGAAAGCCAAACCCGATGAGACAAAGTGACGATAGCCTGAACAGTTTCCATGACTGTGGCACGTTTTCCTTGAACAGGATCACTGAAGGCTTCGTTCATCTCACCGAATTCCGCCAAAAGTTGATAGTACATTGCTGGTGTGGTTGTTCTGGCAAAAACGAGGTTACTGTAGATGGCACAAATGGATGTCAAGCTTTTCGTGTCATCCGGAGTGTTTGTGATGAGGTAGTGGGCTAGTTCACGCAAGCCTTCGAGAATGAGGGTTCGGATGTTTTGACCGTCCAGGGTTAGCTCTAAACCGCATTTTAACACTCATAAATAAAAGCCATACGCACCTTGATCGACCTTCGCATAGCTGATGAACCTCATCGGCACAAAAGTATCCTCAGTAATGATAAATTCGCCCTCCAACGGTGGAAGCACTTCAGACGAAGCCACCAAAACAGAATTCATGATAGTCAACGCCTTCTGAATCTCATCCTTTCGCAACTCTTCCGGTTTTGCCAATTTGTCCAACATGCTGAACACGAACAATCTGATGAACTCCATGCCCATATTGAGTTCTTCCTCAGATGGGCGGTGCCAGCTGAGACGGACTTGCTTCTTTGAGACCTTCTTCGCCCAATGTTGGATGGGCAGGAATTCGGTCGGTGGCATTGATAGCATGGCTTGTTTGCCTCTGTCGTTTTCGACAAAGGTGTTCAACAGGTTTCCGATGGCATTGGTCAGACTGTTGCAACCCATCTAAAGATTATTCAGCTTTATAAAGCCAGATAGGATAGTTCGACATACCAAATATGCCGATGGACACTCCAAAGCCAACAACATCTTGTACAAATTAGTACACTCTGTCCGATATTTGACAATGTACTCCCCCGGAACGATGAAAAGCGAACACGCCAAGCTGATGTACCATAGCGTCGTTGAATCGAGTTGTCGCATACTGATGACTTCGTCGGTGAGGTACATGGGCAGCTTCAGCATGACGTAGTCCAGGAACATGGGAAAGGCTTCTTGGGGGCTGTTCTGAAACCCCTAACTTCTTTAATAGCCTTAGAGGTGTCAAAACCCACGTAGATGGTCTGGAAGATCAACCCAGTCACAATAGAAACCCCCAATGTGTTGTCAAACTTGTTATTCACGACGAAAACGAACAACCGCTCGATAACTCTCTCCTGAATACTCGATGAACAGTTGTCCAGAAGCGCATTGAAGGCCATTGTCATGTGCTTTTTCAACAGCATCTCCTCTGCGCTGAACTTTGCATCCAGCTCGTTATCGGTCAGGGAGTTTAACACTGCAGAGGATGAAATTGGCGTCGTCGTGGATAGAGCTTGGATCAGATCGAAAATGCGAGTAATAAATTCGTCGACAATGTCGGGCAGACGCTTGGTCGCTTCACAGAGGACAGTTTCTTCGAAGTTCAGATCCGTCCGAACATCGACGGCGGCTGAGCAATCGACAATGGCGATCATGGAGAACAGTCGCTGGATGGCTTCAAATGCCATGGTAGTCTTGTTGATGTCGTTGATGTCCAGCGCCGGAACGAGAATCTCAAGCAGTGTGATGACATGTCCGCGAAGGGGTGAATTCAGCAGGCGACGGGTCTCTTCCCCAATTTTCATCTGTGTTACTGAATCCGCTCTGGGGTATTTGTTGCTGTTGCAAAGGGAGGAAATCGACGGCAGCTCGATGGTGTCTTCATCGGAATCGGGTTCGGAGGACACGGTCCTGGGACCGACCGATGTCGTGGAGTTGCTTGACATGGTCACGCTAATACTCGAAGTCGAACTTGAACTACTAGAAGCCGATGAGGACTGCTCCTTTCGTTTGAGCGCATGTGCTGGGGACTCCGCCGGTGACGCCCCAGTTGATGAAGTCGTCGTGGATTCTGTGCCCGTCACAGAGGCTCCACTGCAACCACTCCGAGTTGTGAAAGGGCCAGATCGTGCCGTGCTCATGAAAGAGTCACTTCGGGCTGTTTGGGTGTTCAGATTCTTCAAGATTTTGGCTAGACTTGTGTCCCAGGAATCTGTAGAGTCGACACTGGTTCCACTTGTCGATGAAGTCGCCCCAGATCGCAGGCTTTGCAAACCGCTTGAGGGTGCGTTGGGGTTGATGTTGAATTCTTCGAGGGAGTTACTTCCCGATTCTGAAGCCACTTTGAATCCAAATGCCTTCAAAAAATCAAAACATACCCCTCAGCGGTGAATGCGGACAAGAAGCCGCTGGCGACACCGGACTATTCTGATGCCGCAAAAAGTACCGCCGCCGTAACGCTCTTCGCTCCTGATTAGTGAATTCCGCTGACAGCATCATCTTGTTTTCGAGAGCGTCTACTCTCGCGATATTGTGATCGTTGATGATCTTCTGAACGGAGGGCTTCAATGGCACACGCTTTCCAGTGAGTTTGTTGTCACGGATCAGCGGGATGCAGATGGCTACCAAGCAGTTCATGGATTGCAGCAGGCGATGGGGTTCGTTTGTGACGGAGAGCGCTGAGTAGACCCTAAAACACAAATTGTACTTAGTCATGAGGGCTACAGTAACCCACAGATTCAATATCATCGGCAACACAAGCCCCGGGGCCAGGAAAGCCAAATGACGCATCATCAATGGCGTCTGATCGTTCTGGCATTTCGTAAAGATGGTCCACTCGATCGAAGGCAAGACAGATTCGACAAAAGTTTCAATCTGGGCATCTGTTAGACGCATTTCCGGCGAGATTTGAGTTGCCCCCTTCTTACAGTATCGCTCTTGGTGGACTCGAAAGATGAATGTGTTGCATAGGGTGGACAGGAAGAGTAGCAACTTTTCCGTGTGAATCCCGGTGTTGGACGGGTGCAAATAGGATTCTAATGCACCTAACATTCGGCTTAAATAGACTTGGGCACCGCCTTCCTGACTGCCACCGAGCATGTAGACGATCCAGCAGGCCATCAGTTGCAACTGTTGTGGAGAACTGGTGACTTGTTGGGGTTCGAGGGCGTTTTTCTTGATGGTCAAGTCGAGGGTTCGCATGATTCTCGCAAAAATTATGTCGAAACGGCTCTCCCATTTGATGTAGCCGCAGCATTCTGTTGTTAGACTATAACAGCCAATGTTTACCAGCTACTTGGAAGTTAGCATCAACTCACCGCGCAAAAAGATGCACCAAATACGGCTCCCAAACCCCCTTAGCATCCGCTACATACCAATCCCAGAGCTCATCGACCCATAATTTCGCCCCGTAGGTGTCATGTTCGAACTTGTTCAACTTTGTCGGCATGAAAATTCCCAAAGTTCTCAATGCTCGAATCATACTGTCGTCGAAGGGGTGCATCCGTGGTCGGACGACGTCAAGAATCTCACGCGTCGCATCCAGGCTGAAGTATGGTCGAGCCGCTGTGATGGCACCCTCCAACGCTACTGTTAGGGTTTCATCTTTCGGAAGACGATCACCTTTGCCGTAGACGTGCTCGATGTAGAGGTCGTGTAGAGGCTGCCAGGCGAGAGTCAGCTCACTCGGTGATAGCAAGTGGTCGCGGGAAAGCAGATTTCGAAGGGTCGTCGCACAGAGGCGGATGATGTCATGAGGGAAGTGGATATCGATGAGAACGGCATAGACAAGACGGACAAGGTCGATGTGGTCGGGTTTTGTGAAGCGGAAGGCGTAGACATCGATGTATCTGGAAGATTTGGGTTTTGAAGGGATTTTGCATTTGCACGCAGTTGGATTTTTGCGGTGTACTGCACATTCGCACAACATACTGAACGCTAATTTGTTACAAATTTGGTGTGCAAATGACGATGTTTGCGTTCGTAATCAACTTGTGTGCGAATGCATGGCTAGCGTTCATAGAAACTTTTTGCCAAAAAACAAACTTGTTCAATTCAGTCATGTAGTACACAAAAGCAATCCTCAAATCCTTCCCCAACAGCGAATTGATCAACCCGCTTTTAATATCGATAAACTGTCGATCGGCTTCCTTGCACAGCTCATCGTAGTACGGTAGATGTCGAATGTGCCAATAGGTCTTCTGATACTCTCGAAACCGAATAAGTTCGCCGTTTGACGGTGATGAGGGTGTGGGCGGCAACATACTCATGGTGTACCGGCGGATTCCACGGGATCCGTCGAGAAGGAGGGTCCGTGATAGTGCACTTCTGGGGCCATTGGGATGCTAATTTTGGCAGATTTTGCTATGGGAATGGCATTTGGTGATAGTGATATGCTTATTTTATCATTTCAGGGCTACTCCTTTAACAGCGGCACCTACCAAACCCTGATCCTCGGCATTTCCGAAGCCAAGAACGATGGTCTCGGCAAGATTCGCAAGGCTATCATGCCTGAGAAGTTGGAGCGATCCAAGTTCAAGCCGGCTAAGCGGTGGGGTATCACTTTCTGGGTGATAAATGACTAACTTCAATGTTTTAGCGGCAATTTGTGGTGGAATGCTCCCCTCCAGACCAACGCCCTCCCCTTCCCTGGTGCTGATCGCTCCGTCGTCCAACGCTCCCAATATTTCGATGCCGTCGAAAACAAGGCCCACCCAGTAACCGTCGAATGCTACATGTCGGTCGCCTCCAAGCTGAATGCCTACCTCCTCATGGCCTGGCTCGTCATCTTCTCCACCCTGGTCCAGTACGAATTCACCCGTAAGCTGTTGCAGGCCTACCCTGGCTTCTGCAGCGGCTACCTGTTCAAGGAGACCGGCCCGACGCGTCAACAAGCCAAGGAAGCCAGCTTCACGTATTGGGTCTTCGGCAAGGGCTGGACGGAAGAAGGCGCCAATGCTGCCACTGCCACGCCCCCAACCAAGACCGTCGTGGCGCGTTGCGACGGCCCCGATGCCGGCTACATTGCGACTGCTGGCTGCGTGCTGTCTTCGGCTTTGACGATTCTGTTGGACTCCGACAAGCTCCCCCATGAGGGCGGTGTCTTCACGACTGCCGCGGCCTTCAAGAACACCAAGATCTACGAGCGCCTCGCCGAGCATGATATCACCTTCCGTATCGATGAATCTGTCCATCCGACGCTTTGAAAAGGTTCTTAATAGCATTTTAATAACTTCATACTTGTATTAGACCGAGTTTAAACGTTTAAAAGTAACAAAATAAAAAAGAAAACAACAAAAGTCTACGCTACAGTATACCATCATCCTAAGGCTTGCCAACTGGCTTGATTCCGCCGCAGATTCGGCCGGGGTCGCGGATTTCGAGCTCTTTCAAGCTGCCCTGCAATGTCAAACTTAACTTTATCCACTGATAAACCCAACTCACATTGTAAAGTCGCAATGGCGAGTTCGGATAAACCTCGTCAAGGACCAAATTCAACAAAGACGCCTGCATTCCAGTGTTGCACAGCGTTATGGTCTTCTTTTCCGGATCGAAGCCAGCGTTTTCGAGTTTCGCCTTCAGGAAAGCCTTTGGTAGAAGTTTGCCATTGCTGCCGATAAACTCATTCGCCGGGACGTTGGAGCTGTTTGGTAGATGCGAGCCGGGGACTACTGAGATGAACGGATGTTAAACGCGAAAAGGTCTTAAAACAGCTTACCAAAAGCGTTCAAACCGGTGTCCTGGTCATTGTCGAATTGTGCCCGAATCCGCGAATCGAGCAGATTGTACTCGGCGGCGCGTTCGAGGAGATCTTTGCCGTCGGCGTCCTTCTCCGTGAGCTCTTCAAAGGTGACATTGCGATGGCGGAAGTCGCGAGCCAGGAATGTGCCCTTCTCGTAGGCAGGTTCTTCTGTCAGGGTTTCTGTTTCGAGGCCTTCTTTTGTCCATTCGTCGAAGCCGCCGTTGACTAGGACGAGTTCTTTGTGTCCGTAAGTCTGGAAAGAAGGCACGTTAAAAACGTCAAAATGAAACTCCACCAACCTTGAAAAGCCAGTAAGACTTGGCAGCAAACAGCATCCCACCAAATGGGCCACGGCTGTACAGAATAATCTGATCGTCGCGATGGACTCCGATCAGCTGGGCGTAATTTTGGAAGACTTCAGGCTCGTAGACGGCAAAGCGCTGATAGAGGCCTGGATACATGGCCAAATCGAGGTCAAAGTGACGGGCGGTGGGGATGTGGGATTGAAGGAAGGTTTTCTTTTGACTGAAATCACTTATTGAAAGATTTTATATATAAACTTCATCAAAATGAAACCCACGGCGATTGCAGTTTGATCAACTCTTCAAACTTCCCATAGTACTTCTGCCGGAACTCGACCGGGTCTGGCTTGACTCCGACTTGGTAGGTGCAATCAAGGAGACGGATGCCGGCTGTATTGCCCTGGAAACTGAGGAAATAGCAAAAATTTATATATAAAAATACAAAAACAGACCTGTAGGATTTTGTTCAAATCTTTCGGGGTGATAAGCTTGGAGACACCCATCTTCAAGATGTTTTCGACCTTCAAATGAGTTCACAGCAGCTAGTGATAGACAAAAATACGAAAACAGGGCGGAAGTTCGGCGGCAAATCACGTGTTCTTCCGGTGATTGTCAAACTTTGATCATTTTCTGAACAAGTTGTCAAATTTTTCAAAACAGCTGTTGCGCACACATTGCCACAGTTTTCCCGCAAAGTTTTCGTTTGTTTGCGCCAGACGCGCGCAACGCTCATTCAACTCTCGACGACATCAGAATCCGCCGAATCCCATCCCATATCCTCCGAATCGGCCACCATGGACGATCTGAACGTTTCCATGGCCGAGGTGGTTCTCAACGACGTCGACGACCTCATGAAGAAAGCGTTTGTCACGGCCAAAGGACAGGTTTGTCAAATCCGCTTTCAACTTTGGTTTTTATATATATTTTTGTAGAAAACCCTGATCAAACAGCTCGCAACCGACCGCAAAGACGACGTCGTCAAGGATTGCAGCGATTCCGTGGCATTTCTGGCAATGGAGAGTCAGACCTTTCTGGCGACGCCGGATGGCCGCAAGATCGCGAGGGATCTCATGATTCGGCTCGGCTTCGAGCGCGTCTGGGAGGCCGTTCGCGTCTTCATCAAGCAGCACAAGCCGTCCAGGTGGGTCTGTCCATTTAATGATGTTGTTTGAGGGGTGAATTGCAGGTTCCATTGCCACTACATCGGTCAGACGTTCCAAATGGCCTGGAAGAAGCTGCACAAGATCGAGGCCGAATTCGATGGCCCCGAAGAAGCCGCTCCCAACGGCCGTCTGAGCCTCGAACAAGACGTCTTCGAGCAGCTGTTCCGCCTGGCCATTGTGACGGAGAAGAAGTGGAGCGACCGTTTCATCAATGTGGGTCCTTCTGAGGGCCTTTCCCAACCCAATCGGTGCCATTTTCAGATCATCGAGGGCCTGGCAGCCGACCGAACCACGACCGTCGACCACATGCTGTACCGGACGTCGGCGCCCATCCTCTGGCAAGCCGTCGCCGCGCCCAATGGCCAGTGCCGCTTCAATGGCACCGTCGTGTTCTTCAAGCTGTACCCCCTGAACGAGGGCCCCGAAGCGCAGCTCGACTTTGACCTGCGCCATCGCCAATACGAAACCATCCTCAAAATGCTCAAAGACGACTGCTACGCTGTCCGTGTCGAGGCAGTCAAGGCCGTCTTGGACAATCTCGCCAAGCTGTGGCCCGTCTACAAGGCCGTCCATCGCAAGGGCTACATCTCCTACGTAAGTTCCGCCCCCTACCGTACTCCTGGCCATGAATCGGGTTCCAGATCTTCGACACCCTCGCCAAAGACGACTGCAACGAGGTCCGGCTGGCCATCTATCAGACCCTGCCGGCGCTGTTTGCCTGTGGCCAGGCCAAGGCCGTCGTCCAGCACGCCGTCAAGATGGTGGCCCTCAGCGGCATCAACGAATCCGTCGACAAGCTCCGCCGGGCCGCGCTTAAGATGCTGCTTGAAGCGTCGAAATGCGGCGTCGCCATCGAGAGTGTCGTCGATATCGTCGAAGTCGTGACGGCCCTGGAGGTCGAGACCGTCGACGTCCTGCAGAAGGCCTTCGTCAAGCTGCTCGTGCCGTACTTTTGCGCCGAATCCGCCGCCAGTGGCAAGGAGCGAGCCAAGAAGATTGTCGAACTGTGCCACATGTCGCGGATCGGCGCCCTGCGCTTCCATGTCGAGATCTTTTCGCTCCATCTGATCAGTGTTCAGAATGTTTGTAAGTCCTTCCATTTGGCTACAGTACCCTACAGTATCTCCCTTTCAGTCCACCACATCCGGTCCCTGATCGTCTACATGAAGCACAAGATCGGCAAGAACAGAGACCTCGACTACACCGAAGCCACCGAGCTGAATGAAACCCGCTCCGGCGTCGACTTCAGCCTTCTGAAGACCCTTTTCGACTGCTGCATCGTGCTCTACGTCGCCGCGAGAAAAGAGCTCGCCACCGACGAGAACAAGGAGCACGAAGCCGCCATTTGGAAGCTGTTTCAGAACTTTATCAAACACCTCCTCGATGGCCAGCTCAGACAGACGATGCTCGCCGAATCGGCCCTCTACGCCGACAGTCTGCTTCCGCCGGAGATGGGCGAGCCCGCGGCCGTCGTCATGCGCAGACTGGCCAAACTCGACCTCGCCGATGGCAACCTGCTGATCTACGTGATGCAGGCCAGTGCCAGGGACTACGGCGAACTCATGAATCTCATCGAAGACGGCCTCTACAGCTTCGCCAAGGAAGTCGGCGTCGACAAGCAGCTGCCCCGACGGATGACCCAGCTGGCCACGACCGGCGTCACGGACAAGACGAAGGACCGGCACCGGAAGGCCGTCGCTTTCCTCCACGTTGTGTTGAACAATCCGACGCCGAGGAAGCCCTTCTTCTCGAAGTACGCCTTTGCTGCCAAGAAGTTCCACAATGTTCGTTTTTTATCCACTTTCCTTCCTCTTTTCATGCTTTCGTTTCCAGATTCTCGAAACCCTCGTCAACGCAATGCCGAAACTCGCCGGCAACGACCAAAACGACCTCTGGACGGCCATCTACGACGTCTACACCGCCTTGGCCATTGGCATTGCATCTGAGAAGGCCGCCGACAACCCGGAATTCGCCGATGACGAGAATGCACCGCCGTCGACTTCAGAGCCATTCGAAAAGGCGTATCGCTGGTTTCTGCCGAGACTGGAGCGCGGCCATTTCACGCCGGACTTTGTTTCGGTCAGTTTTTCAGTTTCAAATCCACGTTTTGAAGTCTAGCGTTTCAGAAGTTTGTGTCTCTGGCGACATGCCACCTGGAATGCAGTCCACTCCGGGAAGCCAGCTGCAACGTGGTCGCGGAACTGGGCGAGAGACTCAAGGCCTATGCCGACGAGCATTTGGACGGTGAAGCTGAAGCGGAGATGAGGAAGAAGCTGGCCAACATGAACAAAGCCGGCATTGAAGCCATCAAGGTGAGGTTGGCATTGGCATTGGTGCGGTGATAAAGGGCTCTTTTCAGTATTGCATTGCCGAGCCGGGGCTACAAGTGGTTCCGGAAGCTGACGAGGAGGGAGAAGAGGTCCAAGAAGGAGGCATGAGGACAGCTGTTGAGATGGAAGTCGATGAAGTGGGCGTCTAAATGTAGATATTTCTGTACAGTTTTTGGTTTTGATGTGATTTTTTGGCTTTTGATGCATTTAATAAAAGTCAACATTGACAAATGTTTTCATTTAAGTTTCTTAGCAAAGCGCAATTGAATAAACTGTCATTGATTACATGTTTTATTAAAAAGAGAAAGAAGGAGGAATCAAAAAGTGTTCACAAGACTATAAATGTTCAATTTTCCCAACGCGTATCGTCAACGGAGCACCAATATATCGAAGCTGAATTCTCAGTTTGATTCGCAAAATAAACAAAAAAATCGATGTCATTACTAAAACTCTTTGGAAGACCAAATGTTTCCCTGATTCTCTTTTCAAAATATTCCCCGCTTTCGTGTGTTGGTCCATTCACTATATAAGTCATCCTCACATATATTTGATTGTGTTGCTAAAAGTTAAAAGTTAAAGAATTTCATATAACATAAAAGTTATCCCACCTCATGTAAACGTCGAATATCATCTGAGTCAAAGCTCAGCAATTCGTCCAAATTGTCGTGTTCAATAAGCAACATGTGTAGTTTTGTCGAAAGATTAGCATCCACCACTTCTCTGACCCATCCATTGTAAGCAAATTTAATATCAAGAGTGTTTAGAAAAGGAAAAAGGTTAAAAATTGTCGGAAATTTGAGCGATTTGTCGATTTCGTTTCCATCTTTGATGTTCAACTCCTCCAAGTCGGCAAGTCTGAACTTCGGAGCAAAACTTTCCAGAAACTTTGTGTTGATTTTACATTTCATAAAAGTAACAATATTTGCCGCGTAGTGTTGTTGAAATGATAGTTTTCGAAGACAGCATCTGACAGTGAGAGGAAAAAGAAATATTTGGACTTACAGAACACTTTGTTGTTGCGGATTTTGACGACTTTTTTTGGTCCAACAGTTATATAGTCCGAAGTATCGCCATTGAAGTTTGCATTGTCAACATCGCATGTTAATACGATCGGTTTTAATAAGCCTTTGGAATGGCCGCTGGCAAGTTGTAGGTTTTGAAGTTCAAGAGGGCTTAGAAGTTGAGATAGACGTTTAGCAAAGGGATACGGTAGGGTGAGAATTGGATATGGCATTGTTGGAAATTGGCGGAGACAGAGTGGAATAACGCGCGGTTAGTTGAAGACGATAGTGTGTTTTTGTTGCTTGTGAGGTGCTGTAGTTAGAGTGTGATCGATTGAGAAGGGACACGGTATGAAAGCATGTTCTACAGTACTGGAAAAAGCGCGCAATCGGAGTCTGTCGATGGCGTTTATGTTATTAGTGTTGGAAATGAGCGATTTGGCTCCACAGGCCTGTTAGCACAGTTTATATTATTTTTGTTTGGCTGCTTTAAAACATGTATACAAGCATAATAAACTATTATCGACAAAAAAAATTTATTTACATTATCAAAAAACATACAAAAATTACAAAATTAAATCAATACTCAAAAAATATCATCACTGCTGTAACACAGCTGACGCCCACGTTTTATTAACTCTATCAAAATCCCACGAATACTCTACTACAGAATCATTCACCCCGAAAACAATATTAATGTGAATGTCTATATAACTGTAATCCCAATCTTCACGCAAACCAAAAGCCTGGTTAATTCGGGTATCATAATATTCCTTGCTTGTAGTTTGTCCACCAGGCATTACGTGAAGCATTTTCAAATCCAACGACGAAAAACGCTAAAAATTATAAAAATTTCTTTAAAAAACAATTAATTAAAATTACATACCTCAATTAAACTATGAAACTCATCCGCATTAAAACTGAATAATTCGTCAAAATTGTCGTGATGAATAGACAAGAATGTAATTTCCGTCGTAATATCGGCGTCAAGTAAATCTTTAACCCAGTCATTATAAGCAGTTCCAATGTTCAGTGTATTTATAAACGGAAAAATCTTGAAAACAGTTGAATACTTAATTGACTTGTCGATTATGTTTCTATCCGACATGATCAAACAAATTAGGTTTGTAAGTTTGAACCTGGCAGCCATCTTTTCCAAAAACATAGTGTCGATGTTACTGTACTTAAAAGTAAGTATCGCTGCCGTGAAGTTAAGATTGTTGAAACTTGCATTTTCAAAAACCGCATTAGACAGTGAATTGAAGTAGGTATGGGGGAAGGAATAAACAGCTTTTTCATTGCCGATTGGAACGACTTTTTCTTCAAGAGCGCCACTTCCTGGTACACGTTTAAGTAAGGTTAAAGTGTCTGAAGTATCGCCTTCGAAGGTAACACTATTGACTGTGTGTGTCAATACGTTGGGTTTTAGCTGGTCTGCAAGATGACCGGCAGCGATTTGTAGGTTTTGAAGTTCAAATGGGCTTAGAAGTTGTGGGAGACGCTTTGCAAACGGATGCGGTAAGGTTAGAATTGGATATGGCATAGTTGGAAATTGGGGGAGACAGAAATAACGCGCGGCGTCAGTGGAACACTAAATATGAGTGTGGTTGCTACTGGTGCGGTGGGGGAGTTAATTGAGGTGGAGCTTTTGGACACTTCACCTTAACCAACCTTCGAAATGACCGGCGTAGCTTAATCCGCTCCATGGAAACAGCTGCGCAGTCGGAGTCGATCGATGGCAATTAGCTTTTAAGCCATAAGCTTTTTAAATACAGATCCTGAAAGCTAGGGAAAGGTTTTCAGAAGACATTATTTATATACATGCATCACAGAACAATAAAACATTGTTACCACCAATATGCTAACTACCAAATAGAGCACCGTTCATCCGGATTCATCGGTGCTTCCTTCGGACATGCGAACGTTTCACTGAATTCTTTCATGTTCTGCGAGACTACTTTCAATCGCGTCTCTCCAGGAGGGTGTCTTTCGTTGGGATTTGTCGGACCGGCATTACAACAAGTCTGAAAACTTATACTAATTTTTTTAAAAGCTGTTTTCGCTTACGTTGGCATAGGCCATGAAGAACATTTCCTCCGGCGTAAACTCTTCAAACCCAGGCAGTGCAGGTTCCGTGAAACCACCTCGACTGGCCATAAGTTTCTTGTAAGCCTTGAAAGCGAGTGTCATTCCTTCATTGTCGGCGATATTTTCTCCCAAAGAGAGTTGACCATCATAATTTTCTTTATCGTACTGTTTCACCAAACACTCCGATTTGGCCTTGTACACATCAGCCGTTTCTGCCTTCCACCAATCTCGATAATCCCCATTTTCATCGTAGAGGCGTCCATTGTTGTCAAAACCATGCATGATTTCATGGGCAACAGTATGACCAGTGATAGCATAGTTAATGTAATCAGGCAAATTCGGACTAAAGTGGGGTAGTGTAAGTATACCGGCACAAATATAGACCGTATTGAAAATTGTACTATGAAAAGCATTTGCCGTTAAAACCGAAATATGTTTCTGTTTTACCCAAGTTGTACGATCCACTTTTCTGCTAATTCTTGATAGTTGTACCACATGGAGACGGTGTCGAACACGTGGGAGTAGTGTCAAGTATGTTTCAGATGGTTCAGACGGAGGCTGTAAAGCTTATTTTTCAAAACAAGCTTTTATGCATGCTATAACTTACAATATTGTACATATCACTCACAAATGTGTCATTAAACAAGTTTTCGGGGTGGCCAATGTCGGCCTTTAGGTGGACCAACTTTTTAAGCGCGAAGCTTCGAGTAGTGTCATCCAACCAGTCGGCTTTTTCAATTATTTCGTGTAGTTCCTCCTTTATAAGCTTGAACATCTCCGCTACCTGCAAGTTGAATGGTAATCTGTAAAAGGAAATCAAAAACAAATTACCTTAGGAACAACGGCAGCATGGTCAAAATGGTTTTTAACATACAACTGGCTGAGTGGATACTCAAACAATTCGCGGGTTGTATAAAGACAATCTGTGAAGGAGTAAACAAAGTGTGAAAGAAATGCGCTGCCGGCATAATTAGCAAAAATACGCTTGTCGGTCAACAACGTATGAATGTCTTGAAAATATTCGATATTTTCAATAAATATAATTGTTTTAGAATTAATTTCTGCAATGCCATCAAATAAGTGGAGCACGTATTTCTCGAGATTGAACTAAACGCAAATTAGGTAGTTTCCGTAAAACAAATTAAAAACGCTTACATTTGGTAAAACTTGTTTCATAGAGTCAAATGGACCCACTTTGTTGCTTCTCGGCTTTCGATCGTCCAAAAGCTTTTGCCGCTTTTTATCAATGTTTGAACTCATTTCGTCGATTTCAGCGACCGCAAACGTATAATCGGCGCCCAATGCCGTAGCCCAAGCTAATAACATCGAAGAAGGCATTTGAATTGCCGTCGCTGGGGCGAGATACAACATGTAGTCGTTCGTGTTACCATATAAATAGTTTTTTATTACTTGAGCATTGAAAAGAACAGGTGTGTTTGACTTTTTGTGAATATCGGCAATGTATTCCTCGAATGTTCCGTCAAATGCGACCCAGGTTTGTGGTTTCAGAAGGGGCCATCCACCGATTTCGTCCAACATAACAGCATAATCAGGTGGTCTTGGTGTTTTTTCCAGAGTGCATTTTCTGTAAAATTCTTTTGTCAGCGTGTGGTACGGCTTGTCTTCGGGAGAGGTCGGCGTTTCCAAGAGTAGCTTGAGAATTTTATTCGTGACATATTCTGTTTCATGGAAAGGTGTATCTTTTTGGAAGAGTTGATATCGGTCACATGTGAATTGTGCAAAGTTAGTACATGGTTCGATCTGGAGCGGGCAACTAGTAATGTTAAAACGTAAAACAATGTGTTACTTTTTTGTTCCCGTAATTTAATAAGTTAGCAGCTACAATGGTGCATTCTTCGTTGGTGCAAACACGGTTGCCGAATGCATTCGCTTTCGGGTCACGGACACTTTCATACACGTCGGCTTGAGTATTTAAAACGGTTAGAGAAAATACCAAGATAAAAACGGGCAAAAATATGGAAGGATTGATACATTTCAACATTTCAAACGTCTGACCATTAAGGGACCTTTGACCGTTTCTTTGAAAAAGCTTTCAGTTTGAAAACTTAATTTGCATAATTTTATGGTTTTATTAATTTCAACTAAATGCACAACAAAAACAGTCACTAGATTTGTTTGTAGGGTTAGGTCCAAGAGGACTGAATAAGCGATAAATTTGAATTTGAATTTGAGATTTATTTAATTAAAACACCGGCATCATCCAATTTTTCCGAAGCTCAAAAAATTTATCGTTTTTTATTAATCAATAAATCCTCTTTTCGGAACACCCAGATATACTCCCATTCACCATCCCTTTTGATTCCAACTTCAAAAGAGAACTGTACTTTTACGTATTCTTTCCAAGAACGAAGACCGAGCGCTTTCTGAATTCGATTGAGAAAATATTCTCGGCTAAGGTGTGATATATCTTCATCCGCATGATAAAGTATCTCCATGCTAAAGCGCGATTGTTTCTAAAAATTTATGATTAACTTTGTCAAGAAATTATAAGAAAACGTTTTACCTTAAGCAAATAATGAAAATCTCTAGAGTTAAAGCTGAGCAAATCTTCAAGATTTCCGCTTGCGACATTCAGAAATCGTAGCGGATATTTGGTATTAACATTCGCCAAGTCTCTCATCCAACCATTATACGTTTTAAAGAAATCAATATCTTTTAAATTTGGAAATATTTTGTAAATAGTTGGAAATTTAATCGATTCGTAAACTACGTTTGTTTCAGGTACGTCAAAATGTTCGCATTTTGAAAGGTCGACCTTCTTAGCTAACTTTTTCAGAAACTTTGCGTTAAGTATACACTGAGAAAAATGAGTTGCATTTGGGGGAGTTGCAGGCTTCGCGCGTTGCATTTTCTGCGTTGCAGTTGCACTTGCGTGCGTTGCACCGTGGTCAGTTGCACCTTTTTGAGTTGCACACTGGTAAATGCAACGCAAATGAGTTGCGCGGTGGCAAATGCAACCCAGAAGTTGCGCGACGGCAAATGCAACCCAGATGGGTTGCAATCGACAGACAAAAACTTGGAAACACGGCCAGATCAAGTTTGGCCATGATTGTTGGTGGATATATCTTTTGGTCATATAACCAAGTTAATATTGTTAACTAACATTAAATATTCAGTTAATGTGTTATATTTTTGTGTGGGGGTTTGTGGTGGTTACGACAATAATGACGTTTTGATCAGTTTAGTATGACAATTATTGGTATTTTGCATTTAATTACTGTGTCTATGCGGTTTTAATTTCAAAAATCTTAAGTTGATTATTAATTTTATTGAAATTGTTGTCAAAGCGCGCAACTCTGGAAAAGGCGAAAAAGCGCATTGATGCGCGACTTTGGCAAAACGTCCCGAGTGACAAACATACTGTGCGCACCGTACTTCGCCGCGGCGGTGCCCTGCGTTTCGATCATCGCGTTTGGTGTTGCTTTTCGTGACAGTTTCACGTTTTCCGTCGTGTTTTTATGATCAATAGTGATTTTGTTTTTGCAGGAACGTGATGCGGTTATCCTGTGTATGCAACCAGCTGAGTTTGTCGATTCTTACAAGAAATGTCCCTACTACAATGAAGAAAGTTCCCGAAAACGCTTATGTCCAGGTAAATATATATATTCTTGTGGCGTTGTTTCTAGCTGTCTAACTGGCTTTACTTTTAGGTTCATTAAACTCGTCAAATGGTTTTCTTCCGGTCGATTCATCGACGTGAAAAGGGTAACATGTTCGGAAGAAGTGCCGCTCACCAAAATATATATTTATCCTGCGTCATCACCAACTCTGAACGAGAATGCCCGCGCTATGAAAAGCAACCCGTCGACAGTGCATCACAACTTGTTAGAAGTACCCTATCGTCGACGCAACCCCTGAGAAATTTGGTCTCATACAAATTTCCATGAAATTTCCGTGACATTGACAGTCGTATGAACCAAAATTTGAGAACTTTTTTCGTTGCATTACTTTTTATATAATTTTTCATGTTGTAATAATGTTCTTGTGTTTTTATTAATGTTGTGTATGCATTTGTTGGAAATAAACAAATTTCTGATCATTTTTTAGTGTGTATAATCGCATTCGAAACAAGATCAAAATGCAACAGATTTGGGTTGCAGTGAGTAAAGTGCAACCGAATGGGTTGCATTGAAGCTGTGCGCGACGCCATTGGACTCGGTTGCATTTTGCAACCCTGCGCGCGTTGCATTTTTGGCTTGCAACCCGGAAAGTTGTCGTGAGCGAAATTACACTGCGCGGGTTGCACAGTGCAACCCGTTGCGTTGCAAAATGCAACTCAATTTTTCTCAGTGTACAATTGACAAAAACCAGCCTTGCGGCTGGGTCGCTTCGCTCCTTTGCTGCGAGGACCGGCCTTCGGCCGGCCCTCTGCGCAAAGGGCTCGCTCCGTCAGTTGCAAATGATGCTTCTATACTTATATTAAATCACAAAAGTGAGAATAACTACAGATTTTAGAAGATTCTTAGAGCACTACAAAAGCGTTATTGGGGGGCATCCAGCAGTCGCGCAATTCGTGCACAATCACAAAACCGTGAATCCAAAAAAAACAAAAACACAGATGCAGAGATTCTAATATCAAATTCGTATTCAGCGTAAAATTCTGACTCGGAATCTTTTTTTCAATTTTTGGTAGCGTAATTTAGAAGATTTTTGTCATGTTTTGGCTTAACTCCGCCCCAATTAGCTTCGAATTAACATAATTAAGCTTACTAAACATGGGCAAACACTTATCACCATTAAGGGATTCGAACCTACGCCGTCGAGATCGCAAGGTTAGCGCCCCCTGCGCTCGGCCACCAACCCATCAAGGCGGGGTTTGCGGCGAGGGGTTATGCAATGGCGTCGCGCGGGTCCGGCGAGGTGACCAAGGTGGTAGCACGTGCCATCGTCACCGGCGATAATGAAGCTCCTCCCCCAAATGGTCATCAAAAACGATGACTGGGAATCTGGAGTCAGAAGCCGTTATCGCTGAACCCCCATTTACAACATGCATTTGCGCCCCTGCCTCATTCGCACACACACCCTAATGAACGCGCGCCACCCGTTAAAAGCATGAGGAAACTCAGCTTAATTCAAATGGATGCCACAGGCGTAAAAATTAACTTTTTCAACTTTTGCCGACATTAAAGCTTTTTATTTTCGATCTAGTTTCCGCTCCCGAAGTGGCGAGCCCCTAGCTTATCACCCCATCGTGCCCCGCCACATTGGTATCAAATTTCCTGGGAAAAGTGCGTCTTTTCACTTTTTTAAAATTTTGCTCCATGCTCATTAGTGATAAGGGGCCTAATTCAAAATTCGAGATAGAAGTGTGATATCTGGGGTATGTTGACTATACTCTGGTGCAGAATCAGCCGAATCCACTGATTGCCCCAAAAGTTTTGTACGGTGACTCGGACCGACTTGCCTTTTTTGCAAATTATCAGTATTTAGCATGCAAATACTCGAAAGCTGTGAATTTTCTCTGGTACAATATTGGGGGCGCTGAACTCAGCATCAAATGCTGAGCTTATTCTCTTTCTACGGAGGCGCTAACGTGACAAAAATTTTTGGCGGATTTCGAGAATTCTCGAATTTATCAGGCTTAACGTCAAGATTTCGGGGAACCGACGGCGGATTTGGCGGTTTTGGGAGAAACGTATGGGGGAGCCGGAGCGGCGTTGGAAAGCATTCAGTAGTTAAGGATCGCGAAAGTTTATTTCTTAGTTTTCCCTATAGGGATGAGATTATACTCTTAGCCGCATAATTGATGTTATTAAAGTGACTGTTTTCAAACACTGCTTTGGACAGTGAATGAAAAAAAGCACCTCTGCAATTATAAATAAGTTTATCATCGCCGATTTTAACGATTTTATTATTCGCATCATGCTTAAAATGCCAAAAATCGAGTACTTGGAGATTATTTAAGGTTATAATGTCAGAAGTGTCGCCTTCAAAATAAGTCCAACGAATGTTGCGTGTCAAAACGGCCGGTTTTAACGGGCTTTCAAAATCTCCAGCGGCAATTTGCAGGTTTTGGAGTTCGAAGGGGCTTAGAAGCTGAGGAAGACGCTTCGCAAAGGGGTACGGCAGGGTCAGAATTGGGTACGGCATAGTTGAATTTGGCGGAGACACAGTCGAAGAACGCGCGGCTTTAATGGGTGTTGTTGCTGCTGGTAAAAACTGATAGAAAACAGAATTGAATAACACACTGCTTCGGGAAGATACAACAAGTATGAGGATTGTTGTCGCTGGTGAGGTGTTGTAGTTAGAATGCGATCGATTGAGGCGGAGTTCGAGTCGTTGTATGGAAGTATAGTATGTTCTTTGGAGTAGGTTGGGCGTCATGAGTCCGACATAACGCCCCGTTGCGCGGGCTCTTAACGAATATGATGAGGGTTGATCAGGGCTTACAACCACAGCCCCTCAGGCACTTCCCCACCCCGATCAATGACCGCCATCAGCCATGCGCGGGTCAAAGATGGGGTTTTTTCCCTTTTTTTGCACTTTTTGTGAAATTACGGTACAAAGTCTGGGGTGCCAAGCAAAGATTCACACGTTTTGAAGCCTTCTGGCCAGTGTGAAATCCGATTCCGATGAAAAAACCCCGGAATTCGACACTTTTTGCACATACCAGAATCGAAAAACGGCGAAAGTTGCACAAAAATTGTTTTGGTAGTTTTGCGAACTACTAGAACCGCTAACTCTGGTACACTTTAGGTCTTATTTTCAGTTTTTTTATGTTTGGTGAATAAGAACCACGTATTTTAAGTGATCTATCACTTAAATTTTGTACCTTTTCGGACCAAAAAAGTGAAAAACTGACTAAAATACGCACAAATCGGTTGGCAACATGCCAGCAGTTGATCTAGGCACTATTTGAACAACATTTTTTGAATCCTGAGTGTTATTGCCGTGTTTAGAAATGATTATTGCAAGTGTGAAATGTTCAGAAGTGCCAACAAGACACACGCTCTTTCTCCAAGCCACACATTTGACCCTCTCATTTAGAACATCTACCGAAAATGGAAGCTATGTTTTACACATTTATTGTACCACTATATTACCGAAGGCGTATTCAGTTACAGACCATTAAGCATTGTATTGGGTATGTAAACTTATATGAAAGACAAACGCGATAATTTACCAAATAGAGCACCGTTCATCGGGATTCATCGGTGCTTTTTTCGGACACGCGAACGTTTCACTGAATTCTTTCATGTTCTGCGAGACAATTTTCAATCGCGTCTCGCCGGGAGGGTGTTCGTCGTTGGGATTTCTCGGACCGGCATTACACCAAGTCTAAAAACTGGAAATCGTTCTGTTCAAAAACTGTTTTTACTTACGTTGGCATAGGCCATAAAGAACATTTCCTCCGGCGTAAACTCTTCAAATCCAGGCAATGCCGGTTCCGGAACATCACCTCGACTGGCCATAAGCTTCTTGTAAGCCTTGAAAGCGAGTTTCATGCCACCGTTGTCAGCGATGTTTTCGCCCAAAGACTTTTTCCCATCATAGTTTTCTTTGTCGTACTGATCCACGAAACACTGCGATTTGGCCTTGTACACATCAGCTGTTTTTTTGTCCCACCAATTTACCATATCTCCAGTTTCGTCGAATGCGCGTCCAGCATCGTCGTAACCATGCACAATTTCATGGGCAACAATCATACCGGTGATAGCATAGTTAATGTAATCAGGCAAGTTCGGACTGAAGTGAGGTAGTGTGAGTATTCCGGCCGAAATATAGATCGTATTTGAGGTAGCAACGTTCATCGCGTTTGCGAATACAATTGTACCCTTATGTATCCAAGTAATGCGATCCAGTTTTTTGCTTATTTTGGACAGTTCTACCTCATGAAGACGGCGTCGAAGGCGTGAGAGTAGTGTTCCGTAGTCTTCAGATGGATCAGACGGGGGCTGGAATATTAACTTTAATAAAGAACATGCATGTGCTAACTTACAATGTTGTATACATCATTCAAAAAGGCGGCATCAAACAGGTTTTGCGGATAGCCAATGTCAGCCCTTAGGTGGGCTAACTTTTTCAATGCCTTGCTTCGAGTAGTGTCATCCAACCAGTCGGCTTTTTCAATTACTTCGTGTAGTTCCTCCTTTATAACCTTGATCATCTCCTCTACCTATAGTTTGAAAAAAAGGTAACCTTTAAGCTGACATAGAAAACTAACCTTACAAGGGAATGCTTTAAAGTCACCCGCGCCAATCGGCTCGAGACCTATACCATTCGAAAGAGCACAAAATTCTAAGGCGAAATGTCGAGTCCGTTTTTGCCAATCGATAATTTGAATATTTTTTTCGATTTTTTGAAGTTTTTACGGGGCTAAAGTCATGGTTGTCGTGACTTTTGGAACCATGTCCTGCCGAGCTGGAATGGTCTAGTGGTTAGCGCAAGCCACTGGAACACTCTGGGTCACAGGTTCGAGTCCTCACTGCCTGCATTGAGACTCTGTTCCTGGGACCTGGAGCTGCGATTCCTCATATCGTTAAAATTCGATTTTTATTTTTGAAATTTAAATTTTTTTATTTTTTTCCAAGTCTCGAAGCTGTTACTTGAAGACAAGCTGGTCGTCGAGATGTTAAATTCGCATCCCGCTGACTTTCAGCCCTCGTACTTCAAAGTGCATTCGCAACCCAAACTTAACCGTGCATTTGAAGCCCAGACTATTTTGTTTCAAAGTTAACCTGGCCCAGACTTGAACGGTTAACTTTGACATTCAAGAGGTATTCAAAACCCGGCTTTGAACAGATTTTTGAAATTTGCGGTTTAAATGCTAACGCGGATTAATGGCCGGGCTTCTATTGCGCTTCAGAGACAAAGTTTTGCCATCTCAGCATAAAGTCAAAATTTAAAACGAACCGTGAAAGCTAATTCGAATTAAAGCATGAATCTCTACCCCGAAGTCCAACTGAACATTGCGCTTCAAAGTTCAAGTCTGAAATCCACATCGAAATCTAAAAAGCAGTTTCTTTAAATGAAACGTGCATGAGTAACAGCTTCGAGACTTGGAAAAAAATAAAAAAATTTAAATTTCAAAAATAAAAATCGAATTTTAACGATATGAGGAATCGCAGCTCCAGGTCCCAGGAACAGAGTCTCAATGAAGGCAGTGAGGACTCGAACCTGTGACCCAGAGTGTTCCAGTGGCTTGCGCTAACCACTAGACCATTCCAGCTCGGCAGGACATGGTTCCAAAAGTCACGACAACCATGACTTTAGCCCCGTAAAAACTTCAAAAAATCGAAAAAAATATTCAAATTATCGATTGGCAAAAACGGACTCGACATTTCGCCTTAGAATTTTGTGCTCTTTCGAATGGTATAGGTCTCGAGCCGATTGGCGCGGGTGACTTTAAAGCATTCCCTTGTTAGGAATACCAGAACGATCAAAATGGTTTTTAACATACAATTGACTAATTGGATATTTGAACAGTTCATGGATTTGAGCCATGCAGAGCAGTGAATCAGGTGAAGCAGACAACTTTGTTGAAAAAAGTGAGGCAATTGCAAAATTAGCAAAAACACGCTTATCAGTGAACAATGTACCGATTTTTTGAAAATACTCGATATTGGTAAAAGCTATCATTGTTTTGGAATTTACTTCTGCAATACCATCAAATAGGTGGCGCACGTATTTTTCTAGTTTAAACTGAAAGCATGAATTTGAATTAAATTTTAAAATATGACACTTACATTCGGTATTTCTGGAATCACAACGTCAAGAGGAGCCCACTTGCTTGTCTTGTCCGTTGTTTTGTCCAAAAGTTCTTGTCGCTTTGTATCAATTGAATACAGTTCGTCAATATCAGCAGCCAATGACGGATGATCGAAGCCTAATGACTTGACCAGTGCCAATAAATTCCTAGAGGGCATTTGTATCGGTTCTGCTGGGGCGAGATGAAGCATGTGCTCGTCCGCGTTAACTGGAAAGTAATTCAGCATTACTTCAGCGTTGAAGAGAATAGGCACGTCATGCTTTTTCTGTATATTAGCAATGTATTCCTCAAAAGATTCGTCAAATGCGACCCAGTTTTGAGGGTTCAAAAGAGGCCATCCGCCGATTTCATCCAACATAGCCAAAAAAGCTGTCTTTGCCTTTGACGGATCTTCTTTGACTTTGTCTTTTTTGATGCATTTGTCATAAAACGTTTTCATCAGCGTGTGGTACGGTTTGTCTTCTGGGGTTGATGGCGCTTTCAAGAGTAAGTCTAATCTTTTGTTTGTGGCACGTGAAGTTGTACGCAGAGGAGTATCCTTTCTAAAGAGTCGATATTTGTCACATGTGAATTGTGCAAAGCTGTCACAGGGTTTGATCTGGAACGAGCAACTGATGACGTTAAAACGTAGAGCTTTGTGTTACCTTTTCGTTTCCGTGATTAATTAAGTTGGCAGCTACAATGGTACACTCCGGATTGGTGCAAACACGGTTGCCGAATGCTTTCGCTTTCGGGTCATGGACACTTTCATACACGTCAGCTTGAGTATTTAAAAGGGTTAGAGAAAATACTAAGACAAATACGGACAAAAATATGGAAGGATTGACCGATTTTGACATTCTACCCGTCTGACCATGGGAACGGGGTTACGGTTCGAGGAATATTTTGACTGTATCTTCGAAAAAGCTTTCAGTGTTTGATAGAATTCTAATTTGCATAATCACAAGTGAAATGACTTTTTATTTTTTGATGGACCAAGTTTCTACAGATCTGATATATCGTTTCCGTCGAAGTTGGTGTTTTTAAATGTCATTGAATGTTTTTAGGGTACTCTTTGTGTTTTTGAGTGATTATCGCAAGCCCCTATGCTTCAAACTGTATAATGATGGTGTTAAGCCCTAAACTTCCGCGGTTTACTTTTTTTTTACCAAACATAACTTACAAATCCTGCACGTTTTACCTCGACTTTTTCATTGCGAGTTTTGATCTTTTTATGCCTCTGTCTGTTGTCACCTTTATTACGTATGTGCGTATTTCATCTGTTTTGCTTGCTCTTTTAATGCCTTGTTTCCAGATTCTTGAAACCGAAACCCTCGTCAATTCGATGCCAAAACTCGCCGACAACGACCAAGAAGACCGGACGGCCATCTACGACGTCTACACTGCCTTGGCCATTGGCATTGCCTCTGAGAAGGCCGCCGACAACCCGGAGTTCGCTGATGACGAGAACTCGCGGCCGTCGACTTCGGAGACATTCGAACAGGCGTATCGATGGTTTTTGTCGAGACTGGAGGGCGGCCATTTCACGCCGGACTTTGTTTCGGTCAGTTTTGCGGTTTCAATTTCACTTTTTCGAAGTCTAGCGTTTCAGAAGTTTGTGTCTCTGGCGACGTGCCTCCTGGAATGCAGTCCACTCCGGGAAGCCAGCTGCAACGTGGTCGCGGAACTGGGCGAGAGACTCAAGGCCTACGCCGACGAGCATCTGGACGGCGAAGCTGAAGCGGCGATGAGGAAGAAGCTGGCCAACATGAACAAAGCCGACATTGAAGCCATCAAGGTGAGGTTGGCATGGGCATTAGGGTGGTGATAAAGGGTTCTTTTCAGTATTGCATCGCCGAGCCGGGGCTACAAGTGGTCAATGAAGCCGACGAGGACGAAGAAGAGGTCGTCGAAGCGGTCATGAGGACGGCTGTCGATGAAATGACGCCTAAATCTGATTACCTGTATATAACAAACTTACCAAACTCAAATAAACTTTGTAAAAACAAAAACAACCGCTTTACTTTCATATCAAAAGTAAAACAAACAAAAAGGACGGTCATGGTTGCACTTTTTCTGCCTTTTCCGCTTTGGATGGCACCATCGTATCGGGACTGTTTTCCTTGTCGAGGCCGCCCGGCTTCGCTGCAGGTGATGCTTGTGGCGGTTGTATCGGCTTGCCGTCTTCGTCTTTCAGTGGAAACGCGATGGCACTCGGTACATCGTAGAATGTGTTTGTTTCTTTTTGATCAGGGTCGAGGAATTCCGGTAGATGGCCTGGCTTGTATCCGCCTTTGGGTGGCACTGGTGCATTGGGATCAGTTGCTTTTCGGGCTTTAAAACAGGTTACGTAAAGGGTCGTTGATATTGCCATGGGGAAGAGTAGCCATAACAACGACAGGATGGTCGACATGACGAATTCGGGCATGGTTTTGCTGGAATTCGGGATGCGATGCGAGGACCCAAAAGATGTGGAGAGGCGTTGGTTGGGTGGGGTAACGGGGTCCTGTGGTTGTCGAAGGCATGTCACGGAGAATCGATCGGACGATGTTTATTTCTTGTAGTGATGCAAAAACGAAGAAAAACGGGTGCAGATGGATCAGGAAGAAACGGAACGAAGAAATGGAGAAGGGTGAGATGAAAAGCGAGGATGGAACAACCGTGATGAGATGGTAGAGGTCGTTGGGGCATGGTACTGTGGGCAGGGGCGCAGGCGAGCGATGAATTTCACACAGGATGCGTCTCCGAAGAAAAACGGTACAACAAAGAAGATTAAATTGTAAAAATATAAATTACTGAGAAGTGGTGTCATCTCGACGGCGTCTGGTAACCATTCGGAGCGTCGAGAGAGCGGGCGACGATGATTTTGGTGGTTGTTGAGATGAGTGATGATGGGTTGACTGCTTACGGAGTCGGAGATCGGGAGCCAGCGCTACGGCGTTCATCACGACGCGGCGAACGAGAACGGCTACGGCGAGGGGAAGGCGAACGACGGCTACTGCGTCGAGGACTGCCGCCAGGAGAGCGACGACGACGCGGACTGCCCGGAGATCGGCCTCGACGATCGCCACCGCGATCACCACCACGGTAACCTCCACGGCCGCCGCCACGACCACCACCTCCACCGCCACGGGACTTGCCATGTGAAAGTTCGACTTTGGCGTGCACGCCGCAAATTCGGGCACCATCGAGACCCTTCACGGCATCCTCAGCATCACGCACATCAACGAACTCGACGAAGGCAAAGCCTGGGGGGCGACGAGCGACCCAGACCTTGCGGATCTTGCCATACTTGCGGAAAACTTCTTCAACCTCCTCGGAACGAGCGTCATCGGGAAGGCCGCCAACGTAGACTTTAGCGTCGAGATACTCGTGATGGCGAGACATGTCCGATCTGAAATCTGTGGGAGGTTATTTGGGGGGAAATATATAAAGAAACGCGATGATTAGGATCGAAAAGTCGGAAAAATGGGGGAAAGTGAAAGCGGTTCGGTTTGGTTCGAAAAAACGGAAGAGACGACAGCGCGGCAGTATCGACCGAAGTGAGTGAGCCCGGCCACCCGGAGAGAGGGCAAAAAAAGAGGGGCAGGGACGCAGAGAAAACCACATTGGGTCGAAAAAAGACCGAGCGACAAGCAAGCTTTTTCGGACACACGCCCGAACGGTGATGGTAGAGTGAAGAAAAAGATGGGGTGTGCGTCGTTTTTTCGTTGCGGGAGAGCAGCGGGGTAGGCTGGCTTTGGAGGGGGTCGCTCAAGGCCGGCGGCTAATGAATGCAAGGCAGTTTTCATGGAAGCGAGGAAAAGCAAGGCTACAAGCGCCCGCGCGAAACATGCGACTGAGGGCCGGCAGACTGAAAGCGAGGAAGTGGCGGATGGCAGGACAGTTTTAGCGCCCGCCTTCCTCGTGTTCTGCTCGCTGCGTGCCAAAGACGGTACGCACACAAAAAAGTAAAGTAAAAAACTGACATTTACAAGAGAATAAAGCCCATCTGCACCCAGTTTCTGCATCCCACAATGAAGTAAACATCTATTCACATGACGGCTTATATGTACAAGCTAATGCTGTCCACGACCGCGCTTGTTTTTGCGATGGAAAGGGCCGTCGGATGGGGCGGGAACACCGGCTTCAGCGAGTTGACGATTGACCTCTTGATAGACTTGTGCCTGGAGGGATAGTGGTCGGTGTTCATCCTGGCGCGGCCGACGTCCACCCCTGGGAGCGCCACCGCCGCCTCGACGGAAAACGGCACCACCACCGCCCCTGGCACTGCCGCCAAATAAGCCGGTTTCCAAGCGACGAGTGCCACCACGCGTTGGAGGGGCTTTGTCGAGGGTGTAGGACTTGAGGGTGCTTTTGGAAGTGCCGCGGACTTTGTCAATCATGAGCAGACCTAGAAAGGAGACAGTTTTATATATAAAATTAATAGAAAAAGGGAAAAACGGACTTTCGGTGGCAGCGAGCAAGTTCGGAACACTAGCCGGCAGGGGAAGCTCGAGATAATCCTTGAATTCCTCATGTAAAGCAACGAGTTCATCATGCTTTGCTCCTTCAGCTTTGCTGGATTCCATGAATGACATCACTGTGACATTTAGGCGGTTCAAAAGCGTCGAACATCGCTGTCGGAAGTCAGTGCTCAGGGCCTTCACGTAGCGCTGGACCTTTTCCCATTCTTCGGCGTTGAGATTCTCTGTGAGGAGACGCTTTGGCTTGTTGGGTGGGGCGATGTGGTTTGCCTGCAAATTCAGTTTTAAAAAATATAAAAAACCATCAAAGAAAATCATCAAAAAACCTACCAATTCCATCAGTTTTCCAAAAAACTCAGCATCCGAAACATCGTCCAGCTCTTCCGGAACGATAACCTCATCCAGTGTTATCTAAAGGACCTCTTATAAACAAAAAATATATATAAAAACCACCAAAAACCCAACCTTTGCCTCATCAACACTCTCAATCGCAAACAGCAAAGACGAATCCAAATGCCCGACCAAATACTCCAAAACCTTCTCAAACCACCCTCCGGCAGTATACGTGGATTGCTTGGAAGCTTCTGCGAGTAAGGATTCAGGAGCATCGTCTGGAAATATATATAAACTTCCAAAAAACGATGACGCAACAATCTCACCCAAAACGTTCAACAAGATCCGCAATTCTTGGGTCAAATCCGACACATTCCCCGCATCTGTGGCTACTTCTGTCACACGTTCTTCAAGGTTGTAGTTCTGGGCAATGTAATTGGCGACAGAGGCGACGAGTTGGGGCACTGTGATGGTTTCATCATCGAATCTGAGAATGAAGTTTGGTCAGTTTGGAAATTGGTGATTTTAACGGAGATTTCATGACTTACCCGTGTTTATGCAGTTTGTGACGTGTGATGGCTTCGCTCATGATGCTGTTGGAGTAGAAAAAAGTGGTAAAATATATATGGAAAAGTGGTTGAAAATTGGAAACTGTTGATTGAAAATGCGATGCGAAATTTTGATGATGGACAACAGTTTTCGTGGTGGGACTGGAAATGGGGGGAAAGTGTGCATTGGTGTAAATGGGAAAGTTGGTTTTAAAATTTGTATTTTGTGTAGAAATTGCGTCATTTTTGCTGTGGAGGTACAAGACAATCAGTTTATGATGATTTAATATTGAAATTAGGTAATTATAAACAATAAAGACAAATAATGTGATCAAAGAAGCTACAGTAATCAAAACCGTATATAAAGTGCTCAATATGGACTTGGCTTGTATTGAACTTGGACCTCATCACCGATGCGGATTCGCCCAGGCGTCACAACGAACATGTTGACGCCAAAGATCGGGCTCTGGCCGTACAGGTTGCGAAGTCGGCCCTCAGGCGCTAGTCGGAATTCACGCAGAAGTCGAAGCGGTTGCAAATTCTTCAAAAAAGTACCACTCTCCGGATCGACTGTCGTCAAAACACATCGCGTACACGGCTTAAAGCACGAGAATTCGACCTCGCCAATGCGGACATTGAGCCATTTGTCCTCGTCATACGGTGGCGGGCCATCGACGCCGATGTTGGGCCGGAAATTGAGCATGCTAACCGTGGCCTTATCGTCATCTAGTTGATCCAGCTTGGAATTCAGGTCATCGACGGAGGATTCCGTGCAGAGCAGGTATTCGCAGAGGTCTTGATAGGCGGGCTGGAAGGGGTTTATCAAAATGGGGGCCTATTAGTTGAAAACTACCTTTCCACGATGCTTCGGGACGGGATTGTGCCAGAATTCGTTCAAGGCATCGTAGTCTCGTTCCGATGGGAGCTCATCAGAGCTGTAGAGGAGCCGGATTTCACGTTTTTCAGCGACTTGGAGGAAGTTTTCGATGAGTTTGCCGACTTCGTCGCCGCAGTCGTAGCCGTCGTGGGTGAGCTTGTCATGGAGGCTGGAAGTTACCGTAATCTTGGATTTTCAAAGGCTAATTTTGATCAATGTAAGCTCACATTCCCCGTCGAACATCATTCCGCTTCACAACCTCCCCCAAATCTACAGTAACCCCAGGCTCGCCAGGTACCGTAACCGTCAAAACGTTGTTTTCCACATTTGCCGCGATTAGAACCAGCTTTGGATAGGTCCTAGCTGTGAGAAATCGATGATCGGTTTTGGCATCGACGACGAGGAAGTGGCGATCTTTGTTTTCGCCATAGGCTACGCCGCGATCGGTACAGTCGAGCCATTCTGTCTAGAATTTTCAAAATCGACACTTTTGATGACAAAAATCGATAAAAATGCCCAAAAACCCACCTGAATCGGCTTCCCAGACTTGATCGGAAACAAATTCAACCGATTGACCTTCCCAACCCCAACAAAAGGCGCATTCCAATACGCTTCCGCGACCCGTTTCCGGTACTGATAATAGCCAGCGGCAACGGCACCGATGACAAGCCCTGTGCCGAGGACGGCGGCCGTAGTGGTTTGATTGTGGGTCAGACCCATTTGAGTTGACTGAAAATGGAAAAGGGTCTGTGATAAGTCGATGGAAGCAAAAAGTAATCACGTGTTAGACGCAAAAAGGGACGGACCCTGGGCGGTCAACATCGACACAAAATAGAAAGACTGGGAGGCGAGAAACGCGCAGTCTATGTCAGCATTTTTGCGGGTGGCTCTCTTTTTGTTCATTGAGGGGTTGATGGAGAAAGTGCGTGATGATAACTATCAGTACAAGTGTTCAACATGAGATTTCAATGTGGTTTTGGGGTCAAAATATCGTAAGACGCATTCTTTATTGCTTCATATCTTGGTTCAAAAAACAGTAACACGTCTAAAAATTTGGTTACGTAGATTTTTTAGGAAGAGGCAGCGATTGCCGGTTTCAGATTTTTCGAAAAATTTTAATAAGTATCGATTTTTGCAAAATTTAAATTTAAACTGACTATTACTTTTAACTGAAAAACTTTAGTCATATTTTGATAACTGCAATTTGTAGCCCGTCCTTTTCTTTATTTTTAAGTATCACGACACGCATTTTTTGATCATTATCCATATATGTTTATTGCGTGTGCGCACATTTATTGTCTTGTGCGCTGGGGGAGTTTTCGGTGCGCGGGGTGTGCGCAACTTTCTTTCTCAAAAAATGGATGATTTTAGACTTGTTTATGTTCGACATTACACTGTTAATACTCACATATGATAATTTTACAAAATTACAAAAATTTGTACACGGTAGGCAATTCAGAGGTGGGCGTGATCACTTGAAGTGGGGCTTGAGGGGCGTGTCGTAGGTGAAGCTCGACATGAGAGGCACTTTTGGGAGGTCGTTCGGGGACTGAAATAGCAAAATATCCAAATTTTTTCAAAAATAAAATGGGGGAAAACTGACCTGGCTGAAAGATGGCAGCTTGAGATCAGTCGGAAGGCTGTCATAGAGCTTCGGCGCACGTGGGCGGACTTGCCGAGATTCCGACATGACCCACAATTCGCGGAGCAACTGCTCGGCCAAGGCGGTCCCATAGGATTCCTGGATCAACGAAATGGCCAAAAGGCCATCGGCACGGAGGACACTGTGGAGGAAGCTGATGACGTTCTGTTGGCCCAGGTAGGAGTGGCGGGACAGCTTCAGACGGGCATTGATGGCAGTGAATCGGAAGGCCGGGAAGACGAACAGCATCGTGGCACGGATGGCCGAAGTCAACGAAATGGCGATAATGGCAATCAGCCAGAAGTAGAGAACAATGTACAGTCGCTCGAAGATGACATTCATGCCGAGAAGGCAGGGCAGGGCCGTGCTGCGAGCGTCGCCATCGATGGTCGTCGGAATGCGGCAGGTCGTCGTGATCGGCAGCACCGTCGAAGCCTGATGGAAGCCGTAGTTGCTGTAGGCCATGGCGGCGGAGAAGCCCCAGCCGAGGTTGCCGGAGCCGATGAAGTCGATGAGCCATCTGAATTGGGCCAAAGCCAGCACAACGTAGAGCCACTTTTTGAGGACGTAGCAAACTGCCGTCGGCGAGGACAGCAAAAACCAAGAAACTCGCTGGCCATTGAAGACAAAGTCCAAGGCGGCTGTCATGTAGGCCGCGAGTTCACGGACCTGGTCGCGGCGATCGGCGATGGGCTTATCGGCGAGTTGTTTGGCTTCTTCGAGGACGGATTTGAGGTCGATTCCGAGACGGCAGTTGAAAAAGTCCCAAAGGAGCTTGGGCAGGTAGAAGATGCAGGCTTGGAGGAACATGGCATATGGGATCCACTGAAAATTGGCGTCATTATGATACAAGTTGTGCAAATAGTGTCAGAGGTGTTCGGTGCAAAATGTGTGCGAATGATGCAAATGCGTTCGACATCGTGTGCGAATGACCTTAAACCCGTTCAATGCAAAATTTGAGCAAAATTTGTGCGAATGCTTAATACGCGTTCAACATCATGTGCAAATAGTTTCAAAACTGTTCAGTGCAAAATTTGTGCGAATGGCAAAAACCCGTTCAACAAAAAAAACCCCCAAATCTCAACTTACCGGATAAAAAGCGACCTGTGGCCGACTAAAAGTCGCTTCAGCCGTCAATCCAGTCCCGGATCGAAGATACAGATGCGGCTGCACGAAGCAGTATTGCATGTAGTACCGCGACCACGAGCTCGTCGCCGACCGATCCACGAGACATTCAATCGGATCCCCGACGTAGATGCGGCCCGAGGCCAGGGCACAAAAGGACACGAGCAGGGCCACGGAAACGGCCGAACTCAGCCGATCGGACGGGTCATCGAGGGGGTCCGAGTTGAGCTTCTTGAAGCCGCCGAAGACGGACGGGATGCCGAACATGGCGGGAAGCTGATTAGCAGAAGGACAATCACGGGCGGAAGGAAAACAGCGGCGACGGCGGTCAAATCATCAAAACAGAGACGGGGCGAGGCGAAAGGAGGGAAGTCAGACAGGCGGGTGTTCGCAGGTCGGGTCGAGAGGGGAGTGCGTGCGCACTGGGGGTCTGACCGCGAAAAGGTGAGGGAGCATGCGTGCGATGGATTTGAAATTTGAAATGGTCGTTAAACAGTTTTTCAAAGCATTTTTTTGCAGTTTTTGTAATTTCACATGTTTTGTTTATCAAATACAGCATGACCATTTTTTTAAATGTATACTTTGTTTGCGTTTTTTGTTTTGAATGAGCGCGCAAGTGTGTCGATACTGTAGGTTTACAGCGACAATTTTTGCGCAGACTTCCAAATAAGCCTTGTTTGCGTTCACAAACTGCACCGCTGTGTATAGTTGTCTTATATTTTGCGTTCCTCCGAGTCACTAAACTATGCCCTACCCAATTCTAACCCTACCCTACCCATTTGCCCGACGTCTCTCTCAACTATTGAACCCCCAAGAACTCGAAAACCTGCAAATCGCCGCAGGACATGACACTCGACATCTAAAACCGATTGTTCAATCCATTTCTGATTCGTTGACAGGTCCATATATAGGTTTACTCAACAAAGGTAATTCCGATGCACTTGTAAAGTTATGGTTATCCGACCGAGAATTCGGAATTTATGTTAACACAACTAAGCCGTCGCTTGTAAAGAGTAAAAAATTATATTTTGACTCAATTAACTTCGAAAGATTCAAAGAGTCCGGCTTTACTGATATTCATTACGGTGATGTTGAAGAACTCGCTTTTTATCGTTGCAGACTTGATGCAGAATTCTTCCAATATGTTGCTTCTATGATCATTGGAACTCACAAACTACAAGAATTTCGTTTAGGCGAATGCAACCGGGTTGTTGAGAACGTTTCTTTTCCGTTCATTTTTAACCTTTTTCCTAATATTACACGCTTTACATTTACATGTGCCTACCATGGCTGGCTGAACGATTTACTTGATCTCGATATTGTTGACAGAAAATATATTGACATAAGACACGTTGATTTTGAGGAGTTGTTTAGTTTTAAAGTGGATGATTTGCATAGTTTTATCCAGGTAAATTATCAAATGTGTTTTTGGTAAATAGTATATATTTTTAGAAACAAGACCCAGAATTCGTGATAAGTTTATTTTACAATTCCACTGTGGACGATGTTGGTAATGCCCATGTGAAAAAATGTCAAGAAAGTGTTAACAAATTAATGAAGCCTCGATATAGTATTAAGAAAAAGGGTGAATCAAAGCTTGTGGTACGCTTCTGGTCAATTGGTTTTCACGAAAAAGTCTTCTATGAATGATGCAAATACAAAAATTAGATTGCGTTTTTGCATTTTTTTTTGAATAAATAAAACCTTTCACCGATTTGTATAATATGTTTAAAGTTTGTTACACATACCACGGGCGGCCGGCCCCTTGTAAAAAGCGACAAAATTTGCGTTCGAACCAGGTGGAAAAAAGTTCGTCCACACATTTTTGGGAGGGTTCGCTTTCAGCCGGCACGGCACATAGAGCCTTCATTTTTTCATGAGGCATGACTATGGGTACATAGATGCACAATTCTGAAAACTACGTGAATTCCGTGCCATTTGGCTTCATGGCACTCCAAAAACTGATTTCATAAGGTGGGGAAATCACGGGGAGGGTTCGCTTTCAACCGGCACGGCACCTAGAGGCTTGAAAATTTTTTTCCAAATGGCTATCGGCATGTAGATGTACAATTCTGAGAATTATAAGGATTCCATGTCTTTTCGATTTTTGGCACCCGAAAAACTGAAATCATAAGGTGGGCGAGTCACGGGGAGGGTTCGCTTTCGGCTGGCACGGCACGTAAGCACTCGCCAATTTTTTTACAGGTCGCCATAAGCATTTAGACGTACAATTCTGAGATTTAGAAGAGTTCAGTGCCATCTGACTTTTTGGCACCCAAAAAACTGATTTCATAAGGTGAAAACATGCTGGGGAGGGTTTGCTTTCAGCCGGCACGGCACGTAGGGTCTTGATTTTGTTTTTACAGGTGGTCTATGGTCCAAAGATGTACAATTCTGAGATTTAGCTGGATTCAGTCACATTGGCAACTTTGCCATTCAAAAAACCGTCAAAAACTGCACTTTTAAGGTGAAAACGAAATGGGGAGGGTTCGCTTTCGGCCGGCACGGCACCTAGAGTTCTAATATTTTAGTGAGACATGCTTAAGGGTACCTAGACGTACAATTCTGAAATTCATCATGATTGCTTTACTCTTGAGTTTGCTACGTGCTTAAAACCACTGTTTTTTGTCGAAAAAAACCCCAAATGGACGCGACTCGCTTCGAACCAACGAGGGTCTTACGCAAATTACAGACAAACCAAATTTTGGCGGGTCGCGGCCGCCCGTGATACAAAAAGTTAATAATAAAAAAATGTTGCAAAAAGGACACACGGCCAAACCAAATGTCCTGTGCGCACACTTTTACACACAATGTGTCCGGTGTGGGTCGCGCGCCTTTTCTCCTATAAATAGAGCATCATGATCTATCATAGCCATCATTAGTGACCTCCAATTAGTCATTGTTTGCGTTTTTTACTCTTTATTCGCAAAGATATTTCTTGTTTGTCTCAATGCCTTACCCAATTCTGTCCCTTCCGTACCCCTTTGCCCGACGCCTCCGCCAACTTCTCACCCCGGAAGAACTCGAAAACCTGCAAATTGCTGCTGGACAAGGAACTCGGCACTTACAACCGATTCTTAAATCGACTACTAAAAAACTTGCTTTATTTCATGGTAAAGATTCTAAAGTAGCTTTATTCTTGTCCGACTGCACGGATTCGAGTCGCCAAAAAGCTGAAGCTTATATCCATCCATTCTTAAAATGTGAAAAACTTTGTTTTAACAATCTAAACGAGTCAGCGTTTAATCAGTCTAGTTTTACCCATATTAATTTTAATACTGATCTTCTCTATTTTAAAGAATGTGACGTTAGTGCTAGTTTTTTGACCACGATAGCGTCAAAAATTCCTGCAGCTCATGAAGTAAGCGAGTTTCTGGCACCCGATCACAATAAGATTAATGAGAATGTTAAACTGCCATTAATATTCAGCCTTTTTCCTAATATAAAGCAGCTTGACATTTCACGTGCTTACAATGGCTGGCTGAGTGATCTACTTGAGTACGACGTTAATGATCTCGAACACTTTTCTGTAATGCACACGAAATTTGAAGAGTTGTTTAGCTTTAAAGCTGAGGATTTGTACCGTTTTATTCGAGTAAGTTTAATTTGGTTTTTTTACAAACTAAAAAAATGATTTCAGAGACAACAAAGTAAATTTTTGATTTGCATTACTTTCAAATGCGATGGAGTTGTTGATCGAATGGAAGTCAGAAAGATGGTTGCAGCGTTATTGAAGCCTAAATTTAGTACGAAGAAGAATCTTAGAGTTTTGATAGAGGTGTATATTATGCCCACTGAGCATTCTGTAGTAGCGCCAATGAGGTTTTATAAGAATTTGTAAGTAGCAGTCTGATTGATGCCTGTTTTTTTTTTATTTTCTTAGTGGTTTACAAAGCGGTGAATAAAAGTTACATCATCATTTTATTTGGCTACACTGCATTTTCAAATCGCGTGCTTTTTCATTTTGAATAAGCGCGCCTGTGTTGCTCATACTGTATGACGTGGCACTAGAAAAGTTGCATTTGCGCAAGCCTCCAACGAGCTTGTCAGCTGTACCCCTACATAACAACTAGATTTGTGATTTCACAACAATGCCCTACCCAATTCTGACAGTACCGTATCCTTTTGTCCGACGTCTCTATCAACTGCTGACGCCCGAAGAACTTCAGAACCTGCAAATTGCCGCAGGGCATGAAATTCGACACATAAAGCCGATTGTTCAATGTTTAACTGTTGCAACACTTGCTTTATTTCATTATAAAAACTCAAAAGTGACATTATGGTTGCCGGACGGCCAAAAAACCGAAGCTTACAGATATCCATTTCTTAAGTGTGAAACTCTTGCTTTTGATAAACTGAATTTATCGAGATTCAACATGTCAAGCTTTACCCATATATACTTCAAAGCTAAAACACTCATTTTTTGGTTGTGTGACATTAATGCCGAGTTCTTTCAAATAATTCTTTCAAAAATATCAGTTCATGACATAACCTCGGTAGAGATGTGTTATGGCAATCGAATTGACAAAAATGTAAAACTGTCGTATATATTTAATACTTTCCCTAACGTAACCCTTTTCGAAACTTCGCATGCTTACAATGGTTGGTTAGACGATTTACTTGACATCAACGTAACCGATCAAAGGATTTTGAAATTAAAACATACAAACTTTGACGAGTTGTTCAGTTTCAATGCGGATCAATTGTATCGCTTCATCCAAGTAAGTTTGCTTTTAAATAGTTTAGAATCCTTCAAAAGAAAATAGAAAAGTGATTTTTAGAAACAAAGAACTAATTTTCTGCTACGTCTTACTTACAAATGCAATGCCGGATTTGACAAAGCTGTAATCACAAAATCTATTGAATCATTATTTAAACCGCGTTTTGAAAGTATAGAAGTTTACTCATACGGCTTTATTGGCCCTACATTACAGTTTGACAAAAACTTGACAGTCAATGTAAAAATATATTTCGGATCTAATGCTACTAATGGAGAATGGCTTTATTTTCGGAGTATATGCGGTTAATGCGTTGCCATCTGAACCTGCACATATGTTTTTCTATTTTTTATATAAAAAATTTGTAATATTATTATATCCTCAATTCAAATTGATCAATGTTACTTTAATTTTGGTTGGCCAAACTGTTCTTTAAGTGATGTTGGTAGTAATAAATTTTGCATTTAACTGTGTAATATCGTATTAAATAAAATTGAAAGTTAAAAAAACAACAGAAACACAAAAATGTGTCGTTTCTCCGCAATGTGCGTGCGTGTTCGATGGCGATACCGTAAGATCGATAGTCAGCGTTTGCGCGCACCGCCAACTGAGCATTGCGTCTACCTACGAACAGGTCATATGTGTATTAGTTGTCTTATATATAGCCTTCTTTCGACACCCCAACAATGCCCTACCCGATTCTAACCCTACCCTACCCCTTCGCCCGACGTCTCCACCAACTTCTCAGCCCTGACGAACTCGAAAACCTCCAAACTGCCGCCGGACCTGACATTTCCCAGTTAAAACCAATTGCTCAATCGGTCAAAATGGACTATGCATCCTTCAATATATCCGATTTCAAGGTAACACTAACTATATCCAACTATAACGACATCATCACCATGACTTCATGTAATCCACAAATTATGAGATTTCAATACCTCTATTTTCATTGCTTAAATGCTGCTATTTTTAAAAATTGCGCTTTTATGACAAAATTATACATAACAGCAGATCAACTCAAATTCGACAGATGTACTGTCGACATGGATTTGCTTAAAACTATTGCGTGTATTGTCAATGGAGTAAAGCGATTTGAAACTGTAAACGTCGAAAATGACGTAACACTGGCTGGTATTTGTCAGATTTTTCCGAGAATAACACATATTTTCATGCCAACAGCTTACAAGGGTTGGCTGGGTGACTTATTGAGGCAGAATGTGACCGGTTTGATTGAATTGTTCGTCAAGCATACTGATTTTGATGAGTTATTTAGTTTTAATTCAGAAGAGCTGTATAAATTTGTTCAGGTAAGTCGAAAAATGTAAAATTAAATTTTATAAAAAAATTTACAGAACCAATCAGCCGAATTTCAATTCAAAATATATTTCATAACCCCCAAAAGTGACATTGCAACTGTTATTGTGGATCTTTCTTATATTGGAAACTGTATTTTTCCGTTGATTACTCCTCATTTCGATGTTGCCGAAGGTGAAAACTGTAAAGTTACGCTGTGTTTTGGAAATGACAGTTACCTTGAAACGTGGAGGTTACTACAAAAACCTCTATTTTAAAACTTAAAAACTGATAAATTGTTCAAAATGGAAATATAAACAAAAACGCTGAACATGTGCAAGATTGAAAATGTGCAAAATCGATAAATACAAAGAATCAGCGACGCCCAGTCCTATAATTCTTCCCCCTGATGTTCGGATTGATCCTTCCAGTGATCTTCTTCGGCTTTCTCGCTCCCTTTGGTTTCACCGTCACCGGCGGGATGGTTTCCTTCTTGGCGACTTCATACTGCAGCGATGTTCCTGTTTTGGGGCCCTTCTGTGGCAGAATCCGCTTCAAAACCATCTTCATGTCCGTCGGCGGAATCTCTGGCTCAGGTAGCTTGACATGGGTCTTGACAAGTCCACTTGTTGATGCCTCAACGTCCTTGGCGGTGTGCGTTTTGTCGTAGTTGATGCCATCGGCGAGGGCACTGATGCGATTTCGGAGGGAATTGATGTGATCGAAGGCTCGGTTGGTCAGACACGTGTTCAAGATGGTTTCTGGGCAGAGGTCGGAGGCCAGGGTGAGATCATTGGTGACATCGCGATTGCAAGCGGCGTAATCCTGGACAGTGTTGCCATGGGGGGTGAATTGTGGCGGGCTTTTGGGTTTGGGATCATCGGCAAGGGCGATGAGGACGCGTTTGGCGGGTCGGAGTAATGGTCGAACACGGGCACAGGTGTATGTTTCGTCTTCTGAT